>OY992884.1:89481591-90681591 GCA_963921405.1 Cepaea hortensis | reverse complement strand
TAGATAACTTTTAAACTTGGACATACACCTGCAATATATTTCTGACACACGTTCATTTACAACCTCTACATTTCAAAATCTCACTATCTGGTATTATTATACTTTTCTACTGGGTAGAATGCTGTTAGTGTCCAGTGTATTATCTTCACAGTTTATCAGCCATTGATCGCTGGCCATTGTAGTTTTTCTCACGGGCGGTGGTGGGGTCAGCGCGTGACCTTTACCTGTGCGCTCAGTGGGAGATTATTAAGGAAAGAAGACAAGGGGAGACAAGAAACACGAATAGCCTCCCTTGGCTTAATTTTATTTCGTGTATTAAGGGGATGTTATTTGCGCTGTTTATCGTCTTGTTTTATAATTATCTTAACAAATTATTGATTATACTATTTGAGAATAATATTTTTATATTGACATTAATATTCTCCGCTATACATACAAGAAATTTAGCCGTTTATTATTTTATTACGCTTAGTTTCTAATAATAATGTATGCCTGTCTAGTATATTTTTAAACCAGATTTTACCACTCGCTTAAAGTTGATACATGGGTACCCATTATGGACACCTGTCGAATTAGCTATCATGCTGAGCCGTGAAAAAGTTTATTCATGCGTCCAACTATGGACTACCAGGACCACCAAGAATGGGACCTCCAATGTAGTATCACAATATTTTGTTTGCCTGCCATTACTGTTGTCATTCATCGATGTTACTCTGTATAATTACATAAGTTCTGTGCGCATATAATTTCCCCATTCTTCTTGTCAGAATCTTCACACATTTAATGTGACTTCATGCAGCTGCCCGAGGCATGATCATTTTATTCCAGAAAGTAATTTTTGCCAGGGATTCTATCTCTGTATGGCAGCATTTTTATGTTAGAGTTATTGGCATCTGATTTCTCCAGTGGCAGCCGCGTGAAAGAATGTAGGTTGTGCGGTGCACAGTTCTGAGTTAATTATCACATGTGCGAATAGTGTTTTGTTTACAGTTGGCTTTTATTCGTTTTTTATCTGGATATTAAATGGGAAGTATTTGTTAATTTAAAAAAAAAAAAATGCGTCCAACTATGGATACTCGAGTTATCTCGAGTGATGATCCAAAACATTTTTTCCACTCTGTCATATTGATTTCGGTCTCCTCATCAAAGGGTTCGATATCTGCATAACTGGGGCTCGCTCACACGACACACCGCACCACACACACACACACACACACACACACACTGGAACTCGAACGCAGATGCCCGGCGACTAGTTGGTTTACTTATCTATATAAGTATTCCACAAGCCCGGGGCTTGCCTCGCTGTCCGGTTCGCCGGTCCGCCTGCACAGGGACCGGATGTGACAACAGGAATTAGTCAGCAGGACAACTGGAAGTAGTCATCCAGACCCAAGAAAATAGCCGCCAAAATTTCAAAAATGTGGTCTGAAAAGGATCCGTTGTCAATCTGGTGCTATACCCATCATATAGTGAAAAATGACGTCATCGATGACGTTTTGCACCAGATTTGCTCTTCCATTTGCGTCTTACGTACAACAAACTATACGTATATAAAACTTTAAGAAAAATACAATTATTTTAATTACATAATATAGCAATGTTACTAAAAGTAATGTCCCTTAATA
Organism: Cepaea hortensis; assembly: GCA_963921405.1. NCBI lineage: Eukaryota > Metazoa > Mollusca > Gastropoda > Stylommatophora > Helicidae > Cepaea > Cepaea hortensis. Next base: position 90,679,963 of record OY992884.1, on the reverse strand, counting down.
TAATTTTTGGTGTTAAGTCCCCTTAATTATTCCCTTTTAATATCGATTTAATACGTAAATAACTGTTTTTAAACTAATAAACTATGCCAATTGGCTCGGCAGGAGTGAGAAGAACATCTGTAGAAAATTTCATCTCAATCGGATGGACCGTTCAGGAACGCATAAAGGACACACAAACACACAAACATTCTCTTATATATATATATATATATATATATATATATATATATATATATATATATATATATATATATATATATATATATATAAGGCAATATTTATATCATTAATATTTATATTGTATATAGGGCAATCATGAGGCCGCGGAGATTAATGCTATCTACAAGTTTTGTAAACAGAGCAGTACACACCTCACGAAATAAAAATGTCTGCATATCTTTTACAGGAATCACTGTCAACATCAGCATCTTTCAGCTGATTGTTGATCTCTTTGGCAAGATTACGCTCAGTAGTTTGCCATTGCTTTCTGAGCTGCCGGCTCATTATCCTGCAAGTCACGAGTTCGAGTAGAACCGCAACCAATTCTTGCGCGCTGCGAGTGCCTGCGTTGATAAACGGGATTACGGAGAATGTATTGTAGCCCCTAAGCCAGAGAGACCGACACACACCACACTACATTGTAGCAAACAAAGCGCTCTTTCAGTCATAGAAGTTTACACACCAATATACGTTTCAGACATAAAGTGTACAGGCCGGTTATCCTCGCAGCCTTGAATTAGTATTTGAAGATGGAATACTTCACACTCCAAGTGTAGAATCTGTCGTGGGACTAACTTACATGATATTAGTGTAGAAAACAGCATAATGAGCAGCTGGAGTGTAGAGGCTAGACGCTTCCCTGACATCGTCGTGGTTATATGTTGGAATTCTCATTGAGGCGGGTTTTTTAAATTAAAAACAAACACACACAGGCGCACAAGCAAACGTCTCGCTCGAATACACACATAGATACACACACGTGCACACACACACACACACACATTGTCGTGACCTTTTGTGTCTGGTTTCGATCTGTAAACAGGTATGATGATGGTGATAAATATGAGGTGGCATGATGTGACAAGATCGCCTTGGGTAGTGAGAGTGAACTACACCCGAGGTGTCTCTAGCAATCCCGTGTATTCTAACCCCAGGGGTTGGACAGGTAGATACACTGTTTACTCTGTGGTTGACCTCGTATTAGTTAATACTGTCTACAAGCCCCTCCAGATTATAGACCCCCACTAACTACCTACTCCCATGGAACAATGAACACTTAGGCATCGTCCGAGAACACACTCAATAAGTATACAAAGAGTAAGTCAACATACACAAAGTTTATTCTACCCTTGAGAATATAGAACTGAAATGAACATCCTGATAGAATAATCTATTTACACAAATAGAGGATAGAGTAGAGACAGAATCAGAGATATGGTTAATTCATCATAAGGCTGAGAAGTAGATCGGATGCAGATGTCCCGTCCAGTCGGTCAGCCACTCACCCGGCTTCCTTCCAGTGAGATGACTAGAACCTTGGAGACCACTCCGTCCCCAGAGCTTGGATCGACAACAAGAGAGTTACTCCTGGACCTCGCTCAACTGGACCAACTGCGACTTCATCACTTCCTAATGAGTCACTGCTAAGTTAATAAACAGTTCTCTATAAACAGCCTAGCTGGGAGACAATCCTCCTGGACTTGACCCCAGTTACTATTGAGTCAATGAAAGTCTGTAGCCAATTGACCAATCTAATGGTCCCTCATTAGTATCAAGTACCCCAGGTTGGGCAATAAGCCACTGACCAATCTAATGGTCCCTAAATCACAGTAACTACCCCTGGTTTGGTAATCAGTCACTGACCAATCTAATGGTCTCTAAATCACAGTACATTACACCTGGTTGGGTAATCAGATAGTTCTGCTGGTACTAGAGTACTACAAGAAAACAAGTTCAAAGTCTGCATACTCTATAAATACATCATTAGAATCACACATCTATTTCAAATGGAGACAACCTTGTTCAGTCTGGACAATGATTAGTTGTCCTTTACACCTTAACAATTGACCTTTGTCTCAATACGTAACCTGGGGTAGGTCACATCATGACCTGCCACTAAAGCTGGCGTAGGAACAGCACAAGTCTATAGATTCATCTTTCCGACGTTAAGGCGGAACCACCATAGCCTGTGTACCATCTGGTGTCTCGTATCATTGAGCATGATTGCTCAGGTGGCTGAACTTCTCCTGGCTGAAATATAGTATTTTCTAAGTCAGAAAAACCACATAAACCATCACATCCCACATGTGCACTTTCAGGGCACCGAAATCACTTGATGATAACCTTCACTAATGATGATGCACCCTGTCACATGGTGTGGTGTAGTCAGGCGAGGTAAGCAAAGGATTCTGCCCTTCGCTGTGGTATACGAAGTGGTTTCAGGCAGACAACCAGTGTAGTCGACTGGTTCCTCAACAGGCAACTCCTGAAAGGAAGAGCGACCGGTGAGAGTATTCTGGCCCAAACATTGGTCCACATGCACCCTAACACTGACTACTCAATCCTCAGTCCTGCTACTTAGTTATACCAATAACTAAAGCATCTCTATATTGAGAGTAGTACAGCATGGGTTTCGGTCAATGTCAGCTGGCCACAAAGAACAGCCCGTCAAACAGAGTAAGTAATCAGAATGACGAGTCTGATTGTATGCCTCACCTACCCTTAATCATCTACCAGTTGTCGCTAACGTCTCTAGTTATAGTAATCAGTTATAGTTCTAAAATTATCAGAACTAAACATGAAGGTGAAGAGTCCCTGGGCTCGTTCCTTACATTGGACATGTTCAATAATAAACATAATACTGATCACTGTACCATCCCTCGGGATATAGGGATAATACACGATCACATCAAGTATTTACACTCTCCGTTCTGCTGGTGGGACATCCTGCCCACCCTACAGCAAAACTCTTCTTAACAGACTCTTCCCTAGAGTCAAGAAGCCTTCTTGGTAAAATATGTTCCCCACATGTTCCAAGGGTTATGTTCCAGCTCTGCCCTCCCAAGTGGATTAGCCTTGGCCTGGACCGAACTTCATAGCTGGCCTGGTCTGCCAGCACCATACTTTCATAACTTGCTTTCCAAATCCCCATATCCCATATGTCCCCGTGTTTCATGCAACCTCCTTTTGTCATTCCATACCACTAGGACCTCAGCACTCATTCGCACTTGTGCAAGCACGAAAGAACAAGACAGTAAGACAAGAATTTAGAACGCAAATGTACATCACGACAGTACGCATTGTTATCACGCGGCGACCCACTCGGCGTTCGGTATCGCTCCAAGAAGTATCACATAACATGACTTAATATATATATATATATATATATATATATATATATATATATATATATATATATATATATATATATATATATATATATATATATATATATATATATATATATATATCACAGTCCTAGATCTCTAGGGGATTGAAACTCGGGCTCATACAGGCAACAAACTCCGTTCAGATACAATATAGCAACATTTATTAACATTATATTACAGTGCGCTGGCGAAGTGAGTTTTTACAAGCCCGCACTTAGCAAGTTGTGTATCACAGGAGTTTACATTAAACATGATTATCACAACAACTCTATCAGCTATCTACATATGTATACGACCCTTAAATACACATGGGTCTAAACTCTCAAGTCCCCCTTAAGGTAAGCCCTGTTGCTTCCTCGATGTCCAGTCCGTGTCTGGCTTTCCACACGTGTCGCAATCCGACACGGGTGGTAACTCTTTCCGAGTTTCTCGTGGACCCCGCAATCGGCGGGCCCCATCAGTGTCCACGGGACTGTGGACACACTGACTGGTCCTTCGAGAAGGCTCTGGATTATTCAAGCCTTCGAGTGACTCGATTCTTTCCCTTTAGCTGGAGTTCTAGCCCTTCGCCAGTATCTCTTACTTTATGTTGGTACCTGTCAAAGACTCGACCGCATCCCCTCCGCCAGGAAGAGCAGTCAATCTTGAAGAGACCAGGAGGTGATACGGTGCCCGAGGCAAGGGCAGGGAAGATGAGGTAACGTGAGATGGTAAAGCATTCCCTCATGAGACACGCAGGCGGTGTTCAGAGAGTTAACACTCTAATCACGATAACATCACGCCTCGTGGTAGCCACAGAGAAGTTGAGTATACACTCAACGTACCACGTCTGCCATCAGCGTGCCATGTGAGGCAACACGCATCAAGGTGAAGGTCAATCTGCGTGGTGTGTGACCACGGAATGAAAGATTGTCAGACGGGAGGACAGGACTTGTAGTGTGCACTTCGTTAGAGTAGCGATAGGGTTTCTTGTGTTTATTTGTATAGAAAGTTAGCATAGGGGTTAGCAGCTCGTGATAGATAATACTGTGGCTTTATGTTGTGTGTTTCAATAGCGACTGTTCACTGATTGTAGCGAGCCAACGGCAATAAAATGTACCATTTATTTTCCTCGCACACGACTTGCAAGTTGTCTTGTATGGTGTGCCAGAAGTACCCGATGATGCCTGTCAGTTGAGTTGTTGACAGGCAAGGGTAATTGTGGTGTCAAGAAGTGAAGCTTGAACGAAAAGTTCAAGCTAATCCACTCATCCACGGGCTCCAGACTAGGGTTTAAATTTTTGTAGTAACGGTAATTTGTGCAGACAAGTGCAATTTGCAGGCTAGAAATGTGCCTATCGTGACGAAATAGTGTATAAATGTGCTTATAAAATGTTTATTTAATGAAATCATGTATTCTTCAAAGCTGTAAGTATTAATATTCTTATTTTCTTATATTGATTTATATATTTACCAATTTATTCTTGAAGAAGCACCAAACATGATTCAAAGCGGAGCGATACACTGTCAGCCGACAATATCGATTTTTGAAAACTAAAAATAGCGCTGCGCCTGTGACGTAGAATGATTGACAAACAGTTGTTCGGCGTCATTAGCATAAAGCAGTCAATTGTTTACAAGATCGCTTAGCGGCGGCTCGCCTGAATCTGTGCTTTATATTATTTATTATTTGTTTATTTAAATTACTAAATGAATATATTTATTTATTTAAACATTATTATGTTATTTATATTTATTTAAAAGCAGTTATTCATATTTTTGGTTCTATTTTCTCTGTTTATCGTCACGATGGAACTATTTTCGGCCAAGCATACGAGACTTGGCTGCACAACGCTTACAGAAATTAACTAGGTTAGTAACGAAAGGCAATTACTGTTTAGAACAAAGACAGGACAGTGACATTAAATTTAATTAATACATGTTCTAGTTGTTCGTGAGTCTGTCATTGTCTAAGTCATTGTCCTTAGTTGTCGGGTAAATCATATCGTGCAGTAGGCGTGTTTACTGCTGCCCTGCATATCAGAGGGCAAACAACAGCTGAGTACATACGCCGGTGTGCCAAATATAGTGTCCTACGTACGAAACGTGTCTCCACCCCAAAGTACCAAACAAGGTGACCTGTGTCAACGGAGTTCCGTTCCCTGATTCTCGGGAACATTAAGTTGAGTATAACTATATTTTTGGCATGCAATGTGATTAATAGTGCATCTCTTTTTCAGCTTGTGATACACTAGCATATTTTTTGTGCTCTGATTTGCCAACATAGAAATTTTGTTCAGCATATAAACTGTAAATAAAATTAATATTCCTTAATGAGGAACAAATAAATAACATCATAGATAAATAGGTAATCAAACAAATCAGTATAGGTCAACGCGAGTTAAATTACTAAACAGCATGGCTACGTTAGCCGATTTTATAAAAGCAGGTAAAGATTTACAATACACAGGGAAAGAACTAGAAGAATATGCTGATAGGAAATTTAAAGAATTAAAAGATGCGGAGAGAGATGAACGCGCACGAGATAGACAACAACAAAAGGAGAAAGAAGAACGAGATAGACAACACCAGATACAACTAGCTGAGATAAATAAACATAAAGAAGTAGAAATTAAACAACAACAGTTAGAACATGATAAGGAGATGAAACAAAAGCTATTAGATCAAGAGAAAGAATTAAAACAAAAGGAATTAGATCTAAAGCAAAAAGAGATAGATGAAATGGCAAGAGTTAAAGAAAAACAAATTCAAGTAGAATCAGAGACACAATTAAAGATGAAAAGCATGGATGTAGACTCACACGCAGAGATCTCTGCCACTAAACTAAGAAGTCAACAAGAGGAAAATAAGTTCAACAAATACAAAAATATTATCAAACCATATTGTAAAGAGGACTCCATATCTGCCTGGACAGAGAATGTAGAGTATCAATTTAAATATCACCAAGTTCCTTTAGAGATGTGGGCTCCTATTTATATGAAGAATCTGAGTGGTGAGCCCCTTAAAGTAATAGAATCTATACCAATTGACCTCAGATCTAACTATCAATACATCCATGATAGGATTATGCAGCACTTTTTACTTGATGCCCCTGGGTATCAGGTTCAATTCTCAAATCTAAAACCTAAACCTAGTGAAACCTTTATTGATTATGTTTCAAATGTACAGAGTGTACTAGACAGGTGGCTTAAAGCAGCTAACATAGGAAAAGACTTTGATAGATTAAAAAACTTAATAGCTATGGATAAGGTAATATCCACCATACCTATCTCCTTTTGCTAAATTTTTACAGCAGGCAGACATTGAGAACATCCAGCAATTTGAGAAAAAAGGTTCAGCATATTTTTCTTCCAACAGACATATTTTTAAAACTTCAAATGACTCTGAGATAGTTTCCTTTGTGAAAGACCAACCAAAAAACTATCAGAGTAACAGAAAACCTTTTCAGAAGTATGACAAGAAAGACAGGAAAGTGTCCAAATGCATGTATTGTCAACTTATGCACGACACTTATTCGATGTGCGACAAATCGCCGAATTATCCGGCGCATCTTGAAAATGTTATCAAGAAGCAGCAAAGCAAAAGATCTGCATACAGGCGTGCAATCAAATGTTTTTTTTGTTCCAGCTTTGGCCATTATTCTAATAAGTGCCTTGGCCGCCAACGTTTGAAAGCGAATAATGCTATTTTGATTGACACCTCGTCAGATAGTGGTAGTGAGAATGAGTGTGAGGTTGAAAGCGACTTACCTACTAACCAAGCAGAAGATGTGTGTGGTGCAAACGATATCCTAAGCTTTGACAGCTGTGAACATTGTCACCAATTCCATGCAGACGGAAAATTAGAATGTGGACATACAATACCATGCTCATCTGAGAGTGTGAATGCAGCATTAGCCTCCAGAGGCAGTTTGGTGTTCCACAATGCAATGGTCAATGATGTACCATGCCAATGTTTGCTGGATAGCGGCAGCACCCTTATTGGTCTTCGGAAAGAACTAGTGAGTCCGGGTGATTACACAGGTGACACTGTTAAATGTCGAACCTTTTCGGGTAACGTTGAAATTTACCCTCTGGCGAAAGCCCGTATTGATTCTCCTTTTCTTTCCGGTACCTTTACTTGTGCAATACTGAACAACCCTTGTACTGACTTAATTTTGGGGTGCTTACCTCAATTGAAACAATGTACTAGTGAGGAAATAGTTGCATGGGAGAAATTAAATGCAGCTAATGCAACAACAAGAGCAGACAGTGTGAAACATCAAGACACACTACAAGATGAGAGACTACTGGTGCTTTCTCCAACTGGCACAGATGACACCAGCAGACAGACATTTATAGAACAGCAGAAAGCTGACCCTAGTGTGTCTCCATACTTGAAATTATTAAAAGATAAAGCCAAAGTGACCAAAAATGCTTCATGGTTCTTTAAATATAATAACGGCATTTCAACTAGATGTTATACTACTGGTAACCAGGAACAGGTGTTACCTGAACAACACCGGTTAACTGTACTAAAGAATGCACATAAAACACCGGTTGCTGGTCATCTTCCATACAACAATGCCAGCCCACGTGTTTTCAGTAATATAAGATTATTTTTTCATAATGTATTTGCTTGTAATGTCTGTCAACAATTAGTACAAAAGTTTAAGGGTAGACATCCTACAGCTGGAGTACAACCTTCTACACTGGCTCCCAAGCCATCTGATAGAGGAAGGGTCATGTCTACCACAAACACACAAACAAAGGTGCGAAAACAAATGTTCTTGAACTTGATCAAGACAGATTTAGGCTTCTTCCATACAAACGAAATGGCAAGGACCATTCAAGGTGATACATAACCATGGTACATGTTGACTATGAAATATCGATAATCAGACATTTAGAGATATTCCATGTCAACATGCGTAAACTTTACTTTTCACGACAAGAGACAGAAGTAGAGACAGACGAACACAGTGCACAACATCTAGTGATCAGACGACAGACATACACAACGCAACTACACCAGTGAGTGAGACTGGCAGATCCGACAATGTGCATACATTTAGTGAACTTACAGAATACTCATGAATATATCAGAAGACTGATGACTGGACAGCACACTTACTGAAACTAAGACATGTCTTTCATAGGTTGCGACTCTTCGGTCTCACTGTCAAACCGAGCAAAGTCGAATTAGGCCTAAAAGAAATTCATTTTGGGTCATGTCATTCCTCAAGATCAACTAAAGACTGACCAGAAAATTAGTACTAAAATTATGAATCTGACCATGTCTACTAGAAAGAAGAAGGTCAGAAGCCTTTTGGGATTAGTAAATTACTCAGAAATTATAATTCTATATTCCAATGTTTTAAAAGCATTTGTAAAATGAATTGTCAAAGATGCATTATTAATTTCTGCATTGTCAAAAATGAAAATCCTTTTTTGTAAATATTCCAATCCTCCGCTTGCCTAATCCTAGGCTCGTTTATTATTCTAGGACAGATGCCAGCAGTACTAGGCCAATGTTTTGAGGGCATCTTCCATCCGATGTGCTACGTGAGCCGTAAGATCACACCTGCCGAGTCCAGATATTCGATATCAGAGTTGGAAGCCCTAAGCGTCATCTATGCGGTGAGAAAGCTCCATCGATATTTGGCGGGTGTGCACTTCATCGTCCAGACCGACAATTCTCCCATCACGGTCATCCAGAGTGGCGTGCATCGAAATGACCGGATATACAGGTGGTCTCTTATTTTACAAAACTATACATTTAGTATAGAACATATCAAGGGTAAGGACAATATTCTGGCTGATACCCTTAGTAGACCATCTGGGGTAGAAATACCTGAAATCCCACATATAAATGTAGAGTGATAGTTAGTACATGAATATATTATATTATTCTATGTAAAATAGGTTACATATACATCGACATTATGTGCTTAATCATGTACCAAGAACAGTGAACTATCATGTGTCCGTAGACATCAAGTGAAGAACTGTGCTGCAAAACGTAGAGATCACCGTGTGAACTAGGACAGCTCATTTCCAACTAAGCTCCATTCCGGTGTATCATATATATGAAACGCAGAAAACAGTGTCAGAACAGTGCTTAATTACAGACACGAAAAGACTGAGCTACGACACCAGCGAACTCTACACGTGCACTACCAATAGAACACTATGATGACTGTGCAATGTATTTCATATACCCAGGCAAAGTGTGTAGATATATTATGCCTATACAACCATTGTACATACATGAAGGCAACTACTAACCTGTGGAAACCGAATACTATGTATAGAAACGTATTGTGATATGTAATATAATATTGTAAGATAGTGATAAAGTAGAGGTAGGTTAAGAAATATAATAGTTCTCATTTATTTTAATAGTGCAGTAGTACAGTAATTAACCCATTTACTTAGCTTAAAATTAAATTAGAATATTAGTTTAGACATAAGAATAGTTTATTACAAGTTAAATTAAATTTATGATATGAATAGTACCATTTAGATTGTTATATTTCACTTAGTTTCATTTTAGTTTAGTTTATTCCATCTTAATGAAACCATCCCATCTTTCAAATATTACCATTTATTAGTATCATCATTTGACATCATAATAGATTAAAAAGAGTAGATAAGGTAACATACATCATTTACACCATTTAGATTAAGAACATCACTCATATAATTCCTTTGTGCATTTAAAAACATTAATTAGCATAGTATTTAGAAAAGTACATAAGTTGTGTTCACATCATCCATGTAATTAAGGTACATAACTCACATCACAACAATTACATTTAAATAGTTAGATTACATCCCTTAGATTAGAGAAAAATAAGAAGTAATATAAACATATCATATAATTAACATAACAAATTTAATAAATTTAGGGAACACATTAAATACTTAATTATAGAATTAGGATTAGTATGTTAGAATATAGAGTTTTATGTTAGTATAATATAGTGTGATAAGATCAAGGGGGGCAAACCATCAACCCTTTCTCATCAATGTAAATATACTGTAAATACATGACTCGTGCAGCGACTTTCGCACAGTCATGGGGCTCAACTAGCTTAAACTGAGCCAAACCTGTACAGTGTCACTCCAAGGTTTTTAATTAATCGGAAGAATTAGTGTGGAAGGATAAAAGATGTGTGACAGAATTAAGGGTGAAAGGAGTGTGACAGAAGTGTGAAAGCGAGGGCGAAGGGAAAATAGACGGGAGAGAGTGACATCAGTCAGCGAATTCTTCTGCTGTCTGGCTCGACTTTTAATATTTGTCTGTGTTAATGTTGGTTTTCGTTATTGAAAATGTGCTAATGTGACTGTGTTGTCGGTAATATAGTTTACAACTTAGATTAAAGTATTTTGAGTTTCATAACAAGGGAATGTAGTCACGAATGAGTGTTATACACCTATTTGTGGCCACATTTAACCAAATTATGACACTTAAAAAACTAACATACATACACATAGGAATTAGAAACATAGATTAGAAGTTAGATTAGTAGATTAATTACATCCAAACACACAAACAACCAGAAAAACAAACATATAAATTACATACACTTTTTCTAGATCAAAGGGAGATAACTTCAGGTCAGGGGACACAATAGACAACGAAAAACTAACTTAACAGTGAAATAATACTTTACACGCGGAAGCGTGTAGGTAAAGCCTGTCGCACACACTCTTGTATAATGGTTGTTAAATATTATATGGGGGACATGAAGCAATTCATGTGTTGACCCTAAGAAAGTCAACTTTGTATGGGTAGTAAGTTAATTTACTATGTGAGGGCAGGTCTTATAAGACAACGGTCCGGTTCAGACATACCTCTAATAAATATAATATAGCATGTGAGAAAGGGCTCACGCCAACCAGTCAAGTTTGTGGCGATTGCCAGTAGCCAAGTAAAGTTTTGCTACACTGTGACAACAGTCAGTAGAAGTCTATTAGAGTGCCCAAAGCCAGGTTGTCTAGAGTCTTTGACAAAAAAATTAGACATTAAATTTTTTTAGAAACCTCTTGTGTCACAACCAATGAGTGAAAGTTGATGACGCAACACAGGAGGGGCGGGTGTGTGTCAAAGACTCGACCGCATCCCCTCCGCCAGGAAGAGCAGTCAATCTTGAAGAGACCAGGAGGTGATACGGTGCCCGAGGCAAGGGCAGGGAAGATGAGGTAACGTGAGATGGTAAAGCATTCCCTCATGAGACACGCAGGCGGTGTTCAGAGAGTTAACACTCTAATCACGATAACATCACGCCTCGTGGTAGCCACAGAGAAGTTGAGTATACACTCAACGTACCACGTCTGCCATCAGCGTGCCATGTGAGGCAACACGCATCAAGGTGAAGGTCAATCTGCGTGGTGTGTGACCACGGAATGAAAGATTGTCAGACGGGAGGACAGGACTTGTAGTGTGCACTTCGTTAGAGTAGCGATAGGGTTTCTTGTGTTTATTTGTATAGAAAGTTAGCATAGGGGTTAGCAGCTCGTGATAGATAATACTGTGGCTTTATGTTGTGTGTTTCAATAGCGACTGTTCACTGATTGTAGCGAGCCAACGGCAATAAAATGTACCATTTATTTTCCTCGCACACGTGAGGCTGTGACAAGAGTCCCCCTCCCCCCCCCTGCTTTGATGGGTTATTATAAGGTAATTAGTTTTGTACTAATTCTGTCACAGGATCACATAAAGTCGGTGTTTGTAGTTTGGTGGATAGTAACTTGGCAACCTACACATCTGCATCAACACTCATGTATTCTCCCATACACCACTTCAAGATGATTGCTGAAGAGGTCTCTCTCTTCTATGTCCTTAAACATGCTTATCTGACCGAAGTTACGTGACGTTTCCCAGTTGTTTTAACAACCGCGCCCTTCTCAAGTATCCATATGATACCAAGATAATTAAACTCTGTGTAAGAGAGTATTAACAAGATTAAAGTCTTGGCTATTTAAGTACATCTGCAAATCTTGTCCTGTGTGTGCATTTCGATACACTTTTACTTCCGTATGTTGTATAATGCGGAATATGTAGTTATGCTGTTGTTTTATCCCATCTGACTACATGTGTTCCTGTTGGCTTGTTAGTGTATTGACTGATATGTTGAGTTTCTAATAAAGTGACTGTATTTTAATTGTTAGTGTTCAGTTTTGAGTTTTGTATAAAGTGTGTGCTCACTGTGTGGTTTTTCTCCAAGCGTCACGAGTTGGGATATCCTTTGTCATAAATTACCTCAATGTGTGTAATGCATGATCGGACATTCCAAACAGTGGCGCTTAGATGTAGTGTATTAAATACTAAACATGTATCAACAATTTAGACAGGTAATACATTTTTACATGAAAGACGCAGACAAATTAAAATAAATACGTTTTGCGTACAATTTGTTCGCTCAGTATATCGCTCTCTCATTTAATTCATTCACCCTGTCATCCATACATCTTTCATACCAAATAGTATTTTGTTAAAATATCCAAGTAAAGTTAAGGTAAGTCTTACTGCCCTTAGAAAAACTGATTAGGCGATATGTTCCCTTTAAGGTAATAAGTACTTTTTGTACGAGTACTCAAAAAATGGTTTATAATTTAAATAGAGAAAATTGCATAAGAAGAATATTTCGCCTATGAGTGGAAATACCTGTAATATTATGGTAGAAAAAATACAAGTTACAGGTTGACCTATTTTATATGCATAATTCAATACAAGTGTAATACACATTAAATAATAGTAAATTAATTAACTAACTAACTAAATCCAACGATGATGTGTGCGTTGTCCTCCTGTTGTCCGTGTGTCGTGCCATGAATGTTAACAGTTAATATAGCTGTCTCTTGCATGTTGTAATCGACGTAGTTCTATTCCGGCTGTTTGCGAAGTTTCTTTAGCAATAGCGAGTATGCAGTGTTCTTAATCTTTACAAGATGACTGTCAGTTCACTGGTTGAAATCATTTCACAGATATTATATATCGCTTGGATTGTTTCTAAAGCCTTGGCAATTGGTAATATAGGGTTCTCAAAGTTTCATGTTCGTGGGTGTTATACGTAACCTATTCACTTGGGCGTTGATACTTCTGAATGAAAGTTCTCTAGTAGGTGTAGAGGTACACCGTTCTATGCAACAGACTAAAATATCACAGCTTATTGTATGGCGAATAAATAATGTGCCTAGTGTTCGTCTGCTGGTGCATTAGTTTGCCGTGACAAAATATCAGCAATAATGTTATCAGTGCCTCTGATATGGCGGATTTCGAAGTCGAAATCTTGAAGAAGAAACCATCTTTCTAAACGATGGTTTTTAGGAACACCTTGCTTAAGTACCAACAATGGCGAATTATCGGTTAAAACAACAAAATGCGAACCTAAGAGGAACCTAGATAATCGGCGCATACAAAAAAGTAGACTTAATGCCTCCAATTCCACTGTGGAATAATGGATCTCTGCCTTTTTCAGCTTGCGGCTGACGTAGAGTATCGGATGTCTCACCCCTTGATATTCTTGCATCAGGCATCCTCCAATTGCGATAGCACTCTAATCTGTGGTCAAAATAAAGGGTATATCTATGTTTGGTAATCTTAATACGGGTGGGTTAGAAAAAATTGATTTCAATCTACACATTGCATCCTCTAAGCGGATACTTTTACAAAATTTTTCTGGATGATCTTTTGTCAACAGATTAGAAATAACTGATGTGAGTTCTGCCCAGTTTGGTATAAACTTGGCATAATAGTTTACGAGACCTAATAAGCTTCTAACCTGTTTCTTTGTAGTTGGAACTTCTAGGTTAAGAATTTTTGATACTATTTTATCATCTGTCAACAGTTTGCCTTCGGAAATTCTATGACCTAGGAAGTCTATCTGTTTATAGCCTATTTCAACCTTGGAAGGTTTGATAGTAAGTCCAAAAAGAAAGATTTGGTTAAAGACTTGTTGGAGTGTAAGTAAGTGAGAAGTCATGTTAGAAGAATGAATACATATATCATCAATATAAGATTGCACGTCCTTGATGCCGTGCAATAACAGTCTAGTTAACCTGACAAATGTGGCGGGAGCGTTCTTAAGACCAAATGGAAGATATCTCCATTCGTACAACCCAAAGGGGTGTAGCGAATGCTGTTATATGTCTTGAAGAAGGGTGTAGTGGTACTTGCCAGTAACCTTTAGCTAAATCAAGCTTAGAAAATAAGGATGATTGAGACATATTCAAAATGAGGTCTTCACAGCTGTTCATAGGCTCTGCATCTGTCGTGGTTATAGTATTTAATTTTCTATAATCTATGCGCAAACGAATGGTTTGGGCCTTCTTTTTCACCAGGACAATTGGCGAAGAATACTGGGACACAGATTTCTGTATTATTCTATTTTTCTCTAAGTCCAAAATTTCTTTGTCTAAATTTGCTCTATAATGTAAAGGAATTGAATATGGTCTACATTTGATCGGTGTTAGATCTGTCAACACAATTGAATGTGTTATTTTGTCAGTCCGTCCAGGTTTGTTTGAGAAGATAGTTCTATAGTCGTTAAGAAGAGACAAAATGTCTTGTCGCTGCTGTTGTGTCAACGTGTCAGAGATTTGTATGTCCTTCATAGTACTGTCGTCGTTCATAATTGGTACTGGAATTTCCGTATTGTGTACGTCCGTCTGATTTATTACTGATGCTACTGTTTGTAAATTGTCTTCAATGTCATTGTCGTCGTCGTCGAGACTAATAGTTGTCAATGTGTCGTTAACTTGGTCGTCGTTGTCGTTATCCCATATTGTCGGTACTGTGAATATGTTTTCGTCGTCTTCGTTGTCACAAGAATGAGTCGTTAACGATGCTTCGTTTGTCGAGGTGTCACTTAGTTGGGTAATTGTCGTTTCGTTTCTGTCGTCCTTTTTTGTCAATCTGATTATTGTCATCTGTTATCTGCGTCTGCTTATTCGTGTCACTGTCATTTCTAGAATAGTATGGTTTTAACATATTTACATGGAATGGTTTTGTTGGTTATGAGATTAGCATATACATGAAAATCAATGCAAAGAAAAATGTTACATCAATGGATGAGGATGAGGGTAAGTATCGCTTAGGGATGTAATGAGCATGAAATGAAACTCATCTTATTTTCCCTGAGCTCTCGACTGTAGTCTTGTTCTCTCGCCACTGCTGGAGGATAGGTTACATACACCCGATAATTCGTGGAACAATCTGATGTTGGAATTAAAAAAAATTAGTAACTCAATGTAATTGTCACAGTCATGTCAATGTCAAATTTCATAACATTGTCATCATTTGAAATATTTCTGTAGAGGGAATACAATAGTTCATTAATAGATAGCTGCAAAGTTTTTGACTTTGTTATGTATTAAAGTTGATATAATTTTTTTACTTGGCAACCAAGAGCTGTCTGAAACGTAAAGCTTGTGCCAAAACCGGCGCTTGCCCCCAAATAGCCTGTCACAGTCCTAGATCTCTAGGGGATTGAAACTCGGGCTCATACAGGCAACAAACTCCGTTCAGATACAATATAGCAACATTTATTAACATTATATTACAGTGCGCTGGCGAAGTGGGTTTTTACAAGCCCGCACTTAGCAGGTTGCGTATCACAGGAGTTTACATTAAACATGATTATCACAACAACTCTATCAGCTATCTACATATGTATACGACCCTTAAATACACATGGATCTAAACTCTCAAGTCCCCCTTAAGGTAAGCCCTGTTGCTTCCTCGATGTCCAGTCCGTGTCTGCCTTTCCACACGTGTCGCAATCCGACACGGGTAGTAACTCTTTCCGAGTTTCTCGTGGACCCCGCAATCGGCGGGCCCCATCAGTGTCCACGGGACTGTGGACACACTGACCGGTCCTTCGAGAAGGCTCTGGATTATTCAAGCCTTCGAGTGACTCGATTCTTTCCTTTTAGCTGGAGTTCTAGCCCTTCGCCAGTATCTCTTACTTTATGTTGGTACCGCCCTTATGTGAGGCTGTGACAATATATATATATATATATATATATATATATATATATATATATATATATATATATATCATCATCATCATCATCAATGAAGACTTACCTTCACACAGAATTCCAGTGTTTCACACAATTCTCCTTGCTTCAGCAACTGACTGACATAAGTCTAGGTTCATATCATGCACTATTAACTATGTTCTATTCTATAACAGCCATAGTATATGCAACGATTTGCAACACACGGTAAATACAAGTTGAACACAAATCGCCAACAACACAAGCCTACAGATCCAACAGGTGATTCACTATACACGCTGGTAAACAAACGCTACACACGGCCTAGGCTTCAGCGACGTTATCGATCGGTTTTCTCATTAGTTATGCAAAGACCCCCGCATATATAATGAGGTTAGAACGATTGCGTTTTGTGAACAATTACAAAGTTAAATGAATTAACCAAATAGATACCTGAATACTTTGAACCAACCTCCAGTCAGCTACCAGAACTGTTCAACGACACATCTGCCTCATTGCGATAACAGTCAGCTGTAATGTGGATGAGGTGAGACGCCAAACAAATGGCTCAATTCAGCCCTGCGTCTTCTCTCCGGGAGAATCATGAAGTGAATGCCTATTCTAGCCACATTTCCCCCAATCGTGCAAACTCATGCGCACGAGGATCGAGTGCTCCTTGGGAAAAGTCAACTTCTCGGGCAACATTCGTTCCACGCCTAGAATTTCCAGATCTCTCTGCACGGGAATTTAGTGGTGCACCCGGCAACCCGGTACAGTCAGATATCGGTAATTCGAGATGATTCTAGATGGAAAATTCCTATCGGCTTCCCTCAGTCTATCTATAACTGGGAAAGTCCCCGATGACGCGACAAAATAGTGCGGGATTCCGACGACAACAGACAGATGATCGCGGTTTCGTCACACATGACCAGACTTCAAAAATACATATGGACTCACGTGGTACATCTGACTCATAGACAGCTGTTGTGTTTGTCTTGCATGAGTGTGGTATGTTTGGTACTGTCGATGGTGCTGCCAAACACAACGCGTCTGATCGTATTGTTTATGGTTGTGAAAGTCTGACATGGGAGGGGGGAGGATGGTCTAGGACTATGCACATATAACTATGTTTGTGCTGACAATAGTACTTCTACCAGAGTTAGTGGTTTTGTATTTGTACCGATATAACATATCTGTTATTTTTATCTCTAGATACGTCCATGCGTGTTTCTGTGCCAGATTTGGTTGACATGGAAAGATTATTCAGTACAATATTAATATGATTGTCTGATGTTAAGCCAGATGGAAAGTCCGCCTTATTTTTTCCCATTTGCCTAAGCCCATTATGGTAGGTCTTTGAACGTTAAATTTCCCCCCATCCCTTTACTAGACATCATTTTTAAAACGACCCGTTTTTCAGTTGTAGGACATCGCAGACTTTTTTAAAACAATTATTTGTTCACAACAGTGTACATTGTGTATTTTCCTTTACATTTGCTAATGCAACAAATTCATTGCTAATACATATTCATATACACATAATAATACCATTACATTTATGGTAAGGTGCAATTACTTACACATTACTTGATGATGATGATGATGATGATGATGATGATGATGATGATGATGATGATGATGATGATGATGATGATGATGATGACGACGACGACGATGATGATGATGATGATGATGATGATGATGATGATGATGATGATGATGATGATGATGATGATGAAGAAGAAGTAATTATCTGATCTCATGCATACTAAAATCTATCAATATACATTATTTTATACTCCAAGTGTCCACATACACACTTAGTTTTATTTAAACACGTTTAAGCGGATCATTGAATGGATATTACAGTAAACATTGCACCAAGCGTTCTATTTGACAAAGGTCGCAGTCATCCCCATAGCATTGTAATATTCCATGTTTTCCCACATTGCATAGTGATAGGGGACTAACTATTTGGTAAAGTTTCTTCATTGTTAAATAAGGGTTTAATTAATTGCAGCGCATTCTGTACACTTAATGCGATTATGCTGCCTCCATGGAACATAAATATATTATTGCTTTGCTTGCTTGCTTATGTTCGCTGGCTGTGAACTCCAGCGTGAAGTCCTGTATGTCGGATGAAGACATCCTGTTGTCCAGCATCTGTGTGGTGTCAAACAGGACATGAGGTTTGCATGAGTATCCGTTGTCCCATGTCTGACTTATTGGTGTGCAGACTGGTGGTTCCTCGCCATGCAGGCAGATACCCTCCGACTTCGGAAGCATCAGCGATCCTACTACGTTAGCCAGGACCCCGAAGGGATCTGTTGCCCAGTACGCACGGCGAGGACGTTTTAGTAGGTCTTGGTCAGTATAGAACCTGCCGCTGGTGCCTTGAAAACACCTCTGCGTCCCAAACATATTATACACATGGTTTAATTGCGACAATGTTTATGCACAGCTCAATAAGATATAATGTATTTTTTTAAAAAGAGCAATTGGAGTAGTTTAAGTAGTGTTACTTTTCTTGGCGATTTATTTATCTCCAGTTTAGTTTACAAGGGGAAACAAGAAAAGTTTAGTTTATGACCTACCGATTTTCAAGGGGTATAATATTTATGTTAACTTTATATTTTAATGTTTCCTTCATTCTCGTATAACTGGAAGGGTTTTTAATAATCCTTCAAGACATCACGTCTGTATTCTGGTTTCTAAAAGGCGGTTTCAAGATGGCGACGGACGGTCGTGTTGTATTTGTGATCTTTAACTTTTTCGCGTAGGAGATGGATTTATTCATCTCTTGTGTGTATTTTGTGTGTCAGAATGTAAAACCAGGAGTTCCTACTCAAGATCTGCGCGGATGCTACGGAGTTCGTGTATCAAGCGAAGCAATCCTTGAGTGAATTTTCGCAGCGTGTGTGGTTTTCTGTGGTTTTCGGGTTTTTAAACATGGCGGAACAACGTGTGTTCTCTGAGCGGTTGGCAGTCAACCTACCAAGACGGCGTGGGCGTCGGGAAGGCTGCAAGCGACAAGGTAAGTGTGGTGGTTTAAGACGTTTTAGACTCAAGTGTGACCGTCTGGGCCTCAGGAATATCCGTATTCTGTATTTGAACTGCGCCAGCGTAAAACAACGGGGTCCTATTTTGGAAAATCTGGTTTACAAGAATGACATTCTAGCGCTCCAGGAGACAAGACTGGGTGATCAGCTACTCCGAATTGCCGGCTTCAAATGTTTCTACAACAGACGACATCTGGGAATGGCGATTCTTATTCGCGACAGCATGGTGGCGTCAGAGCTAGATATGTCCAGTTGGGACAGTGACGATATACAAATACAGGCGGTAAGAGTTCAATCCAGTCTACCATTCGTGCTGGTTAATGTTTATGCCCGCAACGCGAGTATGGATTCCCAGACGTGGCAGTGCTTAAGTGACATATTAGGTCAAGAGAGAAATGTTATTTTCTGTGGTGATGTCAACGCTAAAGACAGAATATGGGGAAACATTTCCTCCAACACACAAGGGGAGGAGCTGGAGACTGCACTTGAACCCATTGACCTGGTTTATATTAACAGTGGCTGTGTCACCAGGACAGCAAGCCGTCCAGGGGATGAGGACAGTGCTATTGATCTGGCGCTGGTTTCTCCTTCACTCATTACAGTGTGTAGATGGAGTGTCCTAGGATACCACCGCAGCGACCACCATCATTGCAGCATATTGGTGGAGAAAGGCAGAACCAGGCAGCACAAGTTAGCGGTCAAGACTTTCCCGTATGACAGTACAGGGCAAGGTGTGGTGAGTAAAATTTAGACGTGACAAGCGCAGAAAGCTTCAGGGCAGGAAAAAAAGCTGGGAGCAGCCACCGTGGTGGAATCTTGAGGTGGAGAATGCGTGGGTGGATAAACGTGGTGCTGTAAGGAGATGGCAAAATGCCTGCATGCACTTAGAAAGAGAGATGCACACAAAAGTAAGCTAATTAAAAAAAAACAACTGGTCAAGGTGGTTAAAAGTGAAAAATTGGCAGAGGTGTGTCAAAGAGTAAGCACAGACAAGTCACCGAAATTGTTCTGGCGACTACATAAAAACATGAGCGGGGTAAACAAGAATAAGAGCATTTCTGACTTCCAAGACGCTGACCTCATCTGGCAGAGGACTGACGAGGACAAGGGCAAAGCCCTCTTTGAACGCTATCTAGAGCAGAGCAACCAGACAGACATGGGAGACCGAAATCTTGCCAAGGAGGTCACGTCAGACAGGTGCAAGGTTCAGAACACTTCGGATGAAGACACAGTGACAGTGAAAGAAATCAAGGCTGTGCTTCGACAATCAAAAAACAACGCTCCAGGGCCAGATGGCACAAGATACAACGACATCAATAGGTGCGCCGACAACGAGCTAGAGGAACTAGCAGACATGTACAACAAAAGTATAGGGAGTGCTAGCATCAAGGAGGAGTGGTTACACAGCTATCTGATTCCCTTGCCGAAGCCTGGCAAAGACAACACAAAAATTCAAGGATATCGAGTTATAACCATGCAGTATACAATAGACAAGCTGCTGGAGAAGTTAATTGCCAGGAAAATATCAAGCCAGCTAGAGAAGGAAGGTTGTTTCCCACCTACCCTGGGTGGGTACCGTCCAAAAAGAAAAACCTGGACCAATGCAGCAGTTTTTGCCCATGATATCTATGAAGGTTTTCACTCAGGCACTGAAACCTTTGCTGCAGCGATTGATCTTGAGGACGCGTACAACAAAGTACCATTGGGTTTTTTTAATGCTTCAGCTTCTTGAACTCAAAATAAGTCCATTCCTCCTTAGTTGGATCGCTGCAGCCCTCTTCCAAAGGAAAGCAGTTTTTAGATGTGGCAGTTGGACGTCGGAACCAACAACAATATATCCTGGTCTGCCACAGGGATCGCCATTATCTCCGGTACTGTTCAACGCCTGCACTGTCAGAATCACCAGTGAGCAGATCACTGGACTTGGCAGGACATTGTCATATGCCGACGATGTTTTAGTGTATCGCCAGGGTAAAGATAGAGATCAGGTTGCAGGAACTACAAACCGAACTCAATCGCATAAGAACTTGGTGTGTTGAGGCTGGGGCAATGGTCAACCCAACAAAGGCAACAGTGACTTGGTTCTCGTTGAATAATCATATTGTCAACACTCCCACACCAACTGTAAATCTGTGTTCAGAGACGGTGGAAAGAACCCAGGCAATGAATTACCTGGGGATATGGTTTGATCGAAGCCTTGCTTATAATGAGCACATAGACCAGGTGATAACAAAGGCCAAGCGGTGGTTGGCTGCGATGCGGGTGATGGCGGCAGCAAACTGTGAGCAGCGCCATCTATGTCTTCTATACGAAGGGCTGGTCATGCCTGTTTTTGAATATGCGATGGCAATCCTGACTCTCAGCCGTAAGCAGATAGAAAGGATGGAAAGGATACAGAATGAAGCTATGCGTATTATTCTTGGATGTACAAGAGATACAGCATGCAGGGCGATGCGCTACCTTCTTGATTTTCCAACCATTGAAGACGGAATACAAGTCTGCAGAGCTCGCGTCTATCTCAGAGTTAACGCAAACACACAACATCCACTGCATAGTTAAATTATGAAGGTGAAGGGCAGCAGGTTAAAAAGAGGACGGTCGTGGATGGGTCAAGCCGAAGACATTCTTCAACAGGTGTGTTCACTTGAGGACTTAGAACCTGGCGAGGAGTGGGTACAAGTGCCAACAGATTTCTGCACATCCTTTTCAGTTTTTGTCCAACTCGACAGAAAATCTAGACAGTGAATCTTGGAATGTAAATGAACAAATTAAGAAGAAATTAGAAGCAACAGAGATGTGGTTCCTGAGACGAATGTTGCGAATTCCTTGGACTGCCAGAGTAACTAACGACGACTGCCTGAAACAGGCTAATGAAACTAGAACATTATATACAACAATAAGACAGAGACAAACAGCTTTCCTCGGTCATGTGATGAGAAGAGAGGCATTGGAGAACATCGTAACAACTGGAAAGATCGAGGGGAAGAGAGGCAGAGGTAGACCAAGAGAAGTGATGCTGGATGGATTGAGACGGTGGCATGGAGGAATATCAGCAGCAGAGTTGATCCAGAAAACCAAAGACCGAGATCTATGGAGAGCCATGAACGCCTACGCCAGCCGGCACGGCACTTGATGATGATGATGAGACAGAAAATGCAGACAAGAAAACCTGGCAGCTGTGGAGGCGGAAGTACAAGCGTTGACTTTCGAGAATTCGCTAGACGGTGATACTGTCATTTACACAGATGGGTCGGTCGTCCGACATGTGAGAAACTCATGGGTCTTTACGGCTCAGGCCGGAGGGAGAATTGTTTAAGGAGGATTCTGGTGCTTTTGCTGAGACCACAAGTAGCCTGACTATGGAAGTCATGGCAGTAAGTAAAGCAATAACATGGCTCGAGACACAGACATTCACTAGGGCATGTTTCCTTAGCGACTCAATGAACATGCTCCAGAGGATAGAGGTGGGGGAGATCCGAAGAGAATGGTTGCTGTCTCTGGAGCGGTCTCGGCTGGCAAAGATTAGTTTCATCTTCGTGCCAGGGCATGCGTTAGTACAAGAAAATGAGCGGGCTGACAAGCTCGCAGGTGAGGCTACTGTGGAGGGCGGACGCGCCATGGACCAGGCTGACATTCTGAATGCTCTACGAGAAGTACGATTTTTGCGAGAACCAAGTGATGACTGTGAATCTACAACCATGGCCAGACTGCGAAAACAGCAAATTAAAAGAGGGGTGGCCAAACAAGAACACTACGCAGGAAGCCAAAGAAGACTGATAAACCAACACAGAACTGGTGTCGTTAGCCGCTATACGCTGCGGGATTTGCTGAGGAGGAGATCCGAGCACTTATGGACAGTAGTGATTACGTCAAGGAGGGGGTACAAAAAAGGCGTAGGAATGAGTCCTTCGCGATGGCGGTGACGAGTGGTGGGTTATGTGGGAGCGGCTCCTCCTCCTAATCTTGGCGGAAAGGCGGTGAGGAAAATATTTTTTTGTTGGAAGTGGGTCGGGGTTATTTTGTTGGTTTGTCGGGGTATTTTTGTTGTGTAGCGGGGTATATTATTTCGTGTGAAAGAGGAAAGCTTCGTTGAAGGCTGAGGAGTCTTGGCGGGTAAAAAAAGGCGGGGTAATTTTTTGTTGATAAGCTTAGCGTCATGGTGGGAAATCTTTGGTGATGGATGAGGAGGGCGGGAACAGTCGTGACTGAAGAGTTGTGGTTGGGTTATATTATATGTGAAGAAAGAGGGAAACGCAGGGTTGTGTGGGGATAGAAACGAATGTGTCAGTGATAGAAAAACATTGGGTCGAAGTCGGGGAGGTAGTAGGTTTGAATCCTGGTTACTATATGGTGGTGAGGCTCTTAGTGGAATGATCTTCATCCTGTGATGGGGATTTGACTCGGTGGTCGAGTGGTTGTAGAGATGGTTCGAACCGGTGGGGGGTCGACCCTAGAACAAGTATTGGTGATGCTAAGAAGGCGTAGAGAGGCTGGGGTCGTGTGGTGGGAAAACACCGTGGTGGTAAGAGGGTGTAGTGACTGTCGGTATCAACTGATCAAAAATAAAGAGGGTAGTAGGAGTCTGTGAGGATTCATAAAGCTTAAATGGGTATATGAGGTGGGGTGTTATGTAGAGGGTCGCCATCACTATCAGCTGAACAAAAGTAAAGAGGATCGTAGTGATTATCCTTAGCTGATAAGAGGTGGTATGTAGAGAGTCGCAGTCACTATCATCTGACAAACGTAGGAGTCTAGTGGGATTTGAGTGGGCGGTGACCTAATTGTGGGTGATGTATGGAGGGCTCCGACTTACCATCAGTGGTGGTGGTTGTCGGTCGGGTTCGCAGAACACGCCGCCTAAGAAGAACTATCTTTACGCCTTACATCCCTCAGATGGGCCCCGTTGTGGGAATACCAATATATCACGATATTCGTCTCCAGGACCCTCATTGTCTTTAACAGACATATACACCCAAAGACAGACACACAGGGATAAACAACCACACCCAAGTACAAACAAGATCAAAGACACAAATACAAAGACATCACACACATCCTATTATTACTAGTGTCATCACAACAACCACATACAGACATACACACACACACACATGAACACAAAGACACACTTGTTACACACTTGCACACATGTACACTTCTACATACAGACAACTACGTACAGACAAGCACAGAGACATCCCACGTTCACACACACACGAGTACAGACATACAAACACAAAGATAGACACAATCGGAGGCGGATGCGTATGTGAGAAACCACGCGGGGTATGATTGCGTGAGAAACCTACCACACACGCTTCATCAGTGGGCGGAAATATGTGAGGCGGGTCAGGGTCTGTGGCGTTGTGCAATGGTACCAGTACAATTTTGGTATGAAGGGGGTGAGCATCATAAAACCTTGATATGAATGGGGTGATGGTATTTACACAAAGACACACTTGTTACACACAAGTACACACAGACACACACTCACCCATACACACCTACAAACAACTTCAAAGACACAGACACACTCACCTATAAACAAATACACACTTGATACACACACTCACACACACACACAGACATCACATGAACACATCCTCTTCCATACATACTGTCATCACA
Organism: Cepaea hortensis; assembly: GCA_963921405.1. Taxonomy (NCBI): domain Eukaryota; kingdom Metazoa; phylum Mollusca; class Gastropoda; order Stylommatophora; family Helicidae; genus Cepaea; species Cepaea hortensis. Next base: position 90,654,901 of record OY992884.1, on the reverse strand, counting down.
ACTATACACAAGTACTTACGTACAGACATCAACTACACAAATATACATCCAAAGACAGACACACCCATACACACTTGATACACACAAATACAAAGAGGGTCACACAAACACACAACCACACACACATACATCACATGAACACATCCTCTTCCATACATACTGTCATCACAATTATACGCAAGTACTCACGTACAGACATCAACTACACAAATATACATCCAAAGACAGACACACAGGCATAAACAACCACACCCAAGTACAAAGAGGGTCACACAAACACACAACCGCACACACAGACATCACATGAACACATTCTCTTCCATACATACTGTCATCACAACTATACACAAGTACTCACGTACAGACATCAACTACACAAATATACATCCAAAGACAGACACACCCATACACACTTGATGCACACAGACATTGCGAGTGCAGATCCATGTACAAACAAGAAGAAAGACACATACTGAGATGTAAGTTCTAAATACGTATTTATTCATCTGTTGCCTGCAACCAAGTATAGAAATTACGCCATCCACCTTGATGTTGCAGTATCCAAGGATGTAGTTTATCAGTCATATACGTACCTACAGATGTAGCGAAGGTTTACAGAGGTAGCGAAGATGTCCTGGACATTCACGTCTGTGTTGTAAGAATTATTAACCAGATGCTTACCCAGACGCATACCAAGTGTAAACACCATCATTATTCTCCCGTAATTGATGACGTTATCGGCAAAGATTTCATCAGCGATTGAAACAAAGACCGGGAAAACATGGTCAGGCTTGATACGGACTTCTAGTCTCGTGAATACCACATCGTGTTGGTTGGCTATGTGGCGTACTAACCGACACAACCTCGAGTTATTGGTCTTTGTGGACTTGTAGGAACTAATAATAGTCAACGCCATAGTCACCAGCTCGCTGTGACCTTGTTTCAAGTCGGCCGTTGCTTGTGTCATTATTATACCAATAGCTATCAGAGACCAACTGGCGTGCAGTTGGTGGTCAAATGGGGCTAATACTATCACCCGACGCGTTATAAACAGCAACGCGAGTAAGTAGCTGGTTATTAATACTCATGGATCCTAGGTGGAAACATCCTTTTACGGCCTTGATTGCGGGGCCAACGGGGAGTGGTAAAACCGTCTTTGTCCAACGGTTCTTGGCCCATCTACCAGCCATGGTAGACCCCGTTCCAGAGGAAATTATATGGTGCTATGGGGAATGGCAACCCATCTACGAAACTATGAAGGGTGTTCAATTTAATGAAGGTCTGCCTGATGTGGAAAAATTGACAGGGGATAGACGCCGGTTAGTGGTCATAGATGATCTAATGTCGGAGACAGATGACAGAGTGACTAAGTTATTAACTAAAGGCAGTCACCATCGCAACCTCAGTGTTACGTAGATAGTATAGAACCTATTTGGTAAGAATAAAGAACAAAGAACTATCAGTCTGAATTCACACTACCTAGTGGTGTTTAAGAATCCTCGAGACGGGTCTCAAATTACCAATCTGGCCAAGCAGATGTATCCAGGACGTGTGTCATATGTCCAAGAGAGTTTTAAAGACGCGACATCGGCTCCCCACGGGTATTTGTTATTTGACCTGCGACAGGAAACACCGGATCAGCTCCGCTTACGAAGTCATATATTCCCTGATCAATATCAAGTCGTCTAGTCCCCAAATAACATGTCTAACCGACTTAAACGTAACGAGGGTATGTTACGCTTCTTGGGTCAGATCAACCCAGCCACTGTGAAGGCAGCAATGAAATCAGTTTCCCCCGATCTCGTCCAATCAATTTGCGAATGCTGTCACAACGTTTTAAAAGGTAATGTTCCCCTGACACCAGCTCAGAAGAAGCGTCTGCAACGACACAAAGACAGTCTGAAAGCACTCACGCATAAGAAATTATCACTCAAGAAAAGGAAAGAGATCCTGCAACAAGGTGGTTTCATGGGCGCCTTACTAGGTCCCATACTAAATATATTGAAAAGTGTGGTTGGTTTTTAATGGCCAAGAAGATGATCTTGATCGATCCCCGGTTGCTAGAAAAACCTTATGTACCACCCGACACACTAAACGATAGTCTACATGGTTTGGATCGTCAGATGCAACAAGTCCTGGTAACAGAATATCGACCACTTCGTGACAAGGCTAGAGCGTATCACCAAACACTACAGCGGTATTTGAATTGACTTGAACAGTACAGAAACAAGCCTCTAGGACTAGTGGATATCAAGGAACAAAAACCTGAAGTCACCAGTGTACCGACACCAGTAGCCGAGACAACTCTTCAACCAACACCTCTTCAACCAACACCTATTCAACCGACTAAAACTCAAGTAGTCGACCCCAAAACAGTCGGTACTGCCACATATCGGTCACTGACACACAGCAGCCTGAGAAAGGCTGAAGGGAGCTTCCCTAAAAGATGCACCGAATGGTACAATTATAGAGTGCAACTTTAACATTACATAAATAACAATAGCTAAGTTTACACAAAAATGAGTTAATATTATTGTGCAAATTTAAAGAAGACGTGTATACTTGCAATTGTCAGATCGGTACGAAGCTATTTGTATCAATCTCACGTATTGTAAGTATCTATATCTATAGCTAGAGTAATCGTTAGTCTACGTTGTTGTCTGTTATAAGGACGAATAGGGTTGTACGTCAATTGTCACTCGTTTTCTCATAACTGTTACTTGTTTAGTGTTATTATATTCTTTATACGGAATATATTTTTAATACTAATTTCTGTTATTTACATATAGTAACACTTAAGATATAGATGTAGCAAGAAGTTGCTGAAGTTCTTTATTGTTCAATTTTACATTGCTGTTGAGTTGGAGTTCACATTTTGTTCAGCAGTTGTTATATTGATTGTCTACTCTGAATCGAACATATTTGCATTTTTGCATTGTTCTATCATATTTCAGCTAGATAGTTTATTACACAGGTAGGACAAGATGTTGTCGGTATTTCGAGAATACATAAAGATAGGTAAGACGTATGGTTTAACCGGTTCAGAACTCAGGAATTTTGCAATACAAAAAACTGAAAAATTGGAGAAGTTGGTAAAGGAGCAGAAAAGGAAACAGGGACAAATATATGAAACAAGCACTATGTTCATCATTGACGATGACGAAAACATAGAAAACACGCAAGTAGAACAGATCACACCAACTGGTGACGAAAACGATATAACTCAAATGTGTGATAACGCAACAGAAAAGAGTGGTGTTCACATGGATAATCAAGAGATAAACAAACATTCTTCATCAATTGATTCTACGTCCGAGAACATAAATGATGATCAGAAACAAAACAAACGAGAGTATTTGTCGCTAAATGATATATTTTTTTAAACATTCGAAAAAGAGACCAAAAGTTACACGCACTGGTTGTTACACGCAAAAGTTACATGCACAACAAGCACAGCCTATTGAACAATCAAAATTGGGGCTGATGTTGATCGCACAGATCATAACATTAGTAAAGTTGACCATATCACAGGTCAAAGATTTTGTCATAAAGACTTATTTTCGTTCAAAAATATATGTTATGTGCAACAGTACATACATATACGCACAGCTCAAGGAACATTGTACAAACGGTTTCTTACGAACAAAAAGACATATCGTAAACATGCATACAAAAAGCAAGAAATGTATTACATACATACGCACAGAAGTCAAGAAGTGTGTCACAAACGTACATACAGACGTCATCAGGTGTATTACACACATGCACGCTGAAATTAAAAAGTTTGTCACAGACATGTATTCACAATCAAGGAAATACATTACTTGCGGCATTACAATTACACACTCACAAATCAAGAGGATTTACACACAAACTACACTTCTTTTTGCTTGCTGTAGTTATGCTTACTTGTCTTACTTCTGGTACAGATTTACCAAACATACCTCATTACAGCGTATGCATTACAGAAGATACACAAGACTGAAAACAATTACATTGTTCCAATCAACAAAGGTACAATGTACAAATATTGGCATGCGTGCAGAAGAAAGATTCTATAGGTTTGAAACGAAGAAAGAAAAAAAAGAAAATGAATGAAAGAAAGAATAAAAGAAAAGAAGAAAAATAAAATGGGATGAAAGTGTTAGGTTCACAGCAACACTACAGACACATTAGGGTCTTAGTACTTAATTATCCCAGATGTCAATGTGTAAAGTTTTACTTGTTAGAATTTTCTCACTATCTCTCTACACTTAAGTGTGTGAAAATGTGTTGGTTCTCTATTCTACAGATAATTGTTCTTAGATTGTTAGAAACGTTTTAATATATATGTTACACATTGCACCTAGTTAATTAATAATGTACATAGCAAGCAACTGGAAAAATAATACATTAATTATGATTATATAGTGTAGTCGGATAGATACATGTACGTATTTTCATTGTTGGCAGAGGCATCATAAAGTTGTTGGGACATAGTACAACTGGTGAGTCTCGCATACTACATATACTCGAAGAACTGTTACCCTCGTCGGACATGGAGTCAACTGAATTGAGTCCAAGCGTGATTTACTCCGATGACGTAACTTTACGATTCGTGTTGAACCTGTTGTTACTTCACGGAATTCCAAAGTATCATGTGAAAAAACAGTGTACGTGATTGAATTAATAGTATTAATAACATTAATATGTGAATATTATAATATTATAGAATGCATAATTAATTAATTAGTTAATATTTAAGTCAGTTACATTAGAATTATTACATTAGATTGTGTTGTTCGATAAGTAATGATTGAATGGTTAATAATAATTGATATTAATTGATTTGTATCAGTCATTTGTTAGAAAATCCACACCCACTACGGCACTTGATAATATTAGAAACATCCCTTAAATTAGAATGTGATCAGCGACAGCCTCTACCTCACCTACAGCCATTAAATGATAACGCAAGATATATACATAACCAGCGACAACGAGGATCAGCAACTGATACAGACGGCATGATACCGATTGATACTCTCGTCCACAACTCCGGGATTTGACCTAGAGTGAGGACAAGTTAGGGACTAATGGTATCATTAATTGGTCCGGCCCTCCCATAGGCGGGCCACATGACGTTCACCGTGGTTGTGAGCAGGAGGGCATGCCCGTCAGTAATTTTTTTTTTTTAGGGCTATTAACGGGAACCATAATGTCATGTTCAGCAATTGATTCAACTTAGATTGTCAGTGATGCTATTTGTCATGGGTAATAAAGGTATATGTGTACATGAATTAAATGATGATATCATTTAATTTGTAGGGCGGGGGGCATAATGCCACATATCGGTCACTGACACACAGCAGACTGAGAAAGGCTGAAGGGAGCTTCCCTAAAAGATGCACCGAATGGTACAATTATAGAGTGCGCAGGGAAACTAAGGAGATGCGTCAGACGTCAACAAATTAGATTAGGGTGACACCGACTTGGGATTCGAAAGGATGTGCTTCTACAGGCTCCGTGTGAAGGTGACACCTGGAGGCGGTGATTTTGTGATGAGACAGCTGGAAATCCGGAGAGGAATTTGCTGAGGACAACACAACTGTAGAAAGACCGGGTGTGGATACCTAGACTTTTATTCAAGCGTTTGAACTGAGGATTTGGATGATTAGGCCTCAAGGGCAGCGAGCTGGACTCGGAGCTCGTAGGTAGATGTTATTTAAGTGAGCGCCGATCCTGCGTATAGGGATCAGCTCACGTTTCTACAAGAGTATATCCTTGTGTCCTGCGGCGGAATAAACGTCTTAAATCATCTGCTCGACTTGAGTCTGCCATATGTTCATGATCCTGTTCACGTAAGATAGAACATGTTTTGTTGTTCTGATCTGTTCTTGACGAGTTCGATTTGAAATGCTTTGAGTTTCCGGTCCCGTAGGATTTAGAGGACAGGCACTTCGAGACAGGGACCACATCACCTTACAAACTCAGGCGAAGCAAGAAGAAGAGTTGGATACCTACACCTAAGTGGGAAAAATGGCCGCGAAATTAAGAAAGTATTACTATGACCCTAAGAAGCCGGGGGCCTATGGTGGAGCCGCCGCCTTAAAAAGAAATACTAAGCTGAAGAAAATAGATAAATGTTTACGTCATCAGGATACCTACACGTTACATAAACCGATCCGTCGCCGCTTCCAGAGACGTCAAACGATAACCGGTGGTATAAATCATCAATTTCAAGCCGACTTGATAGATATGAGACTACTACAAAGATACAACAATGGGATGTCGTATCTAGTGACTCGTATCGATGTGTTTAGTAAATATGCTTGGGCCATCCCGATCCAGAAGAAAACAGGGAAAGCTCTGGTGGTCGCTGTGAGTAAAATCTTTGGTGATAGCCAACCGATAAATTTTCAGAGCGATAAAGGATCGGAATTCGTCAATCGGACCTTCTTAAAAATTTCTGAAAGATCGAGGTGTGCACTTCTTTACCACTGAGAATGAAGATGTGAAGGCGGCGATCGTGGAAAGATTCAACCGGACCCTGAAAGAAAAAATGTGGCATTATTTCACCAAGACCAATACACTGCGCTACGTCGACGTGATAGATAAATTGATCCAGAACTACAATGGTTCATATCACAGAAGCATTCGCATGGCCCCTGTGCAAGTCAACTATAGTAATCAAGAACAGGTGTGGAATAACTTGTATAAGCAGACATACGTATCGAAAGAAGTGTATTTTACACCTGGGGATCGAGTCAGACTGGCTCAACCCAAAGAACATTTTAAAAAAGGGTATATGCCCTCATGGACAGAAGAATTGTTTACAGACCAGTCCGGTGACCTATGTGGTAAAAGACGATTCGGGACAGGAACTACTGGGCTCATTCTACAGAGAAGAAATACAACTAGTTGGAGACAAACAAGTGTATCGTATCGAAACAATCTTACAAGAAAGACCCAGGAGAGGTGGTGGGAAAGAGTATTTAGTGAAGTGGTTTGGTTATCCCAATTCATTCAATAGTTGGATAGCTGACATAAATCAAATCAAATCAAATCAAATCAAATCAACTTTATTAGGGTCACAAATTGGGCGCGCAGGCCCGTCTTACATTCGGCCCTTCCAATCACTCGTCTTTCGTTCATCAAGAGCATTATACATTTACATATGAAGAAAAATAAACATTGTGAAATGAATGTTGTAAACATAAACAAGGCTAAACATGGAGAAAAATGTGTACATAAAAAGTATGTGACGTAAAAGAAGTGATGCCAGCGCGTCCCACACACACACACACACACACACACACACACACACACACACACACACACACACACACACACACACACCACACACTCTCTCTCTCTCTCATTCACTCTCACTCTCATTCACTCACACACACACACTCTCACTCATTCACTCTCCCGCTCACTCATTCACTCTCCCGTTCACTCATTCACTCTCCCGCTCACTCATTCACTCTCCCGCTCACTCATTCACTCTCCCGCTCACTCATTCACTCTCCCGCTCACTCATTCACTCTCACTCATTCTGTCTCTCCCGCTCACTCATTCACTCTCCCGCTCACTCATTCACTCTCCCGCTCACTCATTCACTCTCCCGCTCACTCATTCACTCTCCCGTTCAATCATTCACTCTCACTCATTCACTCTCACGCTCACTCATTCACTGTCCCGCTCACTCATTCACTCTGCCGCTCACTCATTCACTCTCACGCTCACTCATTCACTCTCACGCTCAATCATTCACTCTCCCGCTCACTGATTCACTCTCACACTCACTCATTCACTCTCACGTGTGTGTGATGTAACACAACTAGCTAGTTATGGAGACTAGTGGTGTGACTGACGACAAGGTGGAAACTATTGTGGTGCGCCCAAAACCGACAAATGGGGAAAGAACTTCGATCTGGTCATTCTTTGGACGTGTACCGCGGGCAGAGATTGTATTTCTGTGTCAAATGGTGGTTATATATGCCGTAATTGCCGTGTCTTTGTTCAATCTGACTCAAGGCAGCGCAGACGCACCAGACGGCAAGCTGTGGGTAGCTCTAATGAGTAGTTGTTTGGGTTATATGCTACCTAATCCTAAATTAGAATAACGATGAGTTTCTACGTGACTTTACCGAGCAATGCTGGACCAAAGGTATTTCTCAACAACCACCCAAGTCACTTTTTTGTCAAGTTGCCGCAGACCATTGATGTAACGACCCAATACGAAGTTGGCCTGGCCGAGATTCAATTCCCCAATGCGTATTTTGCCTGGGGAAATTTGGATCCAATACTTTCCACCTAAAGGTAGTGGTAGAGAACCTATAACGCTTATATGTCCACCTGGTCCGTTCACCGGACCTGAAACTTTCATCGAGGAATTGAATAAGTTGTGTGTAGAAACCCAAGTAGACGAGAAAGTAAACATCAAATTCGTGCTAGGTACACCTTGGAAAAAAAGTCTGGATGAAAATATTTGAAAAAGGCGCCCAGGCTAAAGTTAGTGACAGATTGAAGAATATGTTGGGTTTTCCAAGCTCGACTCTATCAGACGACAATGTCTTATTATACGGTAATATAGAATTAGAGATGGATAGCGAAGTTAAAAATATCTACGTGTATTCCGATCTCGTAGCCGCGAGACCAGTTGGAGACGTCATGGTTCCTTTACTAAGGACTGTTCCTATATTGAACCGACTGTCACCTTCAGTGTTTCATCTTTATGATAAGCCACATTATGTACCATTAAGTCGATTCTCCTTCGACACTGTGGAAATACTTTTAACTACCGATACGGGTAAAACACTCTCATTCAAGGATGGGACTTCAGTGCTAACTTTACATTTTCGAATCAGGAAACATTCAGACCTCGAGTAGACTAAAATGAGTTTTTACGTGAAGCTACCCAGTAATGCGTCGTTACAAATATACCCCCAAAATAATGCCGGACATTTCTTTGTCAAGCTCCCGCAAACTATTGAGCTCACCTCCCAGTACGAAGTTGGTTTGGTCGATATTCAGTTTCCCAACACCTCTTTTAATATTTTGAAAGATGAGGCGTGGATAAAGTACTTTACACCTCCAGAGCTAGACGGCCCACTGATGAAGATTACGCTGACGCCTCGTCTGTACAAATCAACAGAAACATTCATCGCTGAATTGAATAGATTACTTATCGAGGCTGAAAGATTTATCAATGAACTACAATGGCTGCGTTTCGACGATGCCTTGCAAGAACATAACCGAATGATGTTCTCTTTTAACGATATCTCGAATAAGGCTCGTTTCCAATTATATAAGCAGGGAGCTGAAGTTTGACTTAGTGACAAGTTGGCAGAAATTTTACAATTTCCCTCGACACATGTCACCGAGACTGAACCCAGTCTATCTGGTGTGGGTGAAGTAGATTTAGACCAGGGCACGAAAAATGTCTTCGTCTATTCCAATATTGTCACCTCGCGGGTGGTTGGGGATGTGATGGTACCATTACTGCGGACACTACCTGTTCAAGACAGATCCATCACCTCCGTATTTAGGATGTACGACAAGCCACATTACGTATCTCTCAGTCGATTCTCATTTGACACGATTGAACTTCTTATAACCGATGAGCAGGGGGAACCTATCCCATTTACAGGTGGAACTTCAGTAGTGACGTTACATTTTCGAACAACCAAACGGTTTGATCTGGGCTAACCATGGTTAGGCACGTGCCAATCCAACGCAACCCCAAACTGTACGAGGACTATTTCTGCAATCAAGCTGGAAGTGGTCTCCCTGTTTTTGTGGGGGGTCGAAGTCAGCGAGGTCATGGAATTGGTAGTTTCTTTAGTGGTCTTGGTCGCACAATTCTTCCATGGTTGAAGACTGGTGGCAAAGCCCTATTGAGAGAAGGACTGGGGACGGGTTTGCAAGTGGTTCAAGATGCCCTAGCTGGTAGAAATGTTGGTGAGTCCTTCAAAGAACACGCCAGAGATGCTGGTCAACGCTTACTACAAGGCGCTGCTCAGCACATCAGCCAATCAGGTAGTGGGGTTAGGAAACGAAAACGAGCCGCCCCGCCAGGTCAACCCAGTAAAAGAATAAAACCACCAGTCAGAAAGCCGTCGACTCATAAGACACATCACCACCAACCGGGACATTCGGATATTTTCTCATAATGGCGTTAATTCATCCCAAGTTGTGCGAGTGTCTGCATTCTGGTCTGGGTCTGTTTAGTGTGCTTCCCACCCAGACGGCCGTGGAAGAGGGACAGTTTGTGGAGATTTATCCGTTGGCTACGTTAGCTTATGGGGCACCCATCGAATTCTCCATCTCTGGTGTTGGAGAAGATTACATTGATTTGTTTAATACTTTTCTACACGTGAGAGCTAAAGTCACACTGCCCAATGGCGACGACCTACCAAACACAGCCGAAGTCGGTCCTATAAATTATTATTTGCATAGTTTGTTTTCTCAAGTCGACGTGTCCCTGAACGACACTCTTATTTCACCGAGTGAAAATTCGTATCCGTACCGGGCCTACTTGGAAGCTCTTCTGAATTATGGCGAAGAGGCCAAAAAGAGTCATCTGACGTCAGCTCTATACTATCAAGATACTCCTTTGTATATGACAGACACGAAGGGTGATACCAATACAGGTCTAGCCAAAAGAAGATCTTTAGCCAGCTATAGTGTGCCTCTGGATATGATGGGGCGCCTACATTCCGACATTTTCAATCAGGACAGGTACATGTTGAATGGGGTCGATATTAAAATCAAACTAACCCCATCAAAATCCGTGTTTAATGTGATTGCCACGGATGTAAACGGTGGGTACAAAAGTGTCATTACTTACGCCAGCCTCTTGGTGAGGAAAGGTAAGTTAAATCCAGCTATCTCTCTGGCTCATGAAAAAGCCTTATTGAGATCCAATGCCAAGTATCCTTTTAAAAGAGTCGTGGTAAAAACCTTTTCTATCCCGAAAGGCATGTTTTCCCACACACAAGACAACCTTTTCCTCAGCCAGACACCGACCCGGGTGGTGATCGGTTTAGTGAATGCTTCCTGTGTCAACGGCGAGCTAAACACGAACCCCTTCATATTCAATCATTATCAGTTAAACTATTTGAGTCTGATGGTAGATGGGCGTAGTGTCACAGGCAAATCTTTAACCATGAATTATACCACGAATCAGTACATGCGAGCTTCCCATGGTCCCAATTTGGCCCTAGGTCTGACCGGTAAGGATGTCGGGAATGGTATCAATTATAAAAATTTTAGTCAAGGGTATGCTCTCTATGCTTTTGATCTGACTCCCAGTATATTAGACGGCGAGCAGTTTGAATTGGCGAAATCTTGCCCACTGTCACTAGAACTAAAGTTTGATGTTATAACGGATGCACCTCTACAAGTCGTCGTATACGCGGAACTCGATTCGGTCCTAGAAGTTTCCAAGACAAGACAAGTGCTAACAGATTACATAGCATAATGAATACCCAACAGCTAAGACAATTACTCATGTCTGATCTGGTTGTTCGACGACTTTCGATAGTCAACGTATGCGCTAGGGACCAGTTGCCTAGACACATTGATAGAACACAACCAGCCGCTTTTACCGTCAATACTGACACCAGTGCTTACTCTGGGTCACATTGGATCGCCCTATATTTTAATGGTCTAGGTCAGTTTGAATATTTCGATTCGCTTGGCTTGCCACCATTACACACCGATATTATCCGGTTTATACGACGAAACTCCGACAGATCACCAGTGTACAACACTCGTATGTTACAAGACATTAATAACACCACTTGTGGTCTGTACGCCTTGTATTTCTTGTTGATGAAATGGCGCGGCGCAAGCATGTCATGTATCCTACAACCATTTGGGCACAGACAACACGTGAACGACCGTCTCGTGTTTCGATTGGTTACTCCATGGTTAAAAAAGACAAGTCCAGACCTGTTTAAAACTAGATAAATTCATCGTTATAAGCTGAGACGACCACTCGTCTTTTTGTGTCTACAACGATCAAGATGTCTACATCCAAGTGGTTATTCATGTCAAGACCTGTTGATATGCCCAGACAGCTAGCCAACAGTTTGAAAGCGGTGACAGTTTCTCAAGACAGAGGAACGACGACACTCCATCTACACCAGTATTATGATTCTGAGATGATGTATCCTTCCAAAGTTGGAATTACACTTACGAAAGCAGAGTTTGAATCTCTCGTCTCGATGAAGGCTGACATTTTAGCTGCTTTTGAGAAACTAAGTTATGGTGACCAAGCTACATACAAGCCAGACCAGTCTACCGACAGTCAAGACAGGCCTCTGAAAGCCCAGACATCTTTCTACATTAACCAAGTCCCTCTGATCCCTTTAGATTGTAAACTAGAGCCAGTTTTAAAATGTACTTTGATGTTGTATACCAATAAAATCATTTGAAAATGTTACGTTTTTGTTTGTTTTTTAATTTTGTCTCTCTGTATTATTGTGTTTTTGTCTTTGTTCCATTGTGTTTTTGTCTTTGTTACATTGCGTGTTTGTGTGTCAGTGATGGAAAAAGAAGTGGGGAAACCACGTGAAACCCAGCCACTTGAAACAATCAACCAACAGAAAACACTTGCTTTCAATATTTAATCACCAAAATATGTGTGTTCACAACATATTCATCAAAACAGTTTAGTTATATATCATAAGAGAAAAATCAATTACATACATGGTTTGTGAAAAAAAATATAACAATGTACTTGGGGATTATATATCACCTACACATCAATATATCGGAAACTCGGGCATATGAAAGAGGTAAAAACATATGCCAGCTACTGTCTCTGGTGTATATTTGGTGTATGTACGTTGTTGGATGGCGTAGGAATTACTGTCATGTTCGTTTACTGTGTTGATAAACTCAGCCATTTTCTTAAATGAAGGATTATTTGCTAATTTCGTTGTGTCTCTTGTGTCTACACTCGCGATGTCTGTATCTACAAGTGTGTGGTTGGTTCTTTGTATGTCTGTATGTACAAATGTGCATGAGTGAGTGTGTGTGTCTGTGTGTACTTGTGTGTAACAAGCATGTCTTTGTGTAATTACCGTCACCCCATGCATATCAAAGTTTTATGATGCTCACCCCCTTCTTACCAAAATTGTACTGGTACCATTGCACAACGCCACAGACCCTGACCCGCCTAACATATTTCCGCCCACTAATGAAGCGTGTGTGGTAGGTTTCTCACGCAATCGTACCCCACCGGTGACGAAGCGTGGTTTCTCACGCACGCATCAGCCTCCGATTGTGTCTGTCTTTGTGTTTGTATGTCTGTACTCGTGTGTGTGTGTGTGTGTGTGTGTGTGAACGTGGGATGTCGCTGTGCTTGTCTGTACGTAGTTGTCTGTGTGTAGAAGTGTACATGTATACAAGTGTGTATGGGTGTGTCTGTCTTTGGATGTATATTTGTGTAGTTGATGTCTGTACGTGAGTACTTGCGTATAGTTGTGATGACAGTATGTATGGAAGAGGATATGGGTGTGTATGATTGTCTTTGTTAGTGTGTCTGTCCATGTGTGTGGTTGTGTGTTTGTGTGACCCTCTTTGTATTTGTGTGTATCACGTGTGTATGGGTGTGTCTGTCTTTGGATGTATATTTGTGTAGTTGATGTCTGTACGTGAGTACTTGTGTATAGTTGTGATGACAGTATGTATGGAAGAGGGTGTGTTCATGTGATGTCTGTGTGTGTGGTAGTGTGTTTGTGTGACCCTCTTTGTATTTGTGTGTATCAAGTGTGTATGGGTGTGTCTGTCTTTGGATGTATATTTGTGTAGTTGATGTCTGTACGTGGTTGTTGTGATAACACTAGTAATAATAGGATGTGTGTGATGTCTGTGTGTGTGGTTGTGTGTTTGTGTGACCCTCTTTGTATTTGTGTGTATCAAGTGTGTATGGGTGTGTCTGTCTTTGGATGTATATTTGTGTAGTTGATGTCTGTACGTGGTTGTTGTGATAACACTAGTAATAATAGGATGTGTGTGATGTCTGTGTGTGTGGTTGTGTGTTTGTGTGACCCTCTTTGTATTTGTGTGTATCAAGTGTGTATGGGTGTGTCTGTCTTTGGATGTATATTTGTGTAGTTGATGTCTGTACGTGAGTACTTGTGTATAGTTGTGATGACAGTATGTATGGAAGAGGATATGGGTGTGTATGATTGTCTTTGTGTCTGTGTGTCTGTCCGTGTGTGTGGTTGTGTGTTTGTGTGACCCTCTTTGTATTTGTGTGTATCAAGTGTGTATGGGTGTGTCTGTCTTTGGATGTATATTTGTGTAGTTGATGTCTGTACGTGAGTACTTGTGTATAGTTGTGATGACAGTATGTATGGAAGAGGATGTGTTCATGTGATGTCTGTGTGTGTGTGTGTGTGTGAGTGTGTGTATCAAGTGTGTATTTGTTTATAGGTGAGTGTGTCTGTGTCTTTGACGTTGTTTGTAGGTGTGTATGGGTGAGTGTGTGTCTGTGTGTACTTGTGTGTAACAAATGTGTCTTTGTGTAATTACCATCACCCCATTCATATCAAGGTTTTATGATGCTCACCCCCTTCATACCAAAATTGTACTGGTACCATTGCACAACGCCACAGACCCTGACCCGCCTCACATATTTCCGCCCACTGATGAAGCGTGTGTGGTAGGTTTCTCACGCAATCATACCCCGCGTGGTTTCTCACGTACGCATCCGCCTCCGATTGTGTCTGTCTTTGTGTTTGTATGTCTGTACTCGTGTGTGTGTGTGAAAGTGGGATGTCTCTGTGCTTGTCTGTACGTAGTTGTCTGTATGTAGAAGTGTACATGTGTACAAGTGTGTAACAAGTGTGTCTTTGTGTTCATGTGTATGTGTGTGTATGTCTGTATGTGGTTGTAGTGATGACACTAGTAATAATAGGATGCGTGTGATGTCTTTGTATTTGTGTCTTTGATCTTGTTTGTACTTGGGTGTGGTTGTTTATCCCTGTGTGTCTGTCTTTGTTTATGTCTGTTAAAGACAATGAGGGTCCTGGAGACGAATATCGTGATATATTGGTTTTCCCACCACGGGGCCCATCTGAGGGATGTAAGGCGTAAAGATAGTTCTTCTTAGGCGGCGTGTTCTGCTACCCCGCAGACAACAATCACCGACAACCATCATCACTGATGC
The DNA here is from genome assembly GCA_963921405.1 of Cepaea hortensis. Taxonomy (NCBI): domain Eukaryota; kingdom Metazoa; phylum Mollusca; class Gastropoda; order Stylommatophora; family Helicidae; genus Cepaea; species Cepaea hortensis. The sequence continues at coordinate 90,639,729 of OY992884.1, read as the reverse complement.
TACGACCCACCTCTTATCAACTAATGATAATCACTACGACCCTCTTTACTTTTGTTAAGCTGATAGTGAATGCGACCCTCTATATAACACCCCACCTCATATACCCATTTAAGCTTTATGAAGCCTCACAGACTCCTACTACCCTCTTTACTTTTGATCAGTTGATATCGACAGTCACTACACCCTCTTACCACCACGGTGTTTTCCCACCACACGACCCCAGCCTCTCTACGCCTTCTTATCATCACCAATACTTGTTCTAGGGTCGAGCCCCACCGGTTCGAATCCCCTCTACAACCACTCGACCACCGAGTCAAATCCCCATCACAGGATGAAGATCATTCCACTAAAAGCCTCACCACCATATAGTAACCAGGATTCAAACCTACTACTTCCCCGACTTCGACCCAGTGTTTTTCTATCACTGACACATTCGTTTCTATCCCCACACAACCCCGCGTTTCCCTATTTCTTCACAAATAATATACACAACTCTTCAGTCACGACTGTTGCCGCCCTCCTCATCCATCACCAAAGATTTCCCACCATGACGCTAAGCTTATCAACAACAAAAAAATACCCCGCCTTTTTTTACCCGCCAAGACTCCCCAGCCTTCAACGAAGCTTTCCTCTTTCACACGAAATAATATACCCCGCTACACAACAAAAATACCCCGACCCACCAACAAAATAACCCCGACCCACTTCCAACAAAAAAATATTTTTCCTCACCGCCTTTCCGCCAAGATTAGGAGGAGGGGCCGCTCCCACATAACCCACCACCGCCCTCGCGAAGGACTCATTCCTACGCCTTTTTGGTACCCCCTTCTTGACGTAATCACTACTGTGGACTGAATGGTTCGATGTGCAATGAGGATTATCTGTCGACTAACTAACTAACTAACTAACTAACTAACTAACTAACTAACTAACTAACGTCTTTATTCTATCTCTCCATTCTCTTTCCCCAACCCCCCCCCCCACTCCGTCTGTCTCTCTCTCTCTCTCTCTCTCTCTCTCTCTCTCTCTCTCTCTCTCTCTCTCTCTCTCTTTCTTGATCTAACTGTGTCTGTCTATCTGTGTAGTTGTCTCTACAGTGAGACAGTGTCATGGATGCAGTGAGACGGTGCCATGGATGCAGTGAGATTGTGTCATGGATGCAGTGAGACAGTGTCGTGGATGCCTTGGGACGGTATCATGGGTGCAGTGAGACGATGTCATGGATGCAGTGAGATGGTGTCATAGATGCAGTGAGACAGTGTCATGGATGCAGTGAGACGTTGTCATGGATAAAGTAAGATGGTGTCATGGATACAGTGCGATTGTGTCATGAATTCATTGAGAAAGTGTCATGGATACAGTGAGAAAGTGTCATGGGTACAGTGAGACTGTGTCATGGATGAAGTGAGATGGTGTCATGGATGAAGTGAGAGAATGTCATGGATACAGTGAGACAGTGTCATGGATACAGTGAGATGATCTCGTGGATGAATTGAACAGTGTCATGGATGCAGTAAGACGGTGTCATGGATACAGTAAGATAGTGTCATAGATGTAGTGAGATATTGTCATGGATACAGTGAGACGGTGTCATGGATGTAGTGAGATGGTGTCATGGATGCAGTGAGACGGTGTCATAGATGTAGTGAGATGGTGTCATGGATGTAGTGAGATAGTGTTGTGGATATAGTCAGATGGTGTCATGGATGTAATGAGATGGTTTCATGGAAGTAGTGAGATGGTGTCATGGATGTAATGAGATGGTGTCGTGGATGTAGTGAGATGGTGTCATGGATGTTTTGAGATGATGTCGTGGATGTAGTGAGATGGTGTCGTTGATGTAGTGAGATAAGGTCGTGGATGCAGTGAGAGGTGTCATGGATGCAGTGAGATGGTGTCATGGATGTAGTGAGACGGTGTCATGGATCTAGTGAGATGGTGTCATGGATGCAGTGAGACGGTGTCATGGATGTAGTAAGATGGTGTCGTGGATATAGTCAGATGGTGTCATGGATGTAATGAGATGGTGTCATGGATGTAGTGAGATGGTGTCATGGATGTAGTGAGATGGTGTCATGGATGTAGTGAGATGGTGACATGGATGTAGTGAGATGGTGTCGTGGATGTTGTTAGATGATGTCGTGGATGTAGTGAGATGGTGTCGTGGATGTAGTGAGATAAGGCCGTGGATGCAGTGAGAGGTGTCATGGATGCAGTGAGATAGTGTCATGGATGCAGTGAGAGGGTGTTATGGATGCAGTTAGAGGTGTCATCGATGTAGTGAGATAGTGTCATAGATACAGTGAGATGATGTCATGGATGTAGTGAGATGGTGTCATGGATACAGAGAGCCGTTGTCATGTGTACGGTGAGACGGTGTTATGGAGTAATATTATCATCAGAGCTAATGCATAATACAAACGACGGAGGCATGTGAAAAGACATAAACGCTTACATTGATTAGCAGAACAGCATGATGATGGTGATGGTGCTTCATGTTTGGTTCTAACGTCCAATGTGGTATTAATGCTCTCATGTTTACTCACAATGATGGGCTACCTACGTAGGTGTTGCTGTCGCGGAAAATAAACTTGTTATGTTCGATCGATGACAACCAGTCCCGACATTAGTCTGCAAAAACAAGTAATCCTTTGATGTTGTACAGACTGAGAAAAAATACGTCGTTAAAACTGTCTACACAGTCGGCATTTCTAACTGGGAAACAAAATACATGACGTCAAAATGTCTACACCTGGTCGGCATTTCTGTATGATGTGGATTGTTCGGGGAACAAATACGTCGCGTTACAATGTCTACACCGGTCGGCATTTTGTTAACAAAATTGTTGCTCGAGACGAACAACGGCGTCATTTGTCTGCAAGGCGGGAGACGGCATTTGAAGTGCTAGATGGAAAGTCTGGACAAGACGCGGGATGGATCCTGTGATGCGGGGAATTCTCAGGTTGAACTATTGATGTACGGGACAAAGAATTTCCCCAAATGAAAGAAATTTTGACCGCAGATTGACTCCAGTTAGTCTAGAATAGGAGGAGAAAACCAGACTCTGGACTGATTGGCGTCTAGACTTTTTGGTGACGTCACTCAAACACTGATATAAAACCCAGTTGCGGTAAACAAGTGGAGTGAGTTGGCCAAAAATTCTGAAGTGTTAAGATCGGTGCAGTTTTCCGAGTTGTGTTCCATGAAAGAAACTAGGGGTGTCAAATTGTTGACACTCCCCCGATGTCTCTCCACCTTGCCGTGGTGGGGGAGCTTGCGTGTCCCATCGACCCCATGTGCTTGCCGATGGATGAAAACTACATATCGGACGGCTCGTGGGATAGGGACCAGACTAAGAGAGACACAACCTGCTGCTCTGCAGGTAAGACTGAGGATAGCATTCAAAATCAGGCAAACGATCCCTAAAATCGCAGTCCGGACATAACCTCTAAGGCTCCCATCCGAGGTGTATGGCTGAACTTCTCTAAGCCATAAACTCTCGGAAGTGAGAGCCTGGCCGACACAAACCTACATCGAAATTGTGATGATGTGGTGAGAACGCTACATGCTCGGCGCAGATTCGTTCGATGGCTCTTAGCTGGGGGATATGAGGTATCCCCGGATCAAAGAGCCTGACCGTTACTCGCCCACAGACGCACGGAAGTAAGGTGCTGAGCCGGCAGCACATGTAGCCTACCGCGTGAGCGAGTAAAAAAGGTGGAAAAACACCTCGGTCGCACGTCCCGCAGACGTCCGATAGTCTGTAACCATACTCATGGAGTGAGTGTAGTCAAAGGTTAAAAATTGTCTCCTTGACACGAAATGGAACGCCTGTCTTGCGAATCCATTACGTGGCAGCCCGAAGCGAAAGCTTGCTGTGTGGAAGCCGAAACAAGAGTCTCGAAACTCGAGGAAGGCTAACCTCATTAAAAAAATGCCCGCCAGAAGCCGGAAGTGTCGTCCTACAGGTGGCAAACTAAAAATTGACACTACGCAATTACGTCCGAGTGAAATGTCTCGTCCGAATGTCTCTCGTGCTAGGAACAGCTCTGACTACCTAGTTTCCGAACGACGCTCTTGTTCGGAACAGCTCTGACTAGGTAGTTTTCCGAATGTCTGTCGTGTCTGGAACAGCTCTGACGGGCGCAACGACAAGCAAATGTCCGAAAACTCGCTGAGTGGATGACGTCTGCAAACCTGTCTAGTTTGTGCGGGAATGGCCCGGGGCAAACGAAATGAACAATATATTGAAGTGAGGATTTAAAGCAGCTATGAGCAGGACGTGACGATTTCCCTCGGTGAGCCCAGATACAGGGCGTTATGTGTCGGCCCTGCAACTATGGAAGCAACCTTGGATGGCGGAAAATGCTATGGACTGTCCCTGCCTTCCTTTGAGGGATGACCGTTGTCTTCGACCGTTCCAACTTGGCCAGCATGGTTGTAGATGGCACCACAAAAGTGAGAGTCTCCCAGGAATGCTCCTGGTCAAAAAAGCACGCTATTGTCGGATGTGTTGGCCTACGGGTTTCGGCCCAAGGGCGCATAACAGACACACCGCAATCACATCTGGAAAAAAAAACTCCGGATGAACGAAAAGAAGAAGAAATTGTTGATAGTTATCGGCGGACATAGATCCAGTCTGTGATCGTCTAGTTTCGATTAGCAACCGGAATAGGCATATGGTAGGCTACTAATCATATCTAACTTAGAGTATGATTAGGAATAGAGTACAGTACTGTGCGGTGATATAATGTATTATAGGTGCGGTGATATAATGTATTATAGGTGCGGTGATATAATGTATTATAGGTGCGGCGATATAATGTATTATAGGTGCGGTGATATAATGTATTATGATTAGTGATAGAATGTTCTATAAGTGCGGTGCTAGAAAGTATCATAGGAGCGTCGGCACTAGTATTCTATTGTGTGGCTTCAACTAGCTTTTGTGATATATCATTTTACTCAGGGAGTTGAGGACGATGTAGTGGAATAATAATTAGAGAGATTAAGGATGGTTGAGAGGGAGGAGAGAAATGTGAAATGGTAGGATCTTCCAGTAGGGCATCTGCTGGGTTTCTACCCGTTCCTTTATTCTTTCCTGGTGTTGCCATGTCTCAGATCATATGATGAGTTATTTGGCCGTATGACAGAGATCGGATCTCTGTTATAGATCTGAGTGCTGCTATTGGCCTACACTCACCTAATTCCGGCCAGGATTGAGTTGCCCTCACCATAGTATTCTCTATTCTACAGGTTCCATTTACAGGTCCACGTATGTGTGCTATGATTTTCAACAGTGAAGCTAACACATTTTAGAAGATGACGGCTCAGAATTTGAAGACAGAAGTTGCTGAGAGGCCGCTACATTGGGCTTATACCCGAGTTGGTTTATGGGAACCTGGCTTCTGCTGAGCAGGACATGCTGATGAGATTTATGTTTTAGCAAGTGATAAGTGTATCTCTGAACAGTCAGAACATTGTAGATATACACTACTGATACCAGGAACAGTCATACAAATCAAATCAAATCAAATCAACTTTATTAGGGTCACAAATTGGGCGCGCAGGCCCGTCTTACATTCGGCCCTTTCAATCACTCGTCTTTCGTTCATCAAGAGCATTATACATTTACATAGGAAGAAAAATAAACTTTGTGAAATGAATGTTGTAAACATAAACAAGGCTAATTACCATGTTATGAAGCCCATCTCCCACCTATCCATACATCACCCCACCCACACAACCCCACCTACCCACACACGCGCGCACCAAGGGACACATAAACACCCTCACCTACCCACACACACGCACACCAAGGACACATACATACCCCACCAACCGACCCATCCCTCTCCCGCACATCCCCCACCCATACACACTGCCTTCACCTGATCCCCCAACCAAAACACACTCGCCACCCACAAACATTCCCCCACCAACCCACACATCCCACGCCCATCCACATCTTAACCCACACATCCTCTCCCCACCCACACCTCAAACCACTCATCCCTTAGCCACATATCTATCGACAACATATTCCCCACCCATGCACACAATCCCCCACCAACCCACACATCGCACATTCACTCACACATCCCCAAACCATACACACACATCCCCACCAACTGACATGTCCCTCCCCCCTCCCACCCACACACACTTCCCTAACTACCCATAAAACCCCAATCCACACACACACACACCCGACCACTCACACATACAACTTCCACCCACCCACGCCTTAACCTAAACCCCCACCACACAATCCCCCACCCGCACATCACATACACCCCCTACCACGCACTATTCCCAACCCACGCACCACACACACACATATCCCTCACCAACACATCCCCACTTACACACCACACACATATCCCCCACCCAGATACCACACAATATTCCCACCCACACCCACACAGATACCCTTACCCATCCACCCCACATACCCCCATTCACACACCACAAAAATCCCCCACCCACACACACATACCTCACTCACACAATATCCCCAACCAACACACCACACACCTCTCCCCACCCACACACGCATTCCCTACCCGTCCACCAAACGCACTCACTCACGCATACATCCTCCACTACGCACTCACACACCCCCATCCACCCACCCCCAACCAAACATCTCTCGATCACAATACCCCTACCCACACACATCCTCCACCCACTCACACATCCCACCCCGACACATACAACTCCCTTACCCACCTACACATCCCTAAGCCACTCACACACCCCCACCCACACATTCCCCATCCACACACACACACATCTCCCACCCACACACCCCGCATACTTCCCCCAACCACCACAATCCCCTACTCACCCACACATATACCCCACCCATACGCACATTCCCCGCACCCATCACACACATCCCCCACACCACACACTATCCTCCACCCATACCACCACAAACATACCCTCCACCCACACATCATTCACACATCCCCCACCAACACACCGCACACATATCTTAAACCCACACACCATACACTTCTCCCAACCCGCCCTTGCATCGCCAATCCACCCAACACAATCCCCTATCCACACAACCCCGCCTCCCACACATACTTCCTCAAACCATCCACACATCTCCACCCACATAAACACACATCCCCCGCATCCGTCCCATACACATATCCTCCACCCATACACACATCCCCCACACCTATTCCAACACCCCTACTTTCACCCCCACTCATCCATCCACACATCCCACCAACACCCACATACCACTACCCACCAAAATCCACACACCCCAACCCATCCAAACGCATACCCCCACCCACACACCCCCACCCACACTTATCCCCACACTCACACACATCCTCCACATACAGTCACACTTCCTCACATCTAGACACATACAAAATGTCTCACGTTAGTATTGAAACTAGTATGAAAAAACTCCCACACTTTACTCACACACATACACTGACACTTGTCATGAGCAGTCTCATAAAAATGTTAAACATGGAGAAAAATGTGTACATAAAATGTATGTGACGTAAAAATAGTGATGCTCTCTCTCTCTCTCTCTCTCTCTCTCTCTCTCTCTCTCTCTCTCTCTCTCTCTCTCTCTCTCTCTCTCACACACACACACACACACACACACACACATTCACTCTCCCGCTCATTCTTTCACTCTCACGCTCACTCGTTCTGTCTCTCATTCACACTCACTGACTCTCTCACTCAAACTACAGTAATGAACATGAGTTTATATTATGCATGATAAAATCAAATGGTATTTAACTGATAATATGACAGATGAGAATACACAAACATATGGATTCGCGTGTTACATACCATGCGTGTTACATGACATGCATCTGCTCAGCTCTCTCTCTCTCTCTCTCTCTCTCTCTCTCTCTCTCTCTCTCTCTCTGTATTCTTTCATATACACACACTCACACGCATGCGCGCGCTCACACACACACTAACACATCAACTCTCCCACTGTCTCACTCTCTAACACACAATCCTACACACACACACACACTCTCTCTCAATCACACTCTCTCACACATTCACGTACACATGAACGCATGCACGCACGCACACACTCCCTCACTCACTCTCACACATACACGTACGAATGCATGCACTGACACATTCCCCCACCATTTCTCGCTCAATCACTCTCTCCACACACACGCATGCACACACGCATTCACTCTCTCCCTCTTTCTGACACCCACTCTCTCTCTCTCTCTCTCTCCCTCCCTCTCTCTCTCTCTCTCTCTCTCTCTCTCTCGCTCCCACACGCACACACATATATAGTGAACAATTATAATGGACAATTATACTGAACAATTATACCAGTAAATGAATTATGGTGGCATATAGTCGGTATGGATTAAGTATTGAAAGAGTTTTCGGTTAAATGTGTAGGGACTCATTGGAGTTTTCAGATCTGGAGGCAGATGATTCCATAAGTGAGCACCAGAATAGGCAAAACATGTTTTGTATAGGTCCAATCTAGGCTTTGAGACATGTAACAAATTTAGGCGCTTGCTGTTCATTGCATTAGATTGAATCAGCGGCAGAAGATACTCTGGGGTATTTTGAGATATAATTTTATTCACTAATTTGGCTTTGTTGAAAAGGAAGCGCTTTTGTAGTGGTAGAAGTTTTAGATGACTGTACAAATTATTACTTTCAACGTGCTTTATGCCAGAAACCAAACGAATAGCGCGGTTTTGTAGAGAACATAGTCGTTTTAAATTAGATTTAGGGCAACCATCCCAAACTGTGGAACAGTAATCGAGATGTGATTGGATATAGCATGTATAGAATATTTTACGTGTGCTTTCGTCCAGGAAGTGCTGAATTTTAGCAAGTTGGTAAACTATTTGTGCTATTTTCTTGGTAAGAGCGTGAACATGAGAGCTCCAGTTCAAATGGCTGTCTATTAAAAGCCCTAGTGTTTTATGTTCAGTCACATTAACTATAGGTAACGTGCCCATGCGGAGTTCGAGCGGTGATCCAGTTATGGCTAGTGTTTGTGGTTTTTGTCTGGTCGTTATTAGCATGGATTTGGTTTTGCCGATGTTAATTTGCATGCGGTTTTCATTGCTCCATCTAGTAAGATTATCAAGTTCCTTTTGATCCTTTTGACAACTTTATACTGATACCTAGAACAGTCAGAGTGTGGTGTTATTATGGGTAATCTTTAAAACCAGTGACACTAGATACATTAAGATTTCCCCAGTAACAGTGACAATAGTCTTAGAATTCTCTGATAACAATCATTTAAATAGCAGAGGAAATTCATAGTGTTAAACAGATTGAAGACTCTCATTAGACAGTGTTTATCATGGGTGTCCAAGCATCATAGTGGTTCAAGAGACAACGGAGGAAGTCTTCACGTGACCGGAGGAGCATCACCTTGGTGAGGTTGCTTGTCTGGACTAAATGGTGCGAGTGTGTTCTCAGCACAGTAATGAGAATGATTATACTCCTGAACATTGATCTGAGTCTATAGACACTTTAGAGTACACGTCACACATTCTACACCTTATACACACACACACTTCTCCTACATATACTCTTTGCTTTAATAAATTTCTTTTTTTTATTTGTTGAAGCTAGAGTTGTCACGTATGTTATGTTGGGGAAGAATGGGAGGGGGCATGATCCAGGAGTGAGTAAGAGTGAGAAGAAGGTGTCTTCAGATTGAGGGAGTGTTGTGGACTGAGTCTGCTGGATATCTCCAGGATAGAGATATTAAATTATAACAAATGTGGGTGTTGATTCCCCTCACTCCAGGGACGACACTAAAGTGGTAAAGAAGAACAAATAACTACTACGACATTCATTCTTTACACACACGACAGTTGCCCACCGTGTCATGCCGAATAAATTCTGTAACCCTAGTCGTGTCTTAAGTTTCTTTCACAGTGGTATTATTATTATTATTATTATTATTTATTATTATTATTATTATTATTATTATTATTATTATTATTATTATTATTATTATTATTATTATTATTAATGTAGTTATTGTGCATGAATGTATCTGTAATTGGTTTTCCCCTATGTAATACGGAAGTATCGTTTTGGCCATTTTCCATTAATAAGTACGGCATGAGTAGGTATCTCTGTAAGTGTGGTCACCATGGAAACCCACGATTCACGTGTCTGCTTCTATTCCCCCTCCCCGTTTCAACACAATCAGAAGTGAGCAGCATACATGTTGGATCCAACCAGGATTGTTTGCTGACAGCGTGTCTTGTACACAAGTAGAGCCGATGATTAAACTCACAGCTTCCACCAATAAAAGCTGCAGCACTCGCAGTCAACATTCTCACAAGACACACCATCATCAATACACGGCTTCTGAGGTAAGTATAAAGTTTGTCTGTGTGTCCAGTTGTATAGTTCTCTCAGTATGTCCGTGAATCAAGTAAGTGTAGTTCTTTCATCATGCGTGTCTCTACAGCAAGTATAGTTCTCAGAGTATGTCCACGACTCCAGTAAGTATAGATCTTTCATCATATCCATGTATCCAGTAAATATAGATCAGTAATCATGTCCGTGTCTTCAGTAAGTATAGACATGACATCTTGTCCGTGTCACTAGTAAGTATAGATCTACCATCATGTCCATGTCTCCAGAAAGTATAAATTTGTCATCGCGTCCGTGTCTCCAGTAAGTATAGATCTGTCATCGTATCCATGTATCCAGTAAATACAGATCAGTAATCATGTCCGTGTCTTCAGTAAGTATAGACATGACATCTTGTCCGTGTCACTAGTAAGTATAAATCTACCATCATGTCCACGACTCCAGTAAGTATAGATCTTTCATCATATCCATGTATCCAGTAAATATAGATCAGTAATCATGTCCGTGTCTTCAGTAAGTATAGACATGACATCTTGTCCGTGTCACTAGTAAGTATAGATCTACCATCATGTCCATGTCTCCAGAAAGTATAAATTTGTCATCGCGTCCGTGTCTCCAGTAAGTATAGATCTGTCATCATATCCATGTATCCAGTAAATATAGATCAGTAATCATGCCCGTGTCTTCTGTAAGTATAGACATGACATCTTGTCCGTGTCACTAGTAAGTATAGATCTACCATCATGTCCATGTCTCCAGAAAGTATAAATTTGTCATCGCGTCCGTGTCTCCAGTAAGTATAGATCTTTCATCGTATCCATGTATCCAGTAAATATAGATCAGTAATCATGTCCGTGTCTTCAGTAAGTATAGACATGACATCTTGTCCGTGTCACTAGTAAGTATAGATCTACCATCATGTCCATGAACATAGTTCCGTCGATCTGCTACTGAGTGAGTGCTGTGAAATTCGCGTGGATTGCTTTTACATCTGCCCTGTACACTGAATTGCTTGTTCAGAGCAATGGCTACCGGCGATTGCTGTATTGACTGTTTTTCCCTTTCGGTTCACGAGTGCATTTGTTCGGAGACTCCCGGGAATCGGCGCTGAAGCTGCGGGGTTCGTGCTTTATGCGACACTTTCGGCGGGTCTCCCTGCGGTAAAACACAGCGCCATGTGAGAAAACCCGGGTCAATGAGGATTTTCTGGTGACTGCCGAGTCCATCGACGATGAACTGTGGCGAGTGTGGGTGAATTTTATGTTGGCATTCTGACTGTGGCATTATGCACAGTGTACCTGCCAAGTAGCTGATTACCGGCTCGTCTATTCAGCCACAAGGACAGTTGTAAGCAGGAACACCGGAGAATATCAAACAAACCAATGTCCTCGCCATTGTAGTCAGTGTTTATTCTCGAAAGTCATCGCCGCCGTTATACACTTATTACTAACAGGTGTGGGCTGACATGCGATGATTCTAAAACACTCTATCTAACGTTCAATACCAACTTACGGCTTGGCTCGACCTTGGCTTGACATCGGCGTCTGCTGAATTGATGACGCTCGACTTCTGCACTCGCTTTTCACAACCGTCGTGTACAAAGACCCTGGCAAGACTGACTCGGTCTTGCCGTCTGTCTCGTGTGCCACACAACTAATGTCACGTGATACGCTTCTCATTGGAGTCACTTCCCTTTCTTCATCATCATCTGTTGCTCCACCGACTACTCTTGTAACCCTGGTCTTACTCTGTCCGTTTCCCGCTGTAACCCTCATATCGGTCCGTGGCATTATGCCCCCCCCCCCAATTTTTGAAAATGGTGTAGCCATTTTCACAGTCTATTTGTTTTTTTTTTATCCCATGACATGAAGCGATATGAGTAGTCAGGTTATTACTCTATACTATATTGTTGTACTTCCACCACCTTATTCTGTCTGATAATATGATAGCATGGCATTCTATTAACCACTGCAGAAAATGAAAAGAAAATTATTATTATGTTCAGGCACGCCCTAGCAACCTACTTTCCGCGCAGGCGACGTGTAGCCAACCTATGGGGGGGGGGGGGGTTAGTCTAACATACTATGAGCTTCGTAAGGTCCCGTGACCTCCCCATAGTAGTCCCTCATTTGCCCTAAAGACAAGCAACCTCAAACCTATCAAGACCATTACGTCCGAATGAGGGGATATGCGTTGTTAATAGGTACCATTACCATCTATATTATTATTTATATATGGTATCGTGGAACATGAGCAATGTGTACATGAATTGTGTACCGCTGTATTTCTCGGTTGTCATTTGGGTTTCCCATGTGACGTAATAATTTAATACTCATAGATGGGGTCATTGCATAAGCCTTTGTCTGCTTGCGGTCTATTTATATTTCAGTTGTCTAGGGTGATTACTTCTTCTTCGTGAAAGATGTCTTTTCGTATTATAACCGCAAGTTCATCTTATTGCCGATATAGATGTATACTGTAGACTCATTTATCAATATCTTTTTGTCTGTCAAAGTTTATAATACTTTGATCTTCTATCTTCCCTGTTGGTCGATGTTGAACCGCTTTCTGTTACTTGCATTCCTCATGCGGTCCAATTACGTCTTTTAGTCTTAAGTTGGTATGCTAGATTCGCTCAGTGTTGAACAATGGAGATGTACCTTAATATATATGTATATTTGTATGCATGGTCATCTCTATTATGGAATATTTCAATCAATGAATACAATTATCATCAATAAATTTCATTGACATATATGAGATATTCATGCAATATTATACACTGACAGCAAATTAAAAATGTGACATTGATTTACATTATCAATGTGTTTATATGTTGTAGTATCACTATTAAAATTAACTACTACCATTCACTCGTGTCATTTGTTGCACATTTGTATCTTGACCGTGTCATTTAATGTTATTCTTGTTGCCACCGTTGTTATAATATATGATTTGTTTCTCTTGCTTAGTCTTGGTTGGTGTTTCTCTTGTCTTGTGTTCTTGCTGCAAAAGATCACCTATGAAGTATTCCCACACTCTGCATGTGTAAGAACATTTTAACATGAATAATAATGTGTATGAAAAATTATATATCACAATGGCACAACGATATCTTGTTATCATCATTGTAATATGTGTGATGATATGTTTCTCGGTGATTATACCATGGTCTATGATGGCTTGCCGTTACCTCGGACCTAATCACAGTAGTTTGTGTCGATATCATTAGGTCTTTGATGACATCAGTGTTCTCGTTGTACTTGTGCTTGATATTGTTGTCGTCTGTTGTAATATTCTCAATTCTCAGCTATGGTATGTTCTATTTTCGATACCGTAGGTTTCTCTCACTTGGTATCTGACACTTGGCTGTTATACCTGTATTGGCTGATAGCTTACTTATAATGAATAAAACATGCAATCTGATAACTTACATGAGATAGATGGAATATGATAATTTACATCTGATCGATGGAGTATGTAATGTGATAATTTACATGTGATTTCTGGAATATGCAATATTTTCCACAAAATCTCTCTACAAAACTCTCTATAAGCGAACTGCTTTTAAAGTGTCCATCTAAATTATGATTGACAAAAATTGAAGATATTTCCCTTATCTTTTTCTCCCTTATTCACATTCTCGCTATTCCAGGATAGACAGAAAAGTTTAGTTAAGTCAGTTAGGTTGGGTAGGTGCGCACCTTAAAAAAATAGAAAGTAAGGAAAAAGTAAGAAGTAACCACTTTTCTCTTCCAACGCATTCTCAAAACTTTATAAAAATAAAGTTTCTAAAATTTATCTTCATTTTCGTCAATAATAATTGTTGTTATCAAAAAGTTGATCCAACACTACAACCATTTTGTATTATACACCTCGTCAAATTCAACCATTCCTTCAAAACCTCCAAATTATTAGTATACTGTTACGTACAGTCTTCTTCTTCCAGTGTCCATTTATTTAAATGCCAAAATTCAACCTGGCATTCCCCCCCCCCATATTCTCCCATTAAACGCTGTTCAACCCAGCTCCTATTTCAATCCACGTATTTACAATACGAACCGTCTAATGTAGTCCCTAATTTAATCCCCCATTTTTAACTCTTTCTAAGCCACATGTAATTATCAATTGTTGCTGATACCCCCAGCCACTTTTAATTATACTCCTCCATTACAACATACTGAATCACTTCACTAATCACCACAACTTCCCCCTTAACTATATTTCTATTTATAAACAACTCAACTTTAAGTCGTCTGTTTCACCTTTTCTGTAAGTTCCCAAAAACAACTCTTCATTTTTCCCATAACTGAACGTCTAGCTAGGAATCATTTTAAACACACTCAGGATAACTCAATAAAAGCAAAGTTAAGTTATCTTTACATTTTATAAAGAACAATTGAAGTCAAACACAGACTAAACAATATCAACCCCCTCATTCTTTGACATCCTCTTTATCCCCACACATTAATCAAATTAAACATATGTGATGAAATGAAAAACCATATATATAGATACATATTATGACTACTAATCAATTATTTTCCGTCTAAGAAAAACTCAACACTTCAACTTAAAAATCAAAATGATAATAAAGCACATATCAATAAGTCTTAACTTACTACAACATTATGTCTATTCATCCCGACAACTCTTGACTAAGCTATTTGTCAACTTCCTCAGAAATTCAGAAATACCGTGTCTAACTTCTTCTTCTATCTGCAATCTGCAGAATATCCTACCACGCTATTCATCCCTTCTCCATTTTCTTAATAGCTTCAAATTGTTTTCTATAAGTGCAATATCTACATCAATGTCGTCATCCTCCTGAGGAGAACTATTTTCTTTCATATCAGCATCTTCATCTGTTTCTGACTTTTCATCCATCTCTTGTTCCGCATCTGTATATCCATTACTAGCAACCGCTAATCTCTTCCTTTCCAAATCCAATCTAATTTTTCTGTCTTGACGTCTTAATAAATTTTCAAACAGTGGCATATCTTCATCACTTGAATAATTCAGTCTAAACTTCCTTTGCCTCTTAATTTCTTTTTCTTTCTGTCTATCTAACTTTCTTTTTACTGCCTGTCTTGTATTCATAAATGGAGCTTCTATTTTTTCCTTGATTGATTCTTCACTATTATAACCGTCATACGTGTTGTTTTCCTCTGTCATGACTGTTTTTGGTATTGTTTCTTCTAGTAGATGCTGTTGTTACTTGTTTCCCATTCTCTATAGGTATTGGATATTCCATTTGTCTGACAATCTGTCCATCTGACAATATTTCTTCTGAATAATAATAATTATTATTATTCTCTGCATCTTTTTCCTCATTATCTCGTCTTAAGTGCTCTACATGTGAACGTGCAACATGCCCTGTAACTTGATTCTTAATAGTATATGAAACTGGGCCTTTTTTTTCTAAAATATAATATCCCGGCACCCAATGAGCATCAAACTTAGAATTTTTCCTATGTTTTTTGTAATAAACTCTATCACCTATGTTGAACTCTTGTAAGTGTGCATTTTTATTTGTGTATTTCTTCTGTCTTTCTCGAGCCTTAATTATATTATTTCTTAAACGTATATGTGCTTTGTGCATTTCTTGCAACCTTGTTTCCTGAAAATCTTCCCCCATATATTTTCTCCTAGGCTTTAATAAATTGTCAATTGGTAATATTGGTTCTCTCCCATGTACTAGGTAAAATGGTGAGAAACCTGTTCCTTCATTTTGGTGTGTACGGATCGCCCCTAATGCTATTCCCAAATAAAGATCCCAATCCATATCGTGTTCTTCTACATTTTTCGCTAGTATGTTGTATAATGTCCTATGTTGTCGCTCATTTTTGGCATTCGAAGTTGGTCTGTAATATGAAGTCTTAATGTGTTTTATATTCAAATCTTTTACTAATTTTTCAAACTTTCTATTTACAAATTCTTTCCCATTGTCTGTAAGTATTATTTGTGGACACCCAAACCTTGGTATAAATTCTTGTAACAGCATATTTATAACTGAATCAGCACTCTTGTCTGGAATTGGATAAACTTCTGGCCAAAGACTATATGAATCTACGATATGTAGTAGGTATACGTTTCCCGATAATGTTTTTGGATGAGGACCTGAAATATCCAAACTTACTTTCTGCATTGGAAATTGAGAAATATCGGTATCTTGTAAAGGACATTTTATTATCTTCATGTTTCTTAACCTACACTTTTCACATGCTTCAACATATTCATATACGCTTTTAAATAAATTCGGCCAGTAATATTTACTGCTAATAGACTTAACTAACTTATCTCGTCCAAAATGACCATTATCATCATGATATGCCTTTAAAACTTCCCGTTCTAAATGTTTCGGAATATACTTTCTTAATCCCTCACCTTTTTCATTGATATAATATAATTGATTGTCTTCTTGTAGCTCTACAAATTTTCTTTTAAAACTATTTTCCCCTGTTTCTTTCAGTTTTCTTTTTATCTGTACTATTTTTGGATCTAATTCTTGTTCATCTTTTATATTAAATTGTGATAAACGTGGGTCTTCCGCTCTAGGTTCAGACTCTTGATCTGACGGTAAACTCTCAAAGTCTTCTCTATTTATTATGGAAGAATCTAATATATTTACTTGCCAGTTTCGATCGTCTATTTCTGGTTCTCCTTCATCTTCTGTGTTTCCTGATGACAGTGGATATGGGACCCTAGACAATAGATCGGCGCATGTATTATGTTTTCCTGAAACATATTCCACTTTAGCATTGTATCCCTGCAGATTCAATGCCCACGTTTGTATTTTCCTATTTTGTATTGGTGCTTCTAATATAGACTTTAATGGCATGTGATCAGTTCTAATAATGAAATTGGCGTTATGTAAGTAGTAATTTAGTTTTTGAAGAGCGTAGTGTATAGCGTAAGCTTCTTTCTCAATAGTCGTCCATTTGCGTTGAGATTTGCTAAGTTTATGAGATAAGAAGTATATTGGCCTTTCATTTTTAACCCCTGGTATTCCAGACTCTTTTCCTTCATATGGTTGAACTAAACATGCTCCTATTGCATTGTCCGAAGCATCTGTATATAGTATTAATTGTTTGTTCAAGTCTGGATGCGTCAATAGTGGTACCACTGTTAAACTGTTTTTTTAAAAGATCGAATGCTTTTTGACACTCATCATCCCACTTAAATCTAGCGTATTTGCCCGTCAAGTTTGTAATTGGTTCTGCAATCTTTGAAAATGCTGGGACAAACCGCCTATAATACCCACAGGTTCCTATAAACGCACGTACTTCCTTTATGTTAGTTGGAGGAGGTAACTCTTTAATAACCTTTATTTTGTCTTGGTCTGGTTTAATACCGTCTCTATTTATAATATACCCTAAATATTTTGTTTCTGTCTTTAAAAACTGGCACTTACTAAGCTTCAATTTAACGTCTTGTATTCTTAGTCTATCGAACACTAACCTAATATGCTTTAAATGATCATCTACATCTCCTGCTGTAAATATGAGAACATCATCTATGTATGCTAGTGCAAACTTTTGCATACCTTCTAAAACTTCATTCATTAAGAGCATGTAGTGAGACGGCGCAGTTCGAACCCCGAATGGCATACGTAAGAATTCGTAAGAACCCATATGAGTACAGAAAGCACTTTTCTTTTGAGCGTCCTTCGACATCGGAATACACCAGAATCCTGACCTTGCGTCTAGTGTTGTGAAAAATGTAGAGCCATTAAGCAGCCCCAAAATATCATCAATTACTGGTAGTGGGTACGCTACATTCTTAGTGATTTTGTTCAACGCCCTGTAGCCGCAACAGAAGCGACTCGAACCATCAGGTTTGGTCACGATGACGACCGGAGATGACCATTCTGACTTCGATCTTGTTATTATCCCTGCTTTCAACATATCTTCTATTGCCTTTTCCACAATCTCTCTATTTCTTAATGGAGTTCTATATGGTTTTAAACTAATTGGTGGATGGTCTCCCGTATCTATTTCCATTGTAACTGTTTGTGTCCTTCCCAATTCTCAATCACTAACCACAAAAACGTCTTGATTTTCTTTCACCAATTTTTCTAATATTTCTCTATTCTCCGGTAGAGCTTTTAATTGTGACAACAATTCTTGTTCCCTTGTCATTTTATCAACTGTATCTATCTGAGATGGACGTTTCTTACATGTATGGATCAATTCATCATTTCGTCTTGTCCATCTTCTTTTATACTTATTTCTGGCATTATTTCCAATCCTGGAAGTTTCTGAATACTTATTTCCCAATATGTTTTCTTTTTCTATAGTTAACATGTTATTCTCATTATACTCTACTTTAGCAATTACACAACCTCTATATAATGTAATATTTTTTCCTGTATTATTTAAGAGCATTACTGGAAAGCTGAGATGTTTATCTAGTACTATTAACGAATCGGTGACTTCTAAGCCAGGATCCTGTATTATTTCCCTCTCTAATTCCGTTATTTTAACTGTTTGTCCAACCGAAAAGTACGGATATTTTTTCATTTTTGCCTGTATTAAATTAACTGTTTGTGGTTTCAAATTCATGGTCGTTTTGACTCTAACTAGTGTCGACACATGCATATCCTCTTCTAAATCTACGTAAACACCTTGGAATTTTAATTTATGCAAATCAAAAAAAAAAGTCTCACCCCGTTTTTCAATAAAAAATATCTACCCAATATCATATTTCTATTTAAATCCTTGACCACATGGAACATATGCCTAACATTTATCCCTCCTAATTTAAAATTTATCATCGTTTGTCCAAGCACTTCTAATTTGTGTCCAGTTACCGAGTGAAGATTCTCCTGAATTCTAAATATTTTACAATTTTTTAACATTCGATATAAAATGTTTCTTTAATCACGCTAACTTGCGCTCCCGAGTCAACTAATGTTCTAACTTTATATTTCCCTATTTCTATTATACACGAGCTAGGATCAACCATATTTAGTGACAACTGTTTTATCTCAACTTGGGGAGATAACTTCTTATGTTTATTATTTCTAAATGTCCTATTATACTCATCATTTGGGTTTTTAATACATTGCTTCATCTTTTGGATCTTACTATTTTCCCCCCTACTGCCGATCCTGTTCAGTAAGCGGGATGCCAATTTCCCTGATTTCCTGACCTTCTAAAATTTCTCTGCACTTCTCCATAATTCCCATTTGCTCATCTACTATTTGTAGTTCTATTCTGTGTACTATTCTGAGCACCTCTATTATTTTGTGTATTCGATGGGACACGTCTGTTACCACAGAAGCGAAAAATGTGCCCACGTTGGTGGCATCCCCAACAAACCACATTTGCGTTATTTGTGTTACCCCCCATGTTTCTTACAGTATTTCTCACTTGTCCTTCTCTACCTTGATTATATACGTTATTGTTTCCTTGTACCATCTGTATTTCTCCTCGTCTTCCTCTCCATTCATGTCTATACTGTCCTACTTCCATAGGTTCTTCAATTCTATCTTCCGAACTACTACCTAACTCTCGTCCTACCCTCAATCTAAACCTTCTCCTCAAGCTTTCTTCTTGTATAGCGATATCTACCGCTTGTGACAACCTTGCAGGATTCTCTCTCAATAATTTAAATTTCAGTCCATCTGACCTAATCCCATCAACAAAAATCCCCACCAACATCCGTTCCACTTCTTCAGCTCGTACATTCTGTCCCAAAAATGACTCTTCAGCTAAATTGATTAATCTATCACTGTATAGCTGTACACTTTCTGTAGTATTTTGTCTCGTTTGTCGCAACACTGAGAATGCGTGTTGTGGATCAGTAATTTCCGCGTATTTACGTGCGAGGTCGTCTTTAAATTGTTCCCAGGTTTAACCTCCTCCCGCTTCTAGCTTCCTTCTTATATGGTCAGAAACTGGACTTGTACTAGTTCTATATGCTAAATTCTTTTTATCCTCATCTGTAGCGTTCACTAGATAAGCATGTTTTTCAATAGAAATAACCCATTTCTTAAACCGATTCGCCTGTCCATTAAATCTCTCAACATCACTGATTACACTTTGCTGTCTTAATACTGCGTCCAACTTTGATATCGCTCCACCAACTCCACTTAGTACCTGAGAAAAATCTTGGGGCTCCATCCTAAAAATCTATAATTGAAATTATCAAGCAATATAATATACAAACATTTTCAGACAATATTATTTCAAAGTAAGCAGCAAGAAATATTCTGTTCAATTAATTAATCTAAAATTATCCATTACCTAAACTAGACGAAAAAGACTCCAACCGATGATCTTGATGAAAAATGTTCCAGTTCCAATCGCGAATCCTGACAAAAGGGACTCTAATTGACCATTTTGATGAAAAAATTCCACTCGAGGATCTTGATAAAAAAAGGACTCTGATCGACAAACTTGAAAGGAGCAGAAAAAGAAGAGCCTCTGGATTTTTCACTTCAATCGAAGTCGATTCCTTCCAGTTGTTTACATGCCGCTGATTATGCTCGTTTGGCCTTTAAATTTACAACGCTCGATACAATACTGACTGATTGATTGCTTGATTGATTGATCGATTGATTGCTTGATTAATTGATCGATTGGTTGACTGATTGATTGGTCGATTGACTGACTGATTGATCGATTGACTGATTGATTGGTCGATTGATTGACTGATTGATCGATTGACTGATTGATTGGTCGATTGATTGACTGATTGATCGATCTTAAGCGTTGGCTAAAAAACTCTGGACTTTACCTTCAGACAAGGTCACCTTCACTGTATTTCAACCAAGAACGGTTACCAGTTCCAGCAAAACCAGATTTCACAGCAGCACATCTGGAACATCCACACGTTTCAAAAAAAAAAAAAACGAGCAAGTCAACAATGGATTGATTCAAGCCTGACGATGGCCACTCTGTTTCATCACTCGGAACATTACGTGTTATGTGTCGTTCCAACAACGGTTAGTTCAATTCAACTGAAACAATTTTGACTTGAGACAAGTTAAACAGACTTAATGTCTTCACTCAGCTGAAGTGACGGTTGACGACCTTGATTCGATAATTTCAGAAAGTAAAAATTGACCTTGATTTACCCTCCAACAGTCCAGTGAGCTGAGATCGTGCTCATAAATTTTATCATTCTCGAGATTTCTCGGTTCCAATTGCAGCTGATTATTCGGTTGTATACATCATTTATTTCTTGTACCTCGGGACTTTATAAGTTGTAAGATGTATCTAGTGGTGACAACATCATTACATCATTTATGAATTTCAATGTAAAATAGCAATTCTTGACTTTTACAAAAGAAACAGCGTATATCAGCAATCAAGGCCCTATATACTGGTGAGTCAGGTATATAAAAAATTATCAGTCTCTATAAATCAAGATTATCAAACCTTCTGACCTTGACTGAGAATCCCCTAACAAACACTGAGAAATCACAACAACTACCCCTGGGCGGGCTTTCAGTTGTTGCGTCTCTTATAATTTACTTGAGAACTTCCATAACATCCGTCTCTAGACGCAGACAAAATTCTTCGCTTTAGTCAACAATCTCCGCGACATCCCATGTTTGAAATCTTGAGGTCGACGGCACCAAAACAGCCTGTATAACAGTGTGGTGATGGTATGATAAGGCTGTGTGTGGAAGGCTCGTGTCAATATAATGGACAAGTCTCGGCTGTTAGATAAACATTCGTTTATTCATTGAAATCGTACGTCCTCTGACTGATGATGGTAAACACCGACATCTTTCCTAGTTGAATCCCAAGTCCCCAAGTCCCCCCAGTGACGTGTGTGCAAGCCCTGGATACGTCTACCCATTCGTGTACACACGTTCACTAACTAATGATTTCCCACTAGTTAATGAATGCGCAGCATCCATTAACTCCTAAGCTCCCTTTACTGTTACAGTAAAACCAGTACTATCGGATATCTTTACCTTTTTAAGGTTTTCATTTGAAGAGCTGTAACCCGTATGAGAATAGTTTTCGGAAGCACTTATCTAGATATTACACCACTCACCCACCCATTAACAACGAATTTCACTAAGCCACAATCTCTACAGTCATTACTAGCGGCATTATTACTTCTTAAAAGTTTTCATGTAAAGATCCGTAATCCTTACGATAACCGACCGACCGCAGACCGCGCCCGCTTGCCGACACCAGCTCTGCGAGCCCCATACCTTCAACTACATTTTAAGGGGTCACTTGACCACCCATTAGCCAACTGACCACCCCTTGAATACCTTTTGACAATGTCATCGTTTACGTCAACTATCACTACGTCACTAGACGTACCCTCCCTTACAATTTAATGGGTCACTTGACTACCCTTTGACCACTTGACCACCTCTTGAGCACGTCATCATTAACTTTAACCATCACTACGTCTCTAGACGTACAATCTCCTAAAATTTAAGGGATAAATTGACCACGTAGACAACCACTTGACCATGAGATCGCTCAATTTACCACCACCGTGTCACAGCGCATACACTCCTCTACAATTTAAGGGGTCACTTGGCCACCCATTGACCAGTTGACCACAGCTTGACCACGTTATAGCTCAATTTAACCACCGCCGAGTCACCACATGTAACCTTCCCTGCAATTTAAGGGGTCACTTGACTACGCCTTGACCACTTGACAACCTTTTGACCACGTTATCATTCATTTTAACCACCACCACGTCACTATACTTACTTTCACCTTCAATTTAAGGGGTCACTTGACTACCCCTTGTCCAATTGATCACCTCCTCACCAGTTGATCACACCCAATCTGATGAGTCACCTGACCGCACACCCTTACCACGCCTATTTTTGAATAATAATGAAGGAGTTATCGCCCTTTGTCATAATCCCCCATTTTTGTGCCGCGGCGTCGTTACGAGCGCCAGGCAAATACCAGTTACCGATCTACAGGCTCGCTGGTGAGTTAGAGTAAACGCCAGCGGTCAAGCAAGTCAAGCGTGACGCACGCAGTTCCCGCTGGACTCGATCCCACAGAGCAAGGGCTCAGAGCGAGAAACGGCAGACGAGGCTTGGGTATTCGGACTGGACAGACGTGGTTTGAGAGAGGCTTGTATTATTGCTGTGCCTGAATGTTGATTGCTAGTATCTCTTGTGAGAAGATGGAAGACTGCGCGGCTGTGGTTTGAGTCTGTGAGCGTATTGATTCATTGACTGTGTGTATTATTATATTCACATTGTGCTGGCAACATGCCGAAGTAGATTGTGTTGCATGTGAAGCGTAAATAAACCATTGAACTTAGTGTTGCCGTGTGTCAAGTCAAATCATTCTGTGACTGTGTATGTCTCGCATATGTTAGGTCAAGCGAGCCAGATTCATCCTTAAATGTGAGAACCTGACATGTGTGAACATGGGTAGCTCGTCCTTTGTGAATTAGAACCGTATGTATAAACGTAGAGACTTTCGTCCTTGTTGGATTAGTTAAACCAAGTGTATGATCTGTGTGTAATCGATGTATCATCATAGCTGTTGAACGTTTAAACATGGCTAACTTGTCTTCGTGAAAGTAATTGGGTAGCGTGTGGAAGCAGAAAGTTCAGGAAAGAAAGATACTTGTGAAAATTGTTGAACAGACGACAGTACGACCAACAATAACACTCGATGGCATACAAACCTAAACCAAAACTTAGTTGACAAGCATACAAACTGTCATTTACTGCCAATATAGTACCTTGCGGTGTATGGCAGAGGGGTCTTTGAGCCTGAGGAATAAAGGCCGCCTGGCTAGTGCAGTCGCCGCGAACTGTGCAGGTTAGGATTTTCTTTTTGCCCCCGACAGAAAAAAATCCCGCATCTTACCGGGGATCGAACCCGGGTCTCCCGAATGAGAGTCTGGCGTTCTATCCACTCGGCCAGCCGCTCCTCAAGCATACACCTAACAAAAACACAGATTCTAAAATTTTTTCCTCCAAAAGTAAACAGGTTTTTGTGTGTCACCTAAAACGGTTACCCGTAGAGGTCATTTGTCCGAACAGTAAAGACCCTACAGTCTCTGGTCCTGTTTTCACCATTCTCCATTGTCTCCGGAGCAATTAAGTATTACCTTTTTCATATACTTTTTGTATGCAAGTTTAGGCACGCGCTGTAAATTCAGAAATATTATATAAATTGTTCAAATTACTAACACTTTATAACAAAAGTGCGTGTGAGAATTCATTTTCATTGACACATTCCATCATGTCGACGTTAAATGAATTCATTGAGATGGGTTTAAAGCTAAAGTTAGCGGGTGATGAGTTGACAAAATGGAGTGAGACAAAATACTCAGAGCACCTCCAAGAAAAAGCTAGGGAACGCGATGAAAGGGCGGTTAAAAGAGCTGCCAAACAGGCAGAAGTGGAGTTGGCTGCAAAAACTAAGCAGGCAGAATTAGATACGGAATTAAAGAAAGCAGATATCTTAGCTCAAAGTAAACGAGAAGAGCTCGAACTACATCTGAAAATCAAACAGCTTGAAGCCGAAACAGTTGTAGACAAAGAGTCTCGTAAATCAGAAAGACTGGAAAAAGAAAACCAGTACAAAAAGTACCAGGGGATCGTCAGAAACTATACTTCGGGAGACTGCATAGCAGCCTTTACCCAGACCTTTGAAACGTTAATGGACCATTATCAGATCCCAGACACTGAATGGAATATAATATACATGAAAAGTTTATCAGGGGAGCGTCTGAAAGTCATAGAGACTATCCCTAAAGATCTCAGAAAAGACTATCAGTACATAAAGTCAAAAATTATGTCACATTTCCTGTTAGATGAAGCAGGCTACAGAGAACAATTTAGTAAGGTATCTCCAAAACCTACACAAACGTTCTCTGACTACATTTCTGTAGTACAGGATATTTTCAGCAAATGGCTGTCTGCGGCCAAGATTAATGATAATTTTAACAAATTAAAAGAAGTGATGGAAGTTTTCTTCCATATATTCTCAATAGTAGGGTTCCCTGACACTATCCTTTCTGATCGTGGAAGTCAATTTATAGTGTCAGCAACTCAAGCTTTCACCAAAATGTTAGGTGTTAAGCAATGCTTTAACAGCCCATATCATCCTCACTCCACTGGGATTATAGAGAAAATTAACGGGGACTTAAAGCATATGCTGCTTAAAGTCACACAAGAACATCCTGAAGACTGGGATACCTATTTGCTTGCCATATTATTTGCTTATCGCGAAGTTCCTCATGCCAGCACCGGTTTCTCACCATTTGAACTTGTGTATGGTGCCAAACCACGCGGCCCATTATGTATATACAACTCCATGTTAACTGAAGCTACACCTGTACATAAACCCATATCATCATACGAACATTTAACATCATTGTGTGAAAGAATAAGGAGATCTTGTACCATAGCCAAGGAAGCACTTAAACAATCTGGTGCTGTCTATAGACAATACGCAGAGGAAACAGGACGATAACGCTGACACCTGGACAGGACGTTCTTCTTCTTCTACCGAGTGACCGACATTTACTAACAGACTCATGGCAAGGGCCATTCAAAGTACTAAGACAGATCTCGACGGTTGACTATGAAATTGCAGTCAAAGACAAACATAAAATATTCCACGTCAACATGCTAAAACCATACTACAACAGAGACCACCACATTACCTTGACATCTGACACACCAGTAAAATGCAGACCATAATCCATTCCCATACATTACAAAGAAAAACTACATCAAGAAATTATAGACTTAGAAAAGAACCACATCATCAGAAGATCACAATCACATTTTTGTTCTCCAATAGTCATAGTGCACAAAATGGCCAACACAATAAGACTCTGCGTAGATTACAGAAGGTTCAATAAGATCACACAGTTGGATTTAGAACCAATGACCAACTGTGAAGAACTACTGACTGAACTGAGACTCTAGGTACTTTTTGAAACAGGACATGACAAAAGGTTACTGGCAGATACCGGTAGACGAACAAAGCATACATCTGACAGCCTTTGCCACCCCTTGGGGACTGTACGAATTGTGCAAATTACCATTTGGGCTAGTCAATGCTCCTGCAATATTCGTAAGCATGACCAGACTATTACTGACAGACATAACGAATATCATCTTGTACATGGACGACATTTGTGTACACACAAAGACAATGACAGACAATATAACGACATTACAGCAGACGTTTGACCGCATCAGACAGCACGGACTTACAGTTAAACCTGCCAAAGTTGACATAGCCTACCAAGAAATCTCCTTTTTGGCTGGCTATAAAATCTCTAACGGCTTTGTCACTACTGATGACAACATCGTGTCAAAAATTCTAAAACTATCACTTCCGACTACGAAGAAACAAGTCAGAAGTGGTTTAGGACTGCTAAATTAATATGGACAGTTCATACCAGATTTTGCGGAACTGACTGAAAGTTTTACTAACATACTAAAAAAAGATCACCCAAATAAGATTGTGAACAGCGAATGCCTAAAACCTGCATTCGATAAAGTATTATCCTATTTTTCCGAGAATAGTTCAAAGAATCCCATTCTCAAATTGCCAAATTTGCATATTCCTTTCAGATTGCGTACAGACGCGAGCTCCGTGGCGATTGCGGCTGTACTTTTACAAGAAAGTGACGGCATTCTGCATCCTATATATTACCTAAGCCGGAATCTTAAACCGAGGGAACGAAGTTGGTCCACACCTCAAAAAGAAGCCCTCGCTCTTGTTTTTGCCATCACACAATTGTCCAGATTCCTCCTTGGGAGGCATTTTATAATGGAAACCGACAATAGTCCACTAACGATTATTGCAGCAGGTGCGCCGACTAACCACATGATAGCGCGATGGTCTCTTTTGCTCCAAGACTACAGTTTTGAAGTGAGACACATCCCCGGCAAGCTTAATACACTAGCCGATCTTTTGTCCCGTTGTCCCGATGATACCCAGTAGCCAACTATGTCTGAGTGCAGTGTGTCAGAACACTCAGACCATCACAGCCAGTAATGAAGTTTTTTTTTTCTTTCAGAGAAGCTGTGAATTATGTGATAGGGACCAGATCCCATTGTAAATAGTGCTAGTATCTTATAAATATTGTGATAATAGTGTTGTATAAGTGCGTAGTATGTGGTAGAAAGTGAATAATAAGAATTGTAAATATTACGAACAAAGAACAGTGCCACATGCGGTCATAACTTACCCAGTGAACAATTTAAGTTATCCGTGGTACCTGTAAAACTGACTTATCCAGTAACATTTTAATCCGTAGAAACGAACGAGTGATTGAAACAAACTGTGACAGTTAAACCACTGTAGAACATTGTAATCCAGAAGTTTCCAATGAAACATCGAACACACCAGCTAGTTATAACAACTTGACATTCCGAGTATTGTTACATTCGTACGGAACAAGTGTGTGAAAAACTTTCGTTTACATCAGCTGTGCGTGTGTACTTCCGGAAAATTAGAAATTTATACAAAAGTGTAGCAGACTATGAACAAAAACCCAAAAATTAATCACGCATGTAAAATATTTGGGAAACACGAATTTAAAATACGCGAATTGTGTATTATAATTTTTATAGTACTGTAATCTGAGAATCGTACCTTGATCAACTTGTTCACAATAGCGATATTTATTTCGCTATTGTAAAGAAGCATCAAGCTATGACGCTGAGAAATATATTAATAAATGTAATTTATTGTATTTAATATATGTTTAGATTATTTCCCTTTTATTTAATTGGTGTCACATATTACACCAAAGGGCAGTAAATCGAAATAGGTGGTCATGTGTAAGGTATAAAAATAGCCTTTGTGTTGCCAGGTTGTCAACACTCGAAGATGACATCAGCTGGGCATGAAAAAGATTGCCGAAGTTGTAGACCAACATGAGGTGTTCTTGCCAAATTTGGGTAGGACGCTAAGGTTGAAGTCGTCTCATATTGGGACTTCTTACAGTCTAACCTGACGTCTTCTGACGTATTTGGATTTTTTTTCTTGGTTGTGAGGTAGTTGCATGCAATGCTGGTGCTACCGGTCTGACTGGGTTATAATTGCAACGGACGTGATTATCCATCGAGAGGATTGTACTTGGTAGGTGTTACCTTTTATCACCACAGGAGTTTATATATATATATATATATATATATATATATATATATATATATATATATATATATATACTAGCTGACCCGGCCCGGCTTCGCCCAGGCCCTGGAGGGGATCTATCTATCTATCAGTCTGTCTGTCTGCTTGTTTGTCTGTCTGGCTGGCTGACCCGGCCCGGCTTCACCCAGTCCCTGGTGGGGAGCATCTCATTTAATTCATATAAGTAGTCATATAAGCTCTCCCGTTCCCGACTATCTGTCTGTCTGTCTATCTGACCGGGCCCGGCTTCACCCAGTCCCTGGTGGGGAGCATCTAATTTAATTCATATACGTAGTCATATAAGCTCTCCCGTTCCCGACTATCTGTTTGTCTGTCTGTCCCGGCCCGGCTTCACCCAGTCCCTGGTGGGGAGCATCTAATTTAATTCATATACGTAGTCATATAAGCTCTCCCGTTCCCGACTGTCTGTCTGTCTATCTGTCTGTCTGTCCCGGCCCGGCTTCACCCAGTCCCTGGTGGGGAGCATCTAATTTAATTCATATAAGTAGTCATATAAGCTCTCCCGTTCCCGACTGTCTGTCTGTCTATCTGTCTGACCGGCGTGGTTTCGCCCAGCTCTTGGCGCACAGTAACTTAAAAGAATGTTCTTCCACACACCATTCAATGAAAACTGTAAAAAAAGATGGGTTACTATGTTATGCATTATGCATTATTTTTATGAAAACTTTGAAAATGCCTTAAAGATTATATCATTATTTAATATAACTCATATGCCTGAAAATAACTATAGACAAAGAGTTTAACAATAGTGCAAGTAAGTCCAACAATATGACTATAAAGTATATAGAAATGTTATTAAAAGTTATGCCCCTTGAAATAACTTTTCTAGAGTGAAGTCCCCCTGCTATACAGACATTATATAATGAAAATGGAAAAGTAAATGTTATTAAATAAGTCGAAGATTTTACATTAAGAAATTATTATAGTCGGTTGCAAATGAATGAAAGGAAGACGTGTAGAAAATTTCATCTCAATCGGATGTACCGTTATCGAACGCATCCAATACCCACAAACAAACATACACTCTGTTTATATATATATATATATATATATATATATATATATATATATATATATATATATATATATATATATATATATATATATATATATATATATATATATATATATAACTTGCAATACCTATGTATTTCAATTAAACCTATGCCAATGCATATGACAACTAATGGGAAGATTCTGACTGGGTTAAAAATATTAACCCTAAAATTTACAAAGATCTCACATGAAAGTTTTCAGGCGGGGAGAGTGTCATAATCCCCCATTGTTGTGCCGCGGCGTCGTTACGAGCGCCAGGCAAATACCAGTTACCGATCTACAGGCTCGCTGGTGAGTTATATAGCAACCGCCAGCGGTCAAGCAAGTACAAGCGTGATGCACGCAGTTCCCGCTGGACTCGATCCCACAGGGCAAGGGCTCAGAGCGAGAAACGGCAGACGAGGCTTGGGTATTCGGACTGGACAGACGTGGTTTGAGAGAGGCTTGTATTATTGCTGTACCCGAATGTCGATTGCTAGTATCTCTTGTGAGAAGATGGAAGACTGCGCGGCTGTGGTTTGAGTCTGTAAGTGTATTGATTCATTGACTGTGTGTATTATTATATTCACATTATGCTGGCAACATGTCGAAGTAGATTGTGTTGCACGTGAAGTGTAAATAAACCATTGAACTTAGTGTTACCGTGTGTCAAGTCAAATCATTCTGTGACTGTGTATGTCTCGCATATGTTAGGTAAAGCGAGCCAGATTCATCCTTAAATGTGAGAACCTGACACCCTTTGCGAGCACATCAATGCCTTTCTGATTTACTATACTATTATCTTTTGTTTTCTTCTTTTCTTCTTTGTTAGAAAGGCCCGTTTTTGTCTTCTTTCTAACCATAAGTGCATTCTCTCTTCTCTCTCTCTCTCTCTCTCTCTCTCTCTCTCTCTCTCTCTTATAAGCTCTCTCTTTCTCATAAGCGTGCGCTCTCTCTCTCTCTCTCTCTCTCTCTCTCTCTCTCTCTCTCTCTCTCTCTCTCTCTCTCTCAGAAATGCTCTCTATCTCTCTCAGAAGAGCGCTGTCTCAGCACTGAATCAGATTATGGTTGGATGTTCGTTCAATTCAGTTTATAGTTCCTAGACGCTTTGCCTGTTTTATTAACACTGTTGCGTAATTTTACATTTTTAAACATCTAAATTGCATTAGTATTTGACACGATTGATTAAATACCATTGTGTTTGTAAATTATGCCAGGTTAGTCGAAGTGCCAAATAGGCTACAGTCTTCCGGTTCAAAATTCCGGTTTCTGTTCAGCACAAAGAACATCAGTGGTTGCATTTCACCACAACTGTTTAGTGTTTACTATCAAAAGCAGGTTGAGGTACAGAAGTCGGCGGACACGGAAAACTGGATAGGTGTAGTAATTAATACATTTATTGGCACTCTTCCGATTGACGGGTCTAAATAGTTCCGCAGTAAATAATAACTCTTACCTGTAAAACAGGGCCTCATTGGGTGCTACAATACGAAACACAGCAGAATGTTGGTTAATATATCAGCTTTAGTAATAATCTTGAAGAAATAAAAAAACAACCAGTACCAGTAACGCATTTTCGCAGTGTTGTTTCATCATCATCATAATCATCATCATTATCATAATCATCATCATCATCATCAGGTGCAATGCCGATAAGCGTGGACGGTCATGGTTCGTGATCTCACACATTCATCAGTCTTTTATCAGGTCAGTGTTCTTGTCCCGATAATGATAGGCGACTAAATCATCCGGGTATTCCTCTCTTTGTCTTCCCCGTGCTCTTTCTCCATCGTCATGCTGCTCGTGGTCATAGAGTGGGCACCACTGGATTCTTGAACGGTTCGGCCCGCTGTACGGGCTGTAAATGCCCACGCACTTCTCAGCTGCTTTACAACAGATCCATCTGTATAGATGAGCACCCCGGGGCTATCTGAGTGTTCATAGATGAGCGCGTTGACTTCTGCATTGACAGCGACAGGGTTCTGCTTTCTGCGCCGTCTGTCGAGTGTGATAATGCAGGAGAAAGTGCACTTAAAAGCTGGAGGCACCGGCACCCATTCCTTGCCGGGGTTGATACTGGTAAGACTGCAGAGCTGTTTGACGACATCTTCCGCCCGACCCATCCATGATTTGCCTCTCTTTAGCCTGTCACCCTTTTCTCTGAATATAGCGTCATGCAGAGAGTGCTGCTCATCTGCACTTATTTTTAAGTATGCACGAGCTCTCCAGATCTTGATCCTGTGTTCCATTGTCGGGAAATCAAGAAGGTATCTCATTGCTACACAGCTGGTGTCTTTCGTGCAGCCCAAAAAGATGCGCATGGCTTCGTTTTGTACCTTTTCAAGTCTTCCAATCTGTGTAGGGCTGACAGTGAGAATGACCAGGGCATACTCGATGCGTGAAAGCACCAGTCCTTAAAACAGAAGTATTAGCCGTCTTTGCTCGATATTGGCAGTCGCCATGACTCTCATTGCTGACAAACCTTTTCGAGCTTTCGTTATGACATAATCGACATGATTTCTGAAATACAGGCTACGATCAAGCCTCACGCCAAGATATGTCATTGACTGGGTTCTACTCAAAATGCTCCCATCCATTCTTACCGCCGGCAGGTCTGTGTTCACAATATGGTTGTTTAGGGAGAACCATGCAACCGATGCCTTTGCAGGGTTGACAAGGGCACCGGCATCAGCACACCATGAGGAAATTCGATCTAGTTCGCCCTGCATATCATTGGCAACCGCCTGTCTATCTCGACCTTGTCGATACACGAGAATGTCGTCAGCACATGTCAGAGTCCTACTCCTCCCGTCCAACTGTTGTTCGGTGATCGGCACCGTATACACGTTGAATAGTACTGGTGACAGTGGTGAACCCTGCGGCAATCCTGGACATATCGTTATCGGCTCAGAAGACCAACTCCCGCATCTTAGCACCACCTTCCTTTGGAGCAGAACTGCAGCTATCCATCGTACAAGGTGAGGGTGCACTTTCAGTTTGAGGAGGGTTTGCATCAAGTGCTCGAAAGATACTCTATTATATGCGTCCTCTAAGTCTATGGCGTCCGCACATGTCTCTTCTCTGACCTGAAATCCTTCGTAAACATCTTTAGCAAATACCGCCGCATTCAGCCATGACTCTTTGTTACGTCTGTATCCTCTAAGTGTGGGCGGGAAGCAGCTGGGTTGTTCCAAGTGATAAGCAAGTCTGTGTGCTACAATTTTCTCCAGTAACTTGCCAGCAGTGTTCTGCATCGTAATGATTCTGTAGCCGCTTATCTTGGAATTGTCTTTGTTCGGTTTTGGCAGCGGCAGCAAGTAGCTGTGTAGCCATTCTTCTTTGATCTGACCCCTCTGGATACTGGTGTTGAATTCTCTGGCCAGTTCTTCCATGTCATCATCTGACATCACCAGTAGGTCACCATATCGGATGCTGTCTGGGCCTGGGGCGGTGTTAGGTGATTTCTTGAGCATCGCACGCATTATCTCAGCTGTGATTATCCATTCTTCGTCTGTCCCGACCCCCTCGCACAACTGAGAGAGTGTCGTTGTGGTCCTCTGTCTGGCGGGCTCGTCTTTCTGGTCAGTGTGTTCTATGTAGCGTGCAAGAAGGGTCTTACCTTTATCCGCATCCGACTTTAAAAAAAAAAGTCGCTTAAAAGTCGACAGGGTCGACTTCATTGCAACGCGTTTTATCCCATATGGCTCGGTCTTTTACCGCAGCGCGGAAGGCGTCGCACAAAGCACGAACTCCGTAGCTGTAGCGACGACCCACAGGAGTCTCCGAAAAATGTAACTCGTGAACCGAAGGGCGCGGCCCAGAATCGAACCCACAACCTTCGGAGCTCGAGTTAAACGGCTTGACGAAGACTCCCGCCTTGGCAGTGCACTTTGCAATAGACCTGTATAAGTTATTTGCATATCCTTTACAGGACGTCGCAATCAAGTCCTAGCAATTTTGGCTGTATGTATTTCTTGGCAAGTTTATGTTCAGTAGGTTGCCAATGCTTTCCGACTGACTGACACTCAAACTTTTTGTATTAAAACCAATGCAAGAGTGTCTTATAGAGGTATAGTGACAACTAGTTAAGTCTGCTGATATCCCACTGCCACACAAGTCAACTCCATCTCCATGTCGTATAGACTGGGGACAAGAGAATCACACTGAAGACTTCATCAACAAACAATAAACAAGAAAACAACTCGGGCCTGAGAAAAACAATCTGATCAACAGAACAAGTTCCATTCGTAATTTTTGTGTTCATCAAATTACTTTTAAGATTGACTTAAGTTCTACTTGTTTTCTTGTTCGCCGATGAAGACTGGACCAAACAGAAGCCTGTATCTGTGCACATGTTTTCCATGTAACCTTCCTAGTTATATTTGATCTCTGACTCAGATCCCTGGGTTCAACTCCATACTTGTAGGTCAGCATGGCCGAATGGATAAGAACACGTGTTCTTAAACATCCGGTGTGCTGATGCCGAGGTAAGGGGTTAAACCCCTACACCGGGCAGTTTGACCAAAATGCTGACCTATCGTCCTTGCTTGGAGATGTAAATTACAAGTACCTCTGAAGTCGGAGTTTATTCACTTGATGGCGAGGGACACTGTTAATAGGGGAAGCTAATCCACATGCAAAGTTCATTCCAGCATTACTTGAAATATTGTGCATGGACTACACTTGAGTTCAAAGCAAGCGAGCATAAATAAAAAAAAAATAAAAAACATGCTTCAGAGAATTTTCAATCAAACCCACAGCAGCCTGCTGACAATGTTAATGTTCAATGAAACCCACAGCAGCCTGCTGACAGGGTAGCTTCCAGAAATGTCCTATCATAGTCATAAACTTCCAGAAATGTCTCAGCAGTCAGAAACGTCCAATTATAGTCAAAAGTTATATCTCGAAATTGTAGCACAAAAGTTGTAAATATTGTCCGAAAACATGTACTTTGTGACTGTGGCGCCACTGAAATTCTGCTAAATAAGTGTTAAACACTGCACGACTAGTGCCACCTTGGTATCTTTGTTTTCTTTTTACTTGCATCCACAACCCTTTAATTGTTTGGGTGTGAATGTCACTGTGTACAGGGTCAACAAAGTTATATTGGCATGAACAACAACTGCATGATCGTAGATGCCATGGTTTAGTTGACCTACGTTGTTGTAGCCTCGCCAGGCATCGGTGACAATGGTCGTTCCTGGTAAGACGTGATCACTTATAATGCGTTCCAGTGTTGTCGCATCTCGCCTTTCCACAACTTCCAACCAGCAACGACCACTACCACGTTCAACCAGGCCAACTACCCATTGACCACGACGAAAGTGACCACGGTGGACCTTTCGGTGGAAAAAGTTGCTCTCGTCAATTTCTACGACCACTGACTGTCTGTTAGCATCATATCCTCCCAACTGTGGATTGTTACGCAGCAGCCAGTTGTAACACTCTACCCGAAAATAGTTATTGTAGTTGATGATAGTGTCACAGCTTGTCAGCACATTATCATCACAACTTTTTCAGTTGGGAGTATACAAGAGGCAAAGAACGAACCTGTCTAATGACATCGGACGTTGGCAACGTGAACATTCTGCTGTGTTTCGTAATTAGCACATCGCCCCGAAATCAGAAATAATCAACCAATGAGGCTCTGTAAGGGAGACTGTTTACACCCATTCACTGCAGAACTATTTAGACCCGTCAATCGGAAGAGTGCCAAACTTTCCATATAATTGTAAAAATGGGTGCAGAATTCGAATATACATCTAAATAGTTGTACAGTTAAGTACACAAGCTTTAAAAAATAAAATTACTTAATTTACATCAAATAATTAAATGTGTTAAATGCTATTGTGTTTGTAAATTATGCCAGGTTAGTCGAAGTGCCAAATAGGCTACAGTCCTCCGGTTAAGTACTTCCGGTTCCGGTTCAGCACAAAGATCATCAATGGTTGCTGTTTCACCACAACTGTTTACTTTCAAACGCCGGTTGAGGTACAGAAGTCGGCTGACACGGAAAACTGGGTAGGTGTAGATAATTAATTCATTTATTACCTAGCAATTTTTTTTTTAAATGTTGCATATCCCTTACAGGATGTTGCAGTCAACACCAGCATTTTTCAGCTGCTGTTGATGTACTAGGCAAATTTTACGTTCAGTAGTTTGCCATTTCGCCATTTCTTTCTGAACGACCGGTTCCAATACCAAGACGTTATAACACAACGCGACACGGTCTGCTACACAAAATCAGTCGCGGCTGTGTTTCGAACGCTCACGAACCGCGTTCACAAGCCTTTGGCCACGGACATCTGAAATGTATCACGGAAACACTTAAATATATAATATAGACAATAATTAAAAATTGGGGTTTTACTTATAAAATCATGACAGTTGGATACACTGATACAGCTTGACAAGACGAAGTCAATATGCCATATGGTATCTCATCTCAATGAAGACTGTATGTTAATTCTAAGCAGAGTTATGAATATTTTTGTGTCATGATCTGCAAACA
Source organism: Cepaea hortensis (assembly GCA_963921405.1). Lineage (NCBI taxonomy): Eukaryota > Metazoa > Mollusca > Gastropoda > Stylommatophora > Helicidae > Cepaea > Cepaea hortensis. Next base: position 90,603,657 of record OY992884.1, on the reverse strand, counting down.
GGAAGTGTGAAGGAATCTGTAAATAAAGTCTTAAAGTGGTTCTAATTGCAGCCCAATAAATTGGAAGCTGAGAAATTCTGCCTTCTATTACTGTGGCTTGCTTATTTTTAAATGGACAACATAGTACCATATATCATTGCAGCCACGGTGGCGAGGCCTAACTGACATGTTATCTATTTTTCAATAGGATGTGCCGTGATTTAATTAATAATTAAACATGGCCGCCAATTGTTTATTATTACAATTCTGTCACTAACGAACCTGGCAAAATGTATATTTTATTGTGCATTTTGGTAACAGGAAAGTAAATGTCACATTCCTCTTTCGATGGAATGTCGAGAGGACTGGTTTAATTGCACTGGGTTTTATCCCAGATGGCTCGACCTATTTCCACAGGGCGGCCTGCCGAAAGCATCGCACAAAGCATGAGAACCTCAGAGTCTGAGAAAAATGCACTCAATTTTTAAGACTTCGATAGGATGTGCTGTGACCTAATTAACAGTTAAAAATAGCTGCCTCTTTATATTAATTAAATGTCATGTGGAATGTTTGTCGTTAGTGAAAGAACAATTCATGAAAATGTACTTATATTGTCTTAATGTACTCACTTCATTGCGAAAGCTTTCTCTTGTTGACTAAATAGTATGCATTAATGTAAGTAAATATGTTTGTAACTGCTGCATAAATTAAGCAGCAGTTAATTAATGATTAAAATATTAAATAATAAAAATATTCACTAATTGATTTCACTTCTGCTCTATAATTACACTGTTCTGTTTCTAAAAGTGAGCAACTAATAATTAAATACTAACTTTAAAAAAAAACCATAACTTATTTCACAGTATTTTATTTAAATTTACATAATTATGTACTGGTAAGCTGCTAAGAAAAAAAGTACTCCTTACAGGTTTACAGACTGGTCTGAAAACTGGCTTTCACAATTATTTTAAGTCAAGCCAAATGCTGAAAAATTATACAAGTACACAGATAAATTACAGCTACAAATAAAACTTGTATTCTGTTTAATTTTAGTAGTTAAATTGCCAGTTTTAATTATAAATAAATACAGGTCCACTATAGTTTAGTACTATTGTATGTGCACCACCATTTTGAATTTTGTGTAATGACTGCCATATCTCATTTTCGTAGTTGTGCTAAACATCTTTTCCTGAACACTAGCAAAAGTCAGCATTGTTGAAATGCTTCACATATATGCAAACTTGTACGGAGAATTAAAAAATGCAAAAGTCAAGGTTGGTTTAAAATATTGGTGTTATAAGACAAATTAGCTTACCGCTCTTGAATAAACTTCAAGACATTCATGAGAAGACAGTTTCTCAAAGACAAGCGCTTGCAGTTTAGCAGACAAACCACTACTGTATTTTTTAGAGTTAATTCCTGCAACATCATGCCACATTGGTTTTGAATACATCGAATTAAATGAGGCATGGCTAAAACCCGGAAGTGACTGGATGATCGCTAAAAATCTCCCAGGAAAAAAGTTTATGCATTCCTCCCCCCAAACTAACCAAGTTTGGTAACTGACATGAGAAGCATCTCTCGCCTGCATCAGGGTGTCACATGTCCGCTGTTGTCGCGCCTGCCATCTGATCATCTGTGAGTCAGTGTTTCAGACTCTGGTGTCTTTCTCCTCTCTTTGCTTCTCAGTTGTCTTGGCTCTTGTCTGTGGTGAGTTGTCGTCATCCTTCCTTGTAGTAGCTTCATTTGAGGTTGCTGTAAGTTCTGTTTCTTTGGTGCAGCTCGCAGGCAGGTTCTCTCAGCTCGTCTTCTTGAGGTCTTGACGGCTTCCATGCTCCCCATCTTGTGTGTCTGGTGTCTTTTGGTGTTAGTCTTGAAACGTGCCATTTTCTCCCCTGTATCAGGGGACCAATAAAAAGATGTCAATTGAAACGAGAAAAAGAGTGTTGAAATGCTACATAGAACCTGTACTTTTATATGGATGTGAAGCTTGGACAATGAGCAGTCAGGCTGAAAAACATCTGATGGCTGTAGAAATGTGGTTTCTGAGGAAAATGCAAAGAATACCATGGACAGCCAGAAAGACCAATGAACAAGTTCTTCAAGAAACAAAATAAGATTGTAAATTGATTAGAGTCATTAGACATAGACAGTCACAATTTTTTGGGCATGTTATGAGAAGAAATGAGTTGGAGAACTTGGTGACAGCTGGCAAGATCGAAGAGAAGAGACCAAGGGGAAGACAGAGAAGTAAATGTCTGGATAGCTTATCCATGTGGCATGGTTGAAACAAGAACACAGAGTTGATCCATGAATCTGGTGATTGAGTGAGATGTCAAAACATGACCGCCCATGCTTATCAGCATGGCACATGATGCATGGATGGCAACTATGGGGGAACTTGCAATAGAGATGTGAATAACGGGAAAGTATAACCCAAAGCAAAAATCATATGCCTAGATGGAATATGTTAATTAAGAGAAGCTGAAGTAACAAAGAATCATCAAGAACACCACTAACAGATTGTGTAATCTGACACCTGACAACATGAAAGTCCAGTGACAAACTGGTGAACTATAAAACTATAAAACACACATAAAGAGAAAGCTCACAGTGAAATTGAACAGTAAAATGTGAACTTGTAACTAACCTTTGTGCAGGTAGATTTAAATAACAAACACAAACAGTTTGCAAATACAGTGTTGTATCATTAATCATATTGAAAACCAAAATATAAAACTGATTAATATAGTTTATGTTTGCATACAAATGTAACTTACAAATCCTTTCAGACCGATTGTAAACGTAAGATGGAGAATAAACTACCATCAAGTGTCAAGATAGAACAATCTGAAGCCTGTATAGATCAAGGTAAGATTAAGTGCAATATAACGTATCTGTTAGTTGAATATTTGTTACAGGATGTTGCAGTCTACCCTAGCATTTATTGGCTGTTTGTGATTTACTAGATAATTCTACATTTAGGAGTTTGCGATTGCTTTCTGAATTGTCACAGCATTTTACCATTGAAATCAACATGATAGAGAATGTAAATCTATTGAGACATTGGGGAAAATAAGGTCATAGTTGTGACCAAGTATTCACGGATCAGTGCATAACTCAGTAGTTGAGCAGGGCACTCTCTTGGCCTGACAATCAGAAATTGCTGTCAAAGGCAGAGGTAAAAGACCCCGATTTGAATATGGAAGGCAAGGGAAAAACCACCACAATATCTTCCCAAGACAAGTTTAAAATAGGAATATCTTCTTCTTCTTCGTTCATCCGGATTTTTTTTCCGGATGTGACTGCGTTGTGCCTGTTTACAGCAGAGCTGCGTTCTTGTGCCGTCAGGCCGACACATCCTACTTCTGCGGGCATTTGTTGACCGGGTTAACCTTCCCGAAAAATAGAAATATGATATGTTAGGAAATGGTCGAGATAAAAAAGTTACATAATGTAATAAAAGAAATGAAAAATATTAAGATTAATATCTTAGGCGTGAGATGAGGTGGAGGAGATCTGGTTAAGTAATAACAGACAAATATGCAATAATGTGTTCAGAAGGTAATCCATACGGAAAAGGAGTAGGGTTAATGTTTGATGAGGAAACAGCTAAATCAGTTAATGGTTATTTGATTAAATCAGATACTTATTATTGTCAAATTAAAAGTCAAACCAAGAGACATTAATATTATACAAGTGTACACACCAAAACAGTTGTGAGGTGAAATTACAAACATTTTATGGCATAGTAGAAATGGCGACGCATAAAAAATGTTAACATGATTCAGGAGTCAGCATTTTATTAAACGCGTGCTAAGAAAAATATGAATGATTCTAAGATAAAGCTACATATTTTGAAATGAGCTATTAAATATTCTTTATTGGAGACCCAAAGATATTGTGAGAACCCTTGAGTTATTTGCACATCTCTTGAGCTTTAAAGTAGCCAGCACTTGTTGCATCTTCCAATGGCACAATAGAAAGAAATGTCTCCTTCACTTTCCCTTCTCTGGTAAAATGAATATATAGTACCAGCCCCTCATCATCAGATCTGTCTGCATGTCCATCAAGTAAGATACCTACATATGGGTTTTCCTTTATTTCAGTATCAAACCTTCACAAAGATATGAGGCAGTGTATGAAATAAATTCTCTACACTGTTTGTTTATTCACACACTTCTCTGAATCAATCACATTAAGCTTGGTTAATAAAGCAACCAAACTTTCAAAGTCAGTGTAGGGTCTGTAAGTGTTGGCAATACAGTACAATGCCATGAAATGTACATTCATATGGTGCAGCATATTAGCACCCATGTTTTTTCCATCTCACTTTGCTAAAGAACATTCAGGATTCTTCTTTGTACTTTCAGCCTTTTGACACTTGAAGTGCATATAGGATTTGCTGTGCTTTGTTTCCAATTTAAATAGTCCCAAATATCCAAACACAACTTTTGAATTTTGGTCTGTGGTGTTGGTGGAAAACTTACTGCTCACTTCACAATTCTTTCTTCATAGTGCAGCAGTGGTATGATTGCTGAAATTTTCGACTGAGGGAATTTAGAAATACTATCTTCAATGTAACATCATCAGTTAACAGCAGTGACGCTATATCAAAGAAGACCTGGTGTGAGAACAAGAGGATGCCCAAGAAGAAAATGGACTGACAACATCAAAGACTTTGTACAATCACATGGAATGACACTATCCAGTGCCTCTAATCCAGTTCTGAAACTTTAACTATTCCTTCCCACGATGCTGGACAGCAAGCATGGAAATAAGATGATGATGATCTTCAATGATAGGTTTTTCCATTGTCATCTAGATCACATTCCAAAAGCAATGACAAACTAATGAACATAAACTTACCAAATAATACTGGGGTTGACCGCAACGTCCTGTAAAGGATATGCAACTAACTATATCACAATAATTCATTTTATGCTGATCATTATCATCTTTGAAAATTACAAACCACACTTGAATTGGCTGTCTTTTCATTTTTGTTTTCTTCTCTGTCGCTACATTTATATTTTCAGGCAAAGTTGACCCACTTCAGAAGAAATCTTTAATAGTACCCTGTTTTATTTTCTTGCACCATGGGTCACTTTACACTGATTTGTTCCATTAATTTTCTACAATTTAAGTAAACGTAAAACAACACAACTCAACTCGCAAGCATTGATGACACCTGATGTGCACGCAACGTGTTGGTAAATTAGCCACTGTCGAAAACAAGATGACTAACTCTTTGATCGAGTTACAAGAACTCCATTGTTAATGTTGAGGTAAACATATCACTCCAGAAATCACAAGTCAGCTTGCAATGCTGTAAACATCAGACTTTCCAACTATCAGTATATCCTCATTTACACACACACATGTCCTCAAATGATTACAATGTTTGTGAAAATACACTTGAAGTATAAATACAGGATGTGTAGTTGATACTAAGTGATATAAAGTACTTGTAAATATGTTCTTGCATGTCAGCTTGCGTCTAATGTGTAACCTCTCTAACTCTTATGACTCCTTAACTTGTATGGCTTGTTCTAAGCTGCCCCATGCCTGAATGTGGCGTTATTGCTGTCCGATTTGGTACAACTCTGGACATGAACTTTCCATCATAGTTATTCTATCTGCACCGTGACTGTTATATAGAACCTGTCTTACTGTATGGCAGTGAATCATGGAACATCAATAAACAAATTCAGAACAGTTTAGAAACAATGGAGATGTGGATGCTGATACAAATGTTGTGAATATGTTGGATCTCAAGTGTAACTAACAATGATTGCCTGGTAAAGGCTAATGTGATTAAAACATTATATACAAATATAAGGAGACAAACATCATTCTTTGGTTAAGTTGTGAGAAGAGGGGAATTGGAAAATACTGTGATGATTGCATGCTGGGTGGACTGAGACAATGGCATGGTGGGATATTATCAGCAGATTTGATTCTGAGCACCAGGGACCAAGATCTGTGGAGAGATATCTTCTTCTTCTGCGTTCATCCGGAGTTTTTTTTTCCCGGATGTGATTGCATTGTGCCTGTTTACAGCAGAGCTGCGTTCTTGCGCCGTTAGGCCGACACATCCGACTTCTGCGGGCATTTGTTGACCGTGTTAACTTTTCCAGGTACGTGGAGAGATATGAATGCCTACATCAGCTGGCAAGGCACATGATGATGAATGTACATGTCTAGTCAGTGAGCATCAGCCAATGAGCAGTGGTCCTCTAAAAGTTTAATCTAAACAGCTGGTGTTTCTGCTTACCTAATGGGAAGGTGATCACTTTATGGAGTTTAGTGCACTGTAGCAGATGAGTGGACCAAAAAATTAGGAACAGTAACACTGAGCAGCATTGAACAGTACAAATTTTGGGTTACAATGTGGCTGTTTTATTTTTAGACATTCTGACATTCCATCTCAAATTGTTTTTGTTTTATGTCGTACCAAGTTAGCTTGTTTTCTTTCATATATCACCTCAAACTGCACCATAAATGTTAGTTTCAGGCAGGACGGTAGCACTCCTAATTATGACTACAATGAAATATCAATATTGCTTGATGTTATAAGTCATTCAGTAGAAATAACTGCACTTAAATTAGATCTGTGGAAAATGTCAGTAATAAATGAAACATATAGTACCTGTTCATCTGTTTATTTACTCATAAACAGTCACTTCATCTCTCTTAGATCATACATCAGCCTAGATAATACACCAGCTTAATTTATACATGAGCACATTAATCATTCTTCTTCTCCATCTTTTGTTCACTTGAAATTGATTGCCTATAGCTGCAATGTTTGATTACATATGCATATCTGTTCAATACCTTGTGTATTAATGGGGCTATTAATTATTTACTTTTGTGTGTTTCAGAAACAAACTCTTGGTCTCCTAGGAGTCATTACCACTCCATACAAGAGCATTCACAAAAGTGGACTTATGACAGCATAGATATGAAGGTTGTGAAACAAGAACTATCAGATGTTCTGTGTGAGGACAGGAGTCACGGATTCAGTAAAATGGTAGACGTAGCTGGGGGTAGCATCATTCAAGAAATGACAGAACACGGTAACTCAGAATCAAGAATTCTTGAGAACAGTTGTACGGCATCAGTAAAACATGAAAATTATTGTCAAATGTTAGAAAATGCGTCAAATAATAAACAGTCTCTGGATATTGAGAATAGTCAGCAGCAAAATAAGGAAACACAAGAAAAACATACACAGAGCATTGCAAGGTCTTGTGATGACATTTTTGGTTATGTCAGTTATAGCTCTCAAAGAACTCACACAGGAGACTTGTCTGATGTCACTAGTCAAAATGTTTGTGCAGACAGATATAAGAGAACACATGGTGAAGGGATGTTAAACAAATGTGATCAATGGGATGGTCTTTTGATTCAAGATGACCATCTTGAGTGCCTAAAGAACATTAATTACAAGAGAAAACATATAGGAGAGAAACCTTACAAATGTGATGTTTGTGGTGCTTTTTTTACTGAAGCTGGCAGTCTGACGACCCACATGAGAACACACACAGGAGAGACACCTTACAAGTGTGATGTTTGTGGTGCTTCTTTTACTCAAGCTGGCCATCTAAATGTCCATAAAAGAACACATACAGGAGAGAAACCTTACAAGTGTGATGTTTGTGGTGCTTCTTTTACTCAAGCTGGCAGTCTAAAGGACCATAAGAGAACACATACAGGAGAGAAACCTTACAAGTGTGATGTTTGTGGTGCTTCTTTTACTCATGCTGGCCATCTGAAGAGCCATAAGAGAACACATACAGGAGAGAAACCTTACAAGTGTGATGTTTGTGGTGCTTGTTTTACTCAAGCTGGCAGTCTGAAGGGCCATAAGAGAACACATACAGGAGAGAAACCTTACAAGTGTGATGTTTGTGGTGCTTCTTTTACTCAAGCTGGCAGTCTAAAGGACCATAAGAGAACACATACAGGAGAGAAACCTTACAAGTGTGATGTTTGTGGTGCTTCTTTTACTCATGCTGGCCATCTGAAGAGCCATAAGAGAACACATACAGGAGAGAAACCTTACAAGTGTGATGTTTGTGGTGCTTGTTTTACTCATGCTGGCAGTCTGAAGGGCCATAAGAGAACACATACAGGAGAGAAACCTTACAAGTGTGATGTTTGTGGTGCTTCTTTTACTGAAGCTGGCAGTCTGACGACCCACATGAGAACACACACAGGAGAGAAACCTTACAAGTGTGATGTTTGTGGTTATTCTTTTACTCATGCTGGCCATGTGAAGGGCCATAAGAGAACACATACAGGAGAGAAACCTTACAAGTGTGATGTTTGTGGTGCTTCTTTTACTCATGCTGGCAGTCTGAAGTGCCATAAGAGAACACATACAGGAGAGAAACCTTACAAGTGTGATGTTTGTGGTGCTTCTTTTACTGAAGCTGGCAGTCTGAAGAGACATAAGAGAACACATACAGGAGAGAAACCTTACAAGTGTGATGTTTGTGGTGCTTCTTTTACTCATGCTGGCCAGCTGAAGAGCCATAAGAGAACACATACAGGAGAGAAACCTTACAAGTGTGATGTTTGTGGTGCTTGTTTTACTCAAGCTGGCAGTCTGAAGGGCCATAAGAGAACACATACAGGAGAGAAACCTTACAAGTGTGATGTTTGTGGTGCTTCTTTTACTGAAGCTGGCAGTCTGACGACCCACATGAGAACACACACAGGAGAGAAACCTTACAAGTGTGATGTTTGTGGTGATTCTTTTACTCATGCTGGCCATGTGAATCGCCATAAGAGAACACATACAGGAGAGAAACCTTACAAGTGTGATGTTTGTGGTGCTTGTTTTACTCAAGCTGGCCATCTGAAGAGACATAAGAGAACACATACAGGAGAGAAACCTTACAAGTGTGATGTTTGTGGTGCTTCTTTTACTGATGCTGGCAGTCTAAAGGACCATAAGAGAACACATACAGGAGAGAAACCTTACAAGTGTTATGTTTGTGGTGCTTCTTTTACTTATGCTGGCAGTATGAGGGGCCATAAGAGAACACATACAGGAGAGAAACCTTACAAGTGTGATGGTTGTGGTGCTTGTTTTACTTAAGCTGGCAGTCTGAAGAGACATAAGAGATCACATACAGGAGAGAAACCTTACAAGTGTGATGATTATGGTGCTTCTTTTACTCGTGCTGGTAGTCTGAAGGACCTTAAGAGAACACATACATGAGAGAAACCTTACAAGTGTGATGTTTGTGGTGCTGTGCTTCTTTTATTCAACCTGGCAATCCCACAATCCACAAGAGAACACACACAGGAGAGAAACCTTACAAGTGTGATGTTTGTGGTGCTTCTTTACTGAAGCTGGCCATCTGAAGGGTCATAAGAGAACACATACAGGAGAGAAAACTTACAAGTGTGATGTTTCTGGTGCTTGTTTTATTCAAGCTGGCAGTCTAAAGGACCATAAGAGAACACATACAGGAGAGAAACATTACAAGTGTGATGTTTGTGGTGCTTCTTTTACTCATGCTGGCCATCTGAAGAGCCATAAGAGAACACATACAGGAGAGAAACCTTACAAGTGTGATGTTTGTGGTGCTTGTTTTAATCAAGCTGGCAGTCTGAAGGGCCATAAGAGAACACATACAGGAGAGAAACCTTACAAGTGTGATGTTTGTGGTGCTTCTTTTACTTATGCTGGCAGTCTAAAGGACCATAAGAGAACACATACAGGAGAGAAACCTTACAAGTGTGATGTTTGTGGTGCTTCTTTTACTCATGCTGGCCATCTGAAGAGCCATAAGAGAACACATACAGGAGAGAAACCTTACAAGTGTGATGTTTGTGGTGCTTGTTTTACTCACGCTGGCAGTCTGAAGGGCCATAAGAGAACACATACAGGAGAGAAACCTTACAAGTGTGATGTTTGTGGTGCTTCTTTTACTGAAGCTGGCAGTCTGACGACCCACATGAGAACACACACAGGAGAGAAACCTTACAAGTGTAATGTTTGTGGTGATTCTTTTACTCATGCTGGCCATGTGAAGGGCCATAAGAGAACACATACAAGAGAGAAACCTTACAAGTGTGATGTTTGTGGTGCTTGTTTTACTGAAGCTGGAAGTCTGAAGAGACATAAGAGAACACATACAGGAGAGAAACCTTACACGTGTGATGATTGTGGTGCTTCTTTTACTCATGCTGGCAGTCTAAAGGACCATAAGAGAACACATACAGGAGAGAAACCTTACAAGTGTGATGTTTGTGATGCTTCTTTTACTCATGCTGGCCATCTGAAGAGCCATAAGAGAACACATACAGGAGAGAAACCTTACAAGTGTGATGTTTGTGGTGCTTGTTTTACTGAAGCTGGCAGTCTGAAGAGACATAAGAGAACACATACAGGAGAGAAACCTTACAAGTGTGATGTTTGTGGTGCTTCTTTTACTTATGCTGGCAGTTTGAGGGGCCATAAGAGAACACATACAGGAGAGAAACCTTATAAGTGTGATGGTTGTGGTGCTTGTTTTACTCATGCTGGCAGTCTAAAGGACCATAAGAGAACACATACAGGAGAGAAACCTTACAAGTGTGATGTTTGTGGTGCTTCTTTTACTCATGCTGGCAGTCTGAAGCGCCATAAGAGTACACATACAGGAGAGAAACCTTACAAGTGTGATGTTTGTGGTGCTTCTTTTACTCAAGCTGGCAGTCTAAAGGACCATAAGAGAACACATACAGGAGAGAAACCTTACAAGTGTGATGTTTGTGGTGCTTGTTTTACTCAAGCTGGCAGTCTGAAGGGCCATAAGAGAACACATACAGGAGAGAAACCTTACAAGTGTGATGTTTGTGGTGCTTCTTTTACTGAAGCTGGCAGTCTGACGACCCACATGAGAACACACACAGGAGAGAAACCTTACAAGTGTAATGTTTGTGGTGATTCTTTTACTCATGCTGGCCATGTGAAGGGCCATAAGAGAACACATACAGGAGAGAAACCTTACAAGTGTGATGTTTGTGGTGCTTGTTTTACTGAAGCTGGAAGTCTGAAGAGACATAAGAGAACACATACAGGAGAGAAACCTTACACGTGTGATGATTGTGGTGCTTCTTTTACTCATGCTAGCAGTCTATAGGACCATAAGAGAACACATACAGGAGAGAAACGTTACAAGTGTGATGTTTGTGATGCTTCTTTTACTCGAGCTGGCCATCTGAAGAGCCATAAGACATCACATACAGGAGAGAAACCCTACAAGTGTGATGTTTGTGGTGCTTCTTTTACTCATGCTGGCAGTCTGAAGCGCCATAAGAGTACACATACAGGAGAGAAATCTTACAAGTGTGATGTTTGTGGTGCTTCTTTTACTCAAGCTGGCAGTCTAAAGGACCATAAGAGAACACATACAGGAGAGAAACCTTACAAATGTGAATTGCCATAAGAGAACACATACAGGAGAGAAACCTTACAAGTGTGATGTTTGTGGTGCTTCTTTTACTGATGCTGGCAGTCTAAAGGACCATAAGAGAACACATACAGGAGAGAAACCTTACAAGTGTGATGTTTGTGGTGCTTCTTTTACTTATGCTGGCAGTATGAGGGGCCATAAGAGAACACATACAGGAGAGAAACCTTACACGTGTGATGGTTGTGGTGCTTGTTTTACTTAAACTGGCAGTCTGAAGAGACATAAGAGAACACATACAGGAGAGAAACCTTACAAGTGTGATGTTTGTGGTGCTTCTTTTACTCATGCTGGCCATCTGAAGAGCCATAAGAGAACACATACAGGAGAGAAACCTTACAAGTGTGATGTTTGTGGTGCTTGTTTTACTCAAGCTGGCAGTCTGAAGGGCCATAAGAGAACACATACAGGAGAGAAACCTTACAAGTGTGATGTTTGTGGTGCTTCTTTTACTGAAGCTGGCAGTCTGACGACCCACATGAGAACACACACAGGAGAGAAACCTTACAAGTGTGATGTTTGTGGTGATTCTTTTACTCATGCTGGCCATGTGAATCGCCATAAGAGAACACATACAGGAGAGAAACCTTACAAGTGTGATGTTTGTGGTGCTTGTTTTACTGAAGCTGGCAGTCTGAAGAGACATAAGAGAACACATACAGGAGAGAAACCTTACAAGTGTGATGTTTGTGGTGCTTCTTTTACTGATGCTGGCAGTTTAAAGGACCATAAGAGAACACATACAGGAGAGAAACCTTACAAGTGTGATGTTTGTGGTGCTTCTTTTACTTAAGCTGGCAGTCTGAAGAGACAAGAGAACACATACAGGAGAGAAACCTTACAAGTGTGATGATTATGGTGCTTCTTTTACTCGTGCTGGTATTCTGAAGGACCTTAAGAGAACACATACATGAGAGAAACCTTACAAGTGATGTTTGTGGTGCTGTGCTTCTTTTATTCAACCTGGCAATCCCATAATCCATAAGAGAACACACACAGGAGAGAAACCTTACAAGTGTGATGTTTGTGGTGCTTCTTTTACTCATGCTGGCCATCTGAAGAGCCATAAGAGAACACATACAGGAGAGAAACCTTACAAGTGTGATGTTTGTGGTGCTTGTTTTACTCATGCTGGCAGTCTGAAGGGCCATAAGAGAACACATACAGGAGAGAAACCTTACAAGTGTGATGTTTGTGGTGCTTCTTTTACTGAAGCTGGCAGTCTGACGACCCACATGAGAACACACACAGGAGAGAAACCTTACAAGTGTAATGTTTGTGGTGATTCTTTTACTCATGCTGGCCATGTGAAGGGCCATAAGAGAACACATACAGGAGAGAAACCTTACAAGTGTGATGTTTGTGGTGCTTGTTTTACTGAAGCTGGAAGTCTGAAGAGACATAAGAGAACACATACAGGAGAGAAACCTTACACGTGTGATGATTGTGGTGCTTCTTTTACTCATGCTGGCAGTCTATAGGACCATAAGAGAACACATACAGGAGAGAAACGTTACAAGTGTGATGTTTGTGATGCTTCTTTTACTCGAGCTGGCCATCTGAAGAGCCATAAGAGTACACATACAGGAGAGAAATCTTACAAGTGTGATGTTTGTGGTGCTTCTTTTACTCAAGCTGGCAGTCTAAAGGACCATAAGAGAACACATACAGGAGAGAAACCTTACAAATGTGAATTGCCATAAGAGAACATACAGGAGAGAAACCTTACAAGTGTGATGTTTGTGGTGCTTCTTTTACTGATGCTGGCAGTCTAAAGGACCATAAGAGAACACATACAGGAGAGAAACCTTACAAGTGTGATGTTTGTGGTGCTTCTTTTACTTATGCTGGCAGTATGAGGGGCCATAAGAGAACACATACAGGAGAGAAACCTTACAAATGTGAATTGCCATAAGAGAACACATACAGGAGAGAAACCTTACAAGTGTGATGTTTGTGGTGCTTCTTTTACTGATGCTGGCAGTCTAAAGGACCATAAGAGAACACATACAGGAGAGAAACCTTACAAGTGTGATGTTTGTGGTGCTTCTTTTACTTATGCTGGCAGTATGAGGGGCCATAAGAGAACACATACAGGAGAGAAACCTTACACGTGTGATGGTTGTGGTGCTTGTTTTACATAAACTGGCAGTCTGAAGAGACATAAGAGAACACATACAGGAGAGAAACCTTACAAGTGTGATGTTTGTGGTGCTTCTTTTACTCATGCTGGCCATCTGAAGAGCCATAAGAGAACACATACAGGAGAGAAACCTTACAAGTGTGATGTTTGTGGTGCTTGTTTTACTCAAGCTGGCAGTCTGAAGGGCCATAAGAGAACACATACAGGAGAGAAACCTTACAAGTGTGATGTTTGTGGTGCTTCTTTTACTGAAGCTGGCAGTCTGACGACCCACATGAGAACACACACAGGAGAGAAACCTTACAAGTGTGATGTTTGTGGTGATTCTTTTACTCATGCTGGCCATGTGAATCGCCATAAGAGAACACATACAGGAGAGAAACCTTACAAGTGTGATGTTTGTGGTGCTTGTTTTACTGAAGCTGGCAGTCTGAAGAGACATAAGAGAACACATACAGGAGAGAAACCTTACAAGTGTGATGTTTGTGGTGCTTCTTTTACTGATGCTGGCAGTTTAAAGGACCATAAGAGAACACATACAGGAGAGAAACCTTACAAGTGTGATGTTTGTGGTGCTTCTTTTACTTAAGCTGGCAGTCTGAAGAGACAAGAGAACACATACAGGAGAGAAACCTTACAAGTGTGATGATTATGGTGCTTCTTTTACTCGTGCTGGTATTCTGAAGGACCTTAAGAGAACACATACATGAGAGAAACCTTACAAGTGATGTTTGTGGTGCTGTGCTTCTTTTATTCAACCTGGCAATCCCATAATCCACAAGAGAACACACACAGGAGAGAAACCTTACAAGTGTGATGTTTGTGGTGCTTCTTTTACTCATGCTGGCCATCTGAAGAGCCATAAGAGAACACATACAGGAGAGAAACCTTACAAGTGTGATGTTTGTGGTGTTTCTTTTACTCATGCTGGCCATCTGAAGAGCCATAAGAGAACACATACAGGAGAGAAACCTTACAAGTGTGATGTTTGTGGTGCTTGTTTTACTCATGCTGGCAGTCTGAAGGGCCATAAGAGAACACATACAGGAGAGAAACCTTACAAGTGTGATGTTTGTGGTGCTTCTTTTACTGAAGCTGGCAGTCTGACGACCCACATGAGAACACACACAGGAGAGAAACCTTACAAGTGTAATGTTTGTGGTGATTCTTTTACTCATGCTGGCCATGTGAAGGGCCATAAGAGAACACATACAGGAGAGAAACCTTACAAGTGTGATGTTTGTGGTGCTTGTTTTACTGAAGCTGGAAGTCTGAAGAGACATAAGAGAACACATACAGGAGAGAAACCTTACACGTGTGATGATTGTGGTGCTTCTTTTACTCATGCTGGCAGTCTATAGGACCATAAGAGAACACATACAGGAGAGAAACGTTACAAGTGTGATGTTTGTGATGCTTCTTTTACTCGAGCTGGCCATCTGAAGAGCCATAAGACATCACATACAGGAGAGAAACCCTACAAGTGTGATGTTTGTGGTGCTTCTTTTACTCATGCTGGCAGTCTGAAGCGCCATAAGAGTACACATACAGGAGAGAAATCTTACAAGTGTGATGTTTGTGGTGCTTCTTTTACTCAAGCTGGCAGTCTAAAGGACCATAAGAGAACACATACAGGAGAGAAACCTTACAAATGTGAATTGCCATAAGAGAACACATACAGGAGAGAAACCTTACAAGTGTGATGTTTGTGGTGCTTCTTTTACTGATGCTGGCAGTCTAAAGGACCATAAGAGAACACATACAGGAGAGAAACCTTACAAGTGTGATGTTTGTGGTGCTTCTTTTACTTATGCTGGCAGTATGAGGGGCCATAAGAGAACACATACAGGAGAGAAACCTTACAAATGTGAATTGCCATAAGAGAACACATACAGGAGAGAAACCTTACAAGTGTGATGTTTGTGGTGCTTCTTTTACTGATGCTGGCAGTCTAAAGGACCATAAGAGAACACATACAGGAGAGAAACCTTACAAGTGTGATGTTTGTGGTGCTTCTTTTACTTATGCTGGCAGTATGAGGGGCCATAAGAGAACACATACAGGAGAGAAACCTTACACGTGTGATGGTTGTGGTGCTTGTTTTACTTAAACTGGCAGTCTGAAGAGACATAAGAGAACACATACAGGAGAGAAACCTTACAAGTGTGATGTTTGTGGTGCTTCTTTTACTCATGCTGGCCATCTGAAGAGCCATAAGAGAACACATACAGGAGAGAAACCTTACAAGTGTGATGTTTGTGGTGCTTGTTTTACTCAAGCTGGCAGTCTGAAGGGCCATAAGAGAACACATACAGGAGAGAAACCTTACAAGTGTGATGTTTGTGGTGCTTCTTTTACTGAAGCTGGCAGTCTGACGACCCACATGAGAACACACACAGGAGAGAAACCTTACAAGTGTGATGTTTGTGGTGATTCTTTTACTCATGCTGGCCATGTGAATCGCCATAAGAGAACACATACAGGAGAGAAACCTTACAAGTGTGATGTTTGTGGTGCTTGTTTTACTGAAGCTGGCAGTCTGAAGAGACATAAGAGAACACATACAGGAGAGAAACCTTACAAGTGTGATGTTTGTGGTGCTTCTTTTACTGATGCTGGCAGTTTAAAGGACCATAAGAGAACACATACAGGAGAGAAACCTTACAAGTGTGATGTTTGTGGTGCTTCTTTTACTTAAGCTGGCAGTCTGAAGAGACAAGAGAACACATACAGGAGAGAAACCTTACAAGTGTGATGATTATGGTGCTTCTTTTACTCGTGCTGGTATTCTGAAGGACCTTAAGAGAACACATACATGAGAGAAACCTTACAAGTGATGTTTGTGGTGCTGTGCTTCTTTTATTCAACCTGGCAATCCCATAATCCACAAGAGAACACACACAGGAGAGAAACCTTACAAGTGTGATGTTTGTGGTGCTTCTTTTACTCATGCTGGCCATCTGAAGAGCCATAAGAGAACACATACAGGAGAGAAACCTTACAAGTGTGATGTTTGTGGTGCTTGTTTTACTCAAGCTGGCAGTCTGAAGAGACATAAGAGAACACATACAGGAGAGAAACCTTACACGTGTGATGATTGTGGTGCTTCTTTTACTCATGCTGGCCATCTGAAGAGCCATAAGAGAACACATACAGGAGAGAAACCTTACAAGTGTGATGTTTGTGGTGTTTCTTTTACTCATGCTGGCCATCTGAAGAGCCATAAGAGAACACATACAGGAGAGAAACCTTACAAGTGTGATGTTTGTGGTGCTTGTTTTACTCATGCTGGCAGTCTGAAGGGCCATAAGAGAACACATACAGGAGAGAAACCTTACAAGTGTGATGTTTGTGGTGCTTCTTTTACTGAAGCTGGCAGTCTGACGACCCACATGAGAACACACACAGGAGAGAAACCTTACAAGTGTAATGTTTGTGGTGATTCTTTTACTCATGCTGGCCATGTGAAGGGCCATAAGAGAACACATACAGGAGAGAAACCTTACAAGTGTGATGTTTGTGGTGCTTGTTTTACTGAAGCTGGAAGTCTGAAGAGACATAAGAGAACACATACAGGAGAGAAACCTTACACGTGTGATGATTGTGGTGCTTCTTTTACTCATGCTGGCAGTCTATAGGACCATAAGAGAACACATACAGGAGAGAAACGTTACAAGTGTGATGTTTGTGATGCTTCTTTTACTCGAGCTGGCCATCTGAAGAGCCATAAGACATCACATACAGGAGAGAAACCCTACAAGTGTGATGTTTGTGGTGCTTCTTTTACTCATGCTGGCAGTCTGAAGCGCCATAAGAGTACACATACAGGAGAGAAATCTTACAAGTGTGATGTTTGTGGTGCTTCTTTTACTCAAGCTGGCAGTCTAAAGGACCATAAGAGAACACATACAGGAGAGAAACCTTACAAATGTGAATTGCCATAAGAGAACACATACAGGAGAGAAACCTTACAAGTGTGATGTTTGTGGTGCTTCTTTTACTGATGCTGGCAGTCTAAAGGACCATAAGAGAACACATACAGGAGAGAAACCTTACAAGTGTGATGTTTGTGGTGCTTCTTTTACTTATGCTGGCAGTATGAGGGGCCATAAGAGAACACATACAGGAGAGAAACCTTACACGTGTGATGGTTGTGGTGCTTGTTTTACTTAAACTGGCAGTCTGAAGAGACATAAGAGAACACATACAGGAGAGAAACCTTACAAGTGTGATGTTTGTGGTGCTTCTTTTACTCATGCTGGCCATCTGAAGAGCCATAAGAGAACACATACAGGAGAGAAACCTTACAAGTGTGATGTTTGTGGTGCTTGTTTTACTCAAGCTGGCAGTCTGAAGGGCCATAAGAGAACACATACAGGAGAGAAACCTTACAAGTGTGATGTTTGTGGTGCTTCTTTTACTGAAGCTGGCAGTCTGACGACCCACATGAGAACACACACAGGAGAGAAACCTTACAAGTGTGATGTTTGTGGTGATTCTTTTACTCATGCTGGCCATGTGAATCGCCATAAGAGAACACATACAGGAGAGAAACCTTACAAGTGTGATGTTTGTGGTGCTTGTTTTACTGAAGCTGGCAGTCTGAAGAGACATAAGAGAACACATACAGGAGAGAAACCTTACAAGTGTGATGTTTGTGGTGCTTCTTTTACTGATGCTGGCAGTTTAAAGGACCATAAGAGAACACATACAGGAGAGAAACCTTACAAGTGTGATGTTTGTGGTGCTTCTTTTACTTAAGCTGGCAGTCTGAAGAGACAAGAGAACACATACAGGAGAGAAACCTTACAAGTGTGATGATTATGGTGCTTCTTTTACTCGTGCTGGTATTCTGAAGGACCTTAAGAGAACACATACATGAGAGAAACCTTACAAGTGATGTTTGTGGTACTGTGCTTCTTTTATTCAACCTGGCAATCCCATAATCCACAAGAGAACACACACAGGAGAGAAACCTTACAAGTGTGATGTTTGTGGTGCTTATTTTACTCATGCTGGCCATCTGAAGAGCCATAAGAGAACACATACAGGAGAGAAACCTTACAAGTGTGATGTTTGTGGTGCTTGTTTTACTCAAGCTGGCAGTCTGAAGAGACATAAGAGAACACATACAGGAGAGAAACCTTACACGTGTGATGATTGTGGTGCTTCTTTTACTCATGCTGGCCATCTGAAGAGCCATAAGAGAACACATACAGGAGAGAAACCTTACAAGTGTGATGTTTGTGGTGTTTCTTTTACTCATGCTGGCCATCTGAAGAGCCATAAGAGAACACATACAGGAGAGAAACCTTACAAGTGTGATGTTTGTGGTGCTTGTTTTACTCATGCTGGCAGTCTGAAGGGCCATAAGAGAACACATACAGGAGAGAAACCTTACAAGTGTGATGTTTGTGGTGCTTCTTTTACTGAAGCTGGCAGTCTGACGACCCACATGAGAACACACACAGGAGAGAAACCTTACAAGTGTAATGTTTGTGGTGATTCTTTTACTCATGCTGGCCATGTGAAGGGCCATAAGAGAACACATACAGGAGAGAAACCTTACAAGTGTGATGTTTGTGGTGCTTGTTTTACTGAAGCTGGAAGTCTGAAGAGACATAAGAGAACACATACAGGAGAGAAACCTTACACGTGTGATGATTGTGGTGCTTCTTTTACTCATGCTGGCAGTCTATAGGACCATAAGAGAACACATACAGGAGAGAAACGTTACAAGTGTGATGTTTGTGATGCTTCTTTTACTCGAGCTGGCCATCTGAAGAGCCATAAGACATCACATACAGGAGAGAAACCCTACAAGTGTGATGTTTGTGGTGCTTCTTTTACTCATGCTGGCAGTCTGAAGCGCCATAAGAGTACACATACAGGAGAGAAATCTTACAAGTGTGATGTTTGTGGTGCTTCTTTTACTCAAGCTGGCAGTCTAAAGGACCATAAGAGAACACATACAGGAGAGAAACCTTACAAATGTGAATTGCCATAAGAGAACACATACAGGAGAGAAACCTTACAAGTGTGATGTTTGTGGTGCTTCTTTTACTGATGCTGGCAGTCTAAAGGACCATAAGAGAACACATACAGGAGAGAAACCTTACAAGTGTGATGTTTGTGGTGCTTCTTTTACTTATGCTGGCAGTATGAGGGGCCATAAGAGAACACATACAGGAGAGAAACCTTACACGTGTGATGGTTGTGGTGCTTGTTTTACTTAAACTGGCAGTCTGAAGAGACATAAGAGAACACATACAGGAGAGAAACCTTACAAGTGTGATGTTTGTGGTGCTTCTTTTACTCATGCTGGCCATCTGAAGAGCCATAAGAGAACACATACAGGAGAGAAACCTTACAAGTGTGATGTTTGTGGTGCTTGTTTTACTCAAGCTGGCAGTCTGAAGGGCCATAAGAGAACACATACAGGAGAGAAACCTTACAAGTGTGATGTTTGTGGTGCTTCTTTTACTGAAGCTGGCAGTCTGACGACCCACATGAGAACACACACAGGAGAGAAACCTTACAAGTGTGATGTTTGTGGTGATTCTTTTACTCATGCTGGCCATGTGAATCGCCATAAGAGAACACATACAGGAGAGAAACCTTACAAGTGTGATGTTTGTGGTGCTTGTTTTACTGAAGCTGGCAGTCTGAAGAGACATAAGAGAACACATACAGGAGAGAAACCTTACAAGTGTGATGTTTGTGGTGCTTCTTTTACTGATGCTGGCAGTTTAAAGGACCATAAGAGAACACATACAGGAGAGAAACCTTACAAGTGTGATGTTTGTGGTGCTTCTTTTACTTAAGCTGGCAGTCTGAAGAGACAAGAGAACACATACAGGAGAGAAACCTTACAAGTGTGATGATTATGGTGCTTCTTTTACTCGTGCTGGTATTCTGAAGGACCTTAAGAGAACACATACATGAGAGAAACCTTACAAGTGATGTTTGTGGTACTGTGCTTCTTTTATTCAACCTGGCAATCCCATAATCCACAAGAGAACACACACAGGAGAGAAACCTTACAAGTGTGATGTTTGTGGTGCTTATTTTACTCATGCTGGCCATCTGAAGAGCCATAAGAGAACACATACAGGAGAGAAACCTTACAAGTGTGATGTTTGTGGTGCTTGTTTTACTCAAGCTGGCAGTCTGAAGAGACATAAGAGAACACATACAGGAGAGAAACCTTACACGTGTGATGATTGTGGTGCTTCTTTTACTCATGCTAGCAGTCTAAAGGACCATAAGAGAACACATACAGGAGAGAAACCTTACAAGTGTGATGTTTGTGATGCTTCTTTTACTCGAGCTAGCCATCTGAAGAGCCATAAGACATCACATACAGGAGAGAAACCCTACAAGTGTGATGTTTGTGGTGCTTCTTTTACTCATGCTGGCAGTCTGAAGCGCCATAAGAGTACACATACAGGAGAGAAACCTTACAAGTGTGATGTTTGTGGTGATTCTTTTACTCATGCTGGCCATGTGAATCGCCATAAGAGAACACATACAGGAGAGAAACCTTACAAGTGTGATGTTTGTGGTGCTTGTTTTACTCAAGCTGGCAGTCTGAAGGGCCATAAGAGAACACATACAGGAGAGAAACCTTACAAGTGTGATGTTTGTGGTGTTTCTTTTACTCATGCTGGCAGTCTGAAGCGCCATAAGAGTACACATACAGGAGAGAAACCTTACAAGTGTGATGTTTGTGGTGGTGCTTTTACTCATGCTGGCCATCTGAAGAGCCATAAGAGAACACATACAGGAGAGAAACCTTACAAGTGTGATGTTTGTGGTGCTTGTTTTACTCAAGCTGGCAGTCTGAAGGGCCATAAGAGAACACATACAGGAGAGAAACCTTACAAGTGTGATGTTTGTGGTGCTTCTTTTACTGAAGCTGGCAGTCTGACGACCCACATAAGAACACACACAGGAGAGAAACCTTACAAGTGTGATGTTTGTGGTGATTCTTTTACTCATGCTGGCCATGTGAATCGCCATGAGAGAACACATACAGGAGAGAAACCTTACAAGTGTGATGTTTGTGGTGCTTGTTTTACTGAAGCTGGCAGTCTGAAGAGACATAAGAGAACACATACAGGAGAGAAACCTTACACGTGTGATGATTGTGGTGCTTCTTTTACTCATGCTGGCAGTCTATAGGACCATAAGAGAACACATACAGGAGAGAAACGTTACAAGTGTGATGTTTGTGATGCTTCTTTTACTCGAGCTGGCCATCTGAAGAGCCATAAGACATCACATACAGGAGAGAAACCCTACAAGTGTGATGTTTGTGGTGCTTCTTTTACTCATGCTGGCAGTCTGAAGCGCCATAAGAGTACACATACAGGAGAGAAATCTTACAAGTGTGATGTTTGTGGTGCTTCTTTTACTCAAGCTGGCAGTCTAAAGGACCATAAGAGAACACATACAGGAGAGAAACCTTACAAATGTGAATTGCCATAAGAGAACACATACAGGAGAGAAACCTTACAAGTGTGATGTTTGTGGTGCTTCTTTTACTGATGCTGGCAGTCTAAAGGACCATAAGAGAACACATACAGGAGAGAAACCTTACAAGTGTGATGTTTGTGGTGCTTCTTTTACTTATGCTGGCAGTATGAGGGGCCATAAGAGAACACATACAGGAGAGAAACCTTACACGTGTGATGGTTGTGGTGCTTGTTTTACTTAAACTGGCAGTCTGAAGAGACATAAGAGAACACATACAGGAGAGAAACCTTACAAGTGTGATGTTTGTGGTGCTTCTTTTACTCATGCTGGCCATCTGAAGAGCCATAAGAGAACACATACAGGAGAGAAACCTTACAAGTGTGATGTTTGTGGTGCTTGTTTTACTCAAGCTGGCAGTCTGAAGGGCCATAAGAGAACACATACAGGAGAGAAACCTTACAAGTGTGATGTTTGTGGTGCTTCTTTTACTGAAGCTGGCAGTCTGACGACCCACATGAGAACACACACAGGAGAGAAACCTTACAAGTGTGATGTTTGTGGTGATTCTTTTACTCATGCTGGCCATGTGAATCGCCATAAGAGAACACATACAGGAGAGAAACCTTACAAGTGTGATGTTTGTGGTGCTTGTTTTACTGAAGCTGGCAGTCTGAAGAGACATAAGAGAACACATACAGGAGAGAAACCTTACAAGTGTGATGTTTGTGGTGCTTCTTTTACTGATGCTGGCAGTTTAAAGGACCATAAGAGAACACATACAGGAGAGAAACCTTACAAGTGTGATGTTTGTGGTGCTTCTTTTACTTAAGCTGGCAGTCTGAAGAGACAAGAGAACACATACAGGAGAGAAACCTTACAAGTGTGATGATTATGGTGCTTCTTTTACTCGTGCTGGTATTCTGAAGGACCTTAAGAGAACACATACATGAGAGAAACCTTACAAGTGATGTTTGTGGTACTGTGCTTCTTTTATTCAACCTGGCAATCCCATAATCCACAAGAGAACACACACAGGAGAGAAACCTTACAAGTGTGATGTTTGTGGTGCTTATTTTACTCATGCTGGCCATCTGAAGAGCCATAAGAGAACACATACAGGAGAGAAACCTTACAAGTGTGATGTTTGTGGTGCTTGTTTTACTCAAGCTGGCAGTCTGAAGAGACATAAGAGAACACATACAGGAGAGAAACCTTACACGTGTGATGATTGTGGTGCTTCTTTTACTCATGCTAGCAGTCTAAAGGACCATAAGAGAACACATACAGGAGAGAAACCTTACAAGTGTGATGTTTGTGATGCTTCTTTTACTCGAGCTAGCCATCTGAAGAGCCATAAGACATCACATACAGGAGAGAAACCCTACAAGTGTGATGTTTGTGGTGCTTCTTTTACTCATGCTGGCAGTCTGAAGCGCCATAAGAGTACACATACAGGAGAGAAACCTTACAAGTGTGATGTTTGTGGTGATTCTTTTACTCATGCTGGCCATGTGAATCGCCATAAGAGAACACATACAGGAGAGAAACCTTACAAGTGTGATGTTTGTGGTGCTTGTTTTACTCAAGCTGGCAGTCTGAAGGGCCATAAGAGAACACATACAGGAGAGAAACCTTACAAGTGTGATGTTTGTGGTGTTTCTTTTACTCATGCTGGCAGTCTGAAGCGCCATAAGAGTACACATACAGGAGAGAAACCTTACAAGTGTGATGTTTGTGGTGGTGCTTTTACTCATGCTGGCCATCTGAAGAGCCATAAGAGAACACATACAGGAGAGAAACCTTACAAGTGTGATGTTTGTGGTGCTTGTTTTACTCAAGCTGGCAGTCTGAAGGGCCATAAGAGAACACATACAGGAGAGAAACCTTACAAGTGTGATGTTTGTGGTGCTTCTTTTACTGAAGCTGGCAGTCTGACGACCCACATAAGAACACACACAGGAGAGAAACCTTACAAGTGTGATGTTTGTGGTGATTCTTTTACTCATGCTGGCCATGTGAATCGCCATGAGAGAACACATACAGGAGAGAAACCTTACAAGTGTGATGTTTGTGGTGCTTGTTTTACTGAAGCTGGCAGTCTGAAGAGACATAAGAGAACACATACAGGAGAGAAACCTTACAAGTGTGATGTTTGTGGTGCTTCTTTTACTGATGCTGGCAGTCTAAAGGACCATAAGAGAACACATACAGGAGAGAAACCTTACAAGTGTGATGTTTGTGGTGCTTCTTTTACTTATGCTGGCAGTATGAGGGGCCATAAGAGAACACATACAGGAGAGAAACCTTACAAGTGTGATGGTTGTGGTGCTTGTTTTACTCATGCTGGCAGTCTAAAGGACCATAAGAGAACACATACAGGAGAGAAACCTTACAAGTGTGATGTTTGTGATGCTTCTTTTACTCGAGCTGGCCATCTGAAGAGCCATAAGACATCACATACAGGAGAGAAACCCTACAAGTGTGATGTTTGTGGTGCTTCTTTTACTCATGCTGGCAGTCTGAAGCGCCATAAGAGTACACATACAGGGGAGAAACCTTACAAGTGTGATGTTTGTGGTGCTTCTTTTACTCAAGCTGGCAGTCTAAAGGACCATAAGAGAACACATACAGGAGAGAAACCTTACAAGTGTGATGTTTGTGGTGCTTGTTTTACTCAAGCTGGCAGTCTGAAGGGCCATAAGAGAACACATACAGGAGAGAAACCTTACAAGTGTGATGTTTGTGGTGCTTCTTTTACTCATGCTGGCAGTCTGAAGCGCCATAAGAGTACACATACAGGAGAGAAACCTTACAAGTGTGATGTTTGTGGTGCTTCTTTTACTCATGCTCGCCATCTGAAGAGCCATAAGAGAACACATACAGGAGAGAAACCTTACAAGTGTGATGTTTGTGGTGCTTGTTTTACTCATGCTGGCCATGTGAAGGGCCATAAGAGAACACATACAGGAGAGACACCTTACAAGTGTGATGTTTGTGGTGCTTGTTTTACTGAAGCTGGAAGTCTAAAGGACCATAAGAGAACACATACAGGAGAGAAACCTTACAAGTGTGATGTTTGTGGTGCTTCTTTTACTCATGCTGGCCATCTGAAGAGCCATAAGAGAACACATACAGGAGAGAAACCTTACAAGTGTGATGTTTGTGGTGCTTGTTTTACTGAAGCTGGCAGTCTGAAGAGACATAAGAGAACACATACAGGAGAGAAACCTTACAAGTGTGATGTTTGTGGTGCTTCTTTTACTTATGCTGGCAGTATGAGGGGCCATAAGAGAACACATACAGGAGAGAAACCTTACAAGTGTTGTTTGTGGTGCTTGTTTTACTGAAGCTGGCAGTATGAAGAGACATAAGAGAACACATACAGGAGAGAAACCTTACAAGTGTGATGATTATGGTGCTTCTTTTACTCGTGCTGGTAGTCTGAAGGACCTTAAGAGAACACATACATGAGAGAAACCTTACAAGTGTGATGTTTGTGGTGCTATGCTTCTTTTATTCAACCTGGCAATCCCACGATCCACAAGAGAACACACACAGGAGAGACACCTTACAAGTGTGATGTTTGTGGTGCTTCTTTACTGAAGGTGGCCATCTGAAGGGTCATAAGAGAACACATACAGGAGAGAAAACTTACAAGTGTGATGTTTGTGGTGCTTCTTTTACTCAAGCTGGCAGTCTAAAGGACCATAAGAGAACACATACAGGAGAGAAACCTTACAAGTGTGATGTTTGTGGTGCTTCTTTTACTCATGCTGGCCATCTGAAGAGCCATAAGAGAACACATACAGGAGAGAAACCTTACAAGTGTGATGTTTGTGGTGCTTGTTTTACTCAAGCTGGCAGTCTGAAGGGCCATAAGAGAACACATACAGGAGAGAAACCTTACAAGTGTGATGTTTGTGGTGCTTCTTTTACTTATGCTGGCAGTATGAGGGGCCATAAGAGAACACATACAGGAGAGAAACCTTACAAGTGTGATGTTTGTGGTACTTGTATTACTGAAGTTGGCAGTCTGAAGAGACATAAGAGAACACATACAGGAGAGAAACCTTACAAGTGTGATGATTATGGTGCTTCTTTTACTTGTGCTGGTAGTCTGAAGGACCTTAAGAGAACACATACATGAGAGAAACCTTACAAGTGTGATGTTTGTGGTGCTGTGCTTCTTTTATTCAACCTGGCAATCCCATGATCCACAAGAGAACACACACAGGAGAGAAACCTTACAAGTGTGATGTTTGTGGTGCTTCTTTTACTCATGCTGGCCATCTGAACAGCCATAAGAGAACACATACAGGAGAGAAACCTTACAAGTGTGATGTTTGTGGTGCTTGTTTTACTCAAGCTGGCAGTCTGAAGAGACATAAGAGAACACATACAGGAGAGAAGCCTTACACGTGTGATGATTGTGGTGCTTCTTTTACTCATGCTGGCAGTCTAAAGGACCATAAGAGAACACATACAGGAGAGAAACCTTACAAGTGTGATGTTTGTGATGCCTCTTTTACTCGAGCTGGCCATCTGAAGAGCCATAAGACATCACATACAGGAGAGAAACCCTACAAGTGTGATGTTTGTGGTGCTTCTTTTACTGATGCTGGCAGTCTAAAGGACCATAAGAGAACACATACAGGAGAGAAACCTTACAAGTGTGATGTTTGTGGTGCTTCTTTTACTCAAGCTGGCAGTCTAAAGGACCATAAGAGAAAACATACAGGAGAGAAACCTTACAAGTGTGATGATTGTGGTGGCTTCTTTTACTCATGCTGGCAGTCTAAAGGACCATAAGAGAACACATACAGGAGAGAAACCTTACAAGTGTGATGTTTGTGGTGCTTCTTTTACTCATGCTGGCCATCTGAAGAGCCATAAGAGAACACATACAGGAGAGAAACCTTACAAGTGTGATGTTTGTTGTGCTTGTTTTACTCAAGCTGGCAGTCTGAAGGGCCATAAGAGAACACATACAGGAGAGAAACCTTACAAGTGTGATGTTTGTGGTGCTTCTTTTACTGAAGCTGGCAGTCTGACGACCCACATGAGAACACACACAGAAGAGAAACCTTACAAGTGTGATGTTTGTGGTGATTCTTTTACTCATGCTGGCCATGTGAAGGGCCATAAGAGAACACATACAGGAGAGAAACCTTACAAGTGTGATGTTTGTGGTGCTTGTTTTACTGAAGATGGCAGTCTGAAGAGACATAAGAGAACACATACAGGAGAGAAACCTTACAAGTGTGATGATTGTGGTGCTTCTTTTACTGATGCTGGCAGTCTAAAGGACCATAAGAGAACACATACAGGAGAGAAACCTTACAAGTGTGATGTTTGTGGTGCTTCTTTTACTTATGCTGGCAGTATGAGGGGCCATAAGAGAACACATACAGGAGAGAAACCTTACAAGTGTGATGTTTGTGGTGCTTGTTTTACTGAAGCTGGCAGTCTGAAGAGACATAAGAGAACACATACAGTAGAGAAACCTTACAAGTGTGATGATTATGGTGCTTCTTTTACTCGTGCTGGTAGTCTGAAGGACCTTAAGAGAACACATACATGAGAGAAACCTTACAAGTGTGATGTTTGTGGTGCTGTGCTTCTTTTATTCAACCTGGCAATCCCACGATCCACAAGAGAACACACACAGGAGAGAAACCTTACAAGTGTGATGTTTGTGGTGCTTCTTTTACTCAAGCTGGCAGTCTAAAGGACCATAAGAGAACACATACAGGAGAGAAACCTTACAAGTGTGATGTTTGTGGTGCTTCTTTTACTCATGCTGGCCATCTGAAGAGCCATAAGAGAACACATACAGGAGAGAAACCTTACAAGTGTGATGTTTGTGGTGCTTGTTTTACTCAAGCTTGCAGTCTGAAGGGCCATAAGAGAACACATACAGGAGAGAAACCTTACAAGTGTGATGTTTGTGGTGCTTCTTTTACTCAAGCTGGCAGTCTAAAGGACCATAAGAGAACACATACAGGAGAGAAACCTTATAAGTGTGATGTTTGTGGTGCTTCTTTTACTCATGCTGGCCATCTGAAGAGCCATAAGAGAACACATACAGGAGAGAAACCTTACAAGTGTGATGTTTGTGGTGCTTCTTTTACTGAAGCTCGTAGTCTGACGACCCACATGAGAACACACACAGGAGAGAAACCTTACAAGTGTGATGTTTGTGGTGATTCTTTTACTCATGCTGGCCATGTGAAGGGCCATAAGAGAACACATACAGGAGAGAAACCTTACAAGTGTGATGTTTGTGGTGCTTGTTTTACTGAAGCTGGCAGTCTGAAGAGACATAAGAGAACACATACAGGAGAGAAACCTTACACGTGTGATGATTGTGGTTCTTCTTTTACTCAAGGTGGCAGTCTAAAGGACCATAAGAGAACACATACAGGAGAGAAACCTTACAAGTGTGATGTTTGTGATGCTTCTTTTACTCGAGCTGGCCATCTGAAGAGCCATAAGACATCACATACAGGAAACAAACCCTGCAAGTGTGATGTTTGTGGTGCTTCTTTTACTCATGCTGGCAGTCTGAAGCACCATAAGAGAACACATACAGGAGAGAAACCTTACAAGTGTGATGTTTGTGGTGCTTCTTTTACTCATGCTGGCCATCTGAAGAGCCATAAGAGAACACATACAGGAGAGAAACCTTACAAGTGTGATGTTTGTTGTGCTTGTTTTACTCAAGCTGGCAGTCTGAAGGGCCATAAGAGAACACATACAGGAGAGAAACCTTACAAGTGTGATGTTTGTGGTGCTTCTTTTACTGAAGCTGGCAGTCTGATGACCCACATGAGAACACACACAGAAGAGAAACCTTACAAGTGTGATGTTTGTGGTGATTCTTTTACTCATGCTGGCCATGTGAAGGGCCATAAGAGAACACATACAGGAGAGAAACCTTACAAGTGTGATGTTTGTGGTGCTTGTTTTACTGAAGATGGCAGTCTGAAGAGACATAAGAGAACACATACAGGAGAGAAACCTTACAAGTGTGATGATTGTGGTGCTTCTTTTACTGATGCTGGCAGTCTAAAGGACCATAAGAGAACACATACAGGAGAGAAACCTTACAAGTGTGATGTTTGTGGTGCTTCTTTTACTTATGCTGGCAGTATGAGGGGCCATAAGAGAACACATACAGGAGAGAAACCTTACAAGTGTGATGTTTGTGGTGCTTGTTTTACTGAAGCTGGCAGTCTGAAGAGACATAAGAGAACACATACAGTAGAGAAACCTTACAAGTGTGATGATTATGGTGCTTCTTTTACTCGTGCTGGTAGTCTGAAGGACCTTAAGAGAACACATACATGAGAGAAACCTTACAAGTGTGATGTTTGTGGTGCTGTGCTTCTTTTATTCAACCTGGCAATCCCACGATCCACAAGAGAACACACACAGGAGAGAAACCTTACAAGTGTGATGTTTGTGGTGCTTCTTTTACTCAAGCTGGCAGTCTAAAGGACCATAAGAGAACACATACAGGAGAGAAACCTTACAAGTGTGATGTTTGTGGTGCTTCTTTTACTCATGCTGGCCATCTGAAGAGCCATAAGAGAACACATACAGGAGAGAAACCTTACAAGTGTGATGTTTGTGGTGCTTCTTTTACTGAAGCTCGTAGTCTGACGACCCACATGAGAACACACACAGGAGAGAAACCTTACAAGTGTGATGTTTGTGGTGATTCTTTTACTCATGCTGGCCATGTGAAGGGCCATAAGAGAACACATACAGGAGAGAAACCTTACAAGTGTGATGTTTGTGGTGCTTGTTTTACTGAAACTGGCAGTCTGAAGAGACATAAGAGAACACATACAGGAGAGAAACCTTACACGTGTGATGATTGTGGTTCTTCTTTTACTCAAGGTGGCAGTCTAAAGGACCATAAGAGAACACATACAGGAGAGAAACCTTACAAGTGTGATGTTTGTGATGCTTCTTTTACTCGAGCTGGCCATCTGAAGAGCCATAAGACATCACATACAGGAAACAAACCCTGCAAGTGTGATGTTTGTGGTGCTTCTTTTACTCATGCTGGCAGTCTGAAGCACCATAAGAGAACACATACAGGAGAGAAACCTTACAAGTGTGATGTTTGTGGTGCTTCTTTTACTCATGCTGGCCATCTGAAGAGCCATAAGAGAACACATACAGGAGAGAAACCTTACAAGTGTGATGTTTGTTGTGCTTGTTTTACTCAAGCTGGCAGTCTGAAGGGCCATAAGAGAACACATACAGGAGAGAAACCTTACAAGTGTGATGTTTGTGGTGCTTCTTTTACTGAAGCTGGCAGTCTGATGACCCACATGAGAACACACACAGAAGAGAAACCTTACAAGTGTGATGTTTGTGGTGATTCTTTTACTCATGCTGGCCATGTGAAGGGCCATAAGAGAACACATACAGGAGAGAAACCTTACAAGTGTGATGTTTGTGGTGCTTGTTTTACTGAAGATGGCAGTCTGAAGAGACATAAGAGAACACATACAGGAGAGAAACCTTACAAGTGTGATGATTGTGGTGCTTCTTTTACTGATGCTGGCAGTCTAAAGGACCATAAGAGAACACATACAGGAGAGAAACCTTACAAGTGTGATGTTTGTGGTGCTTCTTTTACTTATGCTGGCAGTATGAGGGGCCATAAGAGAACACATACAGGAGAGAAACCTTACAAGTGTGATGTTTGTGGTGCTTGTTTTACTGAAGCTGGCAGTCTGAAGAGACATAAGAGAACACATACAGTAGAGAAACCTTACAAGTGTGATGATTATGGTGCTTCTTTTACTCATGCTGGTAGTCTGAAGGACCTTAAGAGAACACATACATGAGAGAAACCTTACAAGTGTGATGTTTGTGGTGCTGTGCTTCTTTTATTCAACCTGGCAATCCCACGATCCACAAGAGAACACACACAGGAGAGAAACCTTACAAGTGTGATGTTTGTGGTGCTTCTTTTACTCAAGCTGGCAGTCTAAAGGACCATAAGAGAACACATACAGGAGAGAAACCTTACAAGTGTGATGTTTGTGGTGCTTCTTTTACTCATGCTGGCCATCTGAAGAGCCATAAGAGAACACATACAGGAGAGAAACCTTACAAGTGTGATGTTTGTGGTGCTTGTTTTACTCAAGCTTGCAGTCTGAAGGGCCATAAGAGAACACATACAGGAGAGAAACCTTACAAGTGTGATGTTTGTGGTGCTTCTTTTACTCAAGCTGGCAGTCTAAAGGACCATAAGAGAACACATACAGGAGAGAAACCTTATAAGTGTGATGTTTGTGGTGCTTCTTTTACTCATGCTGGCCATCTGAAGAGCCATAAGAGAACACATACAGGAGAGAAACCTTACAAGTGTGATGTTTGTGGTGCTTCTTTTACTGAAGCTCGTAGTCTGACGACCCATATGAGAACACACACAGGAGAGAAACCTTACAAGTGTGATGTTTGTGGTGATTCTTTTACTCATGCTGGCCATGTGAAGGGCCATAAGAGAACACATACAGGAGAGAAACCTTACAAGTGTGATGTTTGTGGTGCTTGTTTTACTGAAGCTGGCAGTCTGAAGAGACATAAGAGAACACATACAGGAGAGAAACCTTACACGTGTGATGATTGTGGTTCTTCTTTTACTCAAGGTGGCAGTCTAAAGGACCATAAGAGAACACATACAGGAGAGAAACCTTACAAGTGTGATGTTTGTGATGCTTCTTTTACTCGAGCTGGCCATCTGAAGAGCCATAAGACATCACATACAGGAAACAAACCCTGCAAGTGTGATGTTTGTGGTGCTTCTTTTACTCATGCTGGCAGTCTGAAGCACCATAAGAGAACACATACAGGAGAGAAACCTTACAAGTGTGATGTTTGTGGTGCTTGTTTTACTCAAGCTGGCATTCTAAAGGACAATAAGAGAACACATACAGGAGAGAAACCTTACAAGTGTGATGTTTGTGGTGCTTCTTTTTACTGAAGCTGGCAGTCTGAAGCGCCATAAGAGAACACATACAGGAGAGAAACCTTACAAATGTGATGTTTGTGGTGCTTCTTTTACTTATGCTGGCAGTATGAGGGGCCATAAGAGAACACATACAGGAGAGAAACCTTACAAGTGTGATGTTTGTGGTGCTTGTTTTACTGAAGCTGGCAGTCTGAAGAGACATAAGAGAACACATACAGGAGAGAAACCTTACAAGTGTAATGATTATGGTGCTTCTTTTACTCGTTCTGGTAGTCTGAAGGACCTTAAGAGAACACATACATGAGAGAAACCTTACAAGTGTGATGTTTGTGGTGCTGTGCTTCTTTTATTCAACCTGGCAATCCCACGATCCACAAGAGAACACACACAGGAGAGAAACCTTACAAGTGTGATGTTTGTGGTGCTTCTTTACTGAAGCTGGCCATCTGAAGGGTCATAAGAGAACACATACAGGAGAGAAAACTTACAAGTGTGATGATTGTGGTGCTTCTTTTAATCGGGCTGACAGTCTGAAGGATCATAAGGGAATACATACAGGAGAGAGATCTTACAAGTGTGATGTTTGTCGTGCATCTTTTACTCACGCTGGCATTTGAAATACCACAAGGGATCACATACAGGAGAGAGACCTTACAAGTGTGATGATTGAGGTGCTTCTTTTACTCAGACTTGTGATGTGAAGAAACTTATAAGAATGCATCATCATTATGTGCCCTGCAAACTACCATAGATGTTCATGTATCTCCTCAGATCTTGCTCCCTGTTCAGTATCAATTCTGCTGATAGTATTTCTATGTCACCATACAGTCCATCCAGCATCATCTCTCTTGATCTTCCCATGTCTCTTTTCCACTGATCTTTCCAAACGTTACAATGCTGTCTCATGCTTTTCTTCTCATCACAATACTAGAGAATGCTATTGTCTCTTTCTGATAGTTGTATATAATGTTCTACTTTCATTAGCCTCTTCCAGGCAATCATTGTTAATTTACTCTGGCAATCCAAGCCATTCACAACAACCAACTCAAGAATCATATTGTTGCTGCTTCCAACAAAATAGGTGATATTTTATCAAATCCAACCAAATTTGACTTAGATCCTGAAGTCATTAACCCTAGGAAATTGGTTGCAATAGTGAAGAAAGAGATCCAATCACTATTAGATAGTAAATTCACCAGTGAGGTGACTGCACAGTTAGTCATTTCACAGGGCTCATAAACCCCAACTTTATGGCCTTCCTAAATTGCCCATGTCTTGGGTACCACTGAGAATGATTTAATCTATGCTCAACTTTGTCCAACACATGATGGTGAAATAGCTTGCAGAAACTGGTAAACCAGTGTGACAATCATTCAACCTCTTAATATCAAAAGATTAATTTGAACTGGTCAAACTACTGAATACTATTGATCTTAAACTAAAGTGCAAACCGTCAATGGATATTGCCTACATTTTCATTGATGTTCCCATGGAAGAACCAGGGTTCACCATCTGTGATCGCATAAAAGAACAGAAAAAAAACTTAGGCCTACCAACATCCAAATTCAAGAAATTACTACTGCTGTGGACATCTAATAGTAAATTAATTTTTCTTTAAAAAATTATACCACCAGCCGTGAGGAGTCCTCTAAGTCCCATTCTAGCAGACATCTTTATGGTGCACTCAGGAAAACAAAGAGCCTCAAATATTAAGGACCTAGTTCTATACCGCTGGTATGTGAATGATATATTATTCATCCCAGAGACCAGACAACAGGCTGAATCATTCCTCTCAATCATGAACAAGCCCAAAAAAACATTTCTTTTTCTTTTGACCATGAACATAATGACTCCATATCATTCTTAGACATATTAATTCAATATTAACAGGATAGCACCATCCAAAATTCTGTCTATTGAAAGGGAACATGGACAGGCCAATACCTGAATTTAAATAGCTCTGCACCTATTCAGTATAAGCATGACCTGGAACGGGCCCTGTTTAATCGAGCTAGAATGATTTGCTTTGATGACACACTAAAATACGACCAGAAACTCTTAACCATAATCTTCAATCAAATATATATTCAGAAGTAAGCATGGCCAAATGGATAATAATGCATGTTCTTAAACATCTGGTGTGCTGAGGTAAGGGGTTCAACCCCTGCACCGGACAGTTGGACTAAAATGTCGATCTCAACTTCGGATGTAAATTACAAGTACCTCTGAAGTCGGAATGTGTTCACCTGATGGTGAGGGACACTGTCAATAGGTAAAGCTAATCCACATGCAAAATGAAAGTCCAGTACTACTAGAAGTAGTGAGTATGGACTGCCTGAGCTCAAGGCTTTTTTTATTTTTTAAATCTCATATCCTTTACAGGACATCGCTGTCAACAGCAGCATCTTTAAGCTGTCTGCTGATTTCTTGGCAAGATTACACTCAGTAGTTTGCCATTGCTTTCTGAGCGGCCGGCTCAGTTATCCCGCAAGTCACTAGTGGGGGTAAAACCGCTTCCAGTTCTCGCCCGCTATGAGACTGCGTGATAAACGGGATTACGGAGAAAGTGGTGTAACCCCTCGACCAGAGAGACTGGCCAGTGAAATATGCCAGGCAATAAATTGGACAACATATTGTTTGTGGCTTCTGTGTTTAAACATTAGAAATATATTAATTTTGATTTCTGTTTAATTCAAACTTTAGCTCTAAAATACTCCAATTATAACTATATACCTTAACAAATCAGCCATATCACCCATTGAATGTCAATTGTTCTAAAAATATGTGGCTAGCACCATATACCCAGTACAGCTCATGGTGTGAGAGCTGGTCCTTGACTTTACTTTCATGGATGTGATGTTTATGGTTGTTGTGTTCCTCTTTACTCAACACTCGTTAGTCTCTAATGTGGGGTATCGCATTGAACAAGCTATCACAGTGATCTTGACAGGAACAGCCACAAAGCACATACCAAAATATTTATGGTAGATAACTCAATGAAAGTGATGGTGGCCAAATATGTTTGCTTGGTCGGTCTTCCCTGCTCTAACAGCCGGTGTAAACCATTTTTGTATAGTGTATATACTACATACTATGTATATACAATTGTGTAGGTGTGCCGATAATTTTAGCCTGCACATTTACAAATAATGATGACTATCACAACTGATTAGAAGCCCACACAAAATAATATTGCTACACTAGTCTATCACATGCACTTTGGCAACTGTTACAGCCACAGTCTGACAGCGAAACAGTGATGTTGACTGAGCTGTCCAGGGTTTTCAAAAATAAGTGTAACAGTTGTTTGCTTTGTGTTTGTTTTCTTTTCTGGTGTAAATTTGAAACAATTTTTTTTGTTTAGTTTATCATATTTCACAATTCACTGCTAACTTTGTTTAATTTGTGATGGGATATCCAGAGTTGTGTGCTTTTCTGTAATAAACTAGAAATTGTTATTCTTTGTAACAGACATTAATTTTGCAAAGTAAACAAATAAAGTTTGGTGATTATGTTCTTCTTTTGTTCCCTGTTGACTATGCTCCAGGTGAGTGGCTCTGTGGCAAATGCTGGCTGAAAATGTCTTTGGTTCACTTACTGGGGTGGAGATTATTGTAAGGGGCTTTCTACTTTGAAGTGGTAATGACAGACAACATAACTTGTGGTGTTAATGATGTGTCAAAGGTAATATTCTTTGAATATTTAAGTTTCATCTGTTGGGGTTTTCAAAAAGCTGTTCTCTTGGAGTGTGACTTTCAAGGCTGTTGCAACATGTCTCTTTGCAAACTATTTGGTCAGCTTTCTATTACAGCTGTTCTCTTACAATAAAATAAGGTGTTTGTAGTTGTGGTTGGTAGCCATGGCAGTGAAGTGACTAGTATACCCAGTGATCATGTATTTAAATAAACATAAGTGCATTTCTTTAATTGACCAGTGCTCCAAAGTCAACCATCCTAAAACATTGACCAGGGCTCCAAAGTCAACCATCCTAAAACAGGCAGCAGGAAATGTCTTGGGAAGTAAAAGCAGCACCATAAACCCATTACACCTCCTGGCATCTTAAAAGGTCCTTTGCTTTAGTGATTTACTTGTGGCTTTTCTGTTTGTGATTTGTAAAGTTTTTGATAAAACTACTTTCTAGAAGCTCAAAAACTCTGTCAAGCTGTTATATATCTTGTAAAATGACAGCTGTTGTCTTGGCCTCTGATTTGATTGAATGATAAGGGGAAAAAATTATATTTGAATATGCTGAGAAAATATTTTTGTTAATTTTCTGAAGTCCAATACTAAATCCATTTTTTTTTTCTGAGAACGTCTTTTTCACAGAATATGATCATATGTCTTGACAGACAAGAACAGTCATATTTGCATGTTGTAAATTTTCAATGTTGGATAATCTGAGTAATCTTGAGCATGTATGCATCTGTCATACTGAATCTGAATAAAAGTGGTTGTACAGAATAGTGTACACATTTTAGATGATTTATTAATAATTACATGAAGGATGCTGAACAATAGTGAGATTGTTTATTGTAAATCCTCTAGAAGACTTAATTTCAATTCTTAAGGCTGATGCACTGATATTTATTTCATCTATGCATCTGTCAAGGCTTACATCTAATTGTTACTTTTGAAGATTTGTTTATTAAACTTAAACTGGTCATTTGAAACACCACAAGAAAACACAAAGAAAGAAAATGTTACAAATGATGGTAGTATAAATGATTCTTTCATTCATAATGAAGATTTGAAATACCCTAACTTAATAAGTGTGCACTAAAAACCTTTGAAATGTGCTAGTTTTGCTGTATGTATTTATTAAATTGGCTGTAAATAGCATATGCAAAACAGGTTTACATTTGAAGTTGTGCTGTGTCCCAGGTCATAAACTACGTGAACAATAAATGAAAAACCTTATATTTATGATGTTTATTGTGTGGTTATTTTTTACATATGTGGCAGGTAGTTTATATTTCTTTTCTCATTATTATTTATAACTTTCTTCTTGCTGTTTATTGTTTGCATATGCAGAATGCAATGTATATTCTTTTTCTCATTATTTATCTATATTTCTTCTTCTTTTTTTTTTTTTTGGTTAACTCACTTTGAACTGAAGCATAGTCTATACAGCTACTACTTGTTCAGCTGCGACTGATGTTTGCGTGTGAATTAGCTTTTCCTACCAGTCCCTCACCATCAGGCAACCCAACTCCGACTACAGAGGTAATTGTAATTTACGTTCCCAAGTCACGGACAAGAAGTCGACATGTTAGTCCAACTGACAGGTGTTGGGGTTTAACCCGCTAACTCACCATCAGATAACCAGAAGTTTAGGAGCAAGTGTTCTTATACATTCGGCCATGCTGACTAGCAATGTTTATGGTTGATTGTTGTACTGTGTATAAATATAAATTTAAAAAAACAATAGTTAGTTTAAGCTATTATTGCAGTCAGTGTACCACACGGCGTCATACAGCCAACTATTACTACTTCAGCTATTATTTCATCCAATGTAACACCTAATGATGGGGAAAGTTTAAGAATAATAAAGCATATTTACTGGAACCAAGTAGCAGCAGTTAATAAATAGGGTAGTTACAAACAGATAAAGCTAGGAGTATGACAGGGGTGTGTCTTGTCACCAGATCTCTTCTCCAAATATAGCAAAGTAGTAATGAGAGAGATCAAAGAGAAGCCAGGAATACAAATTGAAACTTATATGAATAATATATGCTATGCATATGACACATTATGGTGTCGGATAATGCAACAGACCTACAACAATTGTTGGAGATTGTAGTAACAGAAAGGTCTCTCCTTGAATATCAAGTAAACAGTAACAATGGTGATATAAAATAAAATGGTGACACCAAAATGTGACATAGAAATAGAAGGGGAAATTCTTGTCCAAGTGGATAATTTTAAATACCTAGGGGCACTTATGCCGGATTCGTGGCTTAGAGGTTATGACTTATATATATATATATATATAATCTTCACTGACATTATTAAAACTTTAGCATCATCGTTATGGTCACCGTCAACATTATCATTATCAACACAACCATGTAAGGATGTCGTTATTAGCTTTATTATTTTACCACTGTATCATACATTTCTCTTGTAGTTCCTTGTGAAGGTTGCTATCAAGACAGTGCCATCAGCACAATGTAAGTTATTTATATTATGTCCACAAACCAGGATTCCTGACATATTTCATGTAGATCTCAATATATATTTACCGCGGGGCCTGAGTGATCTCGAGATATGGTGTCAGCCTCGAGTGCTCGAGGTCCCAGGTTCAAGCCCCGGTGAGGGCCGGGACTTTTTCACGTGGACTTCTAGTAACAAAATTTCCCTTGGTAGTGAGATCGGACGCCCGTGTGTATTGTTGTGCACGTAATATATCCCTTAGCAGTTGGAAATTTAAAAAGATAGCTTAACGGCGCTGCCCGGGCAAAATTTTGAGTTAAAAATCTACCCAAAGTATTTTCAGGAATCTCGCCGGTGCTGCGGAGTTCGTGCACTGAGCTGAGATTTTCTGGACTCAGACTTGAGTTAGGAGTAGATTACATCTATTTGCCGTGATGTTGACCCGTGGACTAAACTAACTAAACTAAACATATACTTACCGTACAATTAGAACAAATTAGTTGACATTACACTGAAATGTTCCTAACAGGTTGTTGATTTTTCTGCAAAACCAACCGTCCATCTATTAACTATATCGTCTCGTCCCATTATTTGTGCACCATTCCTCGATTTTAAACAGCCAGTGGTATTTCGTGTTTCCTACCTGATATTGTATTTATTTGTTAATACTGTATATGGAATGCGACTCTTTTACATAGTTTGTAGTAATCTCCATACAGCACATTGTTAATTCAATCATACTTCTTTACCTCATTGCATTTGTTTACTTATTCAGTATGCATTCTATTATATTCTTCTTTATGTTCTTTTTTTTTTCTTTCTTCCTTCATTTATCATCTAAAAAATTGCGTCTTTCATTCATTTCGTTTTTGCAATGCTGTGTGTAGGTCGGATGATTTCTTTTGATGTCTGTTGGATTAATTCTCGCAATATGTCCCGTTGTTTATCGATAGCCTGTATTATCTCCATGACGTTATATCTGTTATTTACAGTAATAGTTTACCATTCTCCAATTTCTGTGCCCGCTTTAAGTAATGTTAAAACTGATTTGATGTTCTTTAGGTTTTCCTTCACAGTTTTAATTCTTAACCTCATCTTTCCTATAACTTGCACTTGGTCGATATGTCCGTCTGCCATTGGACTAGTGTTTGCTCTTACTAAACTGCTTCTGAATCTCTTTCAAAACAGCATTTGGTCAGTTTAATTGCGAATATTATTGCCAAAGCTTGTCCACGTTTATAGTCACCGAGGGTGATGATTGAAACAGGTGTTACCAGTTTGCTTTTAACGGCATTCTATGTATGCAATTAATTTGTCACCTCTCACATGCCTATCGCCAAGGCTATAGTCACCAGTCACGCCACTCAACTTTTCGTTGCCTACATTGACATAGTATTTTTCGTTCTAATTAGCCTAGACTGGATACCAAGAAATATTCTCAGTAGTACAAGTGGCTAACCTGAAACTGACTACATGGAGATTGGACTATAGAAATGTTGACGCCTTAATGTGTAGAATGGGGTCATTAATATTTATATTGTATATAGGATCACCATGAGGCCGCGGCGAGTAATGCTATCTACAAGGTTTGTAAACAGAGCAGTACACATCTCACTACATTGTAGAAAACAAAGGGCTCTCTCAGTCATAGAAGTGCACACACCAGCATACGTTTCAGACATGAAGTATACAGACCGATTATCCTCG
The DNA here is from genome assembly GCA_963921405.1 of Cepaea hortensis. NCBI lineage: Eukaryota > Metazoa > Mollusca > Gastropoda > Stylommatophora > Helicidae > Cepaea > Cepaea hortensis. The sequence goes on along the minus strand of OY992884.1, from coordinate 90,563,723 downwards.
CAGCCTTGAATTAGTATTTGAAGATGGAATACTTCACACTCCAAGTGTAGAATCTGTCGTGGGACTAACTTACATGATATTAGTGTATAAAACAGCATGAGGAGCAGCTGGAGTGTAGAGGCTAGACGCTCCCTGACATTGCAGTGGTTATGTTGGAATTCGCATTGAGGCAGCTTTTTAAAATTACAAACACACACAGGCGCACAAGCAAACTTCTCGCTCAAATACACACATAGATACACACACATGCGCACACTTGCTCACACACACACACACATACATATATATATATATATATTGTCATAACCTTCTGTGTCTGTTTTCGATCTGTTAACAGGTATAATGATGGTGATAAATATGAGGTGGCATGACCAGACTTCAAAAATACATATGGACACAAGTGGTACATCTGACTCATACACATATTTTGTTTGTCTTGCGTGAGTGTGTATTTTTGGTACTGTAGATAGTGCTGCCAAACACAACGCGTCTGATCGCATTGTTTATGGTTGTGAAAGTCTGACATGGGAAGGGGAGGGGGGAGGATGGTTTAGAACTGTGCACATATAATGTTTGTGCTGACTATAGTACTTCTACCAGAGATAGTGGTTTTGTATTTGTACCGATTGCCAAGAGCCGGACTCGTGTCTGTGTGATGAATGACTACTCCAGACACACTTGGGCCACGTGCCTACGTCAATGCCCAATGTCCGCCATCTTGGATTGTCTAGGTTTAATGGTTATCTTGGGCTCGTACAAAACCTGTATCACTCTCAGATCTCAGATGCACACGATAGACAAGTCAGTCGCGTCCTTAAACAATACAAGCATGTTTATTGCGCCGCAGTACTACACGGGTCTGGCACAGACCGCCGGATCCTACCGTTACACGTTCTTCCTATGCACAGCACACCGTCTGCCATCAATATCTTATGTCTTGCTCATTTAATCGTCTGATGACTATCCATGTCTACATCAGATCTGTCTGACAGCATACATCTTATCTATTCACTCAGTTACTAGTTAACACATTATTACGCACTACTACTCACAAGACCATGTAGTAACCACCAGCTCTGGTCGCGGCGGGCATCTGCCGGCCATTCTTGTTGACATGTTGTCACACCAGGGCCAGCTGTCTAGCCATCCCATTTGCGTACATCAAGCGACAGCTTCTGTGCGTAGCTCCATCATTGTCGTCGTTCACAATCGACACCCAACTGCATCTCAGAAGCTTCCCATTTCTTTGAGTACGTTCGAACACTCAAACACTTTCACAATTCTGTAAGTCGATCTTCTCCTTGTCACGTCCCAGCTCCAACTAAACCTCAAGCACACTCCCTTTTCGGCATTCGCCTGGGCGCCGTCACGTGACGCATTAGCTCCGCCCACCAATGCTAGCGGCGCCAGCTTGTGCTTTTCAACCGTGTGTCACCAATATCCCTCTAGTTTCCATGACTTGACACACGTGCTGTGTTTCGCGTAATTCATCTCATGGCAATATGCCCCCCCTCCTTTTGTTTTTAAATGTTGTAAACATTTTTACTACCTTTACTCAGTCTTCTACTTCTTGACATGAGATGGATAAGTACACGCTATTATTTATTTTAGTGGACTCATGATCGCACGCTTTGGTCTCTCTCAATATTCGCACATATTTGTACGTCTGTTGTCAATACCTATGAGCCTATCTTTCCCATGATACCTTTAGACTCGTGACAAGTTTTCATCAATACCCAACATCACAGGAACGAAAAATATATATATATTATGCGGACACGGCAACCCGTCTACACCTAGACTTCCGTGTAGTCACAGCCTCCTTTTTAGGTTCAGAGGTTATGTGATCTAGTCTGACGTAGGATTCAATGTTTCATCAAACATCCCTAGCAGCTCCTCAATCATCCTACTCCATCCAAGCCCGAGGCTCTGAGTAAGGTATATTTGTGTGATTATGGACTATGGCTTTCACTGTCCCTTCTTGGATTGTTCTTGCTTTGACTTTGACGTTACTGAGTTATGTTTGACCTTTGTGCTGCGTTGATGCTTGTAGTGTCTCTCTTCAGTCCTCTTAATAGGTATTTCTATTGTGGGCTATGTTTACCTGCTCTCTCTTTGTCTGGTAGCTATCATTGCCCATGGATGTTATGGCGATGCTGGTTTTCTGTTTGTTCTATACCACTTCTCTATGCAACTTATACCTTTGCCATTTTCAACTATGCCTTTGCCAATGAGACCTATTTACCTCACTGAATCATCATATCCCTACAATGCATACGTGTTCTGTAAAACCCATACATACTAATACTATATCCTTGTCATGTATACACATTGTCTCATAGTAAATCCATCCTATATATACATGTTCTACAATTCATCATCCCTGTACATTGAAGTAATAAAGTAATACAACATCTATATACAACGTGTTTGTTTTCATTTGCAATATTCTGGTTTAGAACATTTATGCAAATTTGTACCTGTTTGGTTTCTCTCAACTTTACATTGGCCTTATTTGGTTTCTCTCAAATTTACATTTCCACTTGTTGTTTCATAAGTTCTGTGGACTTATGACCATTCTCTGCTTCACTATTTGCCTCGGTTTGCACATTATGTTTCGAATGTAACCACATGTGTCATACTCTTGGATTCTGTTTGTAACCTATAGTCATTGTGCTGTAGATACCTCAAGTAGTAGACTCATTGATATGTCTCGTACTAAATGTAGTGGATCTAAATTGGTAACTAGAACTACAAGTACCCAATTTCAAATCTGTGGACATCCGCAACCGTGTATGTAACCATTCATCAACTATCATAATGATGACGGATGAAATGATAAAATGCCAACACCATCAAAGGAAATAATAGTCTCCTAAAATGTTGATGATGATGAAATGATACAACTTATAGTTCCATATTCCTGTGTTAAACGTAGACTCTCCGATGACCCCTCGTGAGATGTAGATCAACCTTGTATTCATTCACCAGCGGCTTGTCACTAGTCTGGTGATGCATGGACTTACATGGTGCTAATCTTATGTTGAAGTGATGTAGGACTTCTATCTGCAGCTGCATTCTTACTCTCCATTCAGCTTCAGATACCCTAACATTGTCTGAGAATAACAACATAATGGGATGTACGTATCCATGTACATATGTATATACACCAAGTATTAACACAGAGATAATAGAACCTTCAAGCTGTTTCCATTGACATGCCAATGTCCTGATTAGCAATTCAGAGTGCTGTTCAGTTGATTCAGCAAGCACCCTGGCTATGAGGTGATTTACAGGTGATGTACATTGGCAATGCTGTCCTTTACTATTTATATTAATGGTTTACATATTTGCATGACATTTCATAAATATCAACATCAATAGAAGTATCATTTTAAATTCATTTGACATCCGATCATCCCATACTATCATGATGGTATCACTTGTACAATACGTCATATCACTTTAGCTCCTCTATATGAGAGCTGTAGTTAATATTATTATGACATTCGATGGTTCTATCACAGTATCTTCATTCAACCCATACTAGCATAACTAAGCATTCATTCTGTTTAAAAAAATAAATTATATCTATACTAAACTATCTCTATTCTAATATATATATATATATATATATATATATATATATATATATATATATATATATATATATATATATATATATATATATATATATCTTCTATTTACATATGACAAAATTAGAGTGTATGATAACTGAAGTTATCTCGTGCATGGTCTGATGTTTTGTCATAGGTCCTTGATGTGCATTACTGAACAATGGTTAGCACCTGTTTGTGCGACCTCTGTTGTTATTGTTTTAAATTTATCACTGTGTTGCGTGTATTATTTTTTTCCTTTCACAATCTACTTAAGAGGTCTGTCAGATTGTTATCTTTGCCTGGAATGTGGCAGATATCAAAATCATAGTCTTGTAGGAGTAAGGACCATCTGTGGATTCTCAAGTTTTTGGGATGTCCTTCTTTAAATACCTTCAGTGGTTTGTTATCTGATAGTACAATAAATTTATTTCCTAATAAATACTTGGAAAACTTCTTAATGCTTTCAACTAGAGCTAATGCTTCTAGTTCTGTGATGGAATAGTTCTTTTGAGCCTCTGTCAGTTTTCTGCTGTAATATAGTATTGGGTGTAATTGTCCGTTATGGTTTTGCAAGAGTATTGCTGAAATTGCATGTATGCTTGCATCAGTCTGTAGTATAAACTGTTTCGTAATGTCTGGAAGTTTGAGAATGGGCTGTTTACTAAACAGTGTTTTGATCTGTTCTAACATCTCGTTATGTTTGTCATTCCAGTTAATTTTGTTAAGTTGATCTTTCTTGAGAAGCTGAAAATGTGAAGGTCATGTCTGCAAAGTTTGGGATGAATTTCTGGTAGTAATTAATTAGACCTAGTACGCTCCTCACTTCCTTCTTTGTAGTTGGAGCTTTGATCTGCAAAATTTTTGTGACTAGGTTAGGGTCTGTTTTCTAGAACCCATTAGAAATTCTATGGCCTAGAAACTGGATTTCTTTATATCCTATTTCGATTTTTGAAGGTTTTGCTTTCAATCCATGGTCTTGTATCCTCTGAAATACCTGCTCTAGGACCTCGGTGTGTTGTCGGATGTCTACCGTATGGATACAAATGTCATCCATATAGGTTGCTACGTTTTTTATATTTGGCAACAGGTTGCGCATCATTCGCATGAATGTGCTCGGGGCGTTCTGTACACCAAAAGGCATATAGGCCCATTCATAGAGACCTAAGGGTGTGGCGAATGCAGTTATATGCATTGAATCCCTTTCCATCGGGATCTGCCAATAACCCTTTGTTAAATCTATTTTGGAGAATAACACTGATTTTGCCATGCCGTCGATGAGGTCATCAATGTTCGGCATGGGTTCTGCGTCTAGTAGGGTGAGTGCATTGATCTTCCTATAGTCAACGCAGATCCTTAATGTACTGTCGTTCTTTTTTACTATTATTAACGGTGAGCAATAGTTGGAGGTGGATTTGTGTATTATACCACACTGGTCCAGATCAGATATTTCAGCTGTAACCTATTCTTGGTAGTGAACTGGTATTGGATACGGCTTCACTTTTACTGGTGTATCCGAAAGTAAAGTTATTTTGTGCGTTACCAGATCGGTTCTGCCAGGTTTGTCTGAGAAAATGGTTTTAAATTTCTTCAGTGATTGTTTTAACTGTCGTTTGTCTTTGTCTGGTAAGTTTGGATTTATCTGTATTGATTTCCAGCTGTCAGTGTTGTTAACTGTTGGTGTTGGAATTTTTTCTGTCAATGAGTCTTCCTGTTGCTCATTTATGACCCAACATACTGCAGCTTCTCTAGGTACTACTTGGATTTTTGTCAATGTGTTGTCTTGTTCCCTGTCAACGAACGGTTTTAACATGTTTATGTGGTAGATTTTCTTTCTATTTCCTACCATTATTTGATAGTCAACATCAGTTATTTTCTTTAATACTTGGAATGGACCCTGCCATGACACGATGAGCGAGTCTCTGGGGTCTGGGAGCAATAGTAGGACTTTGTCTTCTTCTTTCAAGACTATTGTCTTGGCGTTTCTATTATCGTACTGCCTGTATTTTAGTCCTGCATTGTGTAATGCTTTCTTTGCCATCTGGCAGGCAGTTATCAGTTTCTCCCGTAGGTTTGTCACCATCTCGTACGCCTCCCCTTTAGGGTGGTCGTGTACTTTGCCTGTTAGTAGCTCGTTCCACAGTAACAATGGGCCTCTTGGGTTTGCCCCGTACACGAGTTCGAACGGGGAGAAGCCTGTACTTGCTTGCGGTACCTCTCGGTATGCAAACAGGACTGCAGGTAGCATTGTGTCCCATTCTTTTGGGCGATCTGCCGTTACTTTGGCTAATGTCCGTTTAAGTACCCCATTGAAATTCTCATTGACCCCGTTGGTCATAGGATGGTAGGGTGAACTAAATGCCTGTTTTATTCCTAGTTTTTCCATTGCACATTGTGTTGCTTCTGAAATGAACTGGCTACCTCTGTCTGACAAGATTCATGATTGGAATCCTATCCTACTGAAAATGAGAAGCAATGATTTTACGATGGCTTTGGATGTTATTGATTTTAGTGGGATTGCTTCTGACCATCTTGTGCACAGGTCCATCATTGTTAGGATGTACCTGTTCCCTCAGTCCGTTGTCGTGTTGAGGGGCCCCACAATGTCTACGGCTATTTTTTCGAACGGTCTTGAAGCCAGATCCGTTTCTTGAACTCTTGCTTTCGGGTGTCTACCCTTTTGGGTAGTCCGTTGGCATAGCTCACAGGAACGAACATGGTTCTTCACGTCCTTCAAATAGCCTGGCCAGTAAAATTGAGATAATAATCTCTGTCTTGTCCTGGCCATCCCCATGTGTCCTGCAAATGGGGAGTCGTGCGCCAATTTCAGCGCATTGGTGCAATTTTGTGACGGTAGTACTGTTTGTGAAAGGAACACGGGACCTTTTCTGTATTCTCTAGTGAGGATGTTATTGTCTACTTTAAATTTCCATCTACCTTCTTTCGCTCGTTTAGATGGTCGGTTGATTTGTTGGAAGCATGTTTGTAGTGAAATGTCATTTTTCTGTTGTGCACTCAAGTCGTTAGTCTGTGAGTTTGTGATCAGTCCGTTGTTGGGTGGGGTCGTTTGCAAAGTGATATTATTCTGTTCCTTTTTCTCTTTCTTTTCTTGTGCTCTTGTTACGGCATTTGCTAAAGTGTCTTTCATTTGCCATGCTAGAATTTCTTCTGGCGTACAGTCTTTTACTTGTGGTATGTTGCCGATCATTACTCCCGCGAACGGGTTCGGTAGCGCTGCCGCTCTCACTCTGTCAGTATAGTATGGGCTGTCGATTTCGACCCATGCTATGTCATATCTCTCGAGGGTTCCACCGAATGTTCGACAATTCACTTTTTCTCCTGTGTAGTCATTTCTTCTAACAAATCTTTGGTTAACTCCCACTATCGATGCTCCAGCATCTCTTATGCATGTGGTGGGTATGCCGTTGACAAATGCTTTTTGGACTTTTAGACATCCGTTCAGTATATTTGCTGTATTAACCTCTTGTGTCGTTACTTTGTGGCTGCCGGTGAAGTTAACATTTCTAAAAAATTCTCTATCACTTTTGTTTGGTGTGTTCTTGTTTGTCGGTATGCCTATTCTGTTTGTCTTTTGGTCCTGTTCTTCTTTCTTATTGGCCGTCATATATGTTCTCTTAGCATCCTTAGTTATTTGTTTTAATCTACAAAATCTGGCTTCATGTCCGAAACTATGACAATGATAACATTTTACCAGTTTTTTGTTGTTTATTTGTGATACTGGTAGTGTTATTTTCCCTTTTTCACCAATTAACTTGTCTATTTCAAACTGTAGTCTTTTTGCTTGAAGATCTAGCTTTTGTCTTTCTAAAGTTAATTCTTTATCTCTTTGTTTCTCTGCTGGGGCTTTTCCCTTGCTAGTTCATCAACTTTGATGTTGAGGTACCATTCTGTGTTAACTTTGGGTTCTATATCAACCGGACGAGCTTCCACGTGCCAAGAGCCGGACTCGTGTCTGTGTGATGAATGACTACTCCAGACACACTTGGGCCACGTGCCTACGTCAATGCCCAATGTCCGCCATCTTGGATTGTCTAGATTTAGTGGTTATCTTGGGCTCGTACAAAACCTGTATCACTCTCAGATCTCAGATGCACACGATAGACAAGTCAGTCGCGTCCTTAAACAATACAAGCATGTTTATTGCGCCGCAGTACTACATGGGTCTGGCACAGACCGCCGGATCCTACCGTTACACGTTCTGCCTATGCACAGCACACCGTCTGCCATCAATATCTTATGTCTTGCTCATTTAATCGTCTGATGACTATCCATGTCTACATCAGATCTGTCTGACAGCATACATCTTATCTATTCACTCACTTACTAGTTAACACATTATTACGCAGTACTACTCACAAGACTATGTCGTAACCACCAGCTCTGGTCGCAGCGGGCATCTGCCGGCCATTCTTGTTGACATGTTGTCACACCAGGGCCAGCTGTCTAGCCATCCCGTTTGCGTACATCAAGCGACAGCTTCTGTGCGTAGCTCCATCATTGTCGTCGTTCACAATCGACACCCAACTGCATCTCAGAAGCTTCCCATTCCTTTGAGTACGTTCGAACACTCAAACACTTTCACAATTCTGTAAGTCGATCTTCTCCTTGTCACGTCCCAGCTCCAACTAAACCTCAAGCACACTCCCTTTTCGGCATTCGCCTGGGCGCCGTCACGTGACGCATTAGCTCCGCCCACCAATGCTAGCGGCGCCAGCTTGTGCTTTCCAACCGTGTGTCACCAATATCCCTCTAGTTTCCACGACTTGACACACGTGCTGTGTTTCGCGTAATTCATCTCATGGCACCGATATAACATATCTGTTATTTTTATCTCTTGATACGTCCATGCGTTCTTCTGTGCCTGGTTTTGTTGACATGGGAAGACTAATCAGTACAATATTAATATGATTGTCTGGTGTTAAGCCAGATGGAAAGTCCGCCTTATTTTTTCCATTTGCCTAAGCCCATCATGGTAGGTCTTTGGACGTTAAATTTTTCCCCATTCCTTTACTAGACATCATTTTTAAAACGATCCGTTTTTCAGTTGTAGGACATCGCAGTCTTTTTTAAAACAATTATTTCGTTCACAGCAGTGTACATTGTGTATTTTCCTTTACTAACTTACACGATATTAGTGTATAAAACAGCATGAGGAGCAGCTGGAGTGTAGAGGCTAGACGCTTCCCTGACATCGCAGTGGTTATGTTGGAATTCGCATTGAGGCAGCTTTTTAAAATTAAAAACAAACACAAACGGGCGCACAAGCAAACGTCTCGCTCGATTACACACATAGATACACACACATGCGCACACTTGCTCACACCCCCCCCCCCCCAAACACACACACACATATATATATATATATATATATATATATATATATATATATATATATATATATAGAGAGAGAGAGAGAGAGAGAGAGAGAGAGAGAGAGAGAGAGAGAGAGAGAAGTCTGGTTATGCCACCTCATATTTATCACCATCATTATATCTGTTAACAGATCGAAACCAGACACAGAAGGTGCTAATGCAACAAACTAATTGCTAATACATATTCATAGTGCTGTGATGTCAGTTCTTGACTCAACTTAGCTCAACTCAACATATTCATATACACATAATATACCATTACATTTATGATAAGGTGCAAATACTTAACATTACTTGATGATGATGATGAAGTAATTATCTGATATCATGCATACTAAAATCTATCAATATAAATTATTTTATACTCGAAGTGTCCACATGCACACTTAGTTTTATTTAAACGCGTTTAAACGTATCATTGAATGGATCTTACAGTAAACATTGCAACAAGCGTTCTATTTGACAAAGATCGCCGTCATCCCCATAGCATTGTACTATTCTATGTTTGTTCACATTGCATAGTGATAGGGGCATAACTATTTGGTAAAGTTTCTTCATTATTAGATAAGGGCATAATTAATTGCAGCGCATTTTGTAAACTTAATGTGATTATGCTGACTCCATGGAACATACACATATTATTGTTTTGCTTGATTGCTTATGTTCGCTGGCTGTGAACTCCAGCATGAAGTCCTGTATGTCGGATGAAGACATCCTGTTGTCCAGAATCTGTGTGATGTCATATCGGACTGAGGTTTGCGTGAGTATCATTTGTCCCATGTCTGGCTTATTGGTATGCAGACTGGTGGTTCTTCGCCGTGCAGGCAGATACTCTCCGACTTCGGAAGAATCAGCGATCCTACTACGTTAGCCAGGACCCCGAAGGGACCTGTTGCCCAGAACGCACGGCGAGGACGTGTCAGGTCAGTATAGGACCTGGCCCTGGTGCCTTGAAAACACCTATGCGTCCCAAACATATTATACACATGTTTTAATTGCGACAATGTTTGCGATTTAATCTCCAGCTTAGTTTAAAGGGGAAACAAGAAAAGTTTAGTTTATGACCAACCGATTTTCAAGAGGTATAATAATTATGATAACTTTATATTTTAATGTTTTCTTCATTCTCGTATAAATTTTAGTGTTACAATCATCCTTGATTATCAAATATATCTTGTATCTGTTGCTATTATTAGTGCATTACACTTCTTTATTGAGCTGGTGGTTTAGAAAGTAAAATTTAATTTGATTCAGTTATATAATAAAATAAGATGAACCACGTTAGCATGACATAGTGTGTATGTGCTGACTTATAAAATAACCACGTGAGGTTGTGATTGTTCAGCCTTCTGGGGAAACCCGGTTGGTTACTGGGCAGGATACCCATGGTATGTGATGACCTCGCCGGTCAAATTGTCCTTTTGTGTTTTCAAGGTCCTCGCATACTCAGACAATGGCCCGTCTGAGTTAGAAAGCTTATGGTCGCGCGAGGTTCCTCCCTTAACACATACATGATTCGAGGGTACCTGTTTAGGGAGGAAAGGAGAGGCAGGGATGGACGCCTGAGCACTATAAGGAAATAAACCGTCCATCTAGAGCTGGGGTGGCCACTAGTGTTTACACTAGCCCTGGTTCACTGCTGTGATAGCTGTCGCACGCCAACCTGATAGGCATGGCTTACTTAGTAAGCTTTGAGCTCAGAGCGTGACCGCCGGCACTACCCCTTTTGTTATTTTGTTTAACTCAAACTGTAATAATGAGTTCATATAAAAATTTTTGCAGTAATTTATAGTATTTAACATGCTCGAAATCTAATCACAGCTGGTTTCGAATTTAAGAAACAAAACTTTAAAAAAAAAAAGCGCAGACACCAAGCACATTTTTCACTCAAACACACACACACACACGCACGCACGCGCGCGCACACACTCACACACACACACACACTCACACACACACACACATTGTTATAACCATCACTGGCTGGCTTCGATAAGTTAACATGTACGACAGTGATGGATATAAGCTGACATAGCAGAACTTCAGGAATACATATGAACACGAGTGATAAATCATTGAAATCATTTTATTTCTATATTATACAAAGTTGTCAGCCAGGCAATGTTGCTGAGGCTTCATAGCTGGCGGCACTCACTCATACACGTCTCAGACACTGGTGGTCTCCGATGCTCATTTGTGACCTTGCTACATTTATTACACAACCATTAGCAATCTGATAACAGTTCCGTCATGTGGAATTAAATGCAAGTGTCTTTCTCTCTCATTGTTATCTAGAAGAAGTATGTTTCCTATAATGCAGAGACGACACTGCAATTGCGTCATTTGTCCAAAGCAAACAGATCTTGAGGACACTTTTTACACGCATCAAGGAAAGCTGTCTTCGTAGAGTACACTAGTCTCCTTGTAATGTTTATTAGTTTTGTTTTGTTTTTTCAATCCATTGACATATGTCTACAATCTTAGTCGCTTGATGTACTCACAAAGTAAGATTAGACATGTTTGTCTATAGATACCACACACATACATGCTCCCTTTCATAATCTAACACCCAGGTCCTGAAATGTGGAACAACAGATTGCCGTGTTTAAGTAGTGACTTGGGGTGAATATGCAGACATTAACTTTTAATCTTGTGTTGTCTTAAATAGGTCCTCAGACCTGAATCGCCCCCTGTCTGCCATGTCCTTTGTATGTCTTATATTACTAATGCTTTCAATGAACTCTCACCCAATATTATTTGTCATCATAACGCATGCATCTGTCGGTCATACATTTGAAATGGATTACCTAAGAGAGTTTCACCGACATATAGAGTGGTTTTTAATAATCCTTCAAGACATCACATCTATCTCTCCCATCTCTCTCTCTCTCTCTCTCTCTCTCTCTCTCTCTCTCTCTCTCTCTCTCTCTCTCTCTCTCTTGGTGTCATGTATGCAGTAAGATGGTGTCATGGATTAAATGAGAGAGTGTCATGGATACAGTAAGACAGTGTCATGGATACAGTGAGACGGTGTCATGGATACAATGAAACGGTGTCATTGATACAGTGAGACGGTGTCATGGATACAGTGAGACAGTGTCATGGATGAAGTGAGATGGTGTCATGGATCTCATGGATATTATTATTATTTATGTAGTTATTGTGTATGAATGTATCCATAATTGGTTTTCCCCTATGCAATACGGAATATCGTTTTGGCTATTTTCCATTAATAAATACGGCATGAGTAGATATCTCTGTAAGTGTGGTCACCATGCAAACTCGCGGTTCACGTGTCTGCTTCTATTTCCCTCCCCCCTATCAACACAATCAGAAGTGAGCAGCATATATGTTGGGTCCAACCAGGATTGTTTGCTGACAGCGTGTCTTGTACACAAGTAGAGCCGATGATTAAACTCACAGCTTCCACCAATAAAAGCTGCAGCACTCGCAGTCAACATTCTCACAAGACACACCATCATCATTACGCGGCTTCTGAGGTAAGTATAAAGTTTGTTTGTGTGTCCAGTAATATAGTTCTCTCAGTATGTCCGTGAATTACATAAGTGTAGTTCTTTCATCATGCATGTCTCTACAGCAAGTATAGTTCTCAGAGTATGTCCACGACTCCAGTAAGTATAGATCTGTCATCGTATCCATGTATCCAGTAAAAATAGATCAGTAATCATGTCCGTGTCTTCAGTAAGTATAGACATGACATCTTGTCCGTGACACTAGTAAGTATAGACCTACCTTGATGTCCATGTCTCCAGAAAGTATAAATTTGTCATCGCGTCCGTGTCTCCAGTAAGTATAGATCTGTCATCTTGTCTATCTCTCAAGTAACTATAGATCTGTCATCATGTCTATGTCTCCATTAAGTATAGATATGTCATCACGCCCATGTCTCCAGTAAGTATAGATATGTCATCATATACATTTCAACAGTAAGTATAGATCTGTAATCATGTTCATGTCTTCAGTAAGTATAGATCTGTCATCATATACATGATTGATTGATTGATTGATCTAGGAACCGACATCACAGCATTCGGGACATTCCCATAAGCGCTCCGTCCCCATCCTCAGCAACCAGCGAAGAGTTCCAGCACTAATAGTACCAGAGCAATCTGATTATATGTCCGTCTCGCATTTCCTCTGAGAGTCGAGCGTCGGCAAGATCCCCTCGTCACTCCTCGCTGCCTCATTCTAACCAGACTATGGTGATCAATTTGCTCCTCCGAGGTGTACACGTTCTCCCACAAGGCCGCAACCACATCTGCCTTGTTATGCATCAATACTCCACCAAGTTCTGCCGAGCCAGCCGATCTGTCCGCCTGTTCATTCCCCAGCACACCGGCATGCCCAGGAGAAAAGATCCAGGTGATGCTTGCTACCCGTGACCTCCGAAGCGAAGCAAGCCACTCTGCACGAAGCTACTCTTCTCAGCATGCTTTCTGAGTCAGTTACAATCACAATATGTGTATGTATCGTGTTTTCTATCCAGCGGAAAGCTGCACTGACCGCCTCCACCTCCATTCTTAAGCTAGATGTAGTGTCATCATACGCCAGGCTCTCCTGCACCAAACACCGACCATTAGTTTTTGCCAAGAACCCCCAAGCACTTCTCCGACCTCTCAACACCGATCCATCCGTGTAGATAATCACATCACCCGGGCGAGAATTTTCCTGAATTAGTTGCTGAATTTCCACTTCCGTGGCCCCTGCTGGCCACTCCCTGCACTCCCTACTCAATGTGATTATAACTCTGCACAAGTCTGACTGCACGTCTGGCACTCTGACCCACTCCTCTCCTCGCCTGATGTTCTCCAAGGGGCACACCTGTCTGATTGTATCCTCCGCCTGAGCCATCCATGATTTCCCTCTTATCAGTCTCTGACCCTTAACCACGTCCAGTGCCTCATGCACCGGGTGATCTGTGTCTGCAGCTACTCTGAGGTATGCCTTCGCTTGCATCACCTTGTGCCTACCAGCAACAGTAGGCAGACCAAGGATGTAACGCTTACACACCACTGGAGTGTCTCTAGTGCATCCCAGAATGACCCGCATGGCTTCATTCTGTATGCGCTCCAATTTCACCAGCTGACTCTTTGAGACGGTGAGCATTCCTAGTCCATAATCAATCACTGAGAGGATCAAGTGCTGGTATAGTGTGAAGAGCATTCTCTGCTCTGTGTCCATTGCAGCCATAGTTTTAAGTGCATTGAGTCCCTTTTGAGATCTTGTCACAACCGTCTCCACATGGTCCTTGAAGGACAAACTCCTGTCAAATGTGATACCCAGATACTTCAGTTTGTTCTCTCTGTTGACGCTTCTACCATCTATCGTGAGGCTTGGGGCACCATCTCTCACAATCCTGTTGTCCAGAGAGCACCACAACACAGCCGCCTTTTCCGGGTTGATGACAGCACTCATTTCAGTACACCAGTCAATCACTTTGTCTACTGTCACCTGTAGCTCCTTGGGCTGTTTGATCCCTATTTCTCCCCTGCCTGTATGCAAGAATATCATCTGCAAATGTTAGAATCCTTCCAACCCCTGGTGCTTCTAGGTATGCAATCTTGCTCGTATACACATTAAAGAGCAGTGGTGAGATTGCAGATCCCTGTGGCAGTCCCGGGGTTAAAATATGTGGCTCTGAGGTCCATGCACCCAGACGGAGAGCAACCTGACGAGAATGCAGGACGGCTATCCAGTTCACTAACCAGGGATTGACCCCCTTCTCCATAAGTGCGGTCATCAAAATATCATAGCGAACTCTATTGTACGCATCCTCGAGATCATATACATTTCAACAGTAAGTATAGATCTGTCATAATATCCATATCAATGGTCTCCAGCATGGCGGTTAGGCATTGAACCGTTGGGGCCTGTGACGTGTTTATGCTTGTGGCTACGGTTTACAATCGCATTCTCCTCATGTTGGACTGGTAGTACATGGTTCCGTCGCTCTGCTACTGAGTGCATGGACGACACCGTGAGCTGTTAAATTCGCTTGGATTGCTTTTAATCTGTCCTGTACAGTGAACTGCATGTTCAGAACAATGGCTACCGGCGATTGCTGTATTGATTGTTTTGCCCTTTCGGTTCATGAGTGCATTTTTTTCGGAGACTACCGGGAATCGGCGCTGAAGCTGCGGAGTTCGTGCTTATGCGACACTTTCGGCGGGTCTCCCTGCGGTAAAAGATCGAGCCGTGTGAGAAAACCCGAGTCAATGAGGATTTTCTGGTGACTGCCGAGTCCATCGACGATGAACTGTGGCGAGTGTGGATGAATTTTGTGTTTGCATTCTGACTGCACAGTGTACCTGTGCGGGCTTGTTGGATTGCCGAGACTCCTGTCTATTCCACTTTTCAAATTTGACATGGAGAGCATTTTGTGTATAACGAAAATAAATAACCCATACCCAATACAACCAGTAATTCCAGTCATCATTACTTTTAAAAGTTTTTAATTTGAAGAGCTGTAATCCATATGATGATAGAGTTCGAAAGCTCTTATTTAGATTCTCCTTCACTCATTCACCCCTTAACATCAAACATCACTAAGCCATACCAGTACATCCAGTACTATCGGATATCTTTACTTTTTTAAGTTTTTCATTTGAAGAGCTGTAACCCGTATGAGAATAGTTTTCGGAAGCAATTATCTAGATATTACACCACTCACCCACCCATTAACAATGAATTTCACTTAGGCAGAATATCTACAGCCAGTGCTAGCGGCCATTATTACTTCTTAAAGGTTTTCGTGTAAAGAGCCGTAACCCTTATGATAACCCGCCGACCGCGCCCGCTCGCCAACACCAGCTCTACGAGCCCCATACCTTCAACTACATTTTAAGGAGTCACTTGACCACCCATTAGCCAATTGACTACCCCATGAACACCTTTTGACCATGTCTTCGTTTACTTTAATCATCACTACGTCACTAGACGTACCCTCCCCTACAATTTAATGGGTCACTTGACTATCCCTTGATTACTTGACCACCTCTTTACCACGTCATCGTTCACTTTAACCATCACCACGTCTCTAGACGTACAATACCCTAAAATTTAAGGTGTAACTTGACTACACTTGACCACTTGACTACGTATTGACCAAGTCTTGACCATGAGATCGTGCAATTTACCACCACCGTGTCACAGCGAGTACACTCCTTTACAATATAAGGGGTCACTTGGCCACCCATTGACCAGTTGACCACCGCTTGACCACGTTATCGCTCACTTTAACCACCACCGAGTCACTACATGTAACCTCACCTGCAATTTAAGGGGTCAAATGACTACGCCTTGACCACTTGACAACCTCTTGACCACGCTATCGTTCATTTTAACCACCACCACGTCACTAGACTTACTTTCATGTACAATTTAAGGGGTCACTTGACTGCCCCTTGTCCACTTGACCACCTCCTCACCACTTGATCACACCCAATCTGATGAGTCACTTGACCACTCCCTAACCACGCCTATTTTTTGAAAAATAATGAAAGAGTTATCTCCCTTTGCGGTGCTCATCGATGTCTTTCTGATTTACTATACTACTAACTTTTGTTTTCTTCTTTGTTAGAAAGGCCAGTTTTTGTCTTCTTTCTAACCATAAGTGCATTATCTCTCTCTCTCTCTCTCTCTCTCTCTCTCTCTCTCTCTCTCTCTCTCTCTCTCTCTCTCTCTCTTATAAGCTCTAAATTTCTCATAAGCTCTCTCTCCCTCTCTCTCTCTCTCTCTCTCTCTCTCTCTCTCTCTCTCTCTCTCTCTCTCTCTCTCTCTCAGAAATGCTCTCTATCTCAGCACTGAATCAGAGTATGGTTGGATGTTCGTATAATTCAGTTCATAGTTCCTAGACGCTTTGCCTGTTTTATTAACACTGTTGCGTAATTTTACATTTTTAAACATCTAAATTGCATTGGTATTTGGCACAATTGATTAAATGCCATTGAGTTTGTAAATTATGCCAGGTCAGTCGAAGTGCCAAATAGGCTACAGTTTTCCGGTTCAATACTTCCGGTTCCGGTTCAGCACAGAGATCATCAGTGGTTGCATTTCACCACAACTGTTTACTTATACTAATACTATCAAACGCTGGTTGAGGTACAGAGGTCGGCGGACACGGAAAACTGGGTAGGTGTAGATAATTAATACATTTATTACCTAGCAATTTTTTTTAATGTTACATATCCCTTACAGGACGTTGCAGTCAACACCAGCATTTTTCAGCTGCTATTGGATGATGTAGTAATTTTACGTTCAGTAGTTTGCCATTTATTTCTGAACGACTGGCTCCAATACTAAGACGTTATAACACAACGCGACACGGTCTGCTGCACAAATCAGTCACGGCTGCGTTTCGAACGCCTGGTAAGCGGCTCACGAACCACGTTCACAAGCCTTTGGCCACGGATTTATAACATCCAGAACAGATCAGTGATCAGATATCTGAAATGAACCACGGAAACCCTTAGCATATTTAATATATAGAGTGTATAGACCAATACTTAAAAATTGGGTATTTACTTATAAAATCATGACAGTTGGATACAGCTTTCAGCTTGACAAGATGAAGGAAGCCAATATGCCATACCATGGCCCATGGTATCTCATCGCAATGAAAACTGTATGTTAATTCTAAGCAGAGTTATTAATATTTTTGTGTCATGATCTACAACCAGGAAGTGCAAAGGAATCTGTGTAAATAAAGTGGTTCTAATTGTAGCAATTTTGGTCAATATTTATAAATGGAGTTTTTGCTTAATGAAATCATAACAGTTGGATACAGCTTGACAAGATGAACCCAATGGCATCTCAATGAAGCATGCATGTTTATTCTAAGCAGAGTTATGAACTTTTTGGTGACGTAATTTAATACCAGGAAGTGTAATGATGACCTAAGAGATAGGGGAGATTTTATCGTGGCTCATTAAATTGGAAGCTGAGAAATTCTGTCTTCTATTACTGTGGCCACTACTGCATTTTTTAGAGTTGTTTCCCGCGACGTCATGCCACATTGGTTTCAAATACATCGAATTAAATGAAACATGGCTAAAAACTGGAAGTGACTAGATGGTCATTAAAAATCTCCCAGGAAAAAAGTTTATGCATTCCTCCCCCCAAACTAACCAGGTTCGGTAACTGACATGAGAAGCATCTCTCGCCTGCATCAGGGTGTCACATGTTCGCTGGTGTTAAGCCTGCCATCTGATCTTCTGTGAGTCAGTGTTTCAGACTGGTGTCTTTCTCCTCTCTTTGCTTCTCAGTTGTCTTGGCTCTTGTCTGTTGTGAGTTGTCATCCTTCCTCGTGGTAGCTTCATTTGAGGTTGCTGTAAGTTCTGGTTCTTTGGTGCAGCTTGCAGGCAGGTTCTCTCCGCTCATCTTCTTGAGATCTTGGCGGCTTCCATGCTCCCCATCTTGTGTGTCTGGTGTCTTTTGGTGTTAGTCTTGCAACGTGCCATTTTCTCCCCTGTATCAGGTTTCTTGAACATTTGGGTGACTTGTTCTCGATAGCGCTCGCAGTTGCAAATGATGGCTGATTCACCAATCTTGAATTTTGTATACATGTGGTTGCATAATCTATTGTGTCCTCTTCTGAGGCATAGAATGACTTGTTCTGGTCTGTCCATAACATGGTTGTCATCTTGAGCAGGTTTTGGTGACTTTCTGACTGATTTAATCAGTCTTTTCTTTTGGTGGTATGTAACAGACACATCAGGCTGTTCTTCTTTTGCTCCTTCCTTAGCCAATCGATCAGCACACTTCACATTTTGTGGCTTAAAATGTGTAAAGGTTAAACATTTCACATATTGTGGCCTATAATGTGTGAAGGTTTAACACTTCACATATTGTGGCCTCCTATAATGTGTAAAGGTTTAGCACTACACATATTGTGGCCTAGAATGTGTAAAGGTTTAACACTTCACATATTGTGGCCTCCTATAATGTGTTAAGGTTTAACACTTCACATATTGTGGCCTAGAATGTGTAAAGGTTTAACACTTCACATATTGTGGCCTCCTATAATGTGTAAAGGTTTAACACTTCACATATTGTGGCCTAGAATGTGTAACGGTTTAACACTTCACATATTGTGGGCTAGAATGTGTAAAGGTTTAACACTTCACATATTGTGGCCTCCTATAATGTGTAAAGGTTTAACACTTCACATATTGTGGCCTAGAATGTGTAACGGTTTAACACTTCACATATTGTGGGCTAGAATGTGAAAAGGTTGATCACTTCACATATTGTGGCCTCCTATAATGTGTAAAGGTTTAACACTTCACATATTGTGGCCTAGAATGTGTAAAGGTTGATCACTTCACATATTGTGGCCTAAAATGTGTAAAGGTTTAACACTTCACATATTGTGGCCTCCTATAATGTGTAAAGGTTTAGCACTTCACATATTGTGGCCTAGAATGTGTAAAGGTTGATCACTTCTTATATTGTGGCCTAGAATGTGTAAAGGTTTAACACTTCACATATTGTGGCCTCCTATAATGTGTAAAGGTTTAACACTTCACATATTGTGACCTCCTAGAATGTGTAAAGGTTTAACACTTCACATATTGTGGCTTAGAATGTGTGAAGGTTTAACACTTCACATATTGTGGGCTAGAATGTGTAAAGGATAAACACTTCACATATTGTGGCCTAGAATGTAAAGGTTTAACACTTCACATATTGTGGCCTCCTAGAATGTGTGAAGGTTTATAAGATGCATCAGGCATATGATACTTGACCCATATTTGTATAGACTAATGGACACTCCTGGCGTGATGTGATCAATATCATGAGTCAACATATCAGCAACAAATATATATCAGAGACAAGTCAGTCTTCAGTCAAACGCAGAGTGCGTAAGACCCAGTCGACCTTGTGAGCAGTCAGGCACTCTCTATGAATAACCACTATAGGGTATTAATGCACTCTCTATCAAGACCAGGATCGCACCAGCGAATAAAGATCATTATCTCGCTCCCTGGCAACTATCAGTTTTGAAGATGAGTAGTTCAGAATGCTCTTAACCATATGAAAACTGGCAAGACTCCAGGTACAGATAACATCACAATAGAATTTATCAGTGCCTTAGAAGAATATGGAATAGACCAAGTCATTAAACTGCTGGCTCTGCAAAACTTGGTGGAGTATTGATGCATGACAAGGCAGATGTGGTTGCAGCCTTGTGGGAGAACACGTACACCTCGGAGGAGCAAATGAATCACCATGGTCTAGCTAGAATAAGACAGCGAGGAGTGATGAGGGGATCTGGCCGACGCTCAGAGGAAAGGCGAGATGGACATAATAATCAGATTGCTACTGGTGCTATTGGTTTTAGAACTTCACTGGCTGCTGAGGATGGGGATGGAGCGCTTATGGGAATGCCCCGAATGCTGTGATGTTGGTTCCTAAATCAATCAATCAATCAAACCAGACCGCTGATCACAATATATTCTATATTTATTGCAATCCAGAAGAAATCAGGAGCCTTGGAATGTTATCAACATCAAACAGTTAGTATAATGAGCCACATCATGAAGATTTTGCTGAGAATTATCATGCAAAGAGTTAGAAAGAAAATACAACCCGAAATAGGAGAAGAACTATGTAGGTTTGTAGAAGTCAAGGTTACTGTAAATGATGTGTATATACTGAGAAGAGTAACTGAACGTTCTATAGAAGTAAACAAAGATCTATATCTTTCCTTTATTCACTACACAAAGGCTTTCGATAAAGTGAGACATGTCGACATAATAAGGATGCTTGAGGATCTCCAAATTGATAGAAAAGACCTTAGACTTGTAAAACACATATATTGGAAACAACAAGCTGCCATCAGAATTGATAACAATGCAGGTCAATATCAGCCTATTAAAAGAGATGTAAGATAAGGATGTGTAATGTCTCCAAATCTTTTTTCCCTGTACATTGAAAATATTTTCAAAAATATAGAAGATATGGAAGGAATCAACATTGGGGATTTACATCAATAACATTAGATATGCAGATGATACAGTCTTGATTGCAGACATTGAACAGGACCTGCAACATTTAGTAGATGCGGTTGTTGCACACAGTGAACAACTAGGGTTAGAATGTAATAGTAAGAAGATGCAGATTATGGTCGTCACTGGGAAGAAAACAATACCACAAAGCAATATGCGAGTAAATGGGCATATTTTTAAGCAAGTGAATCGGTACAGTTATCTAGGAACAGTCATAACATCTGATTGGGAGATGCCTTGAAGAGATTAGAACAAGTATTTCCATTGCGAAGGTAGCTTATTGCAAGATAAAAAACATACTACCATTAAAAAGATATCAACTGAAACGAGAACAAGAGTATTGAAGTGCTAGATAGAACCTGTACTTTTGTATGGATGTGAAGCGTGGAAAATGAGCAGTCAAGCTGAAAAACATTTGGTGGCTGTGGAAATGTGGTTTGTGAGGAAAATGCAAAGAATACCATGGACAGACAAAAAATCCCAATGATCAAGTCCAAGAAACAAAAGAAGATTGTAAATTGATTAGAGTCATTAGACGCAGACAGTCACAATTGTTTGGGCATGTTATGAGAAGAAATTACTTGGAGAACTTGGTGACAGCTGGCAAGATTGAAGGGAAGAGACCAAAGGGAAGACTGAGAAGTAAATGTCTGGATAGCTTGGCCACGTGGCATGGTTGAGACAAGAATACAGAGTTGATCCATGACTCTGGTGATTGAGTGAGATGGCAAAACATGACCGCCCATCCTTATCAGCATGGCACATGATGCATGGATGGCAACTATGGGAACTTGCAATAAAGATGTGAATAACGGGAAAGTATAACCCCAAGCAAAAATCACATGCCTAGATGGAAATGTTAATTAAGAGAAGCTGAAGTAACTAAGAATCATCAAGAAAACCACTAACAAATTGTGTAATTTGACATCTGACAACATGAAAGTCCAGTGACAAACTGGTGAACTATAAAACGCACATAAAGAGAAAGCTCACAGTGAAATTGAACAGTAAAATGTGAACTTGTAACTAAACATTGTGCAGGTAGATTTAAGTGACAAGCACAAACAGTTTGCGAATACAGTGTTGTATCATTAATCATATTGAAAACCAAAATATCAAACTGATTAATATAGTTTATGTTTGCATACAAATTTAACTTACAAATCCTTTCAGACCGACTGTAAACATAAGATGGAGAATAAACTACCATCAAGTGTCAAGATAGAACAACCTGAAGCCTGTACAGATCAAGGTAAGATTAAGTGCAATATAACGTAACTGTTGTTACAGGATGTTGCAGTCTACCCCAGCATTTATTGGCTGTTTGTGAATTACTAGATAATTCTACATTTAGGAGTTTGCAATTGCTTTCTGAATTGTCACAGCATTTTACTATTGAAATCAACATGATAGCAGAATGTAAATCTACTCAGACATTGGAGAAAATCAGGTCATAGGTGTGACCAAGTATCCACTGGGATCAGTGCATAACTCAGTAGTTGAGCAGAGCAGGGCACTCTCTTGTCCTGACAATCAGAAATTGCTGTCAAAGGCAGAGGTAAAAGACCCTAATTTGAATATGGAAGGCAAGGGAAAAACCACCACAATATCTTCCCAAGACAAGTTTAAAATAGGAATATGATATGTTAGGACAGGGGTGGCCAACACGAGGCCTGCGGGTCGCATGCGGCCCGCTGGGAGTCATGTTGAGGCCCACGGAGTGGGAAGCGGCGATGTGGTCAAAGGTATATCACGCTTGCGTGTTTACTTTAGTTAACAAACAAAAAATTAGGTGCGTGGCCCGGCAGGAAATATTATTTCTGAAATTTGGCCCGCCTGCTGAAAAGGTTGGCCACCCCTGTGTTAGGACATGGTCGAGATAAAAAGTTACATAATGTAATAAAAGAAATGAAAAATATGAAGATTAATATCCTAGGCATGAGTGAGATGAGGTGAAGGAGATCTGGTTAAGTAATAACAGACAAATATGCAATAATGTGTTCAGAAGGTAATACATACGGAAAAGGAGTAGGGCTGTTTGATGAGGAAACAGCTAAATCAGTTAATGGTTATTTGATTAAATCAGATAGTTATTATTGTCAAATTAAATGTCAAAACAAGAGATATTAATATTATACAAGTGTACACACCAAAAACAAGCAGTGGTGAGATGAAATTACAAACATTTTATGACATAGTAGAAATGGCGACACATAACAAAATGTAAACATGATTCAGGATTCAGCATTTTATTAAACACGGGCTAAGAAAAATATGAATGAATCTAAGATAAAGCTACATATTTTGAAATGAGCTATTAAATTATTGGAAGCCCAGTCAAAGATATCACTGTGAGAACCCTTGAGTTATTCGCACATCTCTAGAGCTTTAAAGTAGCTAGCACTTGTTGCATCTTCCAATGGCACAATAGAAAGAAATGTCTCCTTCACTTTCCCTTCTCTGGTAAAATGAATATATAGTACCAGCCCTTCATCATCAGATCTGTCTGCATGTCCTTCAAGTAAGATACTTGCATATGGGTTTTCCTTTATTTCAGTATCAAATCTTCACAAAGATATGAGGCAATGTATGAAATAAATTCTCTACACTGTTGTTTGTTCATTCACACAATTCTCTGAATCAGTCACATTAAACTTGGTTAACAATGCAACCAAACCTTCAGTCAGTGTAGGGTCTGTAATTGTTGGCAATACAGTACAATGCCATGAAATGTACATTCATATGGTGCAGCATATTAGTATCCATATTTTGCCAATGTGCTAAAGGAGCACATTCAGGATTCTTCTGTGTACTTTCAGCCTTCTGACACTTGAAGTGCATTTAGGATTTGTGGTGCTTTGTATGCTTCCAATTTAAATGGTCCCAAACATCCAAACACAACTTTTGAATTTTGGTCTGCAGTGTTGGTGAAAAACTTACTGCTCACTTCACAATTCTTTCTTCATAGCACAGCAGTGGTAGAATTTTTGACTGAGGGAATTTGGAAATACTATCTTCAATGCAACATCATCAGTTAACAGAAATTATGCTATATCAAAGAAGATCTGGTATGAGAGCAAGAGGATGCCCAAGAAGAAAATGGACTGAGAACATCAAAGGCTTTGTACAGTCACATGGAATGACACTATCCAGTGCCACTAATCCAGTTCTGAAACGTTAACTATTCCTTCCCATGATGCTTGACAACAAGCTTGGAAACAAGATGATGATAATCAATGATAGGTCTTTCATTGTCATTTAGATCACGTTCAGAAAGCAATGACAAACTACTGAACATAAACTTACCAAATAATGCTGGGGTTGACTGCAATGTCATGTAAAGGATATGTACCTAACAATTTCTCAATAATTAATTTTATGCTGATCAGTTTCATCTTTAAAAATTACAAACCACACTTGAATTGGCTGACTTTTCATTTTTGTTCTCTTCTCTGTCACTACATTGTATATTTTCAGGCAAAGTTGAGCCACTTCAGAAAAAATCTGTAATAGTACTGTTTTATTTTCCATTGGTCACTTTACACTGATTTGTTCCATTAATTTTCTACAATTTAAGTAAACGTAAAACAACACAACTCAACTCGCAAGTGTTGATTACGTGTCGGTAAAGCAGCCACTGTCGAAAACAAGATGACTAACTCTTTGGTTGAGTTAAGAGAACTTCATAGTTAATGTTAAGGTAAACATATCACTCCAGAAATCACAAGTCGCTTGCAATGCTGCAAACACCAGACTTTCCATCTCTCAGTATATCCCCATTTACACACACACGTCCTTAAATGATTATAATGTTTGTGAAAATACACTTGAAGTATAAATACAGGATGTGTAGTTGATACTAAGTGATATAAAGTACTTGTAAATATGTTCTTGCATGTCAGCTTGCGTCTAATGTGTAACCTCTCTAACTCGTATGACTCCTTAACTTGTATGGCTTATTGCTAAGCTGCCTCACGCCTGAATGCAGCGTTATTTCTGTCTGATTTGGTACAGCTCTGGCCATGAACTTTTCATCATATTTATTCTATCTGCACCGTGATAGTTATATAGAACCTGTCTTACTGTATGGCAGTGAATCATGGAACATGAATAAACAAATTCAGAACAGATTAGAAACATCAGAGATGTGGATGCTGATACAAATATTGTGAATACATTGGATCTCAAGTGTAACTAACAATGATTGCCTGGTAAAGGCTAATGTGATTAAAACATTATATACAAATATGAGACAAACTTTGGTCAAGTAGTGAGAAGAGGGGAATTGGAAAACACTGATGATTGCATGCTGGATGGACTGAGACATTGGCATGGTGGGGTATCATCAGCAGATTTGATTCTGAGCACCAGGGACCGATATCTATTGAGAGATATGAATGCCTACATCAGCTGGCAAGGCACATGATAATGATGAATGTACAAGTCTAGTCAGTGAGCATCAGTCATGAGCAGTGGTTTCATAACCTTGTCCTCTAAAAGTTTAATCTAAACAGCTGGTGTTTCTGCTTACCTAATGGGAAGGTGATCACCTTACGTAGTTTAGTGAACTGTAGCAGATGTGTGGACCAAAAAATGAGGAACAGTAACACTAAGCAGCATTGAACAGTACAAAATTTGAGTTACAATGTGGCTGTTTTATTTTTAGACATTCTGACGTTCCATCTCAAATTGTTTTTGTTTTCTGTTGTACCAAGTTAGTTAGTTTGTTTTCTTTCATATGTCACCTCAAACTGCACCATAAATGTTAGTTTTAGGCAGGAGGGTAGCACTCCTAATTATGACTGCAATGAAATATCAATATTGCTTGATGTTATAAGTTGTTCAGTAGAAATAACTGCACTTAAAATAGACCTGTGGAAAATGTCAGTAATAAATGAAACATACAGTACCTGTTCATCTGTTTATTTACTCATAAACAGTCACTTCATCTCTCTTAGATCATACATGAGCCTAGATAATACACCAGCTTAATTTATACATGAGCACATTAATCATTCTTCTTCTCCATCTTTCGTTCACTTGAAATTGATTGCCTATAGCTGCAATGTTTGATTGTTTGATTACATATACACATCTGTTCAATATCTTGTGTATTAATGAGGCTATTAATTATTTACTTTTGTGTGTTTCAGAAACAAACTCTTGGTCTCCTAGGAGTCATTACCACTCCATACAAGAGCATTCACAAAAGTGGACATATGACAGCATAGATATGAAGGTTGTGAAACAAGAACTACCAGATGTTCTGTGTGAAGACAAGAGTCACAGATTCGGTAAAATAGTAGACGTAGCTGGAGGTAGCATCATTCAAGAAATGACAGAACACAGTAACTCAGAATCAAGAATGCTTGATAAAAGTTGTAAGGCATCAGTAAAACATGAACATTATTGTCAAATTTCAGAAAATGCTTCTTCTGTGATTGATACAAATAATAAACCACCTCTGATTATTGAGAATTGTCAGCAGCAAAATAAGGAAACACAAGAAAAACATACACAGAGCTTTGCAAGGTCTCTTGATGACATTTTTGGTTATGTCAGTTATAGCTCTCAAAGAACTCACACAGGAGACTTGTCTGATGTTTCTAGTCCAAATGTTTGTGCAGACAGATATAAGAAAACACATAGTGAAGGGATGTCAAACAAATGTAATGAATGGGACGGTCTTTTGATTCAAGATGACCATCTAGAGTGCAAAATGAACATGAATCACAAGAAAATACATACAGGAGAGAAACCTTACAAGTGTGATGTTTGTGGTGCTTCTTTTACTGAAGCTGGCAGTCTGAAGGTCCATAAGAGAACACATACAGGAGAGAAACCTTACAAGTGTGATGTTTGTGGTGCTTCTTTTACTCGGACTGGCAGTCTGAAGGACCATAAGAGAACACATACAGGAGAGAAACCTTACAAGTGTGATGTTTGTGGTGCTTCTTTTACTGAAGCTGGCAGTCTGAGGGTCCATAAGAGAACACATACAGGAGAGAAACCTTACAAGTGTGATGTTTGTGGTGCTTCTTTTACTCAATCTGGCAGTTTGAAGGTCCATAAGAGAACACATACAGGAGAGAAACCTTACAAGTGTGATGTTTGTGGTGCTTCTTTTACTGAAGCTGGCAGTCTGAGGGTCCATAAGAGAACACATACAGGAGAGAAACCTCACAAGTGTGATGTTTGTGGTGCTTCTTTTTCTGAAGCTGGCAGTCTGAAGGTCCATAAGAGAACACATACAGGAGAGAAACCTTACAAGTGTGATGTTTGTGGTGCTTCTTTTTCTGAAGCTGGCAGTCTGAAGGTCCATAAGAGAACACATACAGGAGAGAAACCTTACAAGTGTGATGTTTGTGGTGCTTCTTTTACTCGGACTGGCAGTCTGAAGGACCATAAGAGAACACATACAGGAGAGAAACCTTACAAGTGTGATGTTTGTGGTGCTTCTTTTACTCATGGTGGCCATCTGAAGGGCCATAAGAGAACACACACAGGAGAGAAACCTTACAAGTGTGATGTTTGTGGTGCTTCTTTTACTGAAGCTGGCAGTCTGAAGGTCCATAAGAGAACACATACAGGAGAGAAACCTTACAAGTGTGATGTTTGTGGTGCTTCTTTTACTCGGGCTGGCAGTCTGAAGGGCCATAAGAGAACACATACAGGAGAGAAACCTTACAAGTGTGATGTTTGTGGTGCTTCTTTTACTCATGCTGGCAGTCTGAAGGACCATAAGAGAACACATACAGGAGAGAAACCTTACAAGTGTGATGTTTGTGGTGCTTCTTTTACTGAAGCTGGCAGTCTGAAGGGCCATAAGAGAACACATACAGGAGAGAAACCTTACAAGTGTGATGTTTGTGGTGCTTCTTTTACTCATGGTGGCCATCTGAAGGGCCATAAGAGAACACACACAGGAGAGAAACCTTACAAATGTGATGATTGTGGTGCTTCTTTTACTCGAGCTCACAGACTGATGATCCACAAGAGAATGCACACAGGAGAGAGACCTTACAAGTGTGATGTTTGTTGTGCATCTTTTACTGAAGCTGGCCATCTGAAGGTCCATAAGAGAACCCATACAGGAGAGAAACCTTACAAGTGTGATGTTTGTGGTGCTTCTTTTACTCACGCTGGCAGTTTGAAATTCCACAAGGGAACACATACAGGTGAGAGACCTTACAAATGTGATGATTGAGGTGCTTTTTTTACTCACACTTGTGATGTGAAGAAACTTATAAGAATGCGTCATCATCATCATGTGCCCTGCAAACTACCATAGATGTTCATGTATCTCCTCAGATCTTGCTCCCTGTTCAGTATCAATTCTGCTGATAGTATTTCTATGTCACCATACAGTCCATCCAGCATCATCTCTCTTGGTCTGCCCATGTCTCTTTTCCACTGATCTTTCCAAACGTTACAATGCTGTCTCATGCTTTTCTTCTCATCACAATACTAGAGAATGCTATTGTCTCTTTCTGATAGTTGTATATAATGTTCTACTTTCATTAGCCTCTTCCAGGCAATCAATTTACTCTGGCAATCCAAGCCATTCACAACAACTATCTAAAGAATCATATTGTTGCTGCTTCCAACAAAATAGATGATATTTTATCAAATCCAACCAAATTTGACTTAGATCCTGAAGTCATCAACCCTAGGAAATTGGTTGCAATAGTGAAGAAAGAGATTCAATCACTATTAGATAGTAAATTCACCAGTGAGGTGACTGCACAGTTAGTCATTCCATAGGGCTCATAAACCCCAATTTTATGGCCTTCCTAAATTGCCCATGCCTTGGGTACCACTGAGAATGATTTAATCTATGATCAACTTCGTCCAACACAGTATGGTGAAATAGCTTGCAGAAACTGCTAAACCAGTGTGACAATCATTCAACCTCTTAATATTAAAAGATTAATTTGAACTGGTCAAACTACTGGATACTATTGATCTTAAACTAAAGTGCAAGCCGTCAATGGATATTGTATCAATTTTCACTGATATTCCCATGGAAGAACCAGGGTTCACCATCTGTGATCGCATAAAAGAAAAGAAACAAAACTTAGGCCTACCAAAATCCAAATTCAAGAAATTACTACTGCTGTAGACATCTAATAGTAAATTAATTTTTCTGTAAAAAATTGTACCATCAAATTGACAGTGTGGGCATGAGAAGTCCTCTAAGTCCCATTCTAACAGACATCTTTATGGTGCACTCAGGAAAACAAAGACCCTCAAATATTAAGGACCTAGTTCTATACCTCTGGTATGTGAATGATATATTATTCATCCCAGAGACCAGACAACAGGCTGAACCATTCCACTCAATCATGAACAAGCCCACGAAAACATTTCTTTTTCTTTTGACCATGAACATAATGACTCCATATCATTCTTAGCCATATTAATTTAACATTAACAGGATAGCACCATCCAAAATTCTGTCTATTGAAAGGGAACATGGACAGGCCAATACCTGAATTTAAATAGCTTTGCACCTATTGAGTGTAAGCATGGCCTGGAACGGGCCCTGTTTTATCGACTTAGAATGATTTGCTTTGATCACACACTAAAATATGACCAGAAACTCTTAACCATAATCTTCAGTCAAATATATATTCAGAAGTCAGCATGGCCGAATGGATAAGAACGCATGTTCTTAAACATCTGGTGTGCTGATGTTGAGGTAAAGGGTTCAACCCCTACACCGGACAGTTGGACTTAAATGTTGACCTTTCATCCTTGACTTGGGGATGTAAATTACAAGTACCTCTGAAGTCGGAATGTGTTCGCCTGATGGTGAGGGACACTGTAAATAGGTAAAGCTAATCCACATGCAAAATTTAAGTCCAATACTACTAGAAGTTGTGAGTATGGACTATGCCTGAGCTCAAGGCAGGCTAGTGCCAAATAAAACATGTGTGCATTCAACTGACTTCATCAAATGTCATTATCAGTCACCCAAACCTACTCCCACAGAATCATCGGTCCCCACACCTCAAGTGTTTTTTTTTTTCAACGAACCTTTTGAGGAGACACTAATTAAACAAATATATTATGCAGCGTAAAGCGCACATTCTTTGTTGCTGAACCAGTGACCAGATATAAAACCACTTAGATAGTACTCATCTGTGAAAGAACTATTGTCTCTGTACGCCAAATCTGACTGCATTTACCAATTCCAGTGTGAGTGCCAAGCACCTTACATAGGTAGAATGGAAAGACAATGTAGTGAGTAACAAAACATATACCTGTACGGATGGGAAACAGATTTACTCAGTCTTCAGGAATCCCTGTGCAGTTGACAGGTCACAAAATGCTTAGACCGGCCAGCGATTTTAAGACATTTGTTTAATTGCCATCATAAAGTTAAAATATAGAAGATATCTTGTATATTGTATTTGATTAACAATAAATGATTGTTCAAATACATCAAGGCATTAGTAATTAGATGATTCCAGCCAGTTTTATGCAAACAGAAAGTCTTCATTTTAAATTTACAATTACCATTGTGAAAACTGATGCTCCACATTCAAACAATATCAGTGATTGTTTTTTAAGTATTTCAGCCCTAGTATAATTAATGTTAGTTAGTTAGTTAGTCGTAGTTCCAACCTCGTAGCAACGGGTTGTCCCCATTATGCTCCGTTCCTGTGCCAGTGAATATCACACAAAACGCTCCCCACTGCCCAATGTAAAAAATGGAAAAAACAGGAGTCTCAACAAACATCAGCCCACACAGATACACTGTGCATAATGCCGCCACCAGAATGTCAACACAATAGTCCCCAACGAAACACCCAGTTCATCTCTGATGGAATCGACAGTCATTTTCCCATCTGGATGTTTCCTAGATGTTCACCCACACAGTCCACAAAAATACAGTTCATCACCGACGGCAGTGGCAGTCAACCAGAAGCCCAGCAGCCACGCATTTCTGCATAAGGCAAAAACCGGTCAACTCTGGGACATAATCATCTACCATCATTATTGATGTGTCACAAAGTAATATTCTTTGAATATTTAAGTTTCATCTGTTGGGGTTTTAAAAACACTGTTCTCTTGGAGTGTGACTTTCAAGCCACAAAGAGACAGATGTCTCTTAGTAAACTTTTATTTGATCAGCTTTCTATTACAGCTGTTCTCTTACAATAAAATAAGGTGTTTGTATTTGTGGTTGGTGGCCATGGCAGTGACGTGACTAGTATGCCCAGTGATCATGTATTTGAATAAATATAAGTGCATTTCTTTAACTGACCAGGGCTCCAAAGTCAACCATCCCAAAACAGGCAGCAGGAAATGTCTTGGGAAGTTTAAACCTATTACCCCTCCTGGCAAGGTCTTTTACTTTAGTGATTTACTTGTGGCTTTTCTTTTTGTGACTTGTAAAGTTTTTGATAAATCTCTACTTTCTAGAAGCTCAAAAACTCTTTCACGCTGTTATTATATCTTGTAAAATGACAACTGTTGTCTTGGCCTCTGATTTGATTGAATGATAAGGGGAAAAAATTATATTTGAATATGCTGAGAAAATATTTTTGTTAATTTTCTGAAGTCCAATGTCACAATACTAAATCCATTTTTTTTTCTGAGAACTTCTTATCACAGAATGTGATCATATGTCTTGACAGACAAAATCAGTCATATTTGCATATTGCAAATTTTCAGTGTTGAATATGTATGCTTCTGTCATACTGAATCTGAATAAAATGGTTGTACAGAATAGTGTACAGATTTCAGATGATTTATTAATAATTACATGAAGGATGCTGAACAATAGTGAGATTGTTTATTGTAAATCCTTTAGAAGACTTAATTTCAATTCTTAAGGCTGATGCACTGATATTTATTTCATCTATGCATCTGTCAAGGCTTACATCTAATTGTTACTTTTGAAGTTTTGTTTATTAAACTTAAACTGGTCATTTGAAACACCACAAGAAAACACATAAAGAAAGAAAATGTTACAAATGATGGTAGTATTAATGCTTCTTTTATTCATGATAAAGATTTGAAATACCCTAACTTAATAAACGTCCACTAAAAACCTTTGAAATGTGTTAGTTTTGCTGTATGTATTTATTAAATTGGCTGTAAATAGCATATGCAAAACAGGTTTACATTTGAAGTTGTGCTGTGTCCCAGGTCATAAACTACGTGAACAATAAATGAAAAACCTTATATTTATGATGTTTATTGTGTGGTTATTTTTTACACATGTGGCAAGTAGTTTATATTTCTTTTCTCATTATTATTTATAACTTTCTTCTTGCTGTTTATGGTTTATCTATTGTTTGCATATGCAGAATGCAATGCATATTCTTTTTCTCATTATTTATCTATATTTCTTCTTACTATTTTTTTTTTGGGTTCACTCACTTTGAACTGAAGCATAGTCTATACAGCTACTACTTGTTCAGCTGCGACTGATGTTTGCGTGTGAATTAGCTATTCCTACCAGAGTCCCTCACCATCAGGCAACCCAACTCCGACTACAGAGGTAATTGTAATTTACGTTCCCAAGTCACGGACAAGAAGTTAACATGTTAATCCAACTGACAGGTGTTGGGGTTTAACCCGCTAACTCACCATCAGATAACCAGAAGTTTAGGAGCAAGTGCTCTTATCCATTCGGCCATGCTGACTATCAATGTTTATGGTTGATTGTTGTACTGTGTATAAATATAAATAAAAAGAATAGTTAGTTGCAGCTATTATTGCAGCCTGTGTACCACATGGCGTCATACAGCCAACTATTACTACTTCAGCTATTATTTCATCCAATGTAACACCTAATGATGGGAAAAATTTAAGAATAATAAAGAATATTTACTGGAACCAAGTAGTAGCAGTTAATAAATAATGGAAAATAAAGAGGTTAGTTACAAACAGATAAAGCTAGGAGTACGACGGGTGTTTCTTGTCACCAGATCTCTTCTCCAAATATAGCAAAGTAATAATGCGAGAGGTCAAAGAGAAGCCAGGAATACGAATCGAAAGTTATAATATGAATAATATACGCTATGTATATGACACATTATGGTGTCGGATAATGCAACAGACCTACAACAATTGTTGGAGATTGTAGTAACAGAAAGGTCTCTCCTTGAATATCAAGAAAACAGTAACAATGGTGATATAAAATAAAATGGTGACACCAAAATGTGACATAGAAATAGAAGGGGAAATTCTTGACCAAGTGGATAATTTTAAATACCTAGGGGCACTTATGCCGGCTTTGTGGCTTAGAAGTCATGACTTTTCTCCGTAATCTTGTATACTCTCGTCGGTAACGTGATGACGGTGAGAATCAGCAGTAGTTCGAACCGCATCAGTAACTTACGGGGTATGTGAGCCGGCCGCTCAGAAAGCAATGGCAAACTACTGAGCGTAATCTTGCCAAGAAATCAACATACAGCTGAAAGATGCTGGTGTTGACAGTGATGTCCTCCTGTAAAGGATATGCGAAAAAAAAAGAAGAAGAGGGGGCATCTTATAATGGAAGATGTACAACAAATATTAAGAGCAGAACAGGGCAGACAAAAGCCGCATTTAAGAAAATGAAGAGTATCATATGCAATAAGTCGCTATCTTTACATATATAATATCTTCAGTGACATTGTTAAACTTTAGCATCATCATTATGGTCACCATCAACATTATCATTATCAACGCAACCATGTAAGGATGTCGTTATTAGCTTTACTATTTTACCACTGTATCTATAATTTCTTGTAGTTCCTTGTGAAGGTTGCTATCAAGACAGTGCCATCAGCACAATGTAAGTTATTTATATTATGTCAACAAACCAGGATTCCTGACATATTTCATGTAGATGTCAATATATATTTACCGCGGGGCCTGAGTGATCTCGAGATATGGTGTCAGCTTTGAGTGCTCGAGGTCCCGGGTTCAAGCCCCGGTGAGGGCTGGGACTTTTTCACATGGACTTCTATTAACAAAATTTCTCCTGGTCTCTTGGTAGTGAGATCGGACGCCCGTGTGTATTGTTGTGCACGTAATATATCCCTTAGCAGTTGGGAATTTAAAAAGATAGCTTAACGGCGCTGCCCTGGCAAAATTTCGAGTTAAAAATCTACCCAAAGTATTTTCAGGAATCTCGCTGGTGCTGCGGAATTCGTGCACTGAGCTGAGATTTTCTGGACTCATGGACTCAAACTTGAGTTAGGAGTAGATTACATCTATGTGCCATGATGTTGACCCGTGGACTAAACTAAACTAACTAAACTAAACATATACTTACCGTACAATAAGAACAAATCAGTTGACATTACACTGAAATATTCCTAACTGGTTGTTGATTTTTCAGCAAAACCAACCGTCCATCTATTAACTATATCGTCTCGACCCATTATTTGTGTACCATTCCTCGATTTTAAACAGCCAGTTGTATTTCGTGTTTCCTACCTGATATTGTATTTATTTGTTAATACTGTATATGGAATGCGACTCTTTTACATAGTTTGTAGTAATCTCCATACATTGTTAATTCAGTCATACTTTAGCTTCATTGCATTTGTTTACTTATTCATTATGCATTCTATTACATTCTTCTTTATGTTTTTTTTTTTTATTTCTTCCTTCATTCATCATCTAAAAAATTGCGTCATTCATTCATTTCGTTTTTGCAATGCTGTGTGTAGGTGGAATTATTTCTTTTGATGTCTGTTAGTGTTGGATTAATTCTCGCAACATAACCCCGTTGTTTATCGATAGCCTGTATTATCTACATGTCGTGTTATCTGTTCTTTACAGTAATAGTTGACCTTTCTCTAATTTCTGTGCCCGCTTTAAGTAACGTTAAAACTGATTTGGTGTTCTTTAGTTTTTCCTTCACAGTTTTAATTCTTAACCTCATCTTTCCTATAACTTGCACTTGGTCGATATGTCCGTCTGCCATTGGACTAGTGTTTACTCTTAGTACTAAACTGCGTCTGAATCTCTTTCAAAACAGCATGTAGTCAGTTTGATTGCGAATATTATCGGCAGAGTTTGTCCACGTTTATAGTCACCGAGGGTGATGATTGAAACAGGTGTTGGCTTTTAAAGGCATTCTACCCATGCAATTAATCTGTCACCTCTCACATGCCTATCGCCAAGGCCATAGTTACCAGTCACGCCACTCAACATTTCGTTGCCTACATTGGCATAGTATTTTTCGTTCTAATTAGCCTAGACTGGATACCAAGAAATATTCTCAGTAGTATCAGAGGCCAGCCTGAAACTGACTACATGGAGATTGGACTATAGAAATGTTGACACCTTAATGTGTAGAATGGGGTCATTAATATTTATATTGTATATAGAGGCCGCGGCGAGTAATGCTATCTACAAGTTTTGTAAACAGAGCAGTGCACACCTCACTACATTGTAGAAACCAAAGCGCTCTCTCAGTCATAGAAGTGTACACGCCAGTATTCGTTTCAGACATGAAGTATACAGACCGGTTATCCACGCAGCCTTGAATTAGTATAGATCGAATACTTCACACTCCAAGTGTAGAATCTGTCTCGCTCGAATACACACATACGCGCACACACACACTATATATATATATATATATATATATATATATATATATATATATATATATATATAGAGAGAGAGAGAGAGAGAGAGAGACATTGTCGTAACCTTCTGTGTCTGGTTTCGATCTGTTAACAGGTATGATGATGGTGATAAATATGAGGTGGGCATGACCAGACTTCAAAAATACATATGGACACAAGTGGTACATCCGACTCATACACAGCTGTTGTGTTTGTCTTGCATGAGTGTTGTATGTTTGGTACTGTAGATGGTGGTGCCAAACACAACGCGTCTGATCGCATTTTTTTTATGGTTGTGAAAGTCTGACATGGGAGGGGTAGGGGGAGGATGGTATAGGACTGTGCACATATAATTATGTTTGTGCTGACAATAGTACTTCTACCAGAGATAGTGGTTTTGCATTTGTACCGATATAACATATCTGTTATTTTTATCTCTAGATACGTCCATGCGTTTTTCTGTGCCTGGTTTTGTTGACATGGAAAGATTATTCAGTACAATATTAATATGATTGTCTGATGTTAAGCCAGATGGAAAGTCCGCCTTATTTTTTTCCATTTGCCTAAGCCCGTTATGGTAGGTCTTTGGAAGTTAAATTTTTCTTCATCCCTT
This sequence comes from Cepaea hortensis, assembly GCA_963921405.1. Lineage (NCBI taxonomy): Eukaryota > Metazoa > Mollusca > Gastropoda > Stylommatophora > Helicidae > Cepaea > Cepaea hortensis. The sequence goes on along the minus strand of OY992884.1, from coordinate 90,527,486 downwards.
TACTAGACATCATTTTTAAAACGACCCGTTTTTCAGTTGTAAGACATCGCAGTCTTTTTTAAAACAATTATTTCGTTCACAGCAGTGTACATTGTGTATTTTCCTTTACATTTGCTAATGCAACAAATTCATTGCTAATACATATTCATAGTGCAGTGATGTCGGTTATTGACTCAACTCAACTCAACTCAACATATTCATATACACATAATAATACCATTACATTTATGGTAAGGTGCAATTACTTACACATTACTTGATGATGATGATCATGATGATGATGATGAAGTAATTATCTGATCTCATGCATACTAAAATCTATCACTATAAATTATTGTATACTCCAAGTGTCCACACGCACACTTAGTTTTATTTAAACGTTTAAACGTATCATTGAATGGATCTTACAGTAAACATTGCAACAAGCGTTCTATTTGACAAAGGCCGTAATCTTCCCCATAGCATTGTATGTAATATTCCATGTTTTCACACATTGCATAGTGATAGGGGCATAACTATTTGGTAAAGTTTCTATATTATTAAATAAGGGTATAATTATTTGCAGCGCATTTTTTAAACTTAATGCGATTATGCTGACTCCGTGGAACAAACATATATTATTTTTTGCTTGATTGCTTATGTTCGCTGGCTGTGAACTCCAGCATGAAGTCCTGTATGTCTGATGGAGACATCCTGTTGTCCAGCATCTGTGTGATGTCATACAGGACGTGAGGTTTGCGTGAGTATCCGTTGTCCCATGTCTGGCTTATTGGTGTGGAGGCTGGTGGCTCCTCGCCGTGCAGGCAGATACTCTCCGACTTCGAAAGCATCAGCAATCCTACTACGTTAGCCAGGACCCCTAAGGAACCTGTTGCCCAGGATGCACGGCGAGAACGTGTTAGTAGGTCTTGGTCAGTATAGAACCTGGCCCTGGTGCCTTGAAAACACCTCTGCGTCCCAAACATATTATACACATAGTTTAATTGCGACAATGTTTATGCACAGCTCAATAAGATATTATATATATATATATATATATATATATATATATATATATATATATATATATATATATATATATATATATATATATATATATATCGATGTGTGTATGTATGTATGTATGTGTATCCATTATTTATGCTTTCGTGAACGGTCCATCCGATTGAGATGAAATTTTCTACACGTTGTCCGTTCATTCCTGTGCAACCAACTGTCATAGTTTTAGCTATTAGTTTTCAGCTATTACATTCCTAAAATTTAATTTTGTAATTACATGACTGAAAATAATCTACTGACTGAAAAAAATAGAAATCTATATGAATTAAATGAGGTGCAGCCGGGCCAGGTCAGATAGACACCTCCCTCCTCCTACCTCCTCCCTCCTCCTCCTCTCTTCTCCTCTTAATCCCTCCTCCTCCCTCCTATTTCTCCCTACTCCTACTCCTCCCTCCTCTTCCCACCTCCTCCTCTCTCCGCCTATCTCTTCCTCCCTCCTCCACCTCCCTCTTCCTCCTCCCAGCTCCTACTCCTCCTTTTTCTTCTTCTGCTGCTGCTGCCGCCGCTCCATTTACCCAAGTTAATTGTTGGGGAAGATGTTAAGACCTTTCAAGTGCTCTTTCTAATGCTTTTTGTAAGTTGGTCTTCGTTTATCTAGGTTGTTCTAACTGCAACCAACAAATGATTAGACAGACAGACAGACAGAGAGGTAGGGACAGACAGACAGACGGGAACGGGAACTTATATGACTACTTATATGAATTAAATGAGATGCTCCCCATCAGGGGCTGGGCGAAGCCGGGCAGGGTCAAGCAGACAGATAGACAGTCGGGAACGGGAACTTATATGACTACTTATATGAATTAAATGAGATGCTCCACACCAGGAGCTGGGCGATGCCGGGCCGGGTCAGACAGACAGACAGACAGACAGTCTGGAACGGGAACAGGAACTTATATGACTACTTATATGAATTAAATGAGATGCTCCCCACCAGGGACTGGGCGAAGCCGGGCCGCGTCTGCTAGTATATATATATATATATATATATATATATATATATATATATATATATATATATATATATATATATATATATATAAAAGAGTGATTGGAGTAGTTTAAATGGTATTACTTTTCTTGGCGATTTATTTATCTCCAGCTTAGTTTACAGGGGGAAACAAGAAAAGTTTAGTTTATGACCTACCGATTTTCAAGGGGTATAATAATTATGATAACTTTATATTTTAATGTTTCCTTCATTCTCGTATACTTCTTCTTCTTCGTTCATCCGGAGTTTTTTTTCGGATGTGATTGCGTTGTGCCTGTTTACAGCAGAGCTGCGTTCTTGCGCCGTTAGGCCGACACATCCGACTTCTGCGGGCATTTGTTGACCGGGTTAACCTTCCCGGGGGTTTCTTAGGACGTTTGACTCTCACTGTTGTGGTGTTATCCCCCATCCCAGCTGGTCCATATAGAACAGCCAAAGATCCTGGTCAGCCCTCAAGGGAAGGCAGGGGCAGACCATGGGCATTCCCCGCCATCCAAGGAGGCTTCCATACTTGCAGAGCCGATACATAGCGCTCTGGTACTGGGCTCACCCAAGGAATCGTCACGTCCTGCACATGGCTGCTTAGCCTCACTTCCGTATATTGGGCCTTCCGTTCACCATAGGCTGTTCTTCCGGAAACCAGAAGTATGTGTAACAGTAATAGAGTACTGGGGTATTATTAGGATCTAGTGGGAAACAGATACAGCACGATTGAGCATTGAGAGTGAAAGGATGGGAGATGCTCAATCGTGACGTATTGGGTTGGCAAGGGCAGTTAACATCACACCCTTGAGAGGGAAAGAAGCAAGTTGTCATCATGAAGCAATAAACTATTTTAACTTAACCTCTGGCTTGTTAATCTCTGTACACACTGTTACAGGATTAATTATGGTGCCTAAGACCCAGGATTAGAACCTGATATAATCACCTGAGAAAAATACAATGCGAAGTCAAGCCGAATAACGTCGCGGAGAAGTTCAATAACAGGCGCACCAAAAGATGGCCAGTAAGTTTGTAAATCTTAGTTATCTGTGAATACAGAGGCCAAAAGCTCACCCAGGAGTGGTCCTCTGTAAGTCTTTTTCAAGACTTAAGATAACAAATAAAGTAGCGCCAAGAGCCTTGATATAACTTTATTATAGCCGCCGTGCTGCAAGTTGATTGTCAGCAACAGGCTTAACATGGACGGTGCCTGAATTGTTACGTTTCAAGAGCCATTACAGCCGCTGTGAGGGGACGAACCGGAATGATCATGTCCTGAGAGTTTGGGCAAACCAGCAATTCAGCCAGAACATTTAGTCGGTCAGAACAAGAACCTCGTTTCTTTCGTTGATCGGGCCATAGATTGTTGAAACAGTCAAATATCACTGGGCCTCGGCTGATCCTGATACTTTTGTTGGGGCCTCGTTATTACTAAGACCCTATCAAGACGGCGAAGATGAACCCCACCCGGGGTGAAAGCAAAGACTAGTATCAGATGTGACCCGACCAGGGGTTGAAGATTATCCAGGCATCCCATGAGAAGTGACCTGAGGGGAAGAGATAGGCTACCTAGACTCCGCTACCTAAATTCCACGACTGATGGTCAGCTGATGCAGGCACCTGGTGTTCGAACTTAATTTGACGGCGAGTCGAAGAAAGTAGTTGCTTGAACAAGGAAACAGAGTCAGGGTAAATTTCTGTATTACATGAACATAGTAGTTGACTGAACAGTTTTACAAAACAAGTGAATTGTGCTCTTTAAAAATTAAGAAATTGCAATTGTGTGATACTTAGACCCAGAAAATAACTGCGCATTGCTATATAATAAGTGAGTGCATTATTTAAATTTAGAAGTAAATTTGTGTGATACTTAGACCCAGAAAATAACTGCGCATTGCTATAATAAGTGAGTGTATTCTTTAAATTTAGAGGTTGAAATTGTGTGTTTCTTTGCTTGCTTTGTTAAAGTATATTTCAGCAGAACAGGACACCTTGGCACAGATTTTGACAGGCGTGGGAACAGCAGTGGGCAGGCTTAATATGGTGATTAAACAACAAGGGATGGCAACAGAATAATATTAGAGTAATTAATTGAACATATTAAGTATTGCTGCTGAATTTGAAATTAATATTGTTTGAAATATTTGTATATTGCTTGATAATTTCCAGTACAGATTTTAGGATGCAACCCCAAGATTTTTCACAGGTACTGACTGGAGTTAGTGGGGCAATAGCAAGGTTGGATGCAGTATTGAGACAACGTAGTAGAGGTTTCCAATCGAATGGCCAGTATGATACCATTACGCCAAGGCCACATCAAAGCTCAACCTGCTTTAGAAAACAACCGCTTTATAACAACGACAGAAACTGTCACAGATGGAATGTAAACGACGTAACGAGAACACGAAGGTATGAAGAGAGACAACATTTTTATAAGAAAAGATGGAACTGGCCATCTAATAGTGAGGAGCAGAAAACATTACGAAATCAATGGTTTGAAATCAGAAGATTGAGATATGCACTCGCAAAGTCAAACAAAGGAGAAAATCAGCATCAGACTAATAGAACCTTAGCAGATGATCGACAGGTGTTTTCAATTTGTAGGGGTAGACAGGAAAGAGAGACACAGACGCAGATGATTGAAGTGGTAGAACGGAACACACAGACACAAGTTGATATAGTGGGAAAGAAAACCCAGATACAACCAAACAACAAGATAACGAAGGGAAGTCAAACCGAGTTGGTAGAAACTCAATCAAAGCCAACTGACTTAAAAGTGACGAAGAGAAACACCGTTGCATTAAAGAGAGACACAGGTACAAAAGTTAGACAACCCAAGACAGAAGACAGCAGAAAGAAAATTAGAAAGAGTGTTAGAGTTAGAAATGAAAAAACTTTGCTCATGTATAATCGTGGATGTGGAACCGAGGAATCTTATGAATCAGAATCTTCAGACCTCACAGATTTTGGTATAGAATGTACACCAGACAGAGATTTAAAAGGAATGAATAGGAACGATCCTGACTCGAAGCGAGATGTTTCCTCGTGCGGTATGGTTAGTGGTAGACAAGCAGGCAAATTTTTAGTTAGTGACTCTTCGGAACAAGATAACAGTATATATGGCAGAAAAGTAGCAAAAGCCAGGAGACGAATTCCAAGGATGGGAGCAAATGATACTTTTAAAAAGAAAGATGTTTATCTATTGGAAAGTAGAACACAAAAACAACAAAAGACTGAAGCAGCGCTGGACAAAACTAGAAGTCTCATGAAGGCATTAAGACCATGGTTATATGGAAATAACTAATACGTGCAGGTTTGGATATTTTGTAACTGAGATATTGTTCAGAAGAAATATTGTCAGGTGGACAGATTGTCAGACAATCGGTATATCCAATACCTATAGAGAATGAAATATTAATTGCGTCGGGTAGACGAGAAAGTTGGAAGTGGAATTGGTGGTTTTGGTGAGAGGTCTATAATAAATAGACAAGTTCTTTTGATGGGAGTAGCATGGTGGAGATACTGTAGTTAACAGTAATGATTAAGAAGTAGTAGTATGGATGAAAAGTCAGAGTCTAGTAGTAGTATGGAAGAAACTAATAAGTTGTACGAAGAAGAAGATATTGATGTAGAATTGGCACTTATTCAAAGAAATTTGGACTTGTTGAAGAAGCGGAAACGTAGGAGATAGATATTTGAAAATACTGCAGATGGCAGGAGTTAGAAGTGAAAGGGATGCCTGAAGAAGCATACGAAACGGTAGAAGTGGTCTTGAGATATTGATACAAAGGGGTGAAGGTATTTTTTTTCGTTACTGTTGGTAATGCCGTGTTTCCAAGAGAAACCAGATCAAAAGTTCGTTGATAAGTAGAGGTTGGCTACTACGTTGAAGTAATATTGAGATATAATAATAATGAGACATGATTAGTGGCCACATTACAAATAAAAAAAAAAAAAGGGATTGAACATGTAGTTTACAGTGCTCACTTAGGAGGTTATTTTGGATGTTATGTGATGTTGGGAGTTAGGAGATAATAAATGGAATGGTAAATGTTGATTACTGATTTGTTTAGATAGATGGAACAGATGTGATTCTAATTGGACTGTAGTTAACAGATATACAGATGGACAGTGAACTGTTTAGTTTTTCGGTCATAGATATATTAGAATGACCTGTATAAATAGATATACCTTGTTTTACTTAGTATGAGGGGCCAATGTTGGTGGGTCACTATACGAGGTTGTAATTGTTTGAGTAATGAGTCATATATAATAAGTTTTTATGATTGAATTGGTTCTGGAAAATGATGGCTAATGTTTAGTTGTTTTAGTCCTTCATTATAAGTTTTTTTTTGTTTTAGTTTTGAAAAATGATTGTGGTTAGTTGGTTTATTGAGTTAGAATAAGGTGATTGTGTTCCTAGCATTTGAATTGATAAAAAAAAAACTATTGGGCCGTAAAAGTGTCCAATAGTGATAGTTAGAAGTAAGGTGTTTTATTCTGATTTGATGCATGTTATTTTATAAATGTGTTTTTCCTTATATTAATTTGGAGTTATGACGGCTGGTGTGATTTGATCCTGATTACATAAATGGTTTTGTATATTAAGTTACTTGGTTAGTAAATAAGTTATGAAGTTAGTTAATTAAGTTTAATTTTCAAATATAAAAGTTTTGCTTAAGGTTTTCGTTCAGAAAGGAGTTAATAAAAACTAAATTATCCACTGATATAAGGTAGGGGGAAGCTTAGATGACCTGAATGTTGAAATAGTTAAGCAATGCTGTGCATTCATAAATTAGTGGGAAATCAGGGTTGGTGAACGTGTGTACACGAATGGATAGACGTATCCAGGGCCTGCACACACGTCACTGTGTTCATAAGTGGCAGTATGGGAAGTGCGGGGGCAAGAAATAGGGGCTGTGAAATACCAGCTTTAATTTTATTAAAGGTGTTCATAAAATATGAACATGGGCTCAGGGTGGAAGGTGAGATAACGAAAAAGGAACAGAATTGTGGTTGGCAATGTCAATGTGGAATGTATAAGCTTTATGAAAACTTATGCCAAATTGTTTTATAACGAACAACGATGTATTTCATAAGGTGTTTTAAAAAATTATTTTACAAAATTTTTTTATTGGCAAGGGAGGTAAAGGGTGAGTGTCTTAAATGTGCATTACTGTATGTACATGTGGTCATGTCGTGTATTCATTCTTTATACTTCTTACTAGGTGCGCACCGCTTCTTTACTTTTTCTAACTACATTGTTTTTGTACGTCCTCGGTTTTGGAAGAGTGGGAAGTTTTATAAAAAAGAAAAATGTTTCGATAAAGAATTTATGAGCTGTTCTTATAATATGTATATTTGATACAGGAAACAGGAAGAGCTAAGAAAGAACCAGAAAAGTAGAAATATATAGTAGATGGCTATATAATTTTGAAAAAAAAAAGGGGACTATTTGGATTAACAGGGTTACCATACGTGGTATTATACAAAGAGAGTTCGAAGAAGAAGTATATGGGGGGGGGGGGGGGGGGGGTTACTAGCAAACCATATCACTGGGAGAAGAGTTAAAAGATATATTATTTACTTGAAATGATTTAGGGAAGATTAGAGGAAAAAGAGGGAATAGAGTAAGGGGATTAGGAGTAAAGATTTTTCCTTTGTAAGGAAAATTCTTTAATAAACATGGGGAGGTGTAACAGTAATAGAGTACTGGGGTATTATTAGGATCTAGTGGGAAACAGATACAGCACGATTGAGCATTGAGAGTGAAAGGATGGGAGATGCTCAATCGTGACGTATTGGGTTGGCAAGGGCAGTTAACATCACACCCTTGAGAGGGAAAGAAGCAAGTTGTCATCATGAAGCAATAAACTATTTTAACTTAACCTCTGGCTTGTTAATCTCTGTACACACTGTTACATATGCAGTCTGCAGATGACATCCACACAGTGAGCTTTCGATTCGGACTTTCCATGTAATGGATTTGCTAGCCAAGCAATATTCCATTTCGTGCCACTAGGACACTTTTCCACCTTTTATGAAGCCCACACAGTGGGCTTTTGATTCAGACTTTCCACGTAATGGATTTGCTATCCAAGCAATATTCCATTTCGTGCCACTAGGACACTTTTCCACCTTTTATGAAGCCCACACAGTGGGCTTTTGATTCGAACTTTCCACGTAATGGATTTGCGATCCAAGCAATATTCCATTTCGTGCCACTAGGACACTTTTCCACCTTTTATGAAGCCCACACAATGGGCTTTTGATTTGGACTTTCCACGTAATGGATTTGCTATCCAAGCAATATTCCATTTCATCCCTCTGGGTCTTCATGCACCTTTAAATGTCAACCTGTATATAGTTAAAGTAATCTGCGGTCAACTTTAGCTTGTTGATATCTCCATAGAGCTTGTCCTCAAATGAAGCAGGTGTGGGCCAAAATATCTTTCTCTGTTCTGCATACGTTGGGCAATCCTGCAGCAAATGTTTTGCTGTCATTTTTCCAGTTCTACAATTACATTCATCGGTATCTCCTATCTTTAGTTTATTGAACAAGTGGTATTTCAGCCTGTTGTGTCCTGTGCGGAGTCTGAAGATTGCTACTTGTTCTCTTCTGTCGAGTTTGTAATATGCATCATCCTTCTGATGGCCTGGATGCTCTGATTCCCATTTGGTTCTATAAGTGCTTTTTATCAACCTCTTTGCCTCATTATAGGTTATGTCTATGTCAGGCTGTGGTAGTCGTCCGCCCTCTTTTGCCAGTCTGTCAGCCTCTTCGTTTCCAGGTATACTGCAATGTGATGGGATCCACTGTATTACAACTTTTTTGGATTTCTGGCATAGACCATGGAGTGCTGCTCTTAGGTCAGTTAGTTCTGTGCTGTTATTGCTCTTCAGTATTGAGACAGCTGACTTTGCATCTGTGAAGATAGCTATTTGCTTCTCTTTATTTTCCTCCATCAGGAGCATTTCTGCTGCAGTTTTCAGAGCCTCTACCTCCGCTTTGAAGTTACTTGAAAATTTTCCAGTTGCCAGTGAATGTGTTTTTTTCGCTCCATTTTTTAAATTTAGGAAAATTCCTCCTCCTCCATTCTCTGTTGAATTTTTGGCTGATCCGTCTGTATATGCATGGGTCCAATTCCTGCTTGGGTAATGTTCTTTTATGTAGTTTAGGGTTATTTCTCTTCTTTCGGTTTCATGCTGAGTGTTCTTTTTCTCAATACCAGGAATGTTTTCTATCATCTCAGGCAGTTGCTGCTGTCTCCAAGCTGGGAACTTGTGTGCATTGTGTATGGGCTTGACTGTTGATATGTTAAGAATAGGATCTGACCTAATCCTTCGTTTTGCAGTTTCTACAAAGTTGCTACGCTTCAGTCTTCCCTTTCCAAAACCATTAAATCTGTTGTACATAGGGTGGTCTGTCAATCTTCTAAATTTTTCTGCTTGTTGCTGGGCTCTGCTATCTCTTCTATCCTGCATTGGTTGTAAACAAGTGATCTTTTCTAATTCATTAATAGGCGTTGTCTTCAGGCTTCCAGTTATGATTCGCATTCCTTGATTTTGGACTCTACTTATTTTGTTAAAGTTTGACTTAGCTGCTGTTGCCCAAGCTGCAATGCCATATTCCAGTACTAGCCTCACCCGCCCAGTATATAATTTCTTGAGAACTTTCTCATCTGCTCCCCATGTTGTACCAGCAAGCTTTTTCATGATTGCCATTCTTTGCCTTGCTCTTGTTCGATTTTTCTCAACCTGTGTCTTCCATGTCAGGCGACGATCAAAGGTGACTCCTAGATAGTTTGGATTTTCTTCATGGCGCAATATTTTTCCATTCAATACCAGCTTAGGTTGCTGAGTTTTAGTTGAGAGGGAGAACACTGTGCATGTTGTTTTCTCCTCACTTATCTTCACTAGCCATGATTTTGACCAGTCCTCTAGCGCTAATAGGGATTGCTGTATTCTGCTGTTAGCTGTACTAATATATTCTTCAGATGTCCATATGGCTAGGTCATCTGCAAAGGATGATGTGTGTACTCTGGCTGGAAAATTTTCCGTGATGTCGTTTATATATGCTAGGAATAATGTTGGTGAAAGAACTCCTCCTTGGGGGACACCTTGCTCCAACAGCATCATTTTGCTGGTTTGTCCTTGTACTTTTGTCCTGGCAGTTCTGTTCTCAAGGTAGTGGCTGATCCATTTGTACATTTTCCCGCAAACATGCATTTTTTGCAGTTTTACTTTCAGTCCTTCCTTCCATACTTTATCAAATGCTTTTTCTAAATCTATCCAGACTGCTAGTGTGTGCTTTTTCTCTTGGAAGGCATCCTCTATTTCCTGAGCTATATAGGTTATTTGATCTTCAGTAGATCTGTACTTTCTGAATCCTGCTTGGTGAGGTGTTAAGAGTTGGTTTTCTTCCAGATGCCATGTTAGCCTGCCATTGATAATGCGTTCCATTAATTTTCCTACACAGCTAAGAAGACTGATAGGTCGATAGCCATTTGGTTCTTCCAGGTCTTTTCCTTTCTTTGGGACTGGTATTAGTATAGCTTCCTTCCATGCCTGTGGGACTATTCCCCTCTTCCAGCTGTAATTTAGGACTGCTAGTAGTTTCTTTTTTGCCTTAGTGCTTAGTCCTATTAGCATTTCATTTGTGATTCCATCCTTTCCTGGTGATGTCTTCTTTTTTAGGGTATTCATTGCCTGTTCCATTTCTTCCATTGTTAGATTTGCCATCATATATTCTGCTGCTGTCTCTGTATATGTATGATGCATCTGTTTATCTTTGATTGCTTTCTTCTGTTCGGCTGTAATATCAATGTGGTTTGCACTGGCATAGTGTTCCATTAGTGCATTTGCAGCCTTTTTTCCTGTAAGCAAGGAATTTCCTTGTTTAATTGTTATTTGTTTGTTTCTAGGTCCTTCATTGTTCATGGCTTTCACTAGTTTCCATAGTTTGTTTCCATCCCTGTCAAAATTCAGGTTTTCTGTTTTTTTCCTCCAACAATCTCTTGTTGTTTGATTTACTGTTCTTTTATATTTTGCTGAGATGGCTTTGAGAGAGATGTTTGCTTCAGCTGTTTGTTCTCTCTCTGCGGTCTTCCTAGCATCTTCAACTTTGTCCTCCAAAAATTGTAGTTCTTCAGTCCAGTATGGTTTGTAATTTTTCCTTGCTCCTCTTGGAATAGACTCAGTGGCTGCCTGTATTATTGCTCTGTTTAGACTTTCCACCATTTGCTTCATGTTGCCATATCGTGTATTTACGTTTTCACAATATTTGTCTGTTAGTATGGCAAATCTGTCCCAATCTGCTCGTTTGTAATTCCAACGGGGCAAAGGCTTTTGCTCCTGTGGAACATACTCCATATTTATTACAAGCTTGATTGGTCTGTGGTCACTACCTGCTAATTGGTCCAGCACATGGCGATCGATTTTGTGGAGGATGTCTCCTGTGCAGAAAGCTAAGTCTGGAGTAGAAGTGGTAATCCATCTTCTGGAGTAGAAGCTCGGTGTGTCATCCGCTTTGTTAAGTAGATGGAGATTTGAGTCTATTTCCCAGTCCTCCACTTCATCTCCTCTTTTGTCAGTATCTGGGTATCCCCATCTTTCTGAACGGCTATTAAAGTCTCCGACAACAATGCAATTTGTGTCAGTTATTTCCATGTTTGAGAGTGTAAGATCCTTATCTGCCGGGCTATATAGATTGTAAATTCTTATTTTCACGTCCTTTATCATTATATCAACACCTATAATTTCCGTTTGGTTGTCAGAGATCACAGATACTTCGCTGCAAGGTATTGTATTTCGTGTAAGTATTACAACTCCTCCTTTATGTCCTTCGCGGTCGAAACGTGTGGCCTGATATCCCTCGACTGAAAATGTGCGATTGGCGTTGAGGTGTGTCTCTTGAATGCATGCCACATCTATTCTATCTTTATGAAGACGCTGTGTTAGGGAGGCTTTCTTGTTATAAACTCCTTCTGCATTCCATTGTAGTATGTTGAGTGTCCGGGGTGTTTGGTCAATAGCTCTTAACCTACTCCTCTGTGCCTTGACTCCACAGCACAGGGGAAGGTGACCACCAGTAGTCATGGGTGGACCCCCTCGAGGCAGGGGGCCCGGCACTATCACCGCCTGATGGGACTTCACGGGATTAGCACCATATCGATTAACTTTCATCTGTGGCATCATGAAATGATAAAGTTACGTTGCACTTCTTTGTCAAGCCTGTGGCTCAGTACATCCGATTTCGACAAGCATTTGTTCGGGATGCTTTCCCTAGCCTTTGACTGTCCCCAGTCTACCTACAAGGCAGCAGGTTTGTGCGTCACTTCGTCTGGTCCCTCTCCCTTGACCTGTCCGACATGGGTGACCCTACCAGTAGCTGTGCTACCGTCGGCATAGCTCTTGGGGTCATTGGAACGCTCAAGCCCCTCTACCTCGTCAAGGTGGACGCACGGCAGAGGGGATTCTCGTATACATTGTGTATCAATTGCTGTTATTAGTGCATTATATTTCTTTATTGAGCTGGCGTTTTAGAAAGTAAAATTTAATTTGATTCAGCTGTATAATAAAATAAGATGGACCACGTTAGCATGACATAGTGTGTATGTACTGGTTTATAAAATAACCACGTGAGATTGTGATTGTTCAGCCTTCTGAGGAAACCCGGTTGGTTAGTGGGCAGGAAATATGTTGTTTGAAATATGTCTATATCTGCAATGGTGAACTGTCTGAACCCTTTCCTGTCACCAATGGAGTGAAGCAAGGATGTGTCCTGGCACCAACACTGTTCAGCCTCATGTTTTCAGCCATGTTTCAGCCTTCGAGAATGACGACATTGGAATAGACACAAATGACCGTATGGATGGACAGTTATGCAATCTCAGAAGGCTGAAAGCTAAAACCAAAATTAACAGCGACACCGTCAGAGAGCTCCTGTTTGCTGATGATTGCGTTCTATACGCCAACTCAGAGGCGGACATGCAACATAATGTTACAGCTTTCTCACATGCCTGTGCCAATTTTGGGCTCAATATCAACTTGGAGAAGACTGTAGTTATGTACCAGCCAGCTCCAGGGAATAATCACACTGTACCGAATATCAAAGTGAATGGTCATAGTCAAAGTGTTGTGGACAAATTCACCTATCTTGGCAGCACTGTGTCACAAGCTGCCACAATTGATGATGAAGTGAATGCAAGAATCTCCAAGGCCATCGCGGCCTTTGGCAGACTGTACAAGAATGTATGGGACAGAACTGGAATAAGCCTGCAAACAAAGCTAAAAGTCTATAAAGCAGTTGTATTATCCACACTGCTACATGCTTGTGAAACCTGGACTGTTTATCAGCGACACGCTAGGAAATTAAACCACTTCCACAAAATCTGCCTAAGGAAGCTACTGAAGATTAAATGGCAAGACAAGATCCCAGACACTGAAGTCCTAGAGAGCCCTGTATCCACACTCTACTGATGAAGAGTTAGATTCGCTGGGCTGGTCACTTGACTCGCATGCCAGATCACAGGCTCCCTAAACGAATTTTTTACAGCGAACTGTGTTGTGGTAAACGCTCCCAAGGTGGCCAGAGGAAACGCTTTAAAGACACTCTGAAAATCTCTCTGAATGCTTTTGGAATTCATCATAACACCTGGGAGACTGCAGCCAGAGACCGAAATTCGTGGCATGCATCATTACACAAGGGTGCAGTCATCTGTGAGGCAACCAGGACTGCAAGAGCTAAAAAAAAAAAAGAGCAAAAAGAAAAGGCAGGACAGAAAAACCACTGCAGGAAATCCTCCTCCAGAAACGTCTAGCATTCTTTGTCCACATTGTCAAAGAACATTTCGACCCAAAATAGGCCTTATCAGCCATCTTAGAACCCACGGCTCCATAATTTCAACCCCACTGGATGAAATGAATGGTCATCATCATTCTTGATGGACACACAACATATCTGCAATGTTGTCTCTTGTATGAATTTAACTGTCTTTTTCAGTTCACACAGTGGTCCATAGAAAGGATGCAGTGAGAAAGTGTCGTGGATGCCTTGAAGCGGTGTCATGGATGCAGTGAGACGATACCATGGATGCAGTGAGACGGTGTCATGGATGCTACGTGATATGTCATGGATGTAGTGAGATGGTGTCGTGGAAGTAGTGAGATAGTGTCATGGATGCAGTGAGAGGGTTTATGGATGCAGTGAGGGGTGTCAAGGATGCAGTGAGATGGTGTCATGGATGTAGTGAGATAGTGTCATGGATACAGTGAGATAGTGTCATGGATACAGTGAGATAGTGTCATGGATGTAGTGAGATGGTTTCATGGATACAGTGAGCGGTTATGTGTACGGTGAGACGGTGTCATGGAGTAATATTATCACCAGAGCTAATGCATAATACAAATGATGGAGGCATGTGGAAAGACATAAACGCTTACACTAATTAGCAGAACAGCATGATGATGGTGATGATGCTTCCTGTTTGGTTCTAACGTCCAATATGGTATTAATGTGCTCGTGTTTACTCACAATGATGGGTTACCTACGCAGGTGTTGCCCACCATGTCATGCCGAATAAATTCTTTAACCCTAGTCGTGTGTTAAATTTCTTTCACAGTGGTATTATTATTATTATTATTATTATTATTATTATTATTATTATTATTATTATTATTATTATTATTATTATTATGTATGTAGTTATTTTGTATGCATGTATCCATAATTGGTGTTCCCTATGTAATATGGAAGTCTCGTTTTGGCCATTTTCCATTAATAAATACGGCACGAGTGGGTATCTCTGTAAGTGTGGTCACCATGCAAACTCGCGGTTCACGTGTCTGCCTCTAACCCCCCCCCCCCCCCCCCCTGTCAACACAATCAGAAGTGAGCAGCATACATGTTGGGTAAAACTAGGATTGTTTGCTGACAGCGTGTCTGTACACAAGTAGAGCCGATGATTAAACTCACAGGTTCCACCAATAAAAGCTGCAGCACTCGCAGTCAACATTCTCACAAGACACACCATCATCAATACACGGCTTCTGAGGTAAGTATAAAGTTTGTCTGTGTGTCCAGTAGTATAGTTCTCTCAGTATGTACGTGAATCAAGTAAGTGTAGTTCTTTCATCATGCGTGTCTCTACAGCAAGTATAGTTCTCAGAGTATGTCCACGACTCCAGTAACTATAGATCTGTCATCATATCCATGTATCCAGTAAATATAGATCAGTAATCATGTCCGCGTCTTCAGTAAGTATAGACGTGACATCTTGTCCATGTCACTAGTAAGTATAGATCTACCATCATGTCCATGTCTCCAGAAAGTATAAATTTGTCATCGCGTCCATGTCTCCAGCAAGTATAGATCTGTCATCATGTCTATATCTCGAGTAAGTATTGATCTGTCTTCACGTCCATGTCTCTAGTAAGTATAGATATGTCATCATATACATTTCAACAGTAAGTATAGATCTGTCATCATATCCATATCAACGGTTTCCAGCATGGCGGCATTGAACCGTTGGGGCCTGTGGCGTGTTTATGCTTGTGGCTACGGTTTACAATCGCATTCTCCTCATGTTGGACTTGTAGTACATGGTTCCGTCGCTCTGCTACTGAGTGAGTGCGTGGGTGACACCGTGAGCTGTGAAATTCGCGTGGATTGCTTTTACATCTGTCCTGTACAGTGAACTACATGTTCAGAACAGTGGCTAGCGGCTATTTCTGTATTGACTGTTTTGCCTTTTCGGTTCACGAGTGCATTTTTTTTCGGAGACTCACGGGAATCGGCGCTGAAGCTGCGGAGTTCGTGCTTTATGCGACACTTTCGGCGGGTCTCCCTGCGGTAAAAGACTGAGCCATGTGAGAAAACCCGGGTCAATGAGGATTTTCTGGTGACTGCCGAGTCCATCGACTATGAACTGTGGCGAGTGTGGATGCATTTTGTGTTGGCATTCTGACTGTGGCATTATGCACAGTGTAACCTGTGCGGGATTGTTGGATTGCCGAGACTCCTGTCTATTCCACTTTTCAAATTGGACGGTGGGGAGCATTTTGTGTATAACGAAAATAACTAAGCCAACCCAATACAACTAGTAATTCCAGCCATCATTACTTTTAAAAGATTTTCATTTGAAGAGCTGTGATCCATATGATGATAGTGTTCGAAAGCACTTATCTAGATATATTCCTCCGCTCACTCACCCCTTAACATCGAACATCACTAAGCCATACCATTAAAACCAGTACTATCGGATATCTTAACCTTTTTAAGGTTTTCATTTGAAGAGCTGTAACCCGTATGAGAATAGTTTTCAGAAGCACTTATCTAGATATTACACCATTCACCCACCCATTAACAAAGAATTTCACTAAGCCATAATCTCTACTAGGGGTCATTATTATTTCTTAAAGGTTTTCATGTAAAGAGCCATAACCCTTACGATAACCGGTTGACTTCGCCCGCTTGCCGACACCAGCTCTGCGAGCCCCATACCTTAAACTACATTTTTAGGGGTCACTTGACCACCCATTAGCCAATTTACCACCCCTTGAACACCTTTAGACCATGTCATCGTTTACTTTAACCATCACTACGTCACTAGACGTACCCTCCCCTACAATTTAATGGGTCACTTGACTACCCCTTTAACCATCACTACATCTCTAGACGTTCAATTCCCTAAAATTTAAGGCGTAACTTGACCACACTTGACTACTTGACTACATATTGACCACCTCTTGACCACGAGATCGCTCAATTTTCTACCACCGTGTCACAGCGCGTACACTGCTCTACAATTTAAGGGGTCACTTGGCCACCCATTGACCAGTTGACCATCGCTTGACCACGTTATCGCTCACTTTAACCACCACCGAGTCACTACATACAACCTCCCCTGCAATTTAAGGGGTCACTTGACTACGCCTAGACTACTTGAGAACCTCTTGACCATGTTATCATTCATTTTAACCACCACCACGTCACTAGACTTACTTTCACCTACAATTTAAGGGGTCACTTGACTACCCCATGTCCACTTGACCACCTCCTCACCACTTGATCACACCCAATCTGATGAGTCACTTGACCGCACTCCCTGACCACGGCCATTTTTTGAAAAAATAATGAAGGAGTTAGCCATTTTTTGAAAAAATAATGAAGGAGTTATCTACCTTTGCGGTGCACATCGATTTCTTTCTGATTTACTATACTACTATCTTTTGTTTTCTTCTTTGTTAGAAAGGCCCGTTGTCTTCTTTCTAATCATAAGTGCATTCTCTCTCTCTCTCTCTCTCTCTCTCTCTCTCTCAGAAATGCTCTCTATCTCTCTCAGAAGAGCGCTGTCTCAGCACTGAATCAGTTTATGGTTGGATGTTCGTTCAATTCAGTTTATAGTTCCTAGACGCTTTGCCTGTTTTATTAACACTGTTGCGTAATTTTGGACCGGAAAACATCGTCTGTTCAGGGATATTGGGCCGTATCGGACAGAGTTCTACTAGTTAAATTGAGTGGCAGACCTTTTAACATAAATGTTATTCAAGTATATGCCCCAACAGGAGAGTCCAGTGAAGATAGTGTAGAGGAATTTTATAATGACATAGAGTCTGCCTTAAAGAAATGTAAAAATTCAGAAATAAACATCATAATAGGGGACTTCAATGCAAAAGTAGGAAATCAAGGGGATAGATACACAGTAGGAAACTATGGTTTAGGAGAGAGAAATGAAAGAGGATACAGACTAGTAGAGTGGGCAAAAGAACAGGAAATGATTGTAGGAAACACCTGGTTCAAGCAACACCCTAGAAGATTATGGACCTGGAGGAGTCCTGATAGCAGGATTAGAAACCAGATTGACTACATTCTCATTAGCAGAAGATTTAGAAACGCGCTAACAGTAGCAAAAACAGTTCCCAGTGCTGATTGTTATAGTGACCACAGACTACTCACAGGAACATTGAGGATAAAGTTGAAGAAAGTCAAGTATACAACAGGAAACACTAAATATGATTTGTGTACATTGAGTAATGACAAGGAAATACAAAACAAATTCAACATAGAAGTACAGAACAGATTTGAAATATTGTCTGATCTAGAGATCCTATTCCAGGATGTGGATGATCAATGGGAAATGTTAAAGAATTCAATCAATGTGGCTGCAGAAACAACTATTCCAAAATTAAAGAAGGTGGGTCGTAAGAAATGGATGACTGAGGAAATTTTACACTTAATGGAAACAAGAAGACTCAACAAAAATAATACTGCCAAATATGAAGAAATTCACAGACAAGTCAGAATATTATGTAGGAAGGCAAAAGAATCATGGCTTGAGGAAAAGTGCTTATAAATTGAAAAACAACACAACAGTCAAAATACCAAATTAGTGCACAAAAGAATTCAGGAACTTACTAATAAAAGAACAAGTACATCAACAGGCTGTCTAAAAACCAAAGATGGCAAAGTCATAATAGAAAAAGATCAGATGCTACATGTATGGACAGATTATGTGAAAGACCTGTATAATGATAACAGAGAGGAACAGTATGCTATTAGATTTAATAATGAAGGACCAGCAATTTTAAAGATGGAGGTTCAAAATGTTCTTAAGCATATGAAAGCTGGCAAGGCCCCCGGTGCAGATAACATCACAATAGAAATGATTAAAGCTCTAGAAGAATTTGGACTAGAGCAAGTCACTAGACTGCTGAACACATTATATGATACTGGAGATATACCTTCTGAATTATGTAATTCTGTATTTATTGCAATCCCAAAGAAATCAGGAGCCTTAGAATGTGATCAACATAGAACAATTAGCATAATGAGTCACATCACAAAGATTTTGTTACGAATTATCATGCAAAGAGTGAGGAAGAAAATACAACCTGAAATAGGGGAAGAACAATGTGGTTTTGTAGAAGGAAAGGGTACAGTAAATGCTGTGTATATGCTGCGAACAGTTATTGAACGTGCTTTAGAAGTAAACAAGGATATACATCTTTGCTTTATTGACTACACAAAGGCTTTTGATAGAGTTAGACATGTCAACATTGTGGATATGCTTGCAGATCTACAAATTGATGGGAAAGACATTAGACTTATAAAAAACATATATTGGAAACAACAAGCTGCCATAAGGATTGATAATGAAGTAGGACAATACCAACCTGTTAAGAGAGGTGTTAGGCAGGGATGTGTAATGTCTCCAGATCTTTTTTCCCTATACAGTGAAAATATTTTCAGAAATGTAGAAGACCTAAATGGAATCAGCATTGGAGGACGAAACATAAATAACATTAGATATGCAGATGATACAGTATTGATTGCAGACAATGCACAGGATCTGCAACATAATATACAAGTAAATGGGAATATTCTTCAACAAGTGAATCGGTTCAATTATCTCGGAACAGTCATAACATCTGATGGCAGATGCCTTGAAGAGATTAGAACAAGAATCGCCATTGCGAAAGTAGCCTTTAGCAAGATGAAAAACATTCTGACCAATAAAATGTCAATTGAAAAGAGAAAAAGAGTGTTGAGGGGATACATAGAGCCTGTTCTTTTGTATGGATGTGAAACTTGGACAATGTGCAGTCAAGCTGAAAAACATCTGATGGCTGCAGAAATGTGGTTTCTGAGGAAAATGCAAAGAATACCATGGACAGATAGAAAAACCAATGACCAAATACTACAAGAGACAAATGAAAATCGTAGATTGATTAGAGAAATTAGACGTAGACAGTCAACATTTTTTGGACATGTTATGAGAAGAAATGGACTGGAGAACTTAGTGACAGCTGGCAAGATCGAAGGGAACAGACCAAGAGGAAGACCAAGAGGAAAATACCTGGATGGCTTGGCCACATGGCATGGACGAGACAGGAACACTGAGCTGATCCACGACTCTGGTGATCGAGTGAAATGGCGAATCATGACCGCTCACGCTTTCCGGCATGGCACATGATTGATTGCGTAATTTTACATTTTTAAACATCTAAATTGCATTGGTATTTGGCACGATTGATTAAATGCCATTGTGTTTGGAACTCTTCGCTGGCTGCTGAGGATGGGGACGGAGCGCTCATGGGAATGTCCCGAATGCTGTGATGTCGGTTCCTAAATCAATCAATCAATCAATCAATCAATCAATCAATCAATTACTATTAGGCCAGGTTAGTCGAAGTGCCAAATAGGCTATAGTCTTCCGGTTCAATACTTCCGGTTCCGGTTCAGCACAAAGATCATCAGTGGTTGCATTTCACCACAACTGTTTACAATATCAAACGCCGCTTGAGGTACAGAGGTCGGCGGACTCGGAAAACTCGGTAGGTGTAGCAAACATTTATTACCTAGCATTTTTTTTAAAAATGTTGCATATCCCTTAAAGGACATTGCAGTCAACACCAGCATTTTTCATCTGCTGTTGACTTGATGTACCATTGTATTGTATTTGACTACATTAGTACATTTGTACTGTAGTAGGCAAATTTTACGTTCAGTAGTTTGCCATTTATTTATTTCTGAACGACCGGTTCCAATACCAAGACGTTATAACACAACGCGACACAGTCTGCTGCACAAAATCAGTCTCGGCTGCGTTTCGAACGCCGCGTTCACAAGCCTTTGGCCACGGACATCTGAAATAAACCACGGAAACACTTATATATAGACAATACTTAAAAATTGGGGATTTTACTTATTAAATCATGGCAGTTGGATGCAGCTCTCAGTGTTGACTGTATGTTAATTCTAAGCAGAGTTATTAATATTAAATTTTGTGTGTCCTGATCTGCAAACAGGAAGTGTGAAGGAATCTGTAAATAAAGTGGTTCTAATTGTGGCCCAATAAATTGGAAGCTGAGAAATTCTGCCTTCTATTACTGTGGGTAGCTTATTTTTAAATGGACAACATAGTACCATCATATATTGCATCCGGGGTGGCGAGGCCTAACTTGTCACGTTATCTATTTTTCGATAGGATGTGCCGTGATTTAATTAATAATTAAAAATGGCCACCAATTGTTTATTATTACAATTCTGTCACTAACGAACCTGGCAAAATGTATATTTTATTGTGCATTTTGGTAACAGGAAAGTACAGGTCACATTCCTCTTTCGATAGAATGTCGAGAGGACTGGTTTAATTGCACTGGGTTTTATCCCAGATGGCTCGCCCTCTTTCCACAGGGCGGCCTGCCGAAAGCATCGCACAAAACATGATTGTCTCAGAGTCTGAGAAACATGCACTCAATTTTTAAGACTTCCATAGGATGTGCTGTGACCTAATTAACAGTTAAAAATAGCTGCCCCTTTATATTAATTAAATGTCATGTGGAATGTTTGTCGTTAGTGAAAGAGAACAATTCATGTAAATGTACTCATATTGTCTTAATGTACCCACTGCATTGCGAAAGCTTTCTTTTGTTGACTAAATATTATGCATTAATGTCAGTAAATATGTTTGTAACTGCTGCATAAATTAAGCAGCAGTTAATTAATGATTAAAATATTAAATAATAAAAATATTCACTAATAATTGATTTCAATTCTGCTCTATAATTACACTGTTCTGTTTCTAAAAGTGAGCAATTAATAATTAAATACTAACTTTAAAAAAAACTATAACTTATTTCACAGTATTTTATTTAAATTTACATAATTATGTACTGGTAAGCTGCTAAGAAAAAAAGTACTCCTTACAGGTTTACAGACTAGTCTGAAAACTGGCCTTCACAATTATTTTAAGTCATGCCAAATGCTGAAAAGTTATACAAGTACACAGATAAATTACAGCTACAAATGAAAATTGTATTTTGTTTAATTTTAGTAGTTAAATTGCCAGTTTTAGTTATAAATAAATACAGGTCCACTTAGTTTAGTACTATTGTATGTGCACCACCATTTTGAATTTTGTGTAATGACTGCCATATCTCATTTTCGTAGTTGTGCTAAACATCTTTTCCTGAAAGCTAGCAAAAGTCAGAATTGTTGAAACGCTTCACATATATACAAAATTGTACGGAGAATTAAAAAATGCAACAAAAAGTATAAGACAAATTAGCATACCGCTCTTGAATAAACTTCAAGAAATTCAAGAGAAGACAGTTTCTCAAAGACAAGCGCTTGCAGTTTAGCAGACAGACCACTACTGCATTTTTTAGAGTTATTTCCCACAACGTCGTGCCACATTGGTTTCGAATACATCAAATTAAATGAGTCATGGCTAAAAACCGGAAGTGACTGGATGGTCGCTAAAAATCTCCCAGGAAAAAAGTTTATGCATTTCTCCCCCCAAACTAACCAGGTTTGGTAACTGACATGAGAAGCATCTCTCACCTGCATCAGGGTGTCACATGTCCGCTGGTGTTGCACCTGCCATCTGATCGTCTGTGAGTCAGTGTTTCAGACTCTGGTGTCTTTCTCCTCTCTTTGCTTCTCAGTTGTCTTGGCTATTGTTTGTGGTGAGTTGTCATCCTTCCTTGTGGTAGCTTCATTTGAGGTTGCTGTAAGTTCTGTTTCTTTGGTGCAGCTCGCAGGCAGGTTCTCTCCGCTTGTCTTCTTGAGGTCTTGGCGGCTTCCATGCTCCCCATCTTGTGTGTCTGGTGTCTTTTGGTGTTAGTCTTGAAACGTGCCATTTTCTCTCCTGCATCAGGGGACCAATAAAAAGATGTCATTTGAAATGAGAAAAAGAGTGTTGACATGCTACATGGAACCTGTACTCTTATATGGATGTGAAGCTTGGACAATAAGCAGTCTGGCTGAAAAACAACTGATGGCTGTAGAAATGTGGTTTCTGAGGAAAATGCAAAGAATACCATGGACAGCCAGAAAGACCAATGAACAAGTCCTTCAAGAAACAAATGAAGATCGTAAACTGATTAGAGACATTAGACGTAGACAGTCACAATTTTTTGGGCATGTTATGAGAAGAAATGATCTGGAGAACATGGTGACAACTGGTAAGATCGAGGGGAGCAGACCAAGGGGATGACCTAGAAGCAAGTACTTGGATGGCTTGGCCTTGTGGCATGGTCGAGACAGAAACACGGTGATGTCGCTATTAAAAGTATGTACCGCCAACATACAATTCAACTTTCTAAACAAGTCATATCGCCAAATTGACGAAGTGGCCATGGGGAGCCCACTTGGACCTATTCTAGCGGACAACTTCATGGCACACTTAGAAGAAAAGAGATCCTCAGACATCAATAACTTGGCCTTTTACCGTCGTTACGTGGACGATATACTAATTATCACCACAGATGAGCTACAAGCAACATCGTTCCAGGCCACAATAAACGAGACACATAAAAACTCTCTATCTATGGAACACGAACACAACGAAGCGTTGCCGTGTCTATATATCCTAATGAGACGTAGAGCAGATGGAACAATTCAAAGATCGGTGTACCGCAAAGAAACATGGACTGGCCAATACTTAAATT
Source organism: Cepaea hortensis (assembly GCA_963921405.1). Taxonomy (NCBI): domain Eukaryota; kingdom Metazoa; phylum Mollusca; class Gastropoda; order Stylommatophora; family Helicidae; genus Cepaea; species Cepaea hortensis. Next base: position 90,503,998 of record OY992884.1, on the reverse strand, counting down.
TTCAGAGCTGCGCACCTGTCCAATACAAACGGGCCTTATTACGGACCCTGTTTGACCGTGCTAGGAAGATATGCACCCAGGACACACTGACAGAGGAATTTAAAACTCTGAAGAATGCCTTAAACTTAAATGGGTACTCCACAGGATTTATAAAGCGCCACTGCCAACAGCCCAAACCGAAACCTGAAGTAACTACAGTACCTAAACTCAAGGTATTCATCGAGCTAACTTTCCGAGGAGATGACGTAATGCAACGTCTGCGGGACCGGCTCACCACAGCAGTCAGGCGAACATTCTGTGCTGCAACTCTAGTCATCAGGTACCGAAACACACCAATCCCAATCCCAGCAGTAAAAGAACCTTTAGCTTTGTACGCCAAATCAAATTGTATTTACCAATTTACATGTAGATGCGAGGCCATCTACATAGGTAGAACTGAGCCACAGTTACATTGCAGGGTTTCGGAACACATTCCGAATTGGTTGGACAAGATACTACACACAGAAGATAGTAGTAGCCTAGGCAGGCCGACACACCGGAACAGTCCAGCTTCATCAGTCGTGAGACATGTGCCCGAGAGTGGTCACGTGGTTGAAGGAAACAGTGCCTTCCATGTGTTGTTCAACACACAAAGTAGTCGATTGTTAAAGTTTGCTGAAGCTATAATAATCAACCTTCGTAAGCCGTCCTTGTGCAAGCAAAAAGACATGTTAGTCAGTGTAAAATTACCATGGTGGACAATCGACATTACTGTGCGAACATGTGTATATTTCAGTTTGAAGGATTTATCTAGTTAATTCATGTAAGTTGTGTGATTTCTGCAGTATGTACCTGACGAGATGCAGCGAAATATGCCAGGCAATAAATCGTGCAATCTATTGTTTGTGTCTTCGTTATTCAAATTCATCACGGGAAAACATTGTTTTGATCTTCACATATTGTGGCCTATAATGTGTAAAGGTTTAACACTTCACATATTGTGGCCTATAATGTGTGAAGGTTTAACATTTCACATATTGTGTCCTATAATATGTGGTTTAACATTTCACATATTGTGGCCTCCTAGAATGTGTAAAGGTTTAACACTTCACATATTGTGGCGTCCTAGAATGTGTGAAGGTTTATAAGATGCATCAGGCATATGATACTTGACCCATATTTGTATAGACTAATGGATACTACAGGCGTGATGTGATCAATATCATGAGTCAACTTATCAGCAACAAATATATATTAGAGACAAGTCAGCCTTTAGTCAAACGCAGAGTGCGTATGACCCGGTCGACCTTGTGAGCAGTCAGGCACTCTATGAATAACTGCTATCAGGCATTAATGCACCCTCTATCAAGACCAGGAGGGCACCAACGAATAAAGATCATTATCTCACTCCCTGGCAACTATCAATTTTGATGATGGAAGTTGAGAATGCTCTTAACCGTATGAAAACTGGCAAGACCCGGATACAGATAACACCACAATAAAAGTGATCAATGCCTTAGAAGAATATGGAATAGACCAAGTCACCAGACTGCTGAACGCAATATATGATACTGGAGGTATACCTCCTGAATTATGTAATTCTATATTTATTGCAATCCCGAAGAAATCAGGAGCCTTGGAATGTGATCAACATCGAACAATTAGTATAATGAGCATATTCACAAAGATTTTGCTGAGAATTATCATGCAAAGAGTAAAGAAATAGGAGAACAATATGGGTTTGTAGAAGGCAAGGGTACAATAAATGCTGTGTATATACTGAGAACAATAGTTGAACGTTCTATTGAAGTAAACAAAGATCTATATCTTTGCTTTATTGACTACACAAAGGCTTTCAATAAAGTGAGACATGTCGACATGATAAGGATGCTTGAAGATCTACAAATTGGAAAATACCTTAGACTTGTAAAACATATATTGGAAACAAGCTGCCATCAGAATTGATAATGATGTAGGTCAATATCAGCCTATTAAAAGAGGTGTGAGACAGGGATGTGTAATGTTTCCAAATCTTTTGTCCCTGTACAGTGAAAATATTTTCAAAAATATAGAAGATATGGAAGGAATCAACATTGGGGACAATACATCAATAACATTAGATATGCAGATGATACAGTCTTGATTGCAGACAATGAACAGGACCTGCAAAATTTATTAGATGCGGTTGTTGCACACAGTGAACAACTAGGGTTAGAATTGAATAGTAAGAAGATGCAGATTATGGTCGTCATTGGGAAGAAGGAAATACCACAATGTGATATGCGGGTAATTGGGCATATTCTTAAGCAAGTGAATTGGTACAGTTATCTCAGAACAATCATAACATCTGATTGGGAGATGCCTTGAAGAGATTAGAACAAGAATTGCTATTGTGAATGTAGCCTTTTGCAAGATGAAAAACATACTGACCAATAAAAGGATATCAATTGAAATGAGAACAAGAGTGTTGAAGTGCTACATAAAACCTGTACTTTTGTATGGATGTGAAGAGTGGAAAATGAGCAGTCAAGCTGAACAACATCTGATGGCAGTGGAAATGTGGTTTCTGAGGAAAATGCAAAGAATACCATGGACAGACAGAAAAACCAATGAACAAGTCCTTCAAGAAACAAAAGAAGATCGTAAATTGATTAGAGTCATTAGATGTAGACTGTCACAATTTTTTGTGCATGTTATGAGAAGAAATGAATTGGAGAACTTGGTGACAACTGGCAAGATCGAAGGGGAAGACCAAGAAGTAAATATCTGGATAGCTTGGCCATGTGGCATGGTTGAGACAGGAAGACGGAGCTGATCCATGACTCTGGTGATCGAGTGAGATGGCAAAACATGACCACCCACGCTTATCAGCATGGCACATGATGGAGGGATGGCAACTATGGGAACTTGCAATAGAGATGTGAATGACAGGAAAGTATAACCCCAAGCAAAAATCATACGCCTAGACAGAATATGTTAATTAAGAGAAGCTGAAATAACGAAGAATCATCAAGAACACCACTAACAGATCATTTAATTTGACATCTGACAACATGAAAGTCCAGTGACAAACTGGTGAACTATAAAATGCACATAAAGAGAAAGCTCACAGTGAAATTCAACAGCAAAATGTGAACTTGTAACTAAACTTTGTGCAGGTAGATTTAAGTAACAAACACAAACAGTTTGCAAATACAGTGTTGTATCATTAATCATATTGAAAACCAAAATATCAAATTGATTAATATAGTTTATGTTTGCATACAAATGTAACTTACACATCCTTTCAGACGGACTGTAGACATAAGATGGAGAATAAACTACCATCAAGTGTCAAGATAGAACAGTCTGAAGCCTGTATAGGTCAAGGTAAGATTAAATGCAATATAACATAACTGTTAGTTGAATATTCTTTACAGGATGTGCAGTCTACCCAAGCATTTACTGGCTTTTTGTGATTTACTAGATAATTCTACATTTAGGAGTTTGCCATTGCTTTCTGAATGGTCAGAGCCTTATACCATTGAAATCAACACAATAGTAGAATGTAAATCTACTCAGACATTGGGAAAAATAAGGTCATAGGTGTGACGACGTATCCACTGGGATCAGTGCATAACTCAGTAGTTGAGCAGAGCAGGGCCTGTCCTGACAATCAGAAATTGCTGTCAAAGGCAGAGGTAAAAGACCCAGATGTGAATATGGAAGCCAAGGGAAAACCACCACAATATCTTCCCAAGACAAGTTTAAAATAGGAATGTGGAATGTCAGGACATGGTTGAGATTTTTAAAAAAGTTACATAATGCAATAAAAGAAATGAAAAATATGAAGATTAATATCCTAGGCATGAGTGAGATGAGGTGGAGGAGATCTGGTTAAGTAATAACAGACAAATGTGCAATAATGTGTTCAGAAGGTAATACATATGGAAACGGTGTAGGGCTAATTTTTTATGAGGAAACTGTAGCAGAAGTTGAGTATTAGGTGGGAAAAGGCTACAGCACGATTGAGCATCGGGATGGAATGGGAAGAGAGATGCTCAAGTCGTGATGTAGTTTGTTGTTAGGAGTTAGTTTACATCTAGAGCCAGAGCAGAGAAGACGCCATGTTGTGTCCAGATTGTCATCAATAAGAAATAAACAACATTTATAATAAACCAGAGAACTCGTTGGTCCTACTCTGTTATATATCCATAAATGGTGCCCACGACTCAGGATCGGAACTTGAAGGGTTGCGGAATCACAATACGCTGTCCAACATCGAAGTAAATTACAACGTTTTGAAGATCTTGTTCCGCTCACGTCAATTACGGCACGGTTTTAAACATGTATTGAACGCAACAACGAAATTGAAAGATGGCCTCTACGTTGTTTGTGAGAAGTACAGCAACCAAAAGCCCGGCTAGGGGTGGTTGTCTGTAAATATTTTCAGAATCTTCACTGTACGGACTTGCTAGATGTACGGGCAGTCGTTGTCAGTTGAAATATGAAAGCCAGCTGAGCAAAAGAGTGAGAAAGAGCACATCTTGTTCTGGATCATTTGAAATAAGAGGAAAAAGAAACCTTCAAGATAAATCGAATCAAGTAGAAACAATTTACTAACTGAGCAGTTGTCTACTTCTCGTCAAGATTTCCTCGAGCGAACTAAAGGCCGCAGAATCATGACCTTGGAGTTTTGAATAAACAGTCGCTCAACAATAAACTCAATCACTAATTTGAAAAGTAAGAAGGAATGAAAACCTCATCAAAAGTAGCGATATCGCCAGGGAACTCTTGGAAGTGGGAGGGGCGGACTGGGCTGCCGACCTACTGAAGAGAGGACCCAAATTATCGCTTACCTGAAGTACCTTGGTTCTCAAGACGTCGATTTGATGTACCCCATCCGGGGCGAATAGAAGCCAGAAGACTGGTAGGGACCCAACCAGGGGTTGAAGTTATTGAGGCATCCGAAGAAGAAACTACCTGAAGGGCGGGATCACTTGGAAGAAGAAACTACCTGAAGTGCGCGATCGGTTTCAACTAACACAGACTCCTAGTGTTTGAGTTCTACCTGACAGTGAGCATAGAGGAATACAGGAATACGTCTTTCTTGGATCGGGAACAGAGAGTAGGGTAATCAGTAAACCTATTAACTGGTTGAACTTGGTGTATAAGGTAAATAAGGTAATATTTCTTAAATTAGTTGATTACAAATGTGAAATTGATTATTTAGTCTGTACAATAATATTTCAGCATGACAGAGCAGGATTCATTAGCACAAGTGTTGACGGGAGTGGGAACAGTGATAGATAGACTTAATACGGTCATGAAACAACAAGGAATGGCAACTGAAATTGTTAAGTTTAGCGGACAGGCAAGAGAGTTTAAAAAGTGGGTTACTTCCATAGAGAAATATGCATATTTGGTGTCTGCATCAGATGAAGAGAAAATGAGACTTGCTTATCAGGCAGCAACAGAACCGGTTTCGGATCATATCCGAAGAAAATTAGAGGCTAGAGTAGATGAGACATGGGAGCAGTTCAAAGACGACCTGGCACACAAATATGCGGAAATAACGGATCCACAACATGCGTTTTCGGTATTGAGACAGTCTAAACAAAACAATGGAGAGACAGTACAATTGTTCAGCGATAGGTTGATTAACTTGGCTGAAGAGGCATTCTTGGGACAGAATGTACGAGGAGAAGAGGTGGAGAGGATGTTAGTCGGGATTTTTGTAGATGGCTTAAAATCCGATGGACTGAAGTTTAAGTTGATGAGAGAAAACCCCGAGAGGTTGTCACAAGCTGTAGATAATGCAGTACAAGAAGAAAATTTGAGACGTAGATTTAGATTGAGAACAGGACGAGAAATAGGAGCTAGTCGAGAAGATAGAATTGAGGAGCCTATGGAGATAGGACAAACAAGGTTCGGATGGAATAGGAGAAGAGGCGTACAGACGTTACAAGGTAGTAATAGAAATGCTTATGATGAAAGGAGACAAATGAGGTATCCTACCGATGAGACAGTGGGTAAAACAAATAACACAAATATAGTCTGTTGGGTTTGTGGTCAACGCGGACACGTTTCTCGTTTTTGTGGTAACAGGCATGTCCAGTCGAATACACCAAGTAGAAATGGCAATAGCAGGCTAAATAGGAATGTTGAAGATAGACACAGAAATTTTACAGGTACAAGAACGCAGGGAAACGGGCGCCCTACCTATTAAATAGGACATGTGGTAGGAGGGAAAATAATAAGGTCCCAAGGTTTAAAGAATATGTTAATAACAAGCATAGTAGAACGGGTAGAGAATACTTTCAACTAGATGAAGTCAAACAGTTTACAGAAAATAAAACAGATCATAGCTCATGTATAATAGAAATAGGAAAATATAGAGTTTGTACATTAATTGATTCAGGAGCTCAGGTTAGTGTAATTAAAGAAAGTTTTTTATATAAAATAGTGAGAAATTGTAGAATATTTAAGAGTCATAATAATCTTCACTCTGTTACAGGACAGAATTTACAAGTAATTGGACAAACAATGATCAATTTTAAATTAGGAGGGGTCAACGTAAGACATCTTTTTCATGTAGTGAAAGATTTAAATAGAAACATGCTGATAGGAAGAGATTTTTTAATAAAAAATGGAGTAAGACTTTTCTTTGATTTACACAAATTAAAATTCAAGGACGTCTATGTAGATATGGAAGAAGACATGCATATATCAGCACTAGTTAGAGTTAAAATGTCCACGACGTTAAAACCACAGTCGGTTAATTTGATACAAGCAAAGGTGAAGAAAAACCCATATTATGTGGCAGGACACACAGTCAGAATCACTGAATTGCAACAGGAAGTAATTGATGAGCCTGGTTTGGAAGTTCCGGATGGAATAGTAGCGTTAGATAAACACTTAACTTTTCCAGTGATGGTTATTAACAACACAGGTAGAGAAATTAAATTATACAGAGGATGTGTAGTAGCTAAACTAGAACATGACATTAGTGATATATTGGCAACAGATAGAGTAGAAAGGCCGGGAGCAAACTATTCACAAACTTCTAGTGAAAGAATTAATAACAGACGCGGACGCGGAAGTAGAAGGAACGTACAAATGGATGAATTGATCCATCCATTCAGAAGAAATACAGCCCAAATACATTCACTAGACAAAATGACAAGGGAACAAGAATTGTTGGCACAGTTAAAAGCTCCACCAGAAAATAAGAAAGTATTAGAACAATTTATAAAGGAAAATCAGGATGTATTTGCAATTAATGATTTAGAATTGGGAAGGACAAAAACAGTTACAATGGAAATAGATACGGGAGACCATCCACCAACTAGTTTAAAACCATATAGAACTCCTTTAAGAAATAGAGAAATTGTCAAAAAAGCAATAGAAGACATGTTGAAAGCGGGAATAATAACAAGATCAAAGTCAGAATGGTCATCTCCGATTGTAATCGTGGCCAAACCTGATGGTTCAAGTCGGTTCTGCTGTGACTATCGGGCGTTGAACAAAATCACTAAGAATGTAGCGTACCCACTGCCGGTGATTGATGATATTTTGGGGTTGCTTAATGGCTCTACATTTTTCACGACACTAGACGCAAGATCAGGATTCTGGTGTATCCCGATGTCGAAGGACGCTCAAAAGAAAAGTGCTTTCTGTACTCATATGGGTTCTTACGAATTCTTACGAATGCCATTCGGGGTTCGTACGGCTCCATCTCACTACATGCTCTTAATAAATGAGGTATTAGAGGGTATGCAAAAGTTTGCATTAGCATACATAGACGACATTCTAATCTATACAGCAGGGGATGTTGACGATCACTTAAAGCATGTCAGACTAGTATTCGACAGATTAAGAATACATGATGTTAAATTGAAGCTTAGTAAGTGCCCGTTTTTAAAAACAGAAACAAAATATTTGGGGTATATTATAAATAGAGACGGAATTAAACCAGACCAAGACAAGATAAAGGTTATTAAAGAGTTACCTTCTCCAACTAACGTAAATGAAGTGCGTGCTTTTATTGGAACTTGTGGGTACTATAGGCACTTTATCCCAGGGTTTTCAAAGATAGCAGAACCTATTACTAATTTAACGGGCAAATACGCTAGATTTAAGTGGGATGATGAGTGTAAAAAAGCGTTCGAGTTTTTAAAAAACAGCTTAACAGTGGTACCACTATTGACGCATCCAGATTTGAATAAACAGTTAATACTGTATACAGATGCTTCGGATAATGCTATAGGAGCGTGTTTGGTTCAACCATATGAAGGAAAAGAGTCTGGAATACCAGGGGTTAAAAATGAAAGGCCAATTTATTTCTTATCTCATAAGCTTAGCAGGTCGCAACGGAAATGGTCGACTATTGAGAAAGAGGCATATGCTATACACTACGCTCTACAGAAACTAAATTACTACTTACATAACGCAAATTTTGTTATTAGAACTGACCATATGCCTTTAAAATCTCTATTAGAAGCTCCAGTGCAGAACAGGAAAATACAGACGTGGGCATTGAATCTACAGGGATACAATACAAAAATTGAATACATACCAGGTAGGATTAACACGTGTGCTGATTTATTGTCTAGGATCCCGTACCCACAGTCATCAGGAGACACAGAAGATGAACAGAGATTGACGACCGAAACTGGCAAGTAAATATATTAGATTCTGCCATAATAAATAGAGAAGAGTTTGAGAGTTTACCATCGGATCAAGAGGCTGAACCTAGAGCAGAAGACCCACATTTAGCACAATTTAATATGAAAGAAGAACAAGAATTAGATCCAAAAGTATTACAAATAAAACAGAAATTAAATGAAACGGAGGAGAATAAATATAAGAAGAATTATTTAGTTTTACAAGAAGATGAACAGTTATATTATATGAGTGAAAAGAATGAACAGCTAAGGAAATATATTCCCACACATTTGGAAAATGAAGTTTTAAAAGCATATCATGATGAGAATGGTCATCTCGGTCGGGATAAATTAGTGAAAGCACTTACGAGTAAATATTATTGGCCGAACTTATTTAGATCTGCTTGCAAATATGTGGATACGTGTGAAAGATGCAGGTTAAGGAATATGAAAACAATTAAGTGTCCATTACAAGATACAGATATTCCTCAGTTTCCAATGCAAAAAATTAGTTTAGATATATCGGGTCCTCACCCTAGAACATTGTCAGGAAACGTGTATTTAATTCATATAGTAGACGTCTACAGTCTTTGGCCGGAAGTTTATGCAATCCCAGATAAGAGCGCAGATACTGTCATTAATATTTTTTTACAGGAGTTCGTACCAAGATTTAGTTGTCCACAGATTATACTCACGGATAATGGTAGAGAATTTGTGAATAAGAAATTCGAAAAGTTATTAAAAGATTTGAATATAAAACATGTAAAGACCTCATACTACAGACCTTCTTCAAATGCTAAGAACGAACGACAACATAGAACATTATACGATATTATAGCAAAGATTGTGGATGAACATGAAAAAGATTGGGATCTATTCTTAGGACCAGCACTTAGTGCTATAGGCACAAATCAAAATGAAAGCACGGGGTTTTCACCATTCTATTTAATACACGGGAGAGAACCAATATTACCTATAGATAATCTGTTAAAACCAAGACGGAAATATATGGGGGAAGACTTTCAAGAGTTCATCATACAAGAAATGCATAGAGCACACGTAAGATTAAAGAATAATATAATTAAAGCGAGAGAAAGACAGAAAAAGTACAAAAACGTGAATACAAAATTACAGGAGTTTAAAGTGGGTGATAGAGTTTATTACAAGAAGCATAGAAGGAACTCTAAGTTTGATGCTCGTTGGGTCCCAGGTTATTACGTTTTAGAAAAGCTAGGAAATGTATCGTATAGTATCAAGAACCAGGTGATGGGACATGTGGCAAGGGCACACGTGGAACACTTAAGAAGAGATGATGATGAGAAGGAAAATGATAATTATAATAATAATTATTATTCAGACACCGGATACTTAGATGAACGAGTCATCAGGGGAACTATAATAACCCCAGGTTTTAGAAAAGATCCAGCACACAATCAGTTAAAAACAACTCCAGTTTACGATGATACTCAAGAACAGACTATACTGAAAACGATAGAAGAAGGAAATGTGAATGAGAGTCATTATGATAGTATAGAGTCTATGGAAGAGGAAATAGGTGCTCCATTTAAGAATACTAGACAAGCAACAAAAAGAAGAATGGATAAACAAAGAGAAAGAGAAGTGAAAAGACAGAGGAGAATTAGAGAGTATTCAACAAGCGGTGAAGATATGCCTCTACTAGAAAGGTCCTTAAGAAATAATGATAGACAAATTAGATGGGATATTGAACGGAAGAGATTAGCGGCTGCTAGCGAGAGACATACAGACGAAGAAGAAGAAATGGATGAGAAGTCAGAGTCAAATAGTAGTATGGAGGAAGCTGATAGGTTATACGGGGAGGAGGATATTGATGTGGAGATAGCACTTATTCAAAGAAACTTGGAGATATTGAAGAGGTGCAAACGTAAGAGGTAAATGGATAGAAAATATTGCAGATAGCAAGATATAAGTTTCATGGTTTAGAAAGGAAAGAGATACGTGATGAATTATATGAGACGGTGGAAATGGAAAAGGCTTCTGATGATGCTTTTCATAAATGATCTTGAGGAGTAGTTAAGCATTAAGATAACTAATATGGATGTAGGTTCGAGTGAGGCATATATATTTTTTTCTCTGTGATGGAGTTGCTGGTTGATTTTATGTTTCAATTTCTTATTAGATAGATAAGTTAGTCAATGGTACAGCAGGTAGATGTACTCTATAGTAAATAGACAAGTTTTTATTGGTGCTAGAAATACCGTGGTTAATGGTAATGATTAAGTAGTTATAGGAATATGTGGAACAAATCCAGGAGAAACAATTGGTGTGTCGAACCACAGGTTCTGTTGGTAGATAATACGCTCGTTGTTAGTTAAAGACTTTTGTAAAAAGAACAGATATTGTTTTAAGTTAGAAATTGGTCTGTAGATAACAGGTATATATATATATATATACTTGACAGTGAGTTGTTTTAGTTTCTCGCTTATAAAAACAATGAAGTGACTTGAGTGAATAGATATGAGTTACATTGGTTCGTATAGGAGGACATGTTGCTTGGTCACTTTAAGTAGTTAATTCTATGTGAATTATATTTTTTTTGAAAACCTTCTCTTTAGCGAGAAGACAGTTGTTTTATTGAATCTGAGTTTTAAATGCCTCATATATAATATGTTTTTTTTGCTTGATTTGCTCCTGTGATATGATTGTTATTATTTGATTTTAGAATAGGGTTATTGTGTTCCTAGACTTTTGCGTACAAACTATTGGTCCGTAAAAGAGACCAGTAGTGTTAGGTAATACTAGAAAATTTTATTTTAATTTGATAAGATGCATGTTATATTATTTTAAAATGTATTTTTCGTTGATTGAATTGGGGGGTATAATGTCTGGTTTTGATTTTATTTCGCTTAACTCATAATTTAATTAAGTTGTTTTGTGTATTAGGTTACCTGGTTATAAATTTAATTAAGTAAGTTAATTTTTAAATAGTTATGGTGTTGGCTGGAATAAAGAAAAAATATGAGTAGTTAATAAAACTACTGAGGGCTAATAGAGAGACATATAGTTAATCGGCATGAAGAGGTTCTTATGGTTATGAAATAGGAGCTGCATTAAAGTCAGCATTATATGAAGAAAAAGGAGGGGGAGACTGTGAATGGCAGCATATAAGCGGGAGTAATTATATAGGTAGACAAAGAAGCAGATTATGGGATGTGAGGGGGCAAGATATAGGAGCTGTGAAATACCAGCGTTTATTAAATTAAAAATGTTCATGGAATATGAACATTGGCTCGTGGTAAAAGATGAGGTAACGGAAATATAGACAAGATTGTGGATGGCAATATAAGTGTTGAATATATAAATGTTGAGAAAACTTGTGTCAACTTGATTTATAGAGAACAAAGATCTATTTCATAAGATGTATTTAAAAAAATTATTTTACAAAATTTTTTTATTGGCAAGGGAGGTAAATGTGATTGTGTGGACTATGCATTATTTTATGTAAATGTGATCATGTTGACTATTCATTCTTTATGCTTTTCACTGGGTGCGCACCCCTTCTTTACTTTTTCTAACTACGTTGTTTCTGTTTGTCCTGTGTTGTGAAAGAGTGAGGAATTTCATAATATCAAGTGTACGATAACGATTATACGAGCTATTCTTATGATATGTATATTTTGTACAGGAACTTTGATGAGCCAAGAACGAACCAGAAATATATAGTGGATTACTATATGGCAGGGGAAAGAGTTATGAATAGATTGGTTTACTTGAAATAAAGTTGGTTTGGGGAAGATTAGAGGAGTTGTGGGATGTAAGGAAAGGGAAGGAGGAGTGTTTAGTTTAAAAAGGTAACCATATGTGGTATGATGTATTGTATAAAGTTGAGATTTAATGATTATTGATATGTGTTATGTTATGAAGAGGCAGAAACGAAGAAGAAGTTATAGTGGGTTACTATATGATAATATGACAGGGAGAAGAGTTAAAGAATAGAATATTTACTTAAGTTGGAGTTGGTTTGGGGAAGATTAGAGGAGCTGTGGGAGGTAAGGAAAGAGAAGGAATAGAGTAGGGGGATTGGGAGTAAAGAATTTTTAAAGGAAAAATTCTTTAGAAAAACATAGGAAGGTGTAGCAGAAGTTGAGTATTAGGTGGGAAAAGGCTACAGCACGATTGAGCATCGGGATGGAATGGGAAGAGAGATGCTCAAGTCGTGACGTAGTTTGTTGTTAGGAGTTAGTTTACATCTAGAGCCAGAGCAGAGAAGACGCCATGTTGTGTCCAGATTGTCATCAATAAGAAATAAACAACATTTATAATAAACCAGAGAACTCGTTGGTCCTACTCTGTTATAAAACAACTATATCAGTTAATGGTTATTTGATTAAATCAGATAGTTATTATTGTCAAATTAAATGTCAAACCAAGAGATATTAATATTATACAAGTGTACACACCAAAAGGCTGGTCTCTCTGGCTGAGGGGCTACAACACTTTCTCTCTGTAATCCCGTTTATCACTCAGAGTCTCGTAGCGGAGCGAGAACTGAGTAGGTTCGACCCCCGCTTGTGACTTGCGGGATACTGAGCCGGCCGCTCAGAAAGCAATGGCAAACTACTGAGCGTAATCTTGCCAAGAGATCAACATACAGCTGAAAGATGCTGTAAAGGATATGCTTAAAAAAAACCAAAAAAAAACACCAAAAACAGTAGTGAGGTGAAATTACAAACATTTTATGACATAGTAGAAATGGCGACACATACAAAAATGTAAACGTGATTCAGGAGTCAATATTTTATTAAACACGGGCTAAGAAAAATATGAATGAATCTAAGATAAAGCTGCATATTTTGAAATGAGCTATTAAATTATTGGAGGCCCAGTCAAAGATATCACTGTGAAAACCCTTGAGTTATTCGCACATCTCTAGAGATTTAAAGTAGCCAGCACTTGTTGCATCTTCCAATGGCACAATAGAAAGAAATGTCTCCTTCACTTTCCCTTCTCTGATAAAATGAATATACAGTACCAGCCCCTCATCATCAGATCTGTCTGCATGTCCATCAAGTAAGATACCTACATATGAGTTTTCCTTTATTTCAACATCAAATCTTCAAAAAGATATGAGGCAATGTATGAAATAAATTCTCTACACTGTTGTTTGTTCATTCACACAATTTTCTGAATCAATCACATTAAGCTTGGTTAACAACAAACCAAACTTTCAAAGTCAGTGTAGGGTCTGTAATTGTTGGCAATACAGTACAGTACCATGAAATGTACATTCATATGGTGCAGCATATTAACATCCATATTTTTCCAATCTCACTTTGCTAAAGGAGCACATTCAGGATTCTTCTTTGTACTTTCAGCCTTCTGACACTTGAAGTGCATATAGGATTTGTGGTGCTTTGTATGTTTCCAATTTAGATGGTCCCAAACATCCAAACACAACTTTTGAATTTTGGTCTGCAGTGTTGGTGGAAAACTTACTGCCTACTTCACAATTTTTTCTTCATAGTGCAGCAGTGGTAGAAGTTCTAGCCATGATTGCTTAAAGTTTTGACAGGGAATTTAGAAATACTATCTTCAATGCAACATCATCAGTTAACAGCAGTGACGCTATATCAAAGAAGACCTGGTATGAGAACAAGAGGATGCCCAAGAAGAAATGGACTGACAACATCAAAGACTTTGTACAATCACATGGAATGACACTATCCAGTGCCACTAATCCAGTTCTGAAACGTTAACTATTCCTTCCCACGATGCTTGACAGCAAGCATGGAAATAAGATGATGATGATCTTCAAAGATAGGTTTTTCCATTGTCATCTAGATCACATTCAGAAAGCAATGACAAACTAATGAACATAAACTTACCCACAAATACTGGGGTTGACCGCAATGTCCTGTAAAGGATATGCAACTAACTATATCACAATAATTCATTTCATGCTGATCATTATCATCTTTGAACATTACAAACCACACTTGAATTTGCTGTTTTTTCATTTTTGTTCTCTTCTCTGTCGCTACATTGTATATTTTCAGGCAAAGTTGACCCACTTCAGAAAAAATCTTTAATAGTACCCTGTTTTATTTTCTTGCACCATGGGTCACTTTACACTGATTTGTTCCATTAATTTTCTACAATTTAAGTAAACGTAAAACAACACAACTCAACTCGCAAGCATTGATGACACCTGATGTGCACGCAACGTGTTGGTAAAGTAGCCACTGTCGAAAACAAGATGACTAACTCTTTGATCGAGTTACAAGAACTCCATCGTTAATGTTGAGGTAAACATATCACTCCAGAAATCACAAGTCAGCTTGCAATGCTGTAAACACCAGACTTTCCAACTATCAGTATATCCTCATTTACACACACACACGTCCTCAAATGATTACAATGTTTGTGAAAATACACTTGAAGTATAAATACAGGATGTGTAGTTGATACTAAGTGATATAAAGTACTTGTAAATATGTTCTTGCATGTCAGCTTGCGTCTAATGTGTAACCTATCTAACTCGTATGACTCCTTAACTTGTATGGCTTATTGCTAAGCTGCCTCATGCCTGAATGTGGCGTTATTGCTGTCCGATTTGGTACAACTCTGGACATGAACTTTCCATCATAGTTATTCTATCTGCACCGTGACAGTTATATAGAACCTGTCTTACTGTATGGCAGTGAATCATGGAACATCAATAAACAAATTCAGAACAGTCTAGAAACAATGGAGATGTGGATGCTGATACAAATGTTGTGAATACGTTGGATCTCAAGTGTAACTAACAATGATTGCCTGGTAAAGGCTAATGTGATTAAAACATTATATACAAATATAAGGAGACAAACATCATTCTTTGGTCAAGTTGTGAGAAGAGGGGAATTGGAAAATACTGTGATGATTGCATGCTGGGTGGACTGAGACAATGGCATGGTGGGATATTATCAGCAGATTTGATTCTGAGCACCAGGGACCAAGATCTGTGGAGAGATATCTTCTTCTTCTGCTTTCATCCGGAGTTTTTTTTTTCCGGATGTGATTGCATTGTGCCTGTTTACAGCAGAGCTGCGTTCTTGCGCCATTAGGCCGACACATCCAACTTCTGCGGGCATTTGTTGACCGGGTTAACCTTCCCGGGTACGTGGAGAGATATGAATGCCTACATCAGCTGGCAAGGCACATGATGATGAATGTACATGTCTAGTCAGTGAGCATCAGCCAATGAGCAGTGGTTTCATAACCTTGTCCTCTAAAAGTTTAATCTAAACAGCTGGTGTTTCTGCTTACCTAATGGGAAGGTGATCACTTTATGGAGTTTAGTGCACTGTAGCAGATGAGTGGACCAAAAAATTAGGAACAGTAACACTGAGCAGCATTGAACAGTACAAAATTTGGGTTACAATGTGGCTGTTTTATTTTTAGACATTCTGACATTCCATCTCAAATTGTTTTTGTTTTCTGTCATACCAAGTTAGTTAGTTTGTTTTCTTTCATATGTCACCTCAAACTGCACCATAAATGTTAGTTTTAGGCAGGAGGGTAGCACTCCTAATCATGACTGCAATGAAATATCAATATTGCTTGCTGTTATAAGTTGTTTTGTAGAAATAACTGCACTTAAAATAGATCTGTGGAAAATGTCAGTATTAAATGAAACAAATAGTACCTGTTCATCTGTTTATTTACTCATAAACAGTCACTTCATCTCTCTTAGATCATACATCAGCCTAGATAATACATCAGCTTCAATTAATTATACATGAGCACATTAATAATTCTTCTTCTCCATCTTTCATTTACTTGAAATTGATTGCCTATAGCTGCAATGTTTGATTGTTTGATTACTTATGCACATCTGTTCAATACCTTGTGTATTAATGAGGCTATTAATTATTTACTTTTGTGTGTTTCAGAAACAAACTCTTGGTCTCCTAGGAGTCATTACCACTCCATACAAAAGCATTCACAAAAGTGGACATATGACAGCATAGATATGAAGGTTGTGAAACAAGAACTACCAGATGTTCTGTGTGAGGACAAGAGTCATAGATTCGGTAAAATGGTAGACATAGCTGGAGGTAGCATCATTCAAAAAATGACAGAACACGGTAACCCGGAATCAAGAATGCTTGATAACAGTTGTAAGGCAACAGTAAAACATGAAAATTATTGTCAAATTTCAGAAAATGCTTCTTCTGTGATTGATACAAATAATAAACCATCTCTGGCTATTGAGAATTATCAGCAGCAAAATAAGGAAACACAAGAAAAACATACACAGAGCTTTGCACGGTCTCTTGATGACATTTTTGGTTATGTCAGTTATAGCTCTCAAAGAACTCACACAGGAGACTTGTCTTATGTTTCTAGTCCAAATGTTTGTGCAGACAGATATAAGAGAACACATGGTGAAGGGATGTCAAACAAATGTAATGAATGGGATGGTCTTTTGATTCAAGATGACTATCGTGAGTGCCTAAAGAACATGAATCACAAGAGAACACATACACGAGAGAAACCATACAAATGTGATGTTTGTGGTGGTTCTTTTACTGAAGATGGCAGTCTGATGACCCACACGAGAACACACACAGGAGAGAAACCTTACAAGTGTGATGTTTGTGGTGCTTCTTTTACTCATGCTGGCCATCTGAAGGGCCATAAGAGAACACATACAGGAGAGAAACCTTACAAGTGTGATGTTTGTGGTGCTTCTTTTACTCACGGTGGCCATCTGAAGGTTCATAAGAGAACACATACAGGAGAGAAACCTTGCAAGTGTGATGTTTGTGGTGCTTCTTTTTCTGAAGCTGGCAGTCTGAAGGTCCATAAGAGAACACATACAGGAGAGAAACCTTACAAGTGTGATGTTTGTGGTGCTTCTTTTACTCAAGCTGGCCATCTGAAGGGCCATAAGAGATCACATACAGGAGAGAAACCTTATAAGTGTGATATGTGTGGTGCTTCTTTTACTCACGCTTTCAGTTTGAAATACCACAAGGTAACACATACAGGAGAGAAACCTTACAAGTGTGATGATTGTGGTGCTTCTTTTACTAATGCTGGCCATCTGAAGGGCCATAAGAGAACACATACAGGAGAGAAACCTTACAAGTGTGATGTTTGTGGTGCTTTTTTTACTCATGCTGGCAGTCTGAAGGTCCATAAGAGAACACATACAGGAGAGAAACCTTACAAATGTGATAATTGTGGTGCTTCTTTTAATCATGCTTACAGTCTGAAGGGCCATAGGAGAACACATACAGGAGAGAAACCTTACAAGTGTGATGATTGTGGTGCTTCTTTTACTCATGCTGGCCATCTGAAGGGCCATAAGAGAACACATACAGGAGAGAAACCTTACAAGTGTGATGATTGTGGTGCTTCTTTCACTCAATCTGGCAGTCTGAAGGGCCATAAGAGATCACATACAGGAGAGAAACCTTACAAATGTGATGATTGTGGTGCTTCTCTTATTCATGCTGGCAGTCTGAAGAACCATATGAGAACACATACAGGAGAGAGACCTTACAAGTGTGATGTTTGTGGTGCTTCTTTTACTCGAGCTGGCAATTTGAAATACCACAAGGGAACACATACAGGAGAGAGACCTTACAAGTGTGATGATTAACCCCAACTTTATGGCCTTCCTAAATTGCCCATGCCTTGCGTACCACTGAGAATGATTTAATCTATGCTCAACTCTGTCCAACACAGGATGGTGAAATAGCTTGCAGAAACTGTTAAACTAATGTGACAATCATTCAACCTCTTAATATTAAAAGATTAATTTGAACTGGTCAAACTCCTGGATATTATCAGTCTTAAACTAAAGTGCATGGCGACAATAGATATTGCCTCTATTTTCACTGATTTGATGTTCCCATGGAAGAGCCAGGGTTCACATCTGTGATCGCATAAAAGATAAGAAACAAAACCTAGGCCTTCCAACATCAAAATTCAAGAAATTACTACTGCTGTGGACATCTAATAGTAAATTAATTTTTCTTTAAAAAATTGTACCACCAAATTGACAGTGTGGCCGTGAGGAGTCCTCTAAGTCCCATTCTAGCAGACATCTTTATGGTGCACTCAGGAAAACAGAGAGCCTAAAATATTAAGGACCTAGTTCTATACCGCTTTTATGTGAATAATATGAGGGTAAGTTGATAACTAAGTCATAAATGGCTGTAGAAAAATAACTAAATATGATAACAACTTGAAACCAGTTTATTTTTATACATACATTGTCCCTTTATTTCTCAACATAATTTCTACCAACATTGATGCACTTATCCCATCGTTTTATCAGTCCTCCCAAACCCGCTACATAGAAATGTGATCCCTGTTCTCATTTACCTGCCATCCCACAGGACTATGACTTACTTATTGACTTGCCCTCGTAACTTTTTCTACTCAGCTTTGCACCGCTTTACAGGACAAACATGTGTCAGCATAAACAAACCCACCTTGACGGGAGACATTTCGCCAATGACGCCGAAGTTGAATGTGAAGTGAAAACGTGGTTTTGAAAACAGAGCATGCTGTTATATGCAGTCGGTTTGGGCGGACTGATAAAACGATGGGACAAGTGCTTCAATGTTTGTGGAAATTATGTTGAGAAATAAAGGGACAATGTATGTATAAAAATAAACTGGTTTCAAGTTGTTGTCATATTTAGTTATTTTTCTACAGCCATTTGTGACTTACTTATCAACTTACCCTCGTATATTATTCATCCCAGAGACCAGACAACAGGCTAAATCATTCCACTCGATCAAGCCCACAAAAACATTTCTTTGTCTGTTCACCACAAACATAATGACACCTTATCATTCATGGACATATTAATTCAACATTGACAGGATAGCACCATCCAAAATTCTGTCTATTGAAAGGGAACATTGACAGGCCAATACCTGAATTTAAATAGCTTTGCACCTATTCAGTATAAGCATGGCCTGGTACGGGCCCTGTTTGATCAAGCTAGAATGATTTGCTTTGATGACACTAAAATATGACCAGAAACTCTTAACCATAATCTACAATCAAATGTATATTCAGAAGTCAGCATGGCCGAATGAATAAGAACGCATGTTCTTAAACATCTGGTGTGCTGATGTTGAGGTAAGGGGTTCAACCACTACACTGGACAATTGGAATAAAATGTTGACCTCTCATCCTTGACTTGGGGATGTAAATTACAAGTACCCCTGAAGTCGGAATGTGTTCACCTGATGGCGAGGGACACTGTAAACAGGGAAAGCGAATCCACATGCAAAATTAAGTCCAGTACTACTAGAAGTAGTGAGTATGGACTTTGCCTGAGCTCAAGGTGGACGAGTGCCAAATAAACCTTATGTATAATGGACGTTCATTTGAAACCCATTCCAATGGCTTTATTACAAAAGCATGAAACAAACATTAAAATGTGTGGTAGAATTAAACAAAGCATTCATTTTGAATGAATTATGCACCATGGGCTGGTCAGAAGAAGTTGCCTTAGGCATTCAGGCAAGCGTCCCATTGCTTAGGTAGGTGCCGAATGCCGTCCACAAAAAAAGGATTGTGGTTGCTCACTGAACCAAGTTTTTGCCACATTCATTACATCTGCATCTGTGTGAAATCATTGCCCCTTGAGAGCTTTTTTTAGAGGGCCAAACAAATGAATATCACATTGTGACAAATAAGGACTATAGGCTGGGTGTTGCAGAATTTCCCACTTTTTCCAAGCTAATGCTTCCTGCACATTCTTTGCAGCATGCGGACGAGCATTATCATGCAACAAAATCACACCGTGTGAAAGCATGCCGGGTCATTTATTATTGATGGCTTTTTGCAGCTTGTCTAGTTTTTCCAAGTAGTGGATAGGGTTCCGGTTTCAAGATGGCGACGGACGGTCGTGTTGTTTTGTGTTCGTTAACTTTTTCGCGTAGGGGATGGATTTATTCATCTCTTGCGTGTAATTGGTGTGCCAGGATGTAAAACCAGGAGTTTCTACTCAAGATCTGCGCGGGTGCTACGGAGTTCGTGCATCGAGCGAAGCCATCCTTGAGTGAATTTTCAGCAGCGTGTGTGGTTCAACAGCAGTCTGTGTTTACGTTTTTTCAACGTGGCGGAAGGTGTTTTTTCCGAGCGGTCAGCAGTCAACATAACGAAGCGGCGTGGTAGCCGCGCAGGGACAAAGAAGCAAGGTAAGCGCGGTGGTTTGAGGCGTTTTAGACTCAAGTGTCACCGTCTAGGACTCAGGAACATCCGTATTCTATATTGGAACTGTGCCAGTGTAAAACAACGGGGCTCTATTTTAGAAACCCTAGTTTACAGGAACGACATTGTAGCACTCCAGGAGATGAGACTGGGCGATCAGCTACTCCGAATTGCCGGCTTCAAATGTTTCTACAACAGACGACATCTGGGAACGGCGATTCTCGTTCGCGACAGCATGGTGGCGTCAGAGCTAGACATGTCCAGTTGGGACAGTGACGATATACAAATACAGGCGTTGAGAGTTCATTCCAGTATACCATTCGTGTTGGATAATGTTTATGCCCGCAATGCGAGTATGGACGCCCAGAAGTGGCAGTGCTTAATCCTTTGCTGACCAACTTCGACGCTCAACGAATATCTGGCTATATGCCTTGGTGACCAACTTCGACGGTCGACGAATTAGCGACATGCGGATTTCAAACAGACGGCCTTATCGATAGCCACGGAATCAGGCGTCATCCAGTTGTTTCCCTTATTCCAAAATGGCTGCGCCCATGGTTAAAAGTGTTTGCAGCCGTAACTAGCTTGTTTTTTTTTTTAAATTCATTAATTTGGGTCCCAAGTGAATATTCAGCATTTTCACCATGCCTGAGGATGAACACCAGGCTCGTAATATAGAGTATTCTGACTCTGCCAGCGAAATTGAAGCTGAAAACGATGTTTCCTAGATAAGTAGAGACACATAGGTGAATATTAGTGTAAATAAAAGTTGCGTTAGCGATGTTGAAGTTGATGATGGAGGTCATGAAGGTACCTCTGAAGAAAGTAGTGGGCGTGGCACAAGAGACCAGAACATTTCTACAGCTGAAAATTGTTTAGAAATGGAGAAAGGCTCTTCAAAACGAACTTATTGAGCTTGGCAATCTTCCATACAAAGAACAGGGTGTCAGACACAACTGGGTTTATGTCCATTGATTTTTTCAAGCTTTTTTCCCCTGACACTACACTGCCATAGGTCTGATCACGTGTGAAGTCAACATGTATGGTGAAAATCACCTCTCTCAGTACACAGGAAATGCCAAGTACAAAAAGCTTACTTGGGATCATACTGATGCAGTTGAAATTTCTGCATTCATAGGGCTTCAGATTGCCATGGGAATGTGTTGTAAACCAGCAGTTTCAGACTACTGGTCTAAGAATTTTTGGCTGAATGAAACAGCATATTCGAAGGCCATGAGTTAGAAGAACAGATACCAACAGCTTCACGGAAATGATGGATATGGTTCTAAAGGACATATTCTCTATTGTGACAGCTTTTATTCAAGCCCAACTTTATTTCAAGAACTGAAAGAAATGCAGACTGGTGCATGTGGAACAGTGTGTCAAAATAGAAAACATTTTCCTGATATGTTGAAGAAAAAACAACTGAAACTGAAAAAGGCAGATCATCCTGTGTTTTGTGTTACAGAAGATAATTGCATGTTGGCCGTTACCTGGCATGACACTAAGAGAGTGACCCTGATATCTACAGTTCACTCCAATGATGTTATGGAAAAGACAGTCAGGAAAAGGGGAATTCCAGAGGGCAGAATAATAAGCAAGCCAGTGCTTGCAGAAAAATACAATAAAAGTATGGGCGGTGTCGATCACTTCGGCCAACTGAGTGCAAGCTACCCCTTTCTACATAGATCATATAAATGGTACCTGCCATTATATCATTGTCTAGTTGAAACTGCTCTGGTCAATGGGCATATAATCTACAACACTGCCAACTCTACAAATAAGATCACTGCAAAGAAGTTTAGGCAGGATGTCAGTCTTGCTCTTATTGGACCTGCTGTTCTTCGGCGCAATGCAACACCTTCAAGACCACAAGTCACAATATCACGACTTACTGAGCGCCATTTTATTCAAAAGTATGAAAGACCAAGGTACAAACCAGACTGTAAAGTGTGTAAGGCTGCAGGTAAAAGAAGCCAGACTTGCATGTACTGCCCAGATTGCAATACACCTCTATGCCTGACACCATGTTTCAAGCTATACCACACGGTTGAGGATTATCAACGTTCCAGACAAAGACTCTTGCAGAGGTCTACAGCTACAACTTCAACCCCAAGTAATGAAGGAGACAGCTCAGACTTCAACTAGAGGTTAGAATTTACAAATACTTTTTCTTCTTCTGCGCTCATCTTTTTTCTTTTTTTGGATTTGATTGTGTTGTGCCTGTTTACAGCAGAGCTGTGTTCTTGCGCTGTTAGGCCGACACATCCAACTTCTGCGAGCATTTGTTGAGTGGGTTAACCTTATATACCCAAATACCCAATATATATATAAATATAACCAAATACTAAATACTAATATCACAGACACAACACACCAAACAAAAACCACAACACAGTGTAGAAATGAAAAATTTTTATTTTTCATTTTCCAAGATGGCCGTCATGATCATGTGACAAATTTGCATAAAACATATATATTTATGCCTAACAACCATTCATAACAGTGCTCTGAGAATTTCAACACCCTACGTTCAATTTTAAATTTTTAGTGAATTTAATTTGAAAACCAGTCATGTTTTCAAAAATCCGCAAACACCCTTGGTAATCGGAGACAATAATGCTCCGGATTGTTGGTCAACAAAGTGTTCCGTGTAAATTAGTGCTCATATTGAGCTTATTTTATTCATTGCCAACCATGTCGCTAACATTTTATAGCTTTTACTTTGAAAACATTCACTAAAAAATATGAAAAGATGATGGTTTTAAAACATCATCTAATTATTCTATAAATAGCCATACAAATTCAAGATGGCCGTCATGATCATGTGACAAATTTGCATAAAACATATATATTTATGCCTAACAACCATTCATAACAGTGCTCTGAGAATTTCAACACCCTACGTTCAATTTTAAATTTTTAGTGAATTTAATTTGAAAACCAGTCATGTTTTCAAAAATCCGCAAACACCCTTGGTAATCGGAGACAATAATGCTCCGGATTGTTGGTCAACAAAGTGTTCCGTGTAAATTAGTGCTCATATTGAGCTTATTTTATTCATTGCCAACCATGTCGCTAACATTTTATAGCTTTTACTTTGAAAACATTCACTAAAAAATATGAAAAGATGATGGTTTTAAAACATCATCTAATTATTCTATAAATAGCCATACAAATTCAAGATGGCCGTCATGATCATGTGACAAATTTGCATAAAACATATATATTTATGCATAACAACCATTCATAACAGTGCTCTGAAAATTTCAACATCCTACGTTCGTTTTTAAATTTTTAGTGAATTTAATTTAAAAACTAGTCATTTTTTTAAAAATCCGCAAACACCCTTGGTAATGGGAGACAGTAATGCTCCGGATTGCTGGTCAGCAAAGTGTGGCATATTAGGCCACGAGAGAAATGTTATTTTCTGTGGTGACTTCAACGCTAAAGGCAGAGCATGGGGAAATACTTCCTCCAATACACAAGGGGAGGAGCTCGAGACTGCACTGGAAACCATCGACCTGGTTTGTATTAACAGTGGCTGTGTCACCAGGACAGCAAGCCGTCCAGGCGATGAGGACAGTGCTATTGATCTGGCGCTAGTTTCACCTTCACTCACTACAGTGTGTAGATGGGGTGTCCTAGGACACCATGGCAGCGACCACCACCCGTGCAGCATATTGGTGGAGAAAGGCAGAACCAGGCAGCACAAGCTAAAGGTAAAGACGTTCCAGTATGACAGTACAGGGCAAGATGTGGTGAGTAAAATAAGACATGACAAGCGCAGAATGTTTCAGGGCAGGAAAAAAAGCTAGGAGCAGCCACCGTGGTGGAGTTTCGAGGTGGAGAAGGCTTGGGTGGATAAGCGTAGTGCTGTAAGGAGATGGCAAAATGCCAAGAAGAACAGAGCTGGTCATCCTAGTCCCTGCTTGCACTTAGAAAGAGAGATGCACACAAAAGTAAGCTATTTAAAAAAACTGGTCAAGGTGGTTAAAAGCGAAAAATGGGCAGAGGTGTGTCAAAGAGTAAGCACAGACAAGTCACTGAAATTGTTCTGGCGACTACATAAAAGCATGAGTGGTGTAGTCAAGAATAAGAGCATTTCAGACTTCCAAGGTGCTGACCTCACCTGGCAGAGGACTGACGAGGACAAGGGCAAAGCCCTCTTTGAACGCTACCTTGAGCAGGGCAACCAGACAGACATGGGAGGCCGAAATCTGGCCAAGGAGGTCACCTCAGACAGATGCAAGGCCCAGAACACTTCGGAGGAAGACACAGTGACAGTGAAAGAAATCAAGGCTGTGCTTCGACGATCAAAAAACAGTGCTCCAGGTCCTGATGGCATAAGATACGACGACATAAATAGGTGTACCGACAATGAGCTAGAGAAACTAGCAGACATGTACAACAACAGTATAGGGAGTGCTAGCATCAAGGAGGAATGGTTACACAGCTATCTGATTCCCTTGCCGAAGCCTGACAAAGACCACACAAAAATTCAGGGATATCGAATTATAACCATGCAGAATACAATAGGCAAGCTGCTGGAGAAGGTAATTGCCAGGAAAATATCAAGCCAACTAGAGAGGCAAGGTGTTTTCCCACCTACCCTGGGTGGGTACCGTCCAAAAAGAGAAACCTGGACCAATGCAGCAGTCTTTGCCCATGATGTCTATGAAGGTTTCCACTCAGGCACTGAAACCGTTGCTGCAGCGATTGATCTTGAGGACGCATACAACAGAATACCACTGGATTTTTTAATGTTTCAGCTTCTTGAACTAAACGTAAGTCCATTCCTCCTTAGTTGGATCGCTGCAGCCCTCTACCAACGGAAAGTAGTGTTTAGATGTGGCAGTTGGACTTTGGAACCAACAACAATATATCCTGGCCTACCACAGGGATGACCATTATCTCCGGTACTGTTCAACGCCTACACAGTGAGAATCACCAGTGAGCAGATCACTGGACCTGGCAGGACATTGTCGTATGCCGATGATGTTTTAGTGTATCGTCAGGGTAAGGATAGAGAGGAGGTTGCTGTGGAACTACAAACCGAACTCAATCGCATAAGTACTTGGTGTGATGAAGCTGGGGCAATGGTCAACCCAACAAAGGCAACAGTGACTTGGTTCTCGTTGAATAATCATATTGTCAACAATCCAACACCAACTGTAATGCTGTGTTCAGAGACGGTGGAAAGAACGCAGGCAATGAATTACCTGGGGATACGGTTTGATCGAAGCCTTGCTTATAATGTGCACATAGACCAGGTGATAACAAAGGCCAAGCGGGGTCTGGCAGCGATGCGGGTGATGGCGGCAGCAAACTGTGAGCAGCGCCATCTATGTCTTCTGTACGAGGGGCTGGTCATGTCTGTTTTGGAGTATACAATGGCAATCCTGACTCTCAGCCATAAGCAGATAGAAAGGATGGAAAGGATACAGAATGAAGCTATGCGCATTAATATTTATTATTCTTGGATGTACAAGAGATAAAGCATGCAGGGCGATGCGCTACCTTCTTGATTTTCCAACCATTGAAGAGAGAATACAAGTTTGCAGGGCACGCGCCTACCTCAGAATTAACGCAAACACACAACATCCACTGCATAGTGAAATTAGGAAGGTGAAGGGCAGCAGGTTAAAAAGAGGACGGTCGTGGATGGGTCAAGCCGAAGACATTCTTCAACAGGTGTGTTCACTTGAGGACTTAGAACCTGGCGAGGAGTGGGTGCAAGTGCCAACAGACTTCTGCACATCCTTTTCAGTTTGCATCCAACTAGATAGAAAATGCAGACAAGAAAATCCGGCTGCTGTTGAGGCTGAAGTACAAGCGTTGATTTTCGAGAATTCGCTAGACGGTGACGCGGTCATCTACACAGATGGGTCGGTCGTCCGACATGTGAGAAGCTCATGGGCCTTTACAGCTCGGGCCGGAGGGAGAATTGTGAAGGAGGACTCTGGTGCTTTCACTGAAACCACAAGTAGCCTGACCATGGAAGTCATGGCAGTAAGTAAAGCAATAACATGGCTCGAGACACAGACATTCACTAGGGCTTGTTTCCTTAGCGACTCAATGAACATGATCAAGAGGATAGAGGAGGGGTCGATCCGAAGAGAATGGTTGCTGCCTCTGAAGCGGTCTCGGCTGGCAAAGATTAGTTTCATCTTCGTGCCAGGTCATGCGGGAGTACAAGGAAATGAGCGGGCTGACAAGCTCGCAGGTGAAGCTACTGTGGAGGGCGGATGCGCCATGGACAAGGCTGACATTCTGAATGTCGAGAAGTGAGACTTTTGCGAGAACCAAGTGATGACTGTGAATCTACAACAATGGCCAGACTGCGGGAGCAGCAAATTAAAAGAGGGGTGGCCAAACAAGAACACTACGCAGGAAGCCAAAGAAGATTGATAAACCAACACAGAACTGGCGTCGTTAGCCACTACACGCTGCGGGATTTGCTGAGGAGGGGATCCGAGCACTTATGGACTGAATGGTTCGATGTGCAACGAGGATGATCTGTCGACTAACTAACTAACTAGAGTTGATGCTGGCACCAGGTTCTTTAAAATTGGCCAACAATAGCCCTTCATGGTCAAAAAATGCACTCAGCATAACCTTACCAGTGGAAACCTGTAACTTGAATTTGTTGGCTTTTGGTGATCCAGCATGCTTCCATTGCATGCTCTCTCTTTTGCTGCTCGGTTCAAAGTGGTGCCACTATGCGGAAGAGTAATGCATCACCCTTCACTCTGTAATGCAGCAAGTGGTTCAAACACCATTCCATGCGTTCCTCTTTTTGGTGGTCGGTCAACATCCGTGGTACCCACTGCGAACACGCCTTCCAATATTGCAGTTTCGCTAGTGGACCTATGCTTCGACAACGGTTCATCTGTACTGCTGCATCAATGTTGCCGATGATTTTTTCTGTTGCAACAATATACGCTTGACCCGGCTGTCGAAGATCTGTCATGAACTGATGTCCTTTCCGAAACATTCGTGCCCAGTCTATCACTGTTGTCTTTGACACACATTTGTTACCATACGCTGCCTGCATTCTTCGATGAATGTCCACTGGTCGACATCCTTCAAATGAAAAAAAACTGAATCACCGCTCTTTGAGCTTCTGTGGACGGATTTTTGATCAGGCTGACCATTTTCTCTATGGTCAGAAACAGAACCTATGCATCATGGGTCGTTAAGCACATGCTTTTTATTAATTGGTCAATACTTATCACATGACTGACATGATCATGTTCAACATACGTAATTATATGTGGTGCGGCACAAACAGATTTCAAACGAACTCCCCTTATACAGTCAACTGACTTCATCAAACGTCATTATCAGCCACCCAAACCTACTTCCATAGAATCACCGGTCCCCACACCTCAAGTGTTTTTTTTTTTCCAGCTAACCTTTTGAGGGGACACTAATTAAACAAATATACAGCGTAAAGCACACATTCTTTTTTGCTGAACCAGTGACTAGATATAGTACCACTTAGATAGTACTCATCTGTGAAAACTATTGTCTCTGTATGCCAAATCTGACTGCATTTATCAATTCCAGTGGGAGTGCCAAGCATCTTACATATTTAGAATGGAAAGACAATGTAGTGAGTAACAAAACATATACCTGTACGGATGGGAAACAGATTTAATCAGTCTTCAGGAATCTTGTTTAATAGCCACCATAAAGTTAAAAAAAAGAGAAATCTTGTATATTGTATTTGATTAACAATAAATGAGTGCTCAAATACATCAAGGCATTAGTAATTAAATGATTCCAGCCAGTTTTATGCAAACAGAAGGTCTTAATTTTAAATTTGCACATACCAAAATATTTATGGCAGATAACTCAATTAAATTGATGGTGGCCAAATATGTTTGCTTGGCTGGTCTTCCCTGCCCTAACAACCAGTGTAAACCATTTTTGTATAGTGTATATACTACATACTATGTACATACAATTGTGTAGGTGTGCCCATAATTTCAGCCTGTACATTTACAAATACTGATGACTATCACAACTGATTAGAAGCCCACACAAAATAATATTGCCACACTAGTCTGTCACATACACTTTGGCAACTGTTACAGCCACAGTCTGACAGGGAAACAGTGATGCTGACTGAGCTGTACAGGACATCGCTGTCAACATCAGCATCTTTCAGCTGATTATTGATTTCTTGGCAAGATTACGCTCAGTAGTTTGCAATTGCTTTCTGAGTGACTGGCTCAATACCCCGTAAGTTACCGACGCGGAAAGAACCACTACCAATTCTCGCGCAACGTCACGTTACTTATGAGATTACGGAGAAAGTCATGTAACCTCTAGACAAGAGAGACCGGCTTTTGTTGTTTAGTTTATCATATTTCACAATACACTGCTAACTTTGTTTAATTGGTGATGGGATATCCAGAGTTGTGTGCTCTTCAGTAATAAACTAGAAATTGTTATTCTTTGTAATAGACATTAATTTTGCAAAGTAAACAAATAAAGATTGGTGATTATGCTTCTTCTTCGTTTGTTCCCTGTTGACTATGCTCCAGGTGAGTGGCTCTGTGGCACATGCTGACTGAAAATGTCTTTGGTTCACTTACTGGGGTGGAGATTATTGTAAGGGACTTTCTACTTTGAAGTGGTAATGACAGACAACATAACTTGTGGTGTTAATGATGTGTCAAAGGTAATATTTTTCGAATAGTTAAGTTTCATCTGTTGGGGTTTTCAAAACACTGTTCTCTTGGAGTGTGGCTTTCAAGGCTGTTGTAACATGTCTCTTTGCAAACTATTTGGTCAGCTTTCTATTACAGCTGTTCTCTTACAATAAAATAAGGTGTTTGTAGTTGTGGTTGGTAGCCATGACAGTGAAGTGACTAGTATACCCAGTGATCATGTATTTAAATAAACATAAGTGCATTTCTTTAATTGACCAGGGTTCCAAAGTCAACTATCCTAAAACATTGACCAGGGCTCCAAAGTCAACCACCCTTAAACATTGACCAGGGCTCCAAAGTGGCACCCCCCAGCCAGCTGATCGGCCACAGCCTGCCTGCTTCAATGGGTGTTTGGGGCTAGGACAAAATCTGAATCGCAGGCTGTAAAACCAATGCACCAGGTACTAATAAAAAAAAGAAAAATAGAAACCTCAAGCTACGGCTTGCAACCTGGAACGTGAGAACCATGTGTCCAAGATTTTACACTGACTTGACCAATATTAACGATGTGAGAAAAACGGCTGTGATTGATGCCGAACTCAATCGTCTTAACATTGATATTGCTGGCCTGCAGGAGACTTGCCTCGCTGAGGAAGGGTCACTCAGGGAAAACAATTACACCTTTTTTTGGAAGGGTAGATGGCAGGCAGAAAAAAGGCAACTTGGTGTGGGCTTTGCAGCGAAGAACTCACTACTGGGAATTATTGAAATTCCAGCAGGAGGAAATGAAAGACTTATCCCTGCGTTTGGCAACCTCTTGTGGTTTTGCCACCATTATTACTGCATATGCACCAACACTCGATTCCTCTGATGATGTGAAGGATTCGTTTTATGAGGAGTTAGACTCCGTGATCAAGGCAGTTTCAAAACCTGACTACATTTATATGCTTGGTGATTTCAATGCTCGTGTGAGCAAGGAATCGAATTCATGGCCAATGTGTCTTGAAAAATACAACATCGGTCGCATGAATGAAATTGGGCTAAGGCTGCTGGAGCATTGCACCAGAAATGACCTATGTATTACAAACTCCTTTTTTATAATAAAAGAGCTGCATAAGGTCACATGGAAACATCCAAGATCCGGCCATTGGCACCAACTGGACTTCATCATCACACGGAGGCAACATCTGAACCATATATCATTAACTCAAAGTTACCACAGTGCTGACTGTGATACGGATCACTCTTTAGTTGTTGCAAGGGTTAGACTGAGACCAAAGAGAATCTACACAGCTAAACACAAATCTAGCCCCAGAATTAATAATATTAACATTCACAATCCTGAAAAGTGCTTTCAGTTTCAACAGCAACTTGAAGACGCTTTCACTGATACACCAGAAAATTGCACAGTAAATGAAAAGTGGAGTCAACTTAATTCTTTATAATACTGCCGTAGGGTTTACAGCGCTGTGGATCACAAGAGGCAGGACTGGTTTGCGGCAAACAGCCAGACTCTGCAGCACTTGATTGATAAGAAGAAGATAGCTCTCTTAAGAAACAAGGAAAGACCAACGCGTAACACTCTGAGTGAGCTAAAGCAAGCTAGGAAGGATGTGCAAAAGGCTGCCAGGCAGTGTGCAAATGATTATTGGATCAAGTTATGTGAGTCCATTCAAATCGCAAGTGATAAAGGAAACATCAGAAACCTGTATGAAGGAATAAAGAAAGCCTGTGGTCCAGTGATCAAAAGATGTGCACCATTGAAAACCTTGACTGGAGAGATCATAACTGATAAGAAACAGCAGATGGGTAGAGCACTATTTGGAGCTTTACTCAAGTGAGACCAAACTAGCGGATGATGCCCTCCCCTCCCCAGAGGCTCTACCAACTCTTGACCAACTGGACACACTTCCCACCATAATAGAAGTTAAGTGTGCTATAAATGAACTTGCATCTGGCAAGGCTCCAGGTAAGGATGGAATTCCAATAGAGGTTATTAGGAGTGGGCAAGACACACTCACTCTACGTATCCACCAGCTAGTAGAGCTATGCTGGCGAGAAGGACAAGTCCCACAGGATTTCAAAGATTCAAGCATCATAACACTGTACAAGAACAAGGGCGATCGGAGCGACTGCAACAACTATAGGTGTATCTCACTTCTGTGTATTGTTGGAAAAGTATTTGCCAGAATTGTTCTGTGCAGACATCAAGTCTACCCAGGATCACAGTGTGGCTTTCGACAGAACAGGTCTACCATTGATATGATATTCTAATTGCGACAAATGCAAGAAAAATGTCGTGAACAGAATCAACCACTGTTTTTTGCCTTCATCGACCTCACAAAGGCATTTGATTTAGTCAGTCGTGAGGGTCTGTTCAAGGCAATAAAGACGATTGGCTGCCCACCAACTCTTCTGTCCATTGTGGAATCGTTCCACACAGGCATGAAGGGTATAATCAAGTTTGATGGTGCAACTTCTGAAGAGTTTGAAATCAAGAGTGGAGTTAAGCAAGGTTGTGTACTAGCTCCCACCCTCTTTGGAATATACTTTTCACTTCTACTGAAATATGCCTTTCGTGATCAGGATGGTGGTATATACATCCACTCACGCTCAGATGGCGGCCTCTACAATGCTCAGAGATTGAAGGCCAAGACCAAAATTAGGAGGGTGCTGATCAAAGAGTTGCTTTTTGCAGATGATGCTGCAGTTACGACCCGCTCTGAGGAAGAATTGCAATGTCTACTATCTGCATTCTCCAATGCTTGTTCTGAATTTGGTTTAACAATTAGCAAAAAGAAGACAGATTATGATACAAGGTACACATGGGGTACCATCAATCTTTATTGACGACGCCGAACTAGAGATGGTAGACTAATTTTACATATCTAGGATCAGTGGTCAATAGCAAATTATCCCTAGATCAGAAAATCAATATCCGGATTGGTAAGGCAGCAACAACAATGAACAGGTTAAGAAAAAGAGTGGGGGAACAGGAAGCTTACTGCCAAAACAAAAGTCCTTGTCTATCAAGCCTGTGTCCTTAGTACTCTTCTTTATGGCAGTGAAACCTGGACAACTTACTCACACCAAGAGATGCGTTTAAACAGCTTTCATATGCGGTGTCTGCGAAGAATTCTTGGTATTAAGTGGTAAGACAAAATCACAAATACTGAAGTATTGGAAAGATCAGGTTGTGTGACAATTTATTCCATGCTCAGTCTTCGTAGACTTAGATGGATAGGACATGTTAGGAGGATGGATGATGGTAGAATACCAAAGGAATTACAGATGGGTAAGAGATCTCAGGGTTGGCCTCTACTACGATACAAAGATGTGTGTAAGCGGGACATGATTGATACAGGCATTGATAATGCACAGTGGGAGCAAGTCGCCGCTGAACGTGCTGCATGGAGGGCAATGATCAGAAATGGAATAAAGACAAAGGAGAAAATTATTGCAGATAAGTCACACACCGAGCGTGTGAGACGTAAGATGGTGCATTATGGTGGAAATGACCACATGTTCACATGCGCCCACTGTGTACGGATGTTTACAGCGCGAATTGGCCTTATCAGTCACATTCGCTACCGCCATAGGTAAAAGTTGTTATGCCTTTTTAAAGCATAAACTATCGTCAGTCAAGACGGCAAGGTGCCAATGAGGTGATGACATGAAGGATGATGAACAATAGTGAGATTGTTTATTAACAATCTTTAGAAGACTTAATTTCAATTCTTAAGGCTGGTGCACTGATATTTATTTCATCTATAAATCTCTCAAGGCTTACATCTAATTGTTAATTTTGAAGTTTTCTTTATTCAGCTTAAACTGGTCATTTGAAACACCACAAGAAAACACATAAAGAAAGAAAACGTTACAAATGATGGATCAAGACAGTGTCATCAGCACAATGTAAGTTATTTATATTATGTCCACAAACCAGGATTCCTGACATACTTCATGTAGATCTCAGTATATATTTACCGTGGGGCCTGAGTGATCTCGAGGTAAGGTGTCTGCCTCGAGTGCTTGAGGTCCCGGGTTCAAGCCCCGGTGAAGGCCGGGACTTTTTCACGTGGACTTCTAGTAACAAAATTTCTCCTGGTCTCTTGGTAGTGAGATCGGACGCCCGTGTGTTTTGCACGTAATATATCCCTTGGCAGTTGGAAATCGAAAAAAAGATAGCCAAACGGCGCTGCCCGGGCAAAATTTCGAGTTAAAAATCTACCCAAAGTATTTTCAGGATCCTCGCCGGTGCTGCGAAGTTCGTGCACTGAGCTGAGATTATCTGGACTCAGACTTGAGTTGGGAGTAGGTTACACTATGTGCCGTGATGTTGATCCGTGGACTAAACTAACTAAACTAAGCATATACTTACCGTACAATGAGAACAAATCAAAATTAGTTTACATTACACTGAAATGGTCCTAACAGGTTGTTGATTTTTCTGCAAAACCAACCGTTCATCTATTAACTATATCGTCTCGTCCCATTATGTGT
This sequence comes from Cepaea hortensis, assembly GCA_963921405.1. Lineage (NCBI taxonomy): Eukaryota > Metazoa > Mollusca > Gastropoda > Stylommatophora > Helicidae > Cepaea > Cepaea hortensis. Next base: position 90,470,001 of record OY992884.1, on the reverse strand, counting down.
GCACCATTCCTGAATTTTAAACAGCCAGTGGTATTTCATGTTTCCTACCTGATATTGTATTTATTTGTTTATAATAATACTGTATATGGAATGTGATTCTTTTACAGTTTGTAGTAATCTCCATACATTGTTAATTCAATCATACTTCTTTAGCCTCATTGCATTTGTTTACTAATTCATTATGCATTCTATTATATTCTTCTTTATGTTAATTTTTTTTCTTTCTTCTTTCATTCATCATCTACAAAATTGCGTCTTTCATCCATTTCGTTTTAGCAATGCTGTGTGTAGGTGGAATGATTTCTTTCGATGTCTGTTGGATTAATTCTCGCAACATGTCCCGTTATTTATCGATAGCCTGTATTATCTCCATGACGATATATCTGTTCTTTACAGTAATAGTTTTCCTTTCTCTAATTTCTTTGCCTGCTTTAAGTAATGTTAAAACTGATTTGATGTTCTTTAGGTTTTCCTTCACAGTTTTAATTCTCAACCTCATCTTTCCTATAACTTGCACTTGGTCGATATGTCCGTCTGCCTTTGGACTAGTGTTTGCTTTTGCTAAACTGCTTCTGAATCTCTTGGCTAAAGGCTTGCGAACGCGGTTCGTGAGCCGGGTACCAGGCGACCGATTTGTGCAGCAGACCATGTCGCGCTGTGTTATAACGTGCTGGTATGGGAGCTGGTCGTTCAGAAAGCAATGGCAAACTACTGAACGTAACACTTGCCTAGTACATCAACAGCAGCTGAAAAATGCTGGTGTTGACTGCAACGTCCCGTAAGGGATACGCAACTAAAAAATATGGGGTCACCATGAGGCCGCGGCGAGTAATGCTATCTACAAGTTTTGTAAACAGAGAAGTACACACCTCACAACATTGTAGAAAACAAAGCCCTCTCTCAGTCATAGAACTGTACACACCTGTATACGTTTCAGACATAAAGTATACAGAACGGTTATTCTTGCAGCCTTGAATTAGTATTTGAAGATGGAATACTTCACACTCCAAGTGTAGAATCTGTCGTGGGACTAACTTACATGATATTAGTGTATAAAACAGCATAATGAGCAGCTGGAGTGTAGAGGCTAGACGCTTCCCTGACATCGCGGTGGTTATATGTTGGACTTGGAATTCGCATTGAGGTGGGTTTTTTAAATTAAAAACAAACACACACAGGCGCACAAGCAAACGTCTCGCTGCTCGAATACACACATAGATACACACACATGCGCGCGCGCGCACACACACACACACACATATTGTCGTGACCTTCTGTGTCTGGTTTCGATCTGTTAACAGGTATAATGATGGTGATAAATATGAGGTGGCATGACCAGACTTCAAAAATACATATGGACACAAGTGGTACATCTGACTCATACACAGCTGTTGTGTTTGTCTTGCATGAGTGTGGTATGTTTGGTACTGTAGATGGTGCTGCCAAACACAACGCGTCTGATCGCATTGTTTATGGTTGTGAAAGTCTGACATGGGAAGGAAAGGGGGAGGATGGTCTAGAACTGTGAACATATAACTATGTTTGTGCTGACAATAGTACTTCTACCAGAGATAGTGGTTTTGTATTTGTATCGATATAACATATCTGTTATTTTTATCTCTAGATACGTCCATGCGTATTTATGTGCCTGGTTTTGTTGTCATGGAAAGACTATTCAGTACAATATTAATATGATTGTCTGATATTAAGCCAGATGGAAAGTCCGCCTTATTTTTTCCATTTGCCTAAGCCCATCATGATAGGTCTTTGGACGTTAAATTTTTCCCCATCCATTTACTAGACATCATTTTTAAAACGACCCGTTTTTCAGTTGTAGGACATTGCAGTCTTTTTTAAAACAATTATTTCGTTCACAGCAGTGTACATTGTGTATTTTCCTTTACATCTGCTAATACAACTAATTCATTGCTAATACATATTCATAGTGCAGTGATGTCGGTTCTTGACTCAACTCAACTCAACATATTCATATACACATAATAATACCATTACATTTATGGTAAGGTGCAATTACTTACACATTACTTGATGATGATGCTGATGATGATGATGATGATGATGATGGATGATGATGATGATGATGATGATGAAGTAATTATCTGATCTCATGCATACTAACATCTATCAATGTAAATTATTTTATACTCCAAGTGTCCACACGCACACTTAGTTTATTTAAACACGTTTAAACGTATCATTGAATGGATCTTACAGTAAACATTGCAACACGCGTTCTATTTGACAAAGGTCGAAGTCATCCCCATAGCATTGTACTATTCCATGTTTTCCCACATTGCATTGTGATAAGGGCATAACTATTTGGTAAAGTTTCTTCATTATTAAATAAGGGTATAATTAAATGCAGCGCATTTTGTAAATTTAATGTGATTATGCTGCCTCCATGGAACATAAATATATTATTGCTTGGCTTGCTAGTTTATGTTCGCTGGCTGTGAACTCCAGCGTGAAGTCCTGTCCTCTATGTCGGATGAAGACATCCTGTTGTCCAGCATCTGTGTGATGTCATACAGGACGTGAGGTTTGCGTGAGTATCCGTTGTCCCATGTCTGGCTTATTGGTGTGCAGACTGGTGGTTCCTCGCCGTACAGGCAGATACTCTCTGACTTCGGAAGCATCAGCGATCCTACTACGTTAGCCAGGACCCCGAAGGGACCTGTTGCCCAGGATGCACGGCGAGGACGTGTTAGTAGGTCTTGGTCAGTATAGAACGTGGCCCTGGTGCCTTGAAAACACCTCTGCGTCCCAAACATATTATACACATGGTTTAATCGCGACAGTGTTTATGCACAGCTCAATAAGATATAATTATAATATTTTTTTTTTAAAAGAGCAATTGGAGTAGTTTAAATAATGCTACTTTTCTTGGTGATTTATTTATCTCTAGCTTAATTTACAAGGGGAAACAAAAAAAAAAGTTTAGTTTATGACCTACCGATTTTCAAGGGGTATAATAATTGTGATAACTTTATATTTTAATGTTTTGTTTTTTTCATTCTCGTATAAATTTTAGTGTTACAATTATCCTTCATTAGCAAATATAACTTGTATCAGTTGCTGTTATTAGTGCATTACATTTCTTTATTGAGCTGTCGGTTCAGAAAGTAAAGTTTAATTTGATTCAATCTATATCTATAAAACAGAGTGTATGTGGCTTTGTGTGTGTGTTTGTGGGTATTTATGTATTGGATGCGTTCGATAACGGTACATCCGATTGAGATGAAATTTTCTACACGTCTTCCTTTCATTCCTGTGCAACCGACTATAATAGTTTCTTAGTGTAAAATCATCTTTCTTATTTAATAACATTTACTTTTCCATTTTCATTATATAATGTCTATATAGCAGGGGGACTTCACTCTAGAAAAGTTATTTCAAGGGGCATAACTTTTAATAACATTTCTATATACTTTATAGTCATATTGTTGGACTTACTTGCACTATTGTTAAACTCTTTGTCTATAGTTATTTTTAGGCATATGAGTTATAATAAATAATGATATAATCTTTAAGGCATTTTTAAAGTTTGCATAAAAATAATGCATAATGCATAACATTGTAACCCATCTTTTTCTGCTTAAAGAACTTATCAACTTTCATGTCCGTGATTAAAAACAGTTTTCATTAAAAATAATGAATGGTGTGTGGAAGGACATTCTTTTAAGTGTGCTTGGAGCTGGGCGAAACCACGCCGGGTCAGATAGATAGACAGACAGACAGATAGTCGGGAACGGAAGCTTATTTGACTACTTATATGAATGAATTAAATGACATGCTCCCCGCCAGGGACTGGGTGAAGCCGGGCCGGGTCAGACAGACAGACAGATAAACAGACAGTCGGGAACGGGAGAGCTTATATGACTACGTATATGAATTAAATGAGATGCTCCCCACCAGGGACTGGGTGAAGCCGAGCCGGGACAGACAGACAGACAGATAGACAGACAAACAGATAGTCGGGAACGGGAGAGCTTATATGACTACGTATATGAATAAAATTAGATGCTCCCCACCAGGGACTGGGTGAAGCCGGGTCAGACAGACAGACAAACAGATAGTCGGGAACGGGAGAGCTTATATGACTACTTATATGAATTAAATGAGATGCTCCCCACCAGGGACTGGGTGAAGCCGGGCCGGGTCAGCCAGACAGACAGACAGACAGACAAACAAGCAGACAGACAGATTGATAGATAGATAGATCCCCTCCAGGGCCTGGGCGAAGCCGGGCCGGGTCAGCTAGTTATATAATAAAATAAGATGAACCACGTTAGCATGACATAGTGTGTATGTGCTGGCTTATAATATAGCCACGTAAGACTGTGATTGTTCAGCCTTCTGGGGAAACCCGGTTGGTTACCTTGTTTCGTCAACACGTGTTGTAAACGTTCATTATAGTGTGGCTTGAGTAGATCATCACAAGCTTCCCAGTCTCGTCGGTGAAGCGAAGAGTTTTCGCAGAGAGGTAGAAAAATAAAATCAAGTTGAAACATTTCAAAGTAAAGCAAAACTTCATAACGATGGCTGAGGAAATAAATAGCAAAGCCTACCCTTTGGCAGATCAGACTCTGACAGAACAAATTCTGGAGCTGGTACAGCAGGCATAAAATTATATGCAGCTGAAGAAAGGGGCCAATGAAGCTACAAAGACTCTTAACCGTGGTCAGGCTGAGTTTATTGTATTAACAGCCGATGCCGAGCCAATTGAAATTCTTCTGCATTTGCCCTTGCTGTGCGAGGATAAGAATGTCCCATACATTTTTGTGAGATCCAAACAAGCTTTGGGTAGAGCTTGTGGAGTATCTCGGCCTGTGATTGCATGCTCAGTTATCCAGAAGGAAGGTTCACAGCTGAGGAACCAGATACAGGCAATTCAGCGGAATATTGAGCGATTGCTTATTTAAAATGCACCTGATCATTGATGTCGCCATGTTTATCTGGTTATATTTTCTCTTATTAACGGTCACTTTATATCCAGTGTTATATTTTTCTAGTGTTTCATCATTTCATGATACACATAGCATTATTGATCATCAGTTATATGCACTGCCTACATTTAATAAACACAGATAATAAGAAAGAAAAAAAATAGTGGGCAGGATAGCCATGGTATGTGGTGACCTCGCCGGTCACATTGTCCTTTTGTGTGGTCAAGGTCCTCGCAGCCTCAGACAATGGCCTGTCTGAGTTAGAAAGCTTAGGGTCGCGCGAGGCTCCTCCCTTAACACATACATGGTTCAAGGGTACCTGTCTGGGGAGGAGGGGCAGGGATGGACGCCTGAGCACTATAAGGAAATAAACCGTCCATCCAGAGCTGGGGTGGCCTCTAGTGTTTACACTAGCCCTGGTTCACTGCTGTGATAGCTGTCGCACGCAAACCTGATAAGCATGGCTTTCTTAGTAAGCTTTGAGCTCAGAGCGTGGCCGGCACTATCCCTTTTGTTATTTTGTTTAACTCAAACTGTAATAATGAGTTCATATAAAATTTTTTGCAGTAATTTATAGTATTTAACATGCTCGAATTCTAATCACAGCTGGTTTCGAATTTAAGAAACAAAACTTAAAAAACAAAACAAAAAAACAAAGCGCAGACACCAAGCACATTTTTCACTCGAATAAACACACACACGCGCGCGCGCACACACACACACACACACATACATACACACCCACGCACACACACACATTGTTGTAACCATCACTGGCTGGCTTCGATAAGTTAACATGTATGACGGTGATGGATATAAGCTGACATAGCAGAACTTCAGGAATACATTGGAACACGAGTGATAAATCATTGAAATCATTTTATTGCTATATTATACAAAGTTGTCAGCCAGGCAGTGTTGCTGAGGCTTCATATCTGGCGGCACTCATTCATACACGTCTCAGACACTGGTGGTCTCCGATGCTCATTTGTGATCTTGCTACATTTATTTACAACCATTATTTGTATTACACAACCATTAGCAATCCGATAACAGTTCCATCATGTGGAATTAAATGCAAGTGTCTTTCTCTCTCATTGTTATCTAGAAGAAGTATGTTTCCTATAATGCAGAGACAACACTGCAATTGCTTCATGTGTCCAAAGCAAATAGCTCTCGAGAACACTTTACACGCGTCAAGGAAAGCTGTCTCCGAAGAGTACACTAGTCTCCTTGTAATGTTAATTGGGATTTTTTTCTTCTTCAATTCATTGACATATGTCTACAATCTTAATCGCTTGCTGTACTCACAACGTAAGATTAGACATGTTTGTCTATAGATACCACACACATGCATGTTCCCTTTCATAATCTAACACCCAGGTCCTGAACTATGTGTTGAGATGTGGAACAACAGATTGCCGTGTTTAAGTAGTGACTTGGGGTGAATATGCAGACATTAACTTTTAATCTTTTGTTGTCTTAAACAGGTCCTCAGACCTGAATCGCCTCCGTCTGCCATGTCCTTTGTATTGTCACAGTGTGTAAATGAACAAGGGCTTACAAGTCTGGTAGAAATCATAAATCCAGTTTATTAAAAGTTTAGGTCGACAAAGACTCTGAATATTATACAAACGTGTCAACAGCCTGCCTTCTAGGGCTGAGTTCTCATGTACACTAACTTGACAACAAACTACGTCACGACTTGAGCATCTCTCCTCTCGTTCGACCCCGATGCTCAATCGTGCTGTAGTTGTTTCCCACCTAAATACTACTAAAACCCGTACCTCTGTTACACCTCCCTATGTTTTTCTAAAGAATTTTTCCTATAAAGGAAAAATTCTTTACTCCCAACTCTCTTACTCTATTCCCTCTTTTTCCTTAACTCCCACATTTCCTCTAATCTTCCCCAAACCAACTCAAATTTGAGTATATATTATATCCTTTAACCCTTCTCCCGGTTATATTGTCAGCTAGTAACCCACTATATACTTCTTCTTCGATTCTACTTTTTACAATATATCATACCACGTATGGTAACTCTTTTAAAGTAAACACTCCTTCTCCCCTTTCTTTGGTTCTTACAGTTCCCAAATCTCCCTAAACCACTTTATGTTAAGTAACCCAATCTATTTCCCCAAACTATATAGCTATCCACTATATATTTCTTCGTTTCTAACTCTTCATAACAAAACCTATATTAATTACATATCCACAACAATTGAATCTTTATAACTATATACAATACATCATAACACATATGGTTGAAATAACCACTCCTTCTCTTCATAAGAAATCTGCTTAAGAATTCAAACGCTGTACCTTTCTGGTACCAACTCCCCATTGTCTTCAACAACACTACCAACTCTCTACTTTCAACCTGTAATCACTCTCACACAATAGAAAGACAAAGAATCGGTGGCCACCGGTATTTAAAAGAAGCAGTAGAACTCTTCCACACAAAGACCACACTCAGCTAAATCCCACACCCCCTTTACCAAACCATACTCCTTTACCCTCCTATGTCATTTGAGACTTTATGTAATAAAGTCTAAAATAATTATATCTCCTACAGTACCACTCATTATGGTAACAGTTTACGCTTCTATTTACAGCATCAAAAATACCAACCAAGTGTCTGTATATTACAGACACTACCAATTTTATAACTCTGAACCTTACCTCAATGTAATGTTAACCACAAAACACGTCCCGAGGACACAATTAAAAATCAAGACCTGTTCTAATACACATCACCTCACATAATATACCTCTCTTTTAATCTTGCCCCCTTACTGTCCATTTATTATGGGCACATCTACTCAAACCTCCAGTTGTTAATTTATGCCGTTATCAACAGCAACCATGTACTGCCCCTAACTCACGTCTGTGACTGCAGTCCGTATAACACGGACTCTCAAAACCCCATGTCATTTTGTTCCCAATGTACATTTCACACTTATTATTGTACTGTTATCTACAGTTTCTAATCAAACATGGATTCAATTCATGTTTAATTATTTGTCTGGGGCAACACGTTACCCAGTATATCATGGCTCTTCTAAACCCCATGGAGGCTATGTTCAAAACTTTTCCCTCATTTACCCCAGTGCTATATTCATTCATCTCCAATCTGGTTTTCAATTTATATATTTCTAATCAATGCTCATTTAACTAAATTTCTTAACAAGGTAACTTAATACACAAAACAACTTATTAACGCTAAATAAAATCAAAACAGGACATTATACCCCCCAACTCATTTAAGGAAAAACACACTTTAACAAGATAATACATGCATTTCATCAAATCAGAAGAAATATTCTATTTCTACCTATCACTATTGGTCTCTTTTACGGACCAATAGTTTGTACTCAAAAGTCTAGGAACACAATAATCCTATTCTAAACAGAGACAACAACAATCATTTTACAGAACCAAATCAAGAAAAAAAACATATTATATATGAGGTATTGAAACTCAGATTCAATAAAACAAGCGTCTTCTCGCTAAAGAGAAGGTTTCCAAAAAAATAATTCACATAGCAGCAACATTGTCCTCCTATACTAACCAACGTACTACATACCTATTCACACAAGTCATGCCTATTTTGTTATAAAACAAAACAACTCAATGCCAAGCATTAATGCCAAAATATATATATACATATATATATATATATATATATATATATATATATATATATATACATATCTGTTACCTACAGACTAACATAACGCGGAACAATACTTGTTCCCCTCAACCAAAATCACCACTCCACAATTGACCGTTCCATTTTCTGGAAGACAAACATTGATTATCTCCCCTCACAATATTTTACAAAACTAACTCCTTACACATCACAATATTTGGAATATAATCACTGTAAACTACAGGTCAACTCATTTCACCTATTACTATCCCAATGTTATCTCAAAGTACCAGTGGTCATCTATCCAGTAATAGAACCTGTGACTTGGCACACCAATTGTTTCCCTTGGATTTATTCCAAGCATCACTACACTTGTTAATCATTATTACCGTTAACTACGGTATCTCCAGCCTCTTACGTCCAACAAAACTTTGTCTCTCACCAACACAACCAACTCTACTTTTAAGTTTCTCGTCTATCCGACGCAATTTACTAATCACATCATTACTTTCCAACATCTCACCACAACTACTCTAAGCTAATCCTCAGGTCTCTCCTAGCACTCTTGTATGGTCACCCTTATCGGAACACATTCTCCAACATTCATTTAACTAACGTTGTTTACCTCTGTACCTTTCACTCTTCGTTTTCTTTATCGGGATTCTTTCAGAACTGCAACTCACGCCACTTATAACTGACAGCAGACCTCACTTTTCTCGTTTCTCAGTATTAGGCATTCCTGCTTCGATATGTCTCTGTCAAGAATACTAAAAATGTTTTATGAAACGTCATTCAGAATGTTAACTCTCTTTCCGTCCACCTGTCATACAACTTCCCTAATTTCTTTCCAACGTCAGATATTCTAACGAAACGACATCCCAATTCTCTAATCATGTTCTCTCTATCTCTCAATTTTCCTCTTTTTATCAACGTCACTTATCAACCACTCTTCGTATATTCACACGGACAATGATACACAACCTCGCTCTCATCTCACGACTATTTTCGCATCGCGACAATGCTAAAGTGTCCATACCATTACTTTAAAAAAAAAACAACTTAGACGCCAATTCAACATTCCAGCAATCACTCACCACAATCCAAGCGTATCGACCTCCTCTACACACCTTGACACAAGATATATCAGCGCACTATTACATTTTATCTATGTACTTCACTTAGGCGACGTCACCACACCTCAATCTTACTTCACTCATCGCGACGAACACCTGTTTGTCTACATTTATACTCACGAATAACCAGACGAATTACTCCACAGGACTTTCACACTTCACTACTTTCTTATTTCTACTTTACTCAATCACTCACTCCTATACGAAGGTCAGACCCTATACATTATCTCTCGCAACTTATATCGCTTTCACAGCACTATCTACTATCTCTTCAAAACAAACCTCATTCCGCCGAACCACTGACCTCGTAACTATCATTCTATACTTCTCCACACAACAACTTTTTCAGACTTAATCAGCTCTTCTTTCTCCACAAGCACGACGTAATTCGTATTTTTCAAGCAACCACTTCTACAGTCTTTTACTCTTAATATACTCGCGTTCAACTGGCTATTTCACACATGATATCCAATTCCTCCTCAATCTGTATCTCTTCACTAGACACTCTCGGCCCAGCCGTAAACAACACCACACCTACTTCTCAATCTACTAAACAAAACTATCTCAGACTTCATGTCACAGCTCTGAGTCGAACCATCCATACTTATTTTATCCCTCTCTCTACTAATTATGTGCTGAATCTACTCTACTTTAATCAGTCCATTTATACATCACTCAACGTGACTAACTCTCTGTATCTATTCATTCTGGACAAAGGACTATTTTAATTTCTATTCTTCCTACATCATCACTAAACACAATATATCCTAATTCTGTATTACGTATCCACGTAAAATCTCATTTGCCGTAACTCTCTATCCTCAACAACACTATTGCCTACCTTGTATCATGTGATGCCACACCAAACAATTTCATTTGTCTATTTTAGACAGCTCATATATCTATGTGCTCAAACCGCAATTCTTGCAAAACAATTCTATTTTCCTTCCTCACCCAAATAATTTTAACAACCATAGAGCGCATCGAAACCAAATATTTCGTCGTCTCTTAGTACTGATGTTCGTCTCGCTTCAATTATACCATCATCACTATCCGTTGTTAACCTGTTGTTAAAGTACTCTGGTCTTAAGGTCATAAGGTCTTCTATTTTTCTTAAGTCACTTTCTGTCGTTGAATAAACTCCCGCTATCTGTCTACTATTCTTCTTCTTCTTGAATGAATTCTTTCCTTTATTTCTTTCATTTGCGTTGGTCTGGTCACTGTTTCCTGTCAACCTTACGTAACGTTTGTACTTCCCCATCTCGTCTTCAGATGACACACTGACAATAGTTCCTTCATCAGACCCATAGCCTACTGCAAACACGTCGAGCCTATTCCCATAGTCATCTTTAGAACGTCTGATTTTCTTTCTCTTTCTCGGTCTTCGTCCCTTAGCCTTCCCTACTTTCTTTTCATATAAACTAGTATCTAGTTCTCTAGAGTCACTAACTAAAACTCTGTCCGTCTGTCCACCAGCAACTACACCGTACGAGGGAACATTACGCTTCAAGTCAGGATCTGTTTGTAGTGCAATTCTCTCACTCTCCGAATCATCAGTATTTATATCTGTTTCAGCATCACTATAACATGCGGCGGTGGAAATATCTTCTTCGTAATCTGAACTCCGACAACTAATATTCCTACACCATTTGGGAATTAGTTTCATGTCTATACCCGAGGAACTTAACATGGCAGTACCTCTATTAACTATTATACTACTATTTCTTTCTTCAATACTTTTCCTCTTTGGCTTTCTTTCGTCCTTGGTTCTCGTCTGTCTATCTTTCTTAACTTCAACCGTGTCTCCCTTAGTCAAGTAAGTTAATTTTGACGGAGTCTCTATTAAGTCAGTTTGACTTCCCTTTGTTATCTTACTGGCTGGTTGTACCTGGACCTTTTTCTCTACTGTATCTACCTGAGTCTGCGTACTATTTTCCATCGTATTACCTGCCTGCGTCTGTGTATCTCGGTTTATTTTCTTTACCAATATCGTCGTCTTCTTTTCCTGTTCAATCCTAATATCGGCAAGTACTTTAGGGGTCGTTGAATTCTTATCTTTGGGTTCTATTCTGTCCTTCGATCCTGACTTCAAATACTATCTTTGTCTCTTTTCAAACCAGTCGTTACGTCGTTTTCTAGCGGTTGCACTGTGAGAGGGCCAGTCCCATGATTTCCTTGAAAGGTTTCTCTCACTCCCATTTTTGTATTTATAACAGCTATACCAGTCCAACCTTTCACCATTACGTCTGTTCTTCTCACCGTCTTTTACTCTATATACATTAGGCCTTGGTTCGTCATAACCATATTGTCTTCTGTCTTTATTAAGCAATGGCTGTCTCCTGTTATTCTTTCCTACTCCATTACAGTCTACCATAATTCTATAAGGGTCTTGTCTAGTCGTTCTGTTCTTCAACGCTTCCACAAAATTCTCTACTTCAGTAATTGACACCTTTAATTCCCCTAACCATGTACTAACACGTTGTAATTCCACATACAAGTAATTCATATTAACTTCCTTTGAAATTTCTATCAACCTGAAACAATATTTCTACTTCTTCTTCTACATTTTCTTTGGTACCTGGAGAAAAAACTCGAAGTCCTGAACTCAGCCGAAATTATGCCTGATTCTCCACTGTGCTGTGATGGTTCTGTTATGCTGAAATATTTATACTTGTACAAGCAAACAAACAATCAATTCTTATTAATATCTAAATTAATTAACTAAAGAATGTTATCGTCCTCCTGAAATTCAATTATTTTCTATCTAATATCAAATATGTTACCCTATTTCTTGTTGAGGTTATCTTTCCAACCGGTTTCAGTAAGGACCAAAAATGTTCAACTGGGCTGCTCGACAGGTACGACTGTACTCCACAGGGCTTGATAGGGCACGACAAAAGCTCACAGGCCTCGATAGGGCACGACAAGACTTTACAGACCTCGATAGGGCACGACAAGACTTTACAGACCTCGATAGGGCACGACAAGACTTTACAGGCCTCGATAGGGCACGACAAGACTTTACAGGCCTCGATAGGGCACGACAAAACCTTCCAGGCCTCGATAGGGCAGTGAAGAATGGTTGATCGTATCAGCCACCCAAGGACGGGCTCTTGAAACACAGTAAGGAACGATCGAATTTATCAGCCACCCAAGGACGGGCTCTTGAAACACAGCAAAGCTCTGAGATGAGCTGAGAACGGCTCGATTTTAATGACTTGGTTTACTGGGCCATAGCTATCCAAACCATCACTGGACGATGGTGATAAAAAAATCAGTATTTCAGCCGAACTTGATAAGGAGCTTCGGTCCAAACCAGAGTAGCGTCGTCCACATTCTGGAATTGAGCAGGGATAAAATTTGGTAACGTTCACTGATTGTCCAGAATAGCGTGGAGCAATCTTGTGGTGCTCTTCATACAACGAGATGACCTTCAGTTGTTCGAGTTGACAGTTGACCTTCAATTAACCAGCTGCTCTGTTAACAAATTTAGGATTCTTGATAGCAGAATTCCGAAGATAATTACAGACAGTTTTGGTTGCTGTAACTCTCACAAACGGCCATTTTCTTATATTTTGAGAGCAGAAAAATTTCCTCAGTCCGCCAGTAAACAAGTGTGCTTCAGACCAGCTAGATTAAAACAACGACTGCAATGACGGCAGTCCAAACTCACAGGATATCGACAACAGTTCGGTCACTCCAGAGCAGGATAATAAACAGCTCCCGATTTAGTCCAATAGACAGTAGTACTAGTAGCTCCATCCAAAAACTGACTTCAATAGGTATGGCTGCTCCAATCGACCGTTCGAAAAAACGTTGGTTCTAAGTTGCAGGCCTCAAAAGGTAGTCTAGTCTAGACATTTTGATTGTTTCTTCCGAGAAGATTCTAGATTCCCTCTTCTTCTTGTTGCCGCAAGTGGAGAAAGGTGTTTATTAAAAGTTCTCCATTGTTCTCTGCTGTTACTGTTTGTTAGTACTTCGCATTGTGTCGCGTCCGCGATGGCAAAGTCCAGAATCCTGGTTAAGCGGCTCCATTTAAAGCCACATGTCACAGTGTGTAAATGAACAAGGGCTTACAAGTCTGGTAGAAATCATAAATCCAGTTTATTAAAAGTTTAGGTCGACAAAGACTCTGAATATTATACAAACGTGTCAACAGCCTGCCTTCTAGGGCTGAGTTCTCATGTACACTAACTTGACAACAAACTACGTCACGACTTGAGCATCTCTCCTCTCGTTCGACCCCGATGCTCAATCGTGCTGTAGTTGTTTCCCACCTAAATACTACTAAAACCCGTACCTCTGTTACAGTATGTCTTATATTACTAATGCTTTCAATGAACTCTGACCCAATATTATTTGTCATCATAACGCATGCATCTGTCGGTCATACATTTGCAATGGATTACCTAAGAGAGTTTCACCGACATGTAAAGTGGTTTTTAATAATCCTTCAAGACATCACGTCTGTATTCTATCTCTCCCATCTCTTTCCCTCCCTCCCTCCCCCCTCTCCCTCTCTCTCTATTGATGTTACTGTGTCTGTCTATCTGTGTAGTTGTCTCTGCAGTAAGACAGTGTCATGGATGCAGTGGGACAGTTTCATGGATGCAGTGAGACGGTGTCATGGGTGCAGTGAGATGGTGTCATGGATGCAGTGAGACAGTGTCGTGGATGCATTGGGACGGTGTTATGGATGCAGTGAGTCGATGCTATGGATGCAATACGGCGGTATCATGGATGCAGTGAAACGGTGTCATGGATGCAGTGAGAAAGTGTCGTGAATGCCTTGGGGTGTGACATGGATGCAGTGAGACGGTGTCATGGATGCAGTGAGACGGTATCATGGATGCAGTTAGACGGTGTCATGGATGCAATGAGAAAGTGTCATGGACGCCTTGGGGCTGTGTCATGGATGCAGTGAGACAATGTCATGGATGCAGTGAGACGGTGCCATGGATGCAGTGAGACGATGTCATGGATGCAATGAGACGATGCCATGGATGCAATGAGGCGATGCCATGGATGCAGTGAGACGGTGTCATGGATGCAGTGAGACGGTTTCATGGATGCAGTGAGACAATGCCATGGATGCAGCGAGACAGTGTCATGGATGCAGTGAGACGATGCCATGGATGCAATGAGGCGATGCCATGGATGCAGTGAGACGGTGTCATGGATGCAGTGAGACGGTTTCATGGATGCAGTGAGACAATGCCATGGATGCAGCGAGACAGTGTCATGGATGCAGTGAGACGGTGTCATGGATGCAGTGAGACGGTTTCATGGATGCAGTGAGACAGTGTTATAGATACAGTGAGACGGTGTCATGGATGCAGTGAGATAGTTTCATGGATACAGTGAGACAGTGTTATGGATGCCTTGGGGCGGTGTCATGGATGCAGTGAGACGATGTCATGGATGCAGTGAGACGATGCCATGGATGCAATGAGACGATGCCATGGATGCAGTGAGACGGTGTCATGGATGCAGTAAGATGGTGTCATGGATGCAGTGAGATGTGTCATGGATGTAGTGAGATGGTGTCATGGGTGCATTGAGACAGTCTCATAGATGCAGAGCGACGGTGTCATTGATGCAGTGAGACGGTGTCATGGATGCAGAGAGACGGTGTCATGGATGCAATGTGATAGTGTCATTAATGCAGTGAGATGTTATCATGGATGTAGTGAGATGGTGTCATGAATGCTGTGTGACGGTGTCATGGATGTTGTGTGACGGTGTCATGGATGCTGTGTGATGGTGTCATGGATGCAGTGAGATGGTGTCATGGATGTAGTGAGATGGGGTCATGGATGCAGTAAGATGGTGTCATGGATTAAGTGAGAGAGTGTCATGGATACAGTAAGACAGTGTCATGGATACAGTGAGACGGTGTCATGGATAAAGTGAGACGGTATCATGGATACAGTGAGACGGTGTCATGGATGCAGTGAGATAGTTTCATGGATACAGTAAGACAGTGTTAAGGATGCAGTGAGATGGTCTCATGGATATAGTGAGATGGTGTCATGGAGGCAGTAAGAGGTGTCATGGATGCAGTGAGACGGTGTCATGGATGTAGTGAGATGGTGTCATAGATGCAGTGAGAGGTGTCATGGATGCAGTGAGACGGTGTCATGGAAGTAATGAGACGGTGTCATGGTTGTAGTGAGATGGTGTCATGGATGTAGTGAGATGGTGTCATAGATGCAGTGAGAGGTGTCATGGATGTAGTGAGTTGGTGTCATGGATGCAGTGAGATAGTTTCATGGATAGAGTGAGACAGTATTATGGATGCAGTGAGATGGTCTCATGGATATAGTGAAATGGTGTCACGAATGCAGTAAGCTGGTGTCATGGATTAAGTGAGAGAGTGTCATGGATACAGTGAGACGGTGTCATGGATACAGTGAGACGGTGTCATGGATACAGTGAGACGGTGTCATGGATACAGTTAGACGGTGTCATGGATGCAGAGAGATAGGTTCAAGGATACAGTGAGACAGTGTTATGGATGCAGTGAGATGGTCTCATGAATATAGTGAGATGGTGTCATGGATGCAGTAAGAGGTGTCATGGATGCAGTAAGACGGTGTCATGGATGTAGTGAGACGGTGTCATGGATGTAGTGAGATGGTGTCATGGATGTAGTGAGATAGTGTCATGGATACAGTGAGATAGTGTCATGGATGTAGTGAGATGGTTTCATGGATACAGTGAGCGGTTGTTATGTGTACGGTGAGACGATGTCACGGAGTATTATTACCACCAGAGATAATGCATAATACAAACGACGCGGGCATGTGGAAAGACATAAACGCTTACACCAATTAGCAGAACAGCATGATGATGGTGATGACTCTTCATGTTTGGTTCTAAGGTCCAATATGGTATTAATGCGCTCATGTTTACTCACAATGATGGGCTACCTACGCAAGTGTTGCCCACTGTGTCATGCCGAATAAATTCTTTAACCCTAGTCGTGTCTTAAGTTTCTTTCACAGTGGTATTATTATTATTATTATTATTATTATTATTATTATTATTATTATTATTATTATTATTATTATTATTATTATTATTATTTATGTAGTTATTGTGTATGAGTGTATCCATAATTGGTTTCCCCCTATGTAATACGGAAGTATTGTTTTGTCTATTTTCCATTAATAAATACGGCATGAGTGGGTATCTCTGTAAGTGTGGTCACCATGCAAACTCGCGGTTCACGTGTCTGCTTCTATTTCCCTCCCCCTGTCAACACAATCAGAAGTGATCAGCATACATGTTGGATCCAACCAGGATGGTTTGCTGACAGCGTGTCTGTACACAAATAGAGCCGATGATTAAACTCACAGCTTCCACTAATAATTTAAAAGCTACAGCACTCGCAGTCAACATTCTCACAAGACACACCATCATCAATACACGGCTTCTGAGGTAAGTATGAAGTTTGTCTGTGTGTCCAGTAATATAGTTCTCTCAGTATGTCCGTGAATCAAGTAAGTGTAGTTCTTTCATCATGCGTGTCTCTACAGCAAGTATAGTTCTCAGAGTATATCCACGACTCCAGTAAGTATAGATCTGTCATCATATCCATGTATCCAGTAAATATAGACCAGTAATCATGTCCGTGTCTTCAGTAAGTATAGACATGACATCTTGTCCGTGTCACTAGTAAGTATAGATCTACCATCATGTCAATGTCTCCAGAAAGTATAATTGTGTCATCGCGTCGTGTCTCCAGTAAGTATAGATATGTCATCTTGTCTATCTCTCCAGTAACTATAGATCTGTCATCATGTCTATGTCTCCAGTAAGTATACATCTGTCTTCACGACCATGTTTCCAGTAAGTATAGATATGTCATCATACACATTTCAACAGTAAGTATAGATCTGTAATCATGTTCATGTCTTCAGTAAGTATAGATCTGTCATCATATATATTTCAACAGTAAGTATAGATCTGTCATCATATCCATATCAACGGTCTCCAGAATGGCGGTTAGCATTGAATCGTTGGGGCCTGTGGCGTGTTTATGCTTGTGGCTATGGTTTACATTCGCATTCTCTTCATGTTGGACTGGTAGTACATGGTTCCGTCGCTCTGCTACTGAGTGAGTGCGTGGGCGACGCCGTGAGCTGTGAAATTCGTGTGGATTGCTTTTACATCTGTCCTGTACAGTGAACTGCATGTTCAGAACAATGGCTACCGGCGATTGCTGTATTGACTGTTTTGCCCTTTCGGTTCACGGGTGCATTGTTTCGGAGTCTCCCGGGAATCGGCGCTTAAGCTGGGAAGTTCGTGCTTTAAGCGACACTTTCGGCGGGTATCCCTGCGGTAAAAGACCGAGCCATGTGAGAAAACCCGGGTCAATGAGGATTTTCTGGTGACTGCTGAGTCCATCGACGATGAACTGTGGCGAGTGTGGATAAATTTTGTGTTGGCATTCTGACTGTGGCATTATGCACAGTGTACCTGTGCGGGCTTGTTGGATTGCCGAGACTCCCGTCTATTCCACTTTTTAAATTGGACAGTGGGGAGCATTTTGTGTATAACGAAAATAACTAAGCCATACCCAATACAACCAGTAATTCCAGTCATCATTACTTTTAAGTTTTTCATTTAAAGAACTGTAATCCATATGATGATAGTGTTCGAAAGCACTTAACTGGATACTCCTTCACTCACTCACCCCTTAACATCGAACATCACTAAGCTATACCACTACCAGTAAAACCAGTACTATCGGATATCTTTACCTTTTTAAGGTTTTCATTTGAAGAGCTGTAACCCGTATGAGAATAGTTATCGGAAGCACTTATCTAGATATTACACCACACACCCACCCATTAACAACGAATTTCACTAAGCCATAATCACTACAGCCAGTACTAGCGGCCATTATTACTTCTTAAAGGTTTTCACGTAAAGAGCCGTAACCCTTACGATAACCGACCGACCGCCGACCGCGCCCGCTAGCCGACACCAGCTCTGCGAGCCCCATACCTTCAACTACATTTTAAGAGGTCACTTGACCACCCATTAGCCAATTGACCACCCCTTGAACACCTTTTGACCACGTCATCGTTTACTTTAACCATCACTACGTCACTAGACGTACCTTCCCCTACAATTTAATGGGTCACTTGACTACCCCATGACCAATTGACCACCATTTGACAACATCATCATTCACTTTAACCATCACTAGTTCTCTAGACGTACAATCCCCTAAAATTTAAGGGGTAACTTGACCACACTTGACCACTTGACTACGTATTGACAACCTCTTGACCACGAGATCGCTCAATTTACCACCACCGTGTCACAGCGTGTACACTTCTCTACAATTTAAGGGGTCACTTGGTCAACCATTGATCAGCGCTTGACCACGTTATCGCTCACTTTAACCACCACCGAGTCACTACATGTAACCTCCCCTGCAATTTAAGGGGTCACTTGACTACGCCTTGACCACTTGACAACCTCTTGACCACGTTATCGTTTATTTTAACCACCACCACGTCAGTAGACTTCCTTTCACTTACAATTTAAGGGGCCACTTGACTACCCCTTGTACACTTGACCACCTCCTCACCACTTGATCACACCCAATCTGATGAGTTACTTGACCGCACTCCCTGACCACGCCTATTTTTCGAAAAAATAATGAAGGAGTTATCTCCCTTTGCGGTGCACATCGATGTCTTTCTGCTTGCTTGCTTGTGTTCGTTGGCTTGAGCTCCAACGCGAAGTCCTGTATGTCGGATGAAGACATCCTGTTGTCCAACATCAGTGTGATGTCATACAGGACCTGAGGTTTGCGTGAGTATCCGTTGTCCCATGTCTGGCTTATTGGTGTGCAGACTGGTGGTTCCTCGCCGTACAGGCAGACACTCTCCGACTTCGGAGGAATCAGCGATCCTATTGACTTCAGCCAGGACCCCGAAGGGACCTGTTGCCCAGGACGCTCGACGAGGACGCGTCAATAGGTCTTGGCCAGTATATAACCCGGCCCTGGTGCCTTGGAAACACCTCTGCGTCCCGATGTCTTTCTGATTTATTATACTACTATCTTTTGTTTTCTTCTTTGTTAGAAAGGCCCGTGTTTGTCTTCTTTCTAACCATAAGTGCATTCTCTCTCTCTCTCTCTCTCTCTCTCTCTCTCTCTCTCTCTCTCTCTCTCTCTCTCTCTCTCTCTCTCTCTCTCTCTCAGAAGAGGGCTGTCTCAACACTGAATCAGATTATGGTTGGATGTTCGCTCAATTCAGTTTATAGTTTCTAGACGCTTTGCCTGTTTTATTAACACTGTTGCGTAATTTTACACTTTTAAACATCTAAATTGCATTGGTATTTGGCACGATTGTTTAAATGCCATTGTGTTTGTAAATTAGGCCAGGTTAGTCGAAGTGCCAAATAGGCTACAGTCTTCCGGTTCATTACTTCCGGTTCAGCACAAAGATCATCAGTGGTTGCATTTCACCACAACTGTTTAGTTTACTGTTTACTATCAAACGCTGATTGAGGTACAGAGGTCGGCTGACACGGAAAACTGGGTAGGTGTAGATAATTAAAACATTTATTACCTAGCAATTGTTTTTTTAATGTTGCATATCCCTTACAGGACGTTGCAGTCAACACTAGCATTTTTCAGCTGCTGTTGATGTACTATTGTACTATTATCGCCCTTTTCTGAGCTCTACAATTTTGATGTTTGTACTTTCGCGAACTTTTTCCTGCGTCGTCGAACAATCACTTCCGCTTTGACCATGCACGGATAAAAATTAATTAAACGACAGCAGTGTGGTACGATGAAAGGGGAAGTTATTGTAATATATTCTGCATTGGGTGTTCTGCTAGGCGGGAACTTATATTTAGCGGAAAAAACGATTTATCAGGATTTTATTTGGTTCTGTTCAGGATTAGTAAGGTAATTTGTCACATAACTCCTTGTAGCATAAAGAAAGGTTAACTTTTTATTGCATTTTTGAGTTCCCCGTTCAATTTTACATAAATATGCAGAGTTGCAACATCCCCTTATAATGCTTATTCGTCCTTCGTTAGGAAAATGGTTTTTTTTTTTAGTAAAGCAGCATAGCCAGTCATATTGAGAATGAATAGACTCCTCTGAATAGCGCATCCACTTTGCAAAATTCTATCTACGGCGACACCCACGCTATAGTATAGTAATACTATTATGCTATTAGTATTATAGGTGATCCTTTGTTTATTTTATAATTATTAATTTGAACTGTCAGTTTAATTACTAAAATTAGTAAAATTAAACAGAAGAGATTAGAATTAGAAGTTTAATTCATAGTTAGTGACTAGTATTCTGTACCGTTTGTAACGTCTTCTCTTCATCATTTGACATGTCTGAACGTTATTTTAAAATTCAGTTTTCAGACATGTCTATATATACCAACATGTAAGGATTACTTGAATACTTTTTTTTTCAGGCTGAGCAGTACATACGTAAATAATCCGATTTAAATAAAATACTACTGACATTCACAACCAATGTTAATGTAACTTTTATTTTTGCATCTTTCATTTTCTGTTTTATTTACATTATGATAGTCTGTTGGAGACATTATTATCTAACCCCACAATAGATTATAGAATCAGAATCAATTTTACTTTTACCTTTGACAATCACGGCCACATTTCCTGAACATTTAGAATAACTAGATGATGTTACATGTTGCACATATATATTAAATCAATTTCAGTAACATACGTATTCATGAATGTAATACATTATACACTTTTTCCCCTGGGAAGGTTAACCCGGTCAACAAATGCCTGCAGAAGTCAGATGTGTTGGCCTAACGGCGCAAGAACGCAGCACTGCTGTAAACAGGCACAACACAGTCATGTCCAAAAAAAAAAAAAAAAAAAATCTGGATGAACGCAGAAGAAGATACACTTTTTTCCTTTATAATTAAAATACTGAAGATGTCAGTGTTTCAAGATGGATACCCTATTCAAAGGCTTCATTGCTAAGCTATTGATAGTAGATGGTCGTGCTGTACCTGATGTGCTGAGAGAAGTCAGGAGTCTCGTTCATGCCAACGAACCAGGCAAGCTATTACAGGAAGGTACTCTTACTAATGCCGGCTTCGTGGCTTAGAGGTTATGACTTTTCCCCCGTAATCTCGTATACTCTCGTCGGTAACGTGATGATGGTGAGAATCAGCAGTGGTTCCAATCGCATTGGTAACTTACGGGGTATGTGAGCCGGCCGCTCAGAAAGCAATGGCAAACTACTGAGCGTAATCTTGCCAAGAGACCGACATACAGCTGAAAGATGCTGGTGTTGACATCAATGTCCTGTAAAGGATATGCAAAAAAAAAAAAACTCTTACTAATAATGTATGTATATTTAACAAATTAGTTCTGAAACATAAACAGCATTTAACATAAAGAATGGCCATCACTTGTCACACTCTTTCTTTGTTCGTCCATCTCTTGATGTTATCATCCCACTTGTATCGTTGTCTACCTCTTGCTTGCTTGCCCTCCAGTATATGAAAATATAAAATTACACAGAGTAGTGAAGGCTAATGCAGTGTATAGTGAACAGATCAAGGAAATGTAAGTACATTTTTATTTTTTGGGGAGGGAGGATCATTAATTGTTAATTATGTCACGGCACATCCTATAAAAATAATAAAAATACGTCAAGGTAGGCCTCGCCGCCCCGGACGCAATGATATATGGCACAACGTCCGTTTAAAAATAAACAAGCCACGGTAATAGAAGGCAGAATTTATCAGCTTCCAATCTTAGGGCCGCGATAAATCCTGACTTATCAGTTAATTTATCATTGCACTTCCTGGTATTAAATTACGTCACCAGAAAATTCATAACTCCGCTTGGAATTAACGCACACTCTTCGTTGAGATACCGTTGGATTCATCTTGTCAAGCTCTATCTAACTGGTATGATTTCATAAGTAAAAACGCAATTTTTAAATATTGACCAAAATTGCTATCATCTCAGTGAAGACTGTATGTTAATTCTAAGCAGAGTTATTAATATTTTTGTGTCGTGATCTGCAAACAGGAAGTGTGAATGAATCTGTAAATAAAGTGGTTCTAATTGCGGCCCAATAAATTGGAAGCTGAGAAATTCTGCCTTCTATTACTGTGGCCTGCTTATTTTTAAATGGACAACATAGTACCATATATCATTGCAGCCACGGTGGCGAGGCCTAACTTGACATGTTATCTATTTTTCGATAGGATGTGCCGTGATTTAATTAATAATTAAAAATGGCCACCAATTGTTTATTATTACAATTCTGTCACTAACGAACCTAGAAAAATGTATATTTTATTGTGCATTTTGGTAACAGGAAAGTACAGGTCACAGTCCTCTTTCGATAGAATGTCGAGAGGACTGGTTTAATTGCACCGGGTTTTATCCCAGATGGCTCGGCCTCTTTCCACAGGGCGGCCTGCCAAAAGCATCGCACAAAGCATGAGAGTCTCAGAGTCTGAGAAAAATGCACTCAATTTTTAAGACTTCGATAGGATGTGCTGTGACCTAATTAACAGTTAAAAATAGCTGCCCCTTTATATTAATTAAATGTCATGTGGAATGTTTGTCGTTACTGAAAGAGAACAATTCATGAAAATGTACTCATATTGTCTTAATGTACCCACTGCATTGCGAAAGCTTTCTTTTGTTGACTAAATATTATGCATTAATGTAAGTAAATATGTTTTTAACTGCAGCATAAATTAAGCAGCAGTTAATTAATTATTAAAATATTAAATAATAAAAATATTCACTAATAATTGATTTCACTTCTGCTCTATAATTACACTGTTCTGTTTCTAAAAGTGAGCAATTAATAATTAAATACTAACTTTAAAAAAAAAAAAACATAACTTAATTCATGGTATTTTATTTAAATTTACATAATTATGTACTGGTAAGCTGCTAAGAAAAAAAGTACTCCTTACAGGTTTACAGACTGGTCTGAAAACTGGCTTTCACAATTAAGTCATGCCAAATGCTGAAAAATTATACAAGTACACAGATAAATTACAGCTACAAATGAAACTTGATTCTGTTTAATTTTAGTAGTTAAATTGCCAGTTTTAATTATAAATAAATACAGGTCCACTATAGTTTAGTACTATTGTATGTGCACCACCATTTTGAATTTTGTGTAATGACTGCCATATCTCATTTTCGTAGTTGTGCTAAACATCTTTTCCTAAACGCTAGCAAAAGTCAGCATTGTTGAAACGCTTCACATATATGCAAAATTGTACGGAGAATTAAAAAATGCAACAAAAAGTATAAGACAAATTAGCTTACCGTTCTTGAATAAACTTCAAGAAATTCAAGAGAAGACAGTTTCTCAAAGACAAGTGCTTGCAGTTTAGCAGACAGACCACTACTGCATTTTTTAGAGTTATTTCCCTCATCGTCGTGCCACATTGGTTTCGAATACATCGAATTAAATGAGGCATGGCTAAAAACTGGAAGTGACTGGATGATCACTAAAAATCTCCAAGGAAAAAAGTTTATGCATTCCTCCCCCCAAACTAACCAGGTTTGGTAACTGACCTGAGAAGCATCTCTCACCTGCATCAGGGTGTCACATGTTCGCTGGTGTCGCGCCTGCTATCTGATCTTCTGTGAGTCAGTGTTTCAGACTCTGGTGTCTTTCTCCTCTTTTTGCTTCTCAGTTGTCTTGGCTCTTGTCTGTGGTTAGTTGTCGTCATCCTTCCTTGTGGTAGCTTCATGTGAGGTTGCTGTAAGTTCTGTTTCTTTGGTGCAACTCGCAGGCAGGTTCTCTCCGCTCGTCTTCTTGAGGTCTTGGTGGCTTCCATGCTCCCCATCTTGTGTGTCTGGTGTCTTTTGGTGTCTTGAAACGTGCCATTTTCTCTCCTGTATCAGGGGACCAATAAAAAGATGTCATTTGAAACGAGAAAAAGAGTGTTGAGATGCTACATAGAACCTGTACTCTTATATGGATGTGAAGCTTGGACAATGAGCAGTCAGGCTGAAAAACATCTGATGGCTGTAGAAATGTGGTTTCTGAGGAAAATGCAAAGAATACCATGGACAGCCAGAAAGACCTATGAACAAGTTCTTCAAGAAACAAATGAAAATCGTAAACTGATTAGACACATTAGACATAGACAGTCACAATATTTTGGGCATGTTATGAGAAGAAATGATTTGGAGAACTTGGTGACAACTGGTAAGATCGAGGGGAACAGACCAAGGGGATGACCTAGAAGCAAGTATCTGGATGGCTTGGCCTTGTGGCATGGTCGAGACAGAAACACGGAGCTGATCGACAATTCTGGTGATCGAGTGAGATGGCAGAATATGACTGTCCACGCTTACCGGCACGGCACATAATGGATGGATGGATCAGGTTTCTTGAACATTTGGGTGATGTTTTTCTCGATAGCGCTCGCATTTGCAAATGATGGTTGATTCACCAATCTTGAATTTTGTATACATGTGATTGCATAACATATTGTGTCCTGTTCTGAGGCGCAGAATGACTTGTTCTGGTCTATCCATAACGTGGTAGTCGTTTTTAGCAGGTTTTGGTGACTTTCTGACTGATTTAATCAGTCTTTTCTTTTGGTGGTATGTAACAGGCACATCAGGCTGTTCTTCTTTTGCTCCTTCCTTAGCCAATCGATCAGCACACTTCACATATTGTGGCCAAAAATGTGTAAAGGTTTAACACTTCACATATTGTGGCCTAGAATGTGTAAAGGTTTAACACTTCACATATTGTGGCCAAAAATGTATAATGGTTTAACACTTCACTTATTGTGGCCTAGAATGTGTAAAGGTTTAACACTTCACTTATTGTGGCCTAGAATGTGTAAAGGTTTAACACTTCACATATTGTGGCCTAGAATGTGTAAAGGTTTAAGACTTCACATATTGTGGCCTATAATGTGTAAAAGTTTAACACTTCACATATTGTGGCCTCCTAGAATGTGTAAAGGTTTAACACTTCACATATTGTGGCCTTCTAGAATGTGTAAAGTTTAACACTTCACATATTGTGGCCTCCTAGAATGTGTAAAGGTTTAACACTTCACATATTGTGGCCTTCTAGAATGTGTAAAGTTTAACACTTCACATATTGTGGCCTCCTAGAATGTGTGAAGGTTTATAAGATGCATCAGGCATATGATACTTGACCCCTACTTGTATAGACTAATGGACACTCCAGGCGTGATGTGATCAATATCATGAGTCAACATATCAGCAACAAATATATATCAGAGACAAGTCAGCCTTCAGTCAAACGCAGAGTGCGTATGACCCGGTCGACCTTGTAAGCAGTCAGGCACTCTCTATGAATAACCGCTATCAGGCATTAACGCACCCTCTATCAAGACCAGGAGCGCACCAACGAATAAAGATCATTATCCCGCTCCCTGGCAACTATCAATTTTGATGATGGAAGTTCAGAATGCTCTTAACCATATGAAAACTGGCAAGACCCGGGTACAGATACTGTCATTTAAACTGTCATTTACTGCCAATATAGTACCTTGCGGTGTATGGCAGAGGGGTACAGATAACACCACAATAAAAATGATCAATGTCTTAGAAGAATATAGAATAGACCAAGTCACCAGAATGTTGAACGCAATATACGATACTGGAGATATACCTCCTGAATTATGTAATTCTATATTTATTGCTTTCGATAAAGTGAGACATGTCAACATGATAAGGATGCTTTAAGATCTACAAATTGATGGGAAAGACCTTAGACTTGTAAAAACCATATATTGGAAACAACAAGCTGCCATAAGAGTTGATAATGAAGTAAGCCAATATCAACCTATTAATAGAGGTGTGAGACAGGGATGTGTAATGTCTCCAGATCTGTTTTCCCTGTACAGTGAAAATATTTTCAGAAATATTGAAGATATGGAAGGAATCAACATTGGGGGACGATGCATCAATAACATTAGATATGCAGATGATACAGTCTTGATTGCAGATAATGAACAGGACCTGCAAAATTTAGTAGATGCGGTTGAACAACAAGGGTTAGAATTAAATTGTAAAAAGACACAGGTTATGGTCATCACTAGGAAGAAAGAAATACCACAATGTAATATACAAGTAAATGGGAATATTCTACAACAAGTGAATAGGTACAATTATCTCGGAACAGTAATAACATCTGATGGGAGATGCCTTGAAGAGATTAGAACAAGAATCGCCATGGCAAAAGTAGCCTTTAGCAAGATGAAAAACATACTGACCAATAAAAAGATGTCAATTGAAACGAGAAAAAGAGTGTTGAGATGCTACATAGAACCTGTACTTTTATATGGATGTGAAGCTTGGACAATGAGCAGCCAGGCTGAAAAACATCTGATGGCTTGTGGTTTGTGAGGAGAATGTGGTTTGTGAGGAGAATGCAAAGAATACCATGGACAGCCAGAAAGACCAATGAACAAGTCCTTCAAGAAACAAATGAAGATCGTAAACTGATTAGAGACATTAGACGTAGACAGTCACAATTTTTTGGGCATGTTATGAGAAGAAATGATTTGGAGAACTTGGTGACAACTGGTAAGATCGAGGGGAACAGACCAAGGGGAAGACCTAGAAGCAAGTATCTGGATGGCTTGGCCTTGTGGCATGGTCGAGACAGAAACACGGAACTGATCCATGACTCTGGTGATCGAGTGAGATGGCAGAACATGACCGCCCACGCTTACCGGCATGGCACATGATGGATGGATGGATATTTATTGCAATCCCGAAGAAATCAGGAGCCTTGGAATGTGATCACCATCGAACAATTAGTATAATGAGCATCACAAAGATTTTGCTGAGAATTATCATGCAAAGAGTTAGGAAGAAAATACAACCCGAAATAGGAGAACAATGTGGGTTTGTAGAAGGCAAGGGTACAATAAATGCTGTGTATATACTGAGAACAATAATTGAACATTCTATTGAAGATAGAAGATATCAAAGATCTATATCTTTGCTTTATTGACTACACAGAGGCTTTCAATAAAGTGAGACATGTCTACATGATAAGGATGCTTGAAGATCTACAAATTGGAAAATACCTTAGACTTGTAAAACACATATATTGGAAACAACAAGCTGCCATCCAAATTGATAATGATGTAGGTCAATATCAGCCTATTAAAAGAGGTGTGAGACAGGGATGTGTAATGTCTCCAAATCTTTTGTCCCTGTACAGTGAAAATATTTTCAAAAATATAGAAGATATGGAAGGAATGAACATTGGGGACGATACATCAATAACATTAGATATGCAGATGATACAGTCTTGATTGCAGACAATGAACAGGACCTGCAACATTTATTAGATGCGGTTGTTGCACACAGTGAACAACTAGGGTTAGAATTGAATAGTAAGAAGATGCAGATTATGGTCGTCACTGGGAAGAAGGAAATACCACAAAGTGATATGCGAGTAATTGGGCATATTCTTAAGCAAGAGAATACAGTTATCTCGGAACAGTCATAACATCTGATTGGGAGATGCCTTGAAGAGATTAGAACAAGAATTGCTATTGCGAATGTAGCCTTTTGCAAGATGAAAAACATACTGACCAATAAAAAGATATCAATTGAAATGAGAACAAGAGTGTTGAAGTGCTAGATAGAACCTGTACTTTTGTATGGATGTGAAGCGTGGAAAATGAGCAGTCAAGCTGAACAACATCTGATGGCAGTGGAAATGTGGTTTCTGAGGAAAATGCAAAGAATACCATGGACAGACAGAAAAACCAATGAACAAGTCCTTCAAGAAACAAAAGAAGATTGTAAATTGATTAGAGTCATTAGATGTAGACAGTCACAATTTTTTGGGCATGTTATGAGAAGAAATGACTTAGAGAACTTAGTGACAACTGGCAAGATCGAAGGGAAGAGACCAAGGGGAAGACCAAGAAGTAAATATCTGGATAGCTTGGCCATGTGGCATGGTCGAGACAGGAAGACGAAGCTGATCCACGACTCTGGTGATCGAGTGAGATGGCAGAACATGACCGCCCACGCTTACCGGCATGGCACATGATGGATGGATGGATATTTATTGCAATCCCGAAGAAATCAGGAGCCTTGGAATGTGATCACCATCGAACAATTAGTATAATGAGCATCACAAAGATTTTGCTGAGAATTATCATGCAAAGAGTTAGGAAGAAAATACAACCTGAAATAGGAGAACAATGTGGGTTTGTAGAAGGCAAGGGTACAATAAATGCTGTGTATATACTGAGAACAATAATTGAACATTCTATTGAAGATAGAAGATATCAAAGATCTATATCTTTGCTTTATTGACTACACAGAGGCTTTCAATAAAGTGAGACATGTCTACATGATAAGGATGCTTGAAGATCTACAAATTGGAAAATACCTTAGACTTGTAAAACACATATATTGGAAACAACAAGCTGCCATCCAAATTGATAATGATGTAGGTCAATATCAGCCTATTAAAAGAGGTGTGAGACAGGGATGTGTAATGTCTCCAAATCTTTTGTCCCTGTACAGTGAAAATATTTTCAAAAATATAGAAGATATGGAAGGAATGAACATTGGGGACGATACATCAATAACATTAGATATGCAGATGATACAGTCTTGATTGCAGACAATGAACAGGACCTGCAACATTTATTAGATGCGGTTGTTGCACACAGTGAACAACTAGGGTTAGAATTGAATAGTAAGAAGATGCAGATTATGGTCGTCACTGGGAAGAAGGAAATACCACAAAGTGATATGCGAGTAATTGGGCATATTCTTAAGCAAGAGAATACAGTTATCTCGGAACAGTCATAACATCTGATTGGGAGATGCCTTGAAGAGATTAGAACAAGAATTGCTATTGCGAATGTAGCCTTTTGCAAGATGAAAAACATACTGACCAATAAAAAGATATCAATTGAAATGAGAACAAGAGTGTTGAAGTGCTAGATAGAACCTGTACTTTTGTATGGATGTGAAGCGTGGAAAATGAGCAGTCAAGCTGAACAACATCTGATGGCAGTGGAAATGTGGTTTCTGAGGAAAATGCAAAGAATACCATGGACAGACAGAAAAACCAATGAACAAGTCCTTCAAGAAACAAAAGAAGATTGTAAATTGATTAGAGTCATTAGATGTAGACAGTCACAATTTTTTGGGCATGTTATGAGAAGAAATGACTTAGAGAACTTAGTGACAACTGGCAAGATCGAAGGGAAGAGACCAAGGGGAAGACCAAGAAGTAAATATCTGGATAGCTTGGCCATGTGGCATGGTCGAGACAGGAAGACGAAGCTGATCCACGACTCTGGTGATCGAGTGAGATGGCAAAACATGACCGCCCACGCTTATCGACATGGCACATGATGCATGGATGGCAACTATGGGAACTTGCAATAGAGATGTGAATAACGGGAAAGTATAACCCCTAGCAAAAATCATATGCCTAGACGGAAAATCTTAATTAAGAGAAGCTGAAGTAACGAAGAATCATCAAGAAAACCACTAACAGATTGTGTAATTTGACATCTGACAACATGAAAGTCCAGTGATAAACTGGTGAACTATAAAACGCACATAAAGTGAAAGCTCACAGTGAAATTGAACAGTAAAATGTGAACTTGTAACTAAACTTTGTGCAGGTAGATTTAAGTAACAAACACAAACAGTTTGCGAATACAGTGTTGTATCATTAATCATATTGAAAACCAAAATATCAAATTGATTAATATAGTTTATGTTTGCATACAAATGTAACTTACAAATCCTTTCAGACCGACTGTAAACGTAAGATGGAGAGTAAATTACCATCAATTGTCAAGATAGAACAATCTGAAGCCTGTATAGATCAAGGTAAGATTAAGTGCAATATAACATAACTGTTAGTTGAGTATTTGTTACAGGATGTTGCAGTCTACCCCAGCAGTTGTTGGCTGTTTGTGATTTACTAGATAATTCTACATTTTGGAGTTTGCGATTGCTTTCTGAATTGTCACAGCATTTTACCATTGAAATCAACATGATAGCAGAATGTAAATCTACTCAGACGTTGGGGAAAATAAGGTCATAGGTGTGACCAAGTGTCCACTGGGATCAGTGCATAACTCAGTAGTTGAGCAGAGCAGGGCACTCTCTTGTCCTGACAATCAGAAATTGCTGTCAAAGGCAGAGGTAAAAGACCCCGATTTGAATATGAAAGGCAAGGGAAAAACCACCACAATATCTTCCCAAGACAAGTTTAAAATAGGAATATGATATGTTAGGACATGGTCGAGATAAAAAAGTTACATAATGTTATAAAATAAATGAAAAATACGAAGATTAATATCCTAGGCATGAGTGAGATGAGGTGGAGGAGATCTGGTTAAGTAATAATAGACAAATATGCAATAATGTGTTCAGAAGGTAATACATACGGAAAAGCAGTAGGGCTAATGTTTGATGAGGAAACGGCTAAAACAGTTAATGGTTGTTTGATTAAATCAAATAGTTATTATTGTCAAATTAAAAGTCAAACCAAGAGATATTAATGTTATACAAGTGTACACACCAAAAACAAGCAGTAGTGAGGTGAAATTACAAACTTTTATGACATAGTAGAAATGGCAACGCATAACAAAATGTAAACGTGATACAGGAGTCAGCATTTTATTAAACACAGGCTAAGAAAAATATGAATGATTGATTGATTGATTGATTGATTGATTTAGGAACCGACATCACAGCATTCCGGACATTCCCATAATATATTCATAAATTCATAAATATGAATGAATCTAAGATAAAGCTACATATTTTGAAATGAGCTATTAAATTATTGGAGGCCCAGTCAAAGATATCACTGTGAGAACCCTTGAGTTATTCGCACATCTCTAGAGCTTTAAAGTAGCCAGCACTTGTTGCATCTTCCAATGGCACAATAGAAAGAAATGTCTCCTTCACTTTCCCTTCTCTGATAAAATGAATATATAGTACCAGCCCCTCATCATCAGATCTGTCTGCATGTCCTTCATGTAAGATACTTAGATATGGGTTTTCCTTTATTTCAATATCAAATCTTCACAAAGATATGAGGCAGTGTATGAAATAAATTCTCTATACTGTTGTTTGTTCATTCACACAATTCTCTGAATCAATCACATTAAACTTGGTTAACAACACAACCAAACCTTCAAAGTCAGTGTAGGGTCTGTAATTGTTGGCAATACAGTACAGTGCCATGAAATGTACATTCATATGGTGCAGCATATTAGCATCCATATTTTTCCAATCTCACTTTGCTAAAGGAGCACATTCAGGATTCTTCTTTGTATTTTCAGCCTTCTTACACTTTAAGTGCATTTAGGATTTGTGATGCTTTGTATGTTTCCAATTTAAATGGTCCCAAACATCCAAACACAACTTTTGAATTTTGATCTGCAGTGTTGGTGCAGAAGAAGGTCCACCAGAGAGACGAATGGAGACGGATTGTATTTGCAGCAAAGAACCTCAATGGCTCGGAACGCTGAAGAAGAAGAAGAAGAAGAAGTGTTGGTGAAAAACTTACTGCTCACTTCACAGTTCTTTCTTCATAGCACAGCAGTGGTAGAAGTTCTAGCCATGATTGCTTAAAGTTTTGACTGAGGGAATTTGGAAATACTATCTTCAATGCAACATCATCAGTTAATAGAAATGACGCTATATCAAAGAAGGTTTGGTATGAGAACACGAGGATGCTCAAGAAGAAAATGGACTGACAACATCAAAGACTTTGTACAGTCACATGGAATGACACTACCCAGTGCCACTAATCAAGTTCTGAAACGTTAACTATTCCTTCCCATGATGCTTGACAACAAGCCTGGAAACAAGATGATGATGATCTTCAAAGATAGGGCTTCCATTGTCATCTAGATCACATTCAGAAAGCAATGACAAACTACTGAACATAAACTTACCAAAAATGCTGGGGTTGACTGCAATGACCTGTAAAGGATATACACTTAACAATTTCTCAATTCATTTTATGCTGATCAGTTTCATCTTTAAAAATTACAAACCACACTTGAATTGGCTGACTTTTCAATTTTGTTCTCTTCTCTGTCGCTACATTGTATATTTTCAGGCAAAGTTGAGCTACTTCAGAAAAAATCTGTAATAGTACCATTTTATTTTCCACTGGTCATTATATACTGATTTGTTCCATTAATTTTCTACAATTTAAGTAAACGTAAAACGACACAACTCAACTTGCAAGTGTTGATGACAATATGTCAGTAAAGCAGCCCCTGTTGAAAACAAGATGACTTTAGTCGAGTTACGAGAACTTCATAGTTAATGTTAAGGTAAACATATCACTCCAGAAATCACAAGTCGCTTGCAATGCTGCAAACACCAGACTTTCCATCTCTCAGTATATCCCTATTTACACACACATGTGTTCAAATGATTACAATGTGTGTAAAAATACACTTGAAGTATAAATACAGGATGTGTAGTTGATACTAAGTGAAATAAAGTACTTGTAAATATGTTTTTGCATGTCAGCTTGCGTCTAATATGTAACCTCTCTAACTCGTATGACTCCTTAACTTGTATGGCTTATTGCTAAGCTGCCTCATGCCTGAATGCGGCGTTATTTTTGTCCAATTTGGTACAGCTCTGGACATGAACTTTCCATCCTAGTTATTCTATCTGCACTGTGACAGTTATATAGAACCTGTCTTACTGTATGGCAGTGAATCATGGAACATGAATAAACAAATTCAGAACAGCTTAGAAACAACAGAGATGTGGATGCTGATACAAATGTTGTGAATACGTTGGATCTCAAGTGTAACTAACAATGATTGCCTGGTAAAGGCTAATGTGATTAAAACATTATATACAAATATAAGAAGACAAACATCATTCTTTGGTCAAGTAGTGAGAAGAGGGGAATTGGAAAATACTGCGATGATTGCATGCTGGATGAACTGAGACAGTGGCATGGTGGGATATCATCAGCAGATTTGATTCTGAGCACCAGGGACCGAGATCTGTGGAGAGATATGAATGCCTACATCAACTGGCAAGGCACATGATAATGATGAGTGTACATGCCTAGTCAGTGAGCATCAGTCGTGAGCAGTGGTTTCATAACCTTGTCCTCTAAAAGTTTAATCTAAACAAGTGGTGTTTCTGCTTACCTAATGGGAAGGTGATCACCTTACGGAGTTTAGTGCACTGTAGCAGATGTGTGGACCAAAAAATTAGGAACAGTAACACTGAGCAGCATTGAACAGTACAAAATTTGAGTTACAATGTGGCTGTTTTATTTTTAGGCATTCTGATATTGCATCTCAAATTGGTTTTGTTTTCTGTCGTACCAAGTTAGTTAGTTTGTTTTCTTTCATATGTCACCTCAAACTGCACCATAAATGTTAGTTTTAGGCAGGAGGGCAGCACTCCTAATTATGACTGCAATGAAATATCAATATTGCTTGATGTTATAAGTTGTTCAGTAGAAATAACTGCACTTAAAATAGACCTGTGGAAAATGTCAGTAATAAATGAAACATACAGTACCTGTTCATCTGTTTATTTACTCATAAACAGTCACTTCATCTCTCTTAGATCATATATGAGCCTAGATAATACACCAGCTTAATTTATACATGAGCACATTAATCATTCTTCTTCTCCATCTTTCGTTCACTTGAAATTGATTGCCTATAGCTGCAATGTTTGATTGTTTGATTACATATACACATCTGTTCAATATCTTGTGTATTAATGAGGCTATTAATTATTTACTTTTGTGTGTTTCAGAAACAAACTCTTGGTCTCCTAGGAGTCATTACCACTCCATACAAGAGCATTCACAAAAGTGGACATATGACAGCATAGATATGAAGGTTGTGAAACAAGAACTACCGGATGTTCTATGTGAGGACAGGAGTCACGGATTCAGTAAAATGGTAGACGTAGCTGGAGGTAGCATCATTCAAGAAATGACAGAACACAGTAACTCAGAATCAAGAATGCTTGATAAAAGTTGTAAGGCATCAGTAAAACATGAACATTATTGTCAAATTTCAGAAAATGCTTCTTCTGTGATTGATACAAATAATAAACCACCTCTGATTATTGAGAATTGTCAGCAGCAAAATAAGGAAACACAAGAAAAACATACACAGAGCTTTGCAAGGTCTCTTGATGACATTTTTGGTTATGTCAGTTATAGCTCTCAAAGAACTCACACAGGAGACTTGTCTGATGTTTCTAGTCCAAATGTTTGTGCAGACAGATATAAGAGAACACATGGTGAAGGGATGTCAAACAAATGTAATGAATGGGACGGTCTTTTGATTCAAGATGACCATCTAGAGTGCAAAATGAACATGAATCACAAGAAAATACATACAGGAGAGAAACCTTACAAGTGTGATGTTTGTGGTGCTTCTTTTACTGAAGCTGCCAGTCTGAGG
Organism: Cepaea hortensis; assembly: GCA_963921405.1. Classification (NCBI taxonomy): domain Eukaryota; kingdom Metazoa; phylum Mollusca; class Gastropoda; order Stylommatophora; family Helicidae; genus Cepaea; species Cepaea hortensis. The sequence goes on along the minus strand of OY992884.1, from coordinate 90,434,753 downwards.
GTCCATAAGAGAACACATACAGGAGAGAAACCTTACAAGTGTGATGTTTGTGGTGCTTCTTTTACTCAATCTGGCAGTTTGAAGGACCATAAGAGAACACATACAGGAGAGAAACCTTACAAGTGTGATGTTTGTGGTGCTTCTTTTACTGGAGCTGGCAGTCTGAGGGTCCATAAGAGAACACATACAGGAGAGAAACCTTACAAGTGTGATGTTTGTGGTGCTTCTTTTACTCAATCTGGCAGTTTGAAGGTCCATAAGAGAACACATACAGGAGAGAAACCTTACAAGTGTGATGTTTGTGGTGCTTCTTTTACTGAAGCTGGCAGTCTGAGGGTCCATAAGAGAACACATACAGGAGAGAAACCTCACAAGTGTGATGTTTGTGGTGCTTTTTTTTCTGAAGCTGGCAGTCTGAAGGTCCATAAGAGAACACATACAGGAGAGAAACCTTACAAGTGTGATGTTTGTGGTGCTTCTTTTACTCGGACTGGCAGTCTGAAGGACCATAAGAGAACACATACAGGAGAGAAACCTTACAAGTGTGATGTTTGTGGTGCTTCTTTTACTGAAGCTGGCAGTCTGAGGGTCCATAAGAGAACACATACAGGAGAGAAACCTTACAAGTGTGATGTTTGTGGTGCTTCTTTTACTCAAGCTGGCAGTTTGAAGGTCCATAAGAGAACACATACAGGAGAGAAACCTTACAAGTGCGATGTTTGTTGTGCTTCTTTTACTCACGGTTGCCATCTGAAGGTTCATAAGAGAACACATACACGAGAGAAACCTTACAAGTGTGATGTTTGTGGTGCTTCTTTTACTCACGGTGGCCATCTGAAGGTTCATAAGAGAACACATACAGGAGAGAAATCTTGCAAGTGTGATGTTTGTGGTGCTTCTTTTTCTGAAGCTGGCAGTCTGAAGGTCCATAAGAGATCACATACAGGAGAGAAACCTTACAAGTGTGATGTTTGTGGTGCTTCTTTTACTGAAGTTGGCAGTCTGAAGGGCCATAAGAGAACACATACAGGAGAGAAACCTTACAAGTGTGATGTTTGTGGTGCTTCTTTTACTCGGACTGGCAGTCTGAAGGACCATAAGAGAACACATACAGGAGAGAAACCTTACAAGTGTGATGTTTGTGGTGCTTCTTTTACTCGGGCTGGCAGTCTGAAGGACCATAAGAGAACACATACAGGAGAGAAACTTTACAAGTGTGATGTTTGTGGTGCTTCTTTTACTCATGCTGGCAGTCTGAAGGACCATAAGAGAACACATACAGGAGAGAAACCTTACAAGTGTGATGATTGTGGTGCTTCTTTTACTCGAGCTCACAGACTGACGATCCACAAGAGAATGCACACAGGAGAGAGACCTTACAAGTGTGATGTTTGTTGTGCTTCTTTTACTCAAGCTGGCCATCTGAATGTCCATAAGAGAACCCATACAGGAGAGAAACCTTACAAGTGTGATGTTTGTGGTGCTTCTTTTACTCACGCTGGCAGTTTGAAATACCACAAGGGAACACATACAGGAGAGAGACCTTACAAATGTGATGACTGAGGTGCTTTTTTTTACTCACACTTGTGAATGCGTCGTCATCATCATCATCATCATGTGCCCTGCAAACTACCATAGATGTTCATGTATCTCCTCAGATCTTGCTTCCTGTTCAGTATCAATTCTGCTGATAGTATTTCTATGTCACCATACAGTCCATCCAGCATCATCTCTCTTGGTCTGCCCATGTCTCTTTTCCCACTGATCTTTCCAAACATTACAATGCTGTCTCATGCTTTTCTTCTCATCACAATACTAGAGAATGCTATTGTCTCTTTCTGATAGTTGTATATAATGTTCTACTTTCATTAGCCTCTTCTAGGCAATCATTGTTAATTTACTCTGGCAATCAAAGCCATTCACAACAACTATCTAAAGAATCATATTGTTGCTGCTTCCAACAAAATAGATGATATTTTATCAAATCCAACCAAATTTGACTTAGATCCTGAAGTCATCAACCCTAGGAAATTGGTTGCAATAGTGAAGAAAGAGATTCAGTCACTATTAGATAGTAAATTCACCAGTGAGGTGACTGCACAGTTAGTCATTCCACAGGGCTCATAAACCCCAACTTTATGTCCTTCCTAAATTGCCCATGCCTTGGGTACCACTGAGAATGATTTAATCTATGATCAACTTTGTCCAACACAGGATGGTGAAATAGCTTGCAGAAACTGCTAAACCAGTGTGACAATCATTCAACCTCTTAATATTAAAAGATTAATTTGAACTGGTCAAACAGCTTGATACTATCGATCTTAAAATAAAGTGCATGGCGACAATAGATATTGCATCTATTTCCACTGACGTTCCCATGGAAGAAACAGTGATCATCGTCTGTGATCGCATAAAAGAAAAGAAACAAAACTTAGGCCTATCAACATCCAAATTCAAGAAATTACTACTGCTGTGGACATATAGTCAATTAATTTTTCTTTAAAATTACCTGTACGGATGGGAAACAGATTTAATCAGTCTTCAGGAATCCCTGTGAAGTTGACAGGTCACAAAATGTTTACACCGGCCAGCGATTTTAAGACGTTTGTTTAATAGCCATCATAAAGTTAAAAAAAAGAGAAGATATCTTGTATATTGTATTTGATTAACAATAAATGATTGCTCAAATACATCAAGGCATTAGTAATTAGATGATTCCAGCCAGTTTATGCAAACAGAAAGTCTTCATTTTAAATTTACAATTACCATTGTGAAAACTGATGCTCCACATTCAAACAATATCAGTGACTGTGTTTTTTAAGTATTTCAGCCCTAGTATAATTAATATATTCACTTCATATGCTATGTAACTCTGCTGTATGCACCTGAGAAGATGCAGTGAAATATGCCAGGCAATAAATTGGACAACATATTGTTTGTGACTTCTGTGTTTAAACTTTAGATATATATTAATTTTGATTTCAGTTTAATTCAAACTTTAGCTCTAAAATACTCCAATTATAACAATATACCTTAACAAATCAGCCATATCACCCATTGAATGTCAATATGTGGCTAGCACCATATACCCAGTACAGCTCATGGTGTGAGAGGTGGTCCTTGACTTTACTTTCACGGATGTGATGTTTATGGTTGTTGCCTTCCTCTTTACTCAACACTCGTTAGTCTCTAATGTGGGGTATCACAGTGAACAAGCTATCACAGTGATCTTGACAGGAACAGCCACAAAGCACATACCAAAATATTTATGGTAGTTAACTAACTCAATGAAAGTGATGGTGGCCAAATATGTTTGCTTAGCCGGTCTTCCCTGCCCTAACAGCTAGTGTAAACCATTTTTTTATAGTGTATATACTACATACTATGTATATACAATTGTGTAGGTGTGCCCATAATTTCAGCCTGTACATTTACAAATAATGATGACTATCACAACTGATTAGAAGCCCACACAAAATAATATTGCCACACTAGTCTATCACACACACTTTGGCAACTGTTACAGCCACAGTCTGACAGCGAAACAGTGATGCTGACTGAGCTGTCCAGGGTTTTTCAAGAATAAGTGTAACAGTTGTTTGCTTTGTGTTTGTTTTCTTTTCTTGTTTAAATTTGAAACTGTTTTTGTTTTTGTTTTTTTCTCGCATATCCTTTATAGGACATCGCTGTCAACATCAACATCTTTCAGCTGGTTATTGATTTCTTGGCTTTGATTTGATTGAATGATAAGGTGGGAAAATTATATTTGAATATGCTGAGAAAATATTTTTTTTAATTTTCTGAAGTCCAATGTCACAATACTAAATCCATTTTTTTCTGAGAACTTCTTTTCACAGAATGTGATCATATGTCTTGGCAGACAAGAACAGTCATATTTGCATGTTGTAAATTTTCAATGTTGGATAATCTGAGCAATCTTGAGCATGTATGCATCTGTCATACTGAATCTGAATAAAATGGTTGTACAGAATAGTGTACATATTTTAGATGATTTATTAATAATTACATGAAGTTTTGGTGTCAGATCTTAGCCAGATATGACTGAGCTACCATATAACAGTAGACGGTACTACCTGCTTTCTGTTAGCACCGAACGTTGGGCGGCGCTTACCAAACCCGACACCCCACATTGTGCCAATGGCTTCGGGTGGAAGAGCACAATTGGGAGGGTACAAGCCTTACCCTGGTGCGGGGAAATACAACCTAAAGACAAAATGTCATTGCAGGGCAGACCAGGCCCTAAGCCTTGGTTGGCGGCTGGTCTAGGATCGAAGCTCTGACAGGCGGACAGTTAGAGCATTGCTTTGCTGATCCAGCAGCTTCTGCAACTTGTCTTGTTCCAGATGTAGAGGTGTTACCTTTCCTCTGGAGTGAACTAGGCAGGCCGAGAGAGGGATCATGCTGCATGGGCAACACATGATCTCTATATTTTAGCCCAGGCTTTGTGCTATGGAGAGGCAATAACTCCATCCCTGGTCTTAACCGGTCTCGGAATTAAAGCGAGAGGCAACTGTTACGGGTTGTAAGTCCCTGTCAGTTGGCGTAGACATGGGGTGCCACGCGTTGTTTCTGATGGTGGGAGACACCTACAGGTGTCACTGATCAGCTACCGCTCGCCTCAAGCTGGGCACCCCCCAGCCAGTTGGATGCTGATCCACCACAGCCTGCCTGCTTCAATGGGTGCTTGGGGCTAGGATAAAATCTGAATCGCAGGCTGTAAAACCAATGCACCAGGTACTAATAAAAAGAAAAATAGAAACCTCAAGCTACGGCTTGCAGCCTGGAACGTGAGAACCATGTGTCCAGGATTTTCCACTGACTTGACCAATATTAACGATGTGAGAAAAACAGCTGTGATTGATTCCGAACTCAATCGTCTTAACATTGATATTGCTGGCCTGCAGGAGACTTGCCTCGCTGAGGAAGGGTCACTCAGGGAAAACAATTACACCTTTTTTTGGAAGGGTAGAGGGCAGGCAGAAAAAAGGCAACACGGTGTGGGCTTTGCAGTGAAGAATTCGCTACTGGGAATGATTGAAATTCCAGCCGGAGGAAATGAAAGACTACTATCACTGCGCTTGGCAACCTCTTGTGGTTTTGCCACCATTATTACTGCATATGCACAAACACTCAATTCCTCTGATGGTGTGAAGGATTCGTTCTATGAGGAGTTAGACTCCGTGATCAAGGCAGTTCCAAAATCCGACTACATTTATATGCTCGGTGACTTCAATGCTCGTGTGGGCAAGGACTCGAATTCATGGCCAGTGTGCCTTGGAAAATACAACATTGGTCGCATGAATGAAAATGGGCAAAGGCAGCTGGAGCAGTGCACCAGAAATGACCTATATATTACAAACTCCTTGTTTAAAACAAAAGAGCTGCATAAGGTCACATGGAAACATCCAAGATCCGGCCATTGGCACCAGCTGGACTTCATCATCACACGGAGACAACATCTGAACCATATATCATTGACTCGAAGTTACCACAGTGGTGACTGTGATACAAATCACTCTTTGGTTGTTGCAAGGGTTAGACTGAGACCAAAGAGAATCTACACAGCCAAACACAAAAATAGCCCCAGGATTAATATTATTAACACTTACGATCCTGAAAAGTGCTTTCGGTTTCAACAGCAACTTGAAGACGATTTCAGTGATACGCCAGAAAATTGTACAGTAAATGAAAAGTGGAGTCAACTTAAGGAAATTCTTTATAAAACTGCCGTTGGGGTTTACGGCACTGTGGATCATAAGAGGCAGGACTGGTTTGCGGCAAACAGCCAGACTCTGCAGCCCTTGATTGATAAGAAGAAGAAAGCTCTCTTAAGAAGCAAGGAAAGACCAACGCGTAACACTCTGAGTGAGCTAAGGCAAGCTAGGAAGGATGTGCAAAAGGCTGCCAGGCAAGGTGCAAATGATTATTGGATCAAGTTATGTGAGTCCATTCAAATCGCAAGTGATAAGGGAAACAGAAGCATGTATGAAGGAATAAAGAAAGCCCGTGGTCCAATGATCAAAAGAATTGCACCATTGAAAACCTTGACTGGAGAAATCATAACTGATAAGAAACAGCAGATGGGTAGAGCACTATTTGGAGCTTTACTCAAGTGAGACCAAACTAGCGGATGATGCCCTCAACGCCATAGAGGCTCTACCAACTCTTGACCAACTGGACACACTTCCCACCATAATAAAAGTTAAGTGTGCTATAAATGAACTTGCATCTGGCAAGGCTCCAGGTAAGGATGGGATTCCAATAGAGGTTATCAGGAGTGGGCAAGACACACTCACTCTACATATCCACCAGCTAATAGAGCTATGCTGGCGAGAAGGACAAGTCCACAGGATTTCAAAGATTCAAGCATCATAACACTGTACAAGAACAAGGGCGATCGGAGCATCTGCATCAACTATAGGGGTATCTCACTTCTGTGTATTGTCGGAAAAGTATTTGCCAGAATTGTTCTGCGCAGACTTCAAGTCCTAGGAGATCAAGTCTACCCCGAATCACAGTGTGGCTTTCGACAGAACCGGTCTACCATTGATATGATATTCTAATTGCGACAGATGCAAGAAAAATGCCGTGAACAGAATCAACCACTGTTTATTGCCTTCATCGACCTCACAAAGACATTTGATTTGGTCAGTCGTGAGGGTCTGTTCAAGGCACTAAAGGAGATTGGCTGCCCACCAACTCTTCTGTCCATTGTGGAATCGTTCCACACAGGCATGAAGGGTATAATCAGGTTTGATGGTGCAACTTCTGAAGAATTTGAAATCAAGAGTGGAGTTAAGCAAGGTTGTGTACTAGCTCCCACCCTCTTTGGAATATACTTTTCACTTCTACTGAAATATGCATTTCGTGATCAGGATGGTGGTATATACATCCACTCACGCTCAGATGGCGGCCTCTACAATGCTCAGAGATTGAAGGCTAAGACCAAAATTAGGAGGGTACTGATCAGAGAGTTGCTTTTTGCAGATGATGCTGCAGTTACGACCCACTCTGAGGAAGAATTGCAATGTCTACTATCTGCATTCTCCAATGCTTGTTCTGAATTTGATTTAACAATTAGCAAAAAGAAGACACTGATTATGTCACAACAAGGTGCACATGGGTTACCATCAATCTTTATTGACGACGCCGAACTAGAGATGGTAGACTAATTTTACATATCTAGGATCAGTGGTCAATAGCAAATTATCCCTAGATCAGGAAATCAATATCCGGATTGGTACGGCAGCAACAACAATGAACAGGTTAAGAAAAAGAGTCTGGGAGAACATGAAGCTTACTGCCAAAACAAAAGTCCTTGTCTATCAAGCCTGTGTCCTTAGTACTCTTCTTTATGGCAGTGAAACCTGAACAACTTGCTCACACCAAGAGAAACGTTTAAACAGCTTTCATATGCGGTGTCCGCGAAGAATTCTTTGTATTAAGTGGCAAGACAAAATCACAAATACTGAAGTATTGGAAAGATCAGGTTGTGTGACGGTTTATTCCATGCTTAGTCTTCGTAGACTTAGATGGATAGGGCATCTTAGGAGGATGGATGATGGTAGAATACCAAAGGACATCTTTTTTGGTGAATTACAGATGGGTAAGAGATCTCAGGGTCGGCCTCCACTACGATACAAAGATGTGTGTAAGCAGGACATGATTGATACAGGCATTGATAATGCACAGTGGGAGCAAGTCGCCGCTGAACGTGCTGCATGGAGGGCAAAGATCAGAAATGGAATAAAGACAAAGGAGAAAATTATTGCAAATAAGTCACACACCGAGCGTGAGATGGTGTATGATGGTGGAAATGACCACGTGTTCACATGCGCCCACTGTGAACGGACGTTTACAGCGCGAATTGGCCTTATCAGTAACATTATCAGTACCGCCATAGGTAAAAGTTGTTATGCCTTTTTAAAGCACAAACTATCGTCTGTCAAGACGGCAAGGTGCCAATGAGGTGATGACATGAAGGATGATGAACAATAGTGAGATTGTTTATTGAAAATCTTTAGAAGACTTAATTTCAATTCTTAAGGCTGGTGCACTGATATTTATTTCATCTATGAATTTCTCAAGGCTTACATCTATTTGTTAATTTTGAAGTTTTCTTTTTTCAACTTAAACTGGTCATTTGAAACACCACAAGAAAACACATAAAGAAAGAAAATGTTACAAATGATGGATCAAGACAGTGTCATCAGCACAATGTAAGTTATTTATATTATGTCCACAAACCAGGATTCCTGACATACTTCATGTAGATCTCAGTATATATTTACCGTGGGGCCTGAGTGATCTCGAGGTATGGTGTCCGCCTCGAGTGCTCGAGGTCCCGGGTTCAAGCCCCGGTGAGGGCCGGGACTTTTTCACGTGGATTTCTAGTAACAAAATGTCTCTTGGTAGTGAGATCGGACACCCGTGTGTATTGTTGCGCACGTAATATACCCCTTGGCAGACGGAAATCGAAAAAAAAAGATAGCCTAACGGCGCTGCCCGGGCTAAATTTCGAGTTAAAAATCTACCCAAAGTATTTTCAGGATCCTCGCCGGTGCTGCGGAGTTCATGCACTGAGCTGAGATTATCTGGACTCAGACTTGAGTTAGGAGTAGATTACACCTATGTGCCGTATTGTTGATCCGTGGACTAAACTAAACTAACTAAACTAAACATATACTTACCGTACAATGAGGACAAATTAGTTGACATTACACATTACACTGAAATGTTCCTAACAGGGTGTTGATTTTTCTGCAAAACCAACCGTCCATCTATTAACTATATCGTCTCGTCCCATTATTTGTGCACCATTCCTCGATTTTAAACAGCTAGTGGTATTTCGTGTTTCCTACCTGATATTGTATTTATTTGTTAATACTGTATATGGAATGCGACTCTCTTACATAGTTTGTAGTAATCTCCATACATTGTTAATTCAATCATACTTCTTTAGCTTTATTGCATTTGTTTACTTATTCATTATGCATTCTATTATATTCTTCTTTATGTTCTTTTTTTTTTCTTTCTTCCTTTATTCATCATCTAAAAAATTGCGTCTTTCATCCATTTCGTTTTTGCAATGCTGTGTGTAGATGGAATGATTTCTTTTGATGTCTGTTGGATTAATTCTCGCAACATGTCCCGTTGTTTATCGATAGCCTGTATTATCTCCATGACGTTATATCTGTTCTTTACAGTAATAGTTTACCTTTCTCTCATTTCTTTGCCTGCTTTAAGTAATGTTAAAACTGATTTGATATTCTTTAGGTTTTCCTTCACAGTTTTAATTCTTAACCTCATCTTTCCTATAACTTGCACTTGGTCGATATGTCCGTCTGCCATTGGACTAGTGTTTGCTCTTACTAAACTGCTTCTGAATATCTTTCAAAACAGCATTTAGTCAGTTTAATTGTGAATATTATCGCCAAAGCTTGTCCACGTTTATAGTCACCGAGGGTGATGATTGAAACAGGTGTTACCAGTTATCTTTTAACGGCATTCTATCTATGCAATTAATCTGTCACCTCTCACATGCCTAGCGCCAAGGCTATAGTCACCAGTCACGCCACTCAACTTTTCGTTGCCTACATTGACATAGTATTTTTCGTTCTAATTAGCCTAGACTGGATACCGAGAAATATTCTCAGTAGTACAAGTGGCTAACCTTAAACTGACTACATGGAGATTGGACTATAGAAATGTTGACGCCTTAATGTGTAGAATGGGGTCATTAATATTTATATTGTATATAGGATCACCATGACGCCGCGGCGAGTAATGCTATCTACAAGGTTTGTAAACAGAGCAGTACACACCTCACTACATTGTAGAAAACAAAGGGCTCTCTCAGTCATAGAAGTGCACACACCAGCATACGTTTCAGACATGAAGTATACAGACCGATTATCCTCGCAGCCTTGAATTAGTATTTGAAGATGGAATACTTCACACTCCAATTGTAGAATCTGTCGTGGGACTAACTTACATGATATTAGTGTATAAAGCAGCATGAGGAGCAGCTGGAGTGTAGAGGCTAGACGCTTCCCTGACATCGCAGTGGTTATGTTGGAATTCGCATTGAGGCAGCTTTTTACAATTACAAACAAACACACACAGGCGCACAAGCAAACGTCTCGCTCAAATACACACATAGATACACACACATGCGCACACTTGCTCACACACACACACACACACACACACACACACACATATATATATCTCCAAGTGTAGAATCTGTCTCGCTCGAATACACACACACACACACACACACATATATATATATATATATATATATATATATATATATATATATATATATATATATATATATATATATATCTATCTATATATATATATATATATATATATATATATATATATATAGAGAGAGAGAGAGAGAGAGAGAGACATTGTCGTAACCTTCTGTGTCTGTTTTCGATCTGTTAACAGGTATAATGATGGTGATAAATATGAGGTGGCATGACCAGACTTCAAAAATACATACGGACACAAGTGGTACATCTGACTCATACACATATTTTGTTTTTCTTGCGTGAGTGTGTATTTTTGGTACTGTAGATAGTGCTGCCAAACACAACGCGTCTGATCCCATTGTTTATGGTTGTGAAAGTCTGACATGGGAGGGGGAGGGGGAGGATGGTATAGGACTGTGCACATATAATAATGTTTGTGCTGACTATAGTACTTCTACCAGAGATAGTGGTTTTGTATTTGTACCGATATAACATATCTGTTATTTTTATCTCTTGATACGTCCATGCGTTCTTCTGTGCCTGGTTTTGTTGACATGGGAAGACTAATCAGTACAATATTAATATGATTGTCTAATGTTAAGCCAGATGGAAAGTCCGCCTTATTTTTTCCATTTGCCTAAGCCCATCATGGTAGGTCTTTGGACGTTAAATTTTCCCCATTCCTTTACTAGACATCATTTTTAAAACGATCCGTTTTTCAGTTGTAGGACATCGCAGTCTTTTTTAAAACAATTATTTCGTTCACAGTAGTGTACATTGTGTATTTTCCTTTACTAACTTACACGATATTAGTGTATGAAACAGCATGAGGAGCAGCTGGAGTGTAGAGGCTAGACGCTTCCCTGACATCGCAGTGGTTATGTTGGAATTCGCATTGAGGCAGCTTTTTAAAATTAAAAACAAACACAAACGGGCGCACAAGCAAACGTCTCGCTCGATTACACACATAGATACACACATGCGCACACTTGCTCACACCCACCCCCCCCCCCCCCAACACACACGCATATATATATATATATATATATATATATATATATATATATATATATATATATATATTATATATATATATATATATATATATATATATATATATATATATATATATATATATATATATATATATATAGAGAGAGAGAGAGAGATAGATAGAGAGAGAGAGAGAAGTCTGGTTATGCCACCTCATATTTATCACCATCATTATATCTGTTAACAGATCGAAACCAGACACAGAAGGTGCTAATGCAACAAACTAATTGCTAATACATATTCATAGTGCTGTGATGTCGGTTCTTGACTCAACTTAGCTCAACTCAACATATTCATATACACATAATATACCATTACATTTATGATAAGGTGCAATTACTTAACATTACTTGATGATGATGATGATGATGATGATGATGATGATGATGATGATGATGATGATGATGATGATGATGATGATGATGATGATGAAGTAATTATCTGATCTCATGCATACTAAAATCTATCAATATAAATTATTTTATACTCGAAGTGTCCACATGCACACTTAGTTTTATTTAAACGCGTTTAAACGTATCATTGAATGGATCTTACAGTAAACATTGCAACAAGCGTTCTATTTGACAAAGATCGCCGTCATTCCCATAGCATTGTACTATTCTATGTTTGTCCACATTGCATAGTGATAGGGGCATAACTATTTGGTAAAGTTTCTTCATTATTAGATAAGGGTATAATTAATTGCAGCGCATTTTGTAAACTTAATGTGATTATGCTGACTCCATGGAACATACACATATTATTGTTTTGCTTGATTGCTTATGTTCGCTGGCTGTGAACTCCAGCATGAAGTCCTGTATGCCGGATGAAGACATCCTGTTGTCCAGAATCTGTGTGATGTCATACAGTACGTGAGGTTTGCGTGAGTATCCGCTGTCCCATGTCTGGCTTATTGGTGTGCAGACTGGTGGTTCCTCGCCGTGCAGGCAGATACTCTCCGACTTCGGAAGAATCAGCGATCCTACTACGTTAGCCAGGACCCCGAAGGGACCTGTTGCCCAGAACGCACGGCGAGGACGTGTTAGTAGGTCTTGGTCAGTATAGGACCTGGCCCTGGTGCCTTGAAAACACCTATGCGTCCCAAACATATTATACACATGGTTTAATTGCAACAATGTTTGCGATTTAATCTCCAGCTTAGTTTAAAGGGGAAACAAGAAAAGTTTAGTTTATGACCTACCGATTTTCAAGGGGTATAATAATTATGATAACTTTATATTTTAATGTTTCCTTCATTCTCGTATAAATTTTAGTGTTACAATTATCCTTGATTATCAAATATATCTTGTATCTGTTGCTATTATTAGTGCATTACACTTCTTTATTGAGCTGGCGGTTTAGAAAGTAAAATTTAATTTGATTCAGTTATATAATAAAATAAGATGAACCACGTTAGCATGACATAGTGTGTATGTGCTGGCTTATTAAATAACCACGTGAGGTTGTGATTGTTCAGCCTTCTGTGGAAACCCGGTTGGTTACTGGGCAGGTTACCCATGGTATGTGATGACCTCGCCAGTCAAATTGTCCTTTTGTGTTTTCAAGGTCCTCGCATACTCAGACAATGGCCCGTCTGAGTTAGAAAGCTTATGGTCGCGCGAGGTTCGAGGGTACCTGTCTAGGGAGGAGAGGAGAGGCAGGGATGGACGCCTGAGCACTATAAGGAAATAAACCGTCCATCCAGAGCTGGGGTGGCTTCTAGTGTTTACACTAGCCCTGGTTCACTGCTGTGATAGCTGTCGCACGCCATCCTGATAGGCATAGCTTACTTAGTAAGCTTTGAGCTCAGAGCGTGACCGCCGGCACTACCCCTTTTGCTATTTTGTTTAACTGAAACTGTAATAATGAGTTCATATAAAATTGTTTGCAGTAATTTATAGTATTTAACATGCTCGAATTCTAATCACAGCTGGTTTCGAATTTAAGAAACAAAACTAAAAAAAAAAGCGCAGACACCAAGCACATTTTTCACTCAAACACACACGCACGCACGCACGCGCGCGCGCGCACACACACACACGTTGTTATAACCATCACTGGCTGGCTTCGATAAGTTAACATGTACGACGGTGATGGATATAAGCTGACATAGCAGAACTTCAGGAATACATATGAACACGAGTGATAAATCATTGAAATCATTTTATTTCTATATTATACAAAGTTGTCAGCCAGGCAATGTTGCTGAGGCTTCATAGCTGGCGGCACTCACTCATACACGTCTCAGACACTGGTGGTCTCCGATGCTCATTTGTGACCTTGCTACATTTATTACACAACCATTAGCAATCTGATAACAGTTCCGTCATGTGGAATTAAATGCAAGTGTCTTTCTCTCTCATTGTTATCTAGAAGAAGTATGTTTCCTATAATGCAGAGACGACACTGCAATTGCGTCATTTGTCCAAAGCAAACAGCTCTCGAGGACACTTTTTACACGCATCAAGGAAAGCTGTCTTCGTAGAGTACACTGGTCTCCTTGTAATGTTTATTAGTTTTGTTTTGTTTTTTCAATCCATTGACATATGTCTACAATCTTAATCGCTTGATGTACTCACAAAGTAAGATTAGACATGTTTGTCTATAGATACCACACACATACATGCTACCTTTCATAATCTAACACCCAGGTCCTGAAATGTGGAACAACAGATTGCCGTGTTTAAGTAGTGACTTGGGGTGAATATGCAGACATTAACTTTTAATCTTGTGTTGTCTTAAATAGGTCCTCAGATCTGAATCTCCCCCTGTCTGCCATGTCCTTTGTATGTCTTATATTACTAATGCTTTCAATGAACTCTGACCCAATATTATTTGTCATCATAACGTATGCATCTGTCGGTCATACATTTGAAATGGATTACCTAAGAGAGTTTCACCGAAATGTAGAGTGGTTTTTAATAATCCTTCAAGACATCACGTCTATCTCTCCCATCTCTCCCTCTCTCTCTCTCTCTCTCTCTCTCTCTCTCTCTCTCTCTCTCTCTCTCTCTCTCTCTTTGGTGTCATGTATACAGTAAGATGGTGTCATGGATTAAATGAGAGAGTGTCATGGATACAGTAAGACAGTGTCATGGATACAGTGAGACGGTGTCATGGATACAATGAAACGGTGTCATTGATACAGTGAGACGGTGTCATGGATACAGTGAGACAGTGTCATGGATGAAGTGAGATGGTGTCATGGATCTCATGGATATTATTATTATTTATGTAGTTATTGTGTATGAATGTATCCATAATTGGTTTTCCCCTATGCAATACGGAATATCGTTTTGGCTATTTTCCATTAATAAATACGGCATGAGTAGATATCTCTGTAAGTGTGGTCACCATGCAAACTCGCGGTTTACGTGTCTGCTTCTATTTCCCTCCCCCTGTCAACACAATCAGAAGTGATCAGCATACATGTTGGGTAAAACTAGGATTGTTTGCTGACAGCGTGTCTGTACACAAGTAGAGCCGATGATTAAACTCACAGCTTCCACCAATAAAAGCTGCAGCACTCGCAGTCAACATTCTCACAAGACACACCATCATCAATACACGGCTTCTGAGGTAAGTATAAAGTTTGTCTGTGTGTCCTGTAGTATAGTTCTCTCAGTATGTCCGTGAATTACATAAGTGTAGTTCTTTCATCATGCATGTCTCTACAGCAAGTATAGTTCTCAGAGTATGTCCACGACTCCAGTAAGTATAGATATGTTATCGTATCCATGTATCCAGTAAAAATAGATCAGTAATCATGTCCGTGTCTTCAGTAAGTATAGACATGACATCTTGTCCGTGACACTAGTAAGTATAGACCTACCTTGATGTCCATGTCTCCAGAAAGTATAAATTTGTCATCGCGTCCGTGTCTCCAGTAAGTATAGATCTGTCATCTTGTCTATCTCTCAAGTAACTATAGATCTGTCATCATGTCTATGTCTCCAGTAAGTATAGATATGTCATCACGCCCATGTCTCCAGTAAGTATAGATATGTCATCATATACATTTCAACAGTAAGTATAGATCTGTATTCATGTTCATGTCTTCAGTAAGTATAGATCTGTCATCATATACATGATTGATTGATTGATTGATCTAGGAACCGACATCACAGCATTCGGGACATTCCCATAAGCGCTCCGTCCCCATCCTCAGCAACCAGCGAAGAGTTCCAACACTAATAGTACCAGAGCAATCTGATTATATGTCCGTCTCGCATTTCCTCTGAGAGTCGAGCGTCGGCAAGATCCCCTCGTCACTCCTCGCTGCCTCATTCTAACCAGACTATGGTGATCAATTTGCTCCTCCGAGGTGTACACGTGCTCCCACAAGGCCGCAACCACATCTGCCTTGTTATGCATCAATACTCCACCAAGTTCTGCCGAGCCAGCCAATCTGTCCGCCTGTTCATTCCCCAGCACACCGGCATGCCCAGGAGAAAAGATCCAGGTGATGCTTGCTACCCGTGACCTCCGAAGCGAAGCAAGCCACTCTGCACGAAGCTACTCTTCTCAGCATGCTTTCTGAGTCAGTTACAATCACAATATGTGTATGTATCGTGTTTTCTATCCAGCGGAAAGCTGCACTGACTGCCTCCACCTCAATTCTTAAGCTAGATGTAGTGTCATCATACGCCAGGCTCTCCTGCACCAAACGCCGACCATTAGTTTTTGCCAAGAACCCCCAAGCACTTCTCCTACCTCTCAACACCGATCCATCCGTGTAGATAATCACATCACCCGGGCGAGAATTTTCCTGAATTAGTTGCTGAATTTCCACTTCCGTGGCCCCTGCTGGCCACTCCCTGCACTCCCTGCTCAATGTGATTATAACTCTGCACAAGTCTGACTGCACGTCTGGCACTCTGACCCACTCCTCTCCTCGCCTGATGTTCTCCAAGGGGCACACCTGTCTGATTGTATCCTCCGCCTGAGCCATCCATGATTTCCCTCTTATCAGTCTCTGACCCTTAACCACGTCCAGCGCCTCATGCAACGGGTGATCTGTGTCTGCAGCTACTCTGAGGTATGCCTTCGCTTGCATCACCTTGTGCCTACCAGCAAGAGTAGGCAGACCAAGGATGTAACGCATACACACCACTGGAGTGTCTCTAGTGCACCCCAGAATGACTCGCATGGCTTCATTCTGTATGCGCTCCAATTTCACCAGCTGACTCTTTGAGACAGTGAGCATTCCTAGTCCATAATCAATCACTGAGAGGATCAAGTGCTGGTATAGTGTGAAGAGCATTCTCTGCTCTGTGTCTATTGCAGCCATAGTTTTAAATGCATTGAGTCCCTTTTGAGATCTTGTCACAACCGTCTCCACATGGTCCTTGAAGGACAAACTCCTGTCAAATGTGATACCCAGATACTTCAGTTTGTTCTCTCTGTTGACGCTTCTACCATCTATCGTGAGGCTTGGGATATCATCTCTCACAATCCTGTTGTCCAGAGAGCACCACAACATAGCCGCCTTTTCCGGGTTGATGACAGCACTCATTTCAGTACACCAGTCAATCACTTTGTCTACTGTCACCTGTAGCTCCTTGGGCTGTTTGATCCCTATTTCTCCCCTGCCTGTATGAAAGAATATCATCTGCAAATGTTAGAATCCTTCCAACCCCTGGTGCTTCTAGGTATGCAATCTTGCTCGTATACACATTAAAGAGCAGCGGTGAGATTGCAGATCCCTGTGGCAGTCCCGGGGTTAAAATATGTGGCTCTGAGGTCCATGCGCCCAGACGGAGAGCAACCTGACGAGAATGCAGGACGGCTATCCAGTTCACTAACCAGGGATTGACCCCCTTCTCCATAAGTGCGGTCATCAATATATCATAGCGAACTCTATTGTACGCATCCTCGAGATCATATACATTTCAACAGTAAGTATAGATCTGTCATCATATCCATATCAACGGTCTCCAGCATGGCGGTTAGGCATTGAACCGTTGGGGCCTGTGACGTGTTTATGCTTGTGGCTACGGTTTACAATCGCATTCTCCTCATGTTGGATTGGTAGTACATGGTTCCGTCGCTCTGCTACTGAGTGCGTGGACGACACCGTGAGCTGTTAAATTCGCTTGGATTGCTTTTAATCTGTCCTGTACAGTGAACTGCATGTTCAGAACAATGGCTACCGGCGATTGCTGTATTGATTGTTTTGCCCTTTCGGTTCATGAGTGCATTTTTTTCGGAGACTACCGGGAATCGGCGCTGAAGCTGCGGAGTTCGTGCTTATGCGACACTTTCGGCGGGTCTCCCTGCGGTAAAAGATCGAGCCGTGTGAGAAAACCCGAGTCAATGAGGATTTTCTGGTGACTGCCGAGTCCATCGACGATGAACTGTGGCGAGTGTGGATGAATTTTGTGTTTGCATTCTGACTGCACAGTGTACCTGTGCGGACTTGTTGGATTGCCGAGACTCCTGTCTATTCCACTTTTCAAATTTGACATGGAGAGCATTTTGTGTATAACGAAAATAAATAATCAATACCCAATACAACCAGTAATTCCAGTCATCATTACTTTTAAAAGTTTTTAATTTGAAGAGCTGTAATCCATATGATGATAGAGTTCGAAAGCTCTTATTTAGATTCTCCTTCACTCATTCACCCCTTAACATCAAACATCACTAAGCCATGCCAGTACATCCAGTACTATCGGATATCTTTACTTTTTTAAGGTTTTCATTTCAAGAGCTGTAACCCGTATGAGAATAGTTTTCGGAAGCAATTATCTAGATATTACACCACTCACCCACCCATTAACAATGAATTTCACTTAGCCATAATCTCTACAGCCAGTACTAGCGGCCATTATTACTTCTTAAAGGTTTTTGTGTAAAGAGCCGTAACCCTTATGATAACCCGCCGACCGCGCCCGCTCGCCAACACCAGCTCTGCGAGCCCCATACCTTCAACTACATTTTAAGGAGTCACTTGACCACCCATTAGCCAATTGACTACCCCATGAACACCCTTTGACCATGTCTTCGTTTACTTTAATCATCACTACGTCACTAGACGTACCCTCCCCTAATATTTAATGGCTCACTTGACTACCTCTTGATTACTTGACCACCTCTTGAACACGTCATCGTTCACTTTAACCATCACTACGTCTCTAGACGTACAATCCCCTAAAATTTAAGGTGTAACTTGACTACACTTGACCACTTGACTACGTATTGACCACCTCTTGACCATGAGATCGCGCAATTTTCCACCACCGTGTCACAGCGAGTACACTCCTCTACAATATAAGGGGTCACTTGGCCACCCATTGACCAGTTGACCACCGCTTGACCACGTTATCGCTCACTTTAACCACCACCGAGTCACTACATGTAACCTCACCTGCAATTTAAGGGGTCAAATGACTACGCCTTGACCACTTGACAACCTCTTGACCACGCTATCGTTCATTTTAACCACCACCACATCACTAGACTTACTTTCACGTACAATTTAAGGGGTCACTTGACTGCCCCTTGTCCACTTGACCACCTCCTCACCACTTGATCACACCCAATCTGATGAGTCACTTGACCACTCCCTGACCACGCCTATTTTTTGAAAAATAATGAAGGAGTTATCTCCCTTTGCGGTGCTCATCGATGTCTTTCTGATTTACTATACTACTAACTTTTGTTTTCTTCTTTGTTTTCTTCTTTGTTAGAAATGCCCGTTTTTGTCTTCTTTCTAACCATAAGTGCATTATCTCTCTCTCTCTCTCTCTCTCTCTCTCTCTCTCTCTCTCTCTCTCTCTCTCTCTTTTAAGCTCTAAATTTCTCATAAGCGCTCTCTCTCTCTCTCTCTCTCTCTCTCTCTCTCTCTCTCTCTCTCTCTCTCTCTCTCTCAGAAATGCTCTCTGTCTCAGCACTGAATCAGAGTATGGTTGGATGTTCGTATAATTCAGTTCATAGTTCCTAGACGCTTTGCCTGTTTTATTAACACTGTTGCGTAATTTTACATTTTTAAACATCTAAATTGCATTGGTATTTGGCACGATTGATTAAATGCCATTGTGTTTGTAAATTATGCCAGGTTAGTCGAAGTGCCAAATAGGCTACAGTCTTCCAGTTCTCTTCTGCGTTCATCTGGATATTTTTTTTCCAGGACCTGACTGCGTTGTGCCTGTTTACAGCAGAGCTGCGTTCTTGCGCCGTTAGGCCAACACATCCGACTTCTGCGGGCTTTTGTTGACCGGGTTAACCTTCCCGGGTCTTCCGGTTCAACACTTCCGGTTCAGGTTCAGCACAAAGAACTAAATTGCATCTAAATTGCATTGGTAATTGGCACGATTGATTAAATGTCATTGTGTTTGTAAATTAGGCCAGGTTAGTCGATGTGCCAAATAGGCTACAGTCTTCCGGTTCAATACTTCCGGTTCAGTACAAAGATCATTAGTGGTTGCATTTCACCACAACTGTTTAGTTTAGTTAGTTAGTTAGTTAGTCGCAGTTCCAACTTCACAGCAACGGGTCGTCCCCATTATGCTCCATTCCTGTGCCAGTAAATATCACACAAAACGCTCCTCACTGCCCAGTGTGAAAAGTGGAAAAGACAGGAGTCTCGACAAACAACAGCCCGCACAGATACACTGTGCATAATGCAGCCGCCAGAATGTCAACACACCAGTCCCCCACAAAACACCCAATTCATCTCTGATGGAATCGGCAGTCATTTTCCTATCTGGATGTTTCCTAGATGTTCACCTACACAGTCCACGAAAATACAGTTCATCACCGACGGCAGTGGCAGTCAACCAGAAGCCCAGCAGCCACGCATTTCTGCATAAGGCAAAAACCGGTCAACTCTGGGACATAGCCACCTGCCATCGCTCCGAACATGCAGTCATGTTCCAAAAAAAAAAAAACTTGGGCAGATTCAAAAGCACTTCATACGAAACTCACAGCTCACAGTGTCGCGCCACGCACTCACTCAGTAGCAGGGCGACGGAACCATCAAGCCTCCTTAGTCGCCTCTTACGACATGCGTGGTAGGCTACAGTGTTGCTATTCTTTGCTTCCCTTACGGGCCCCGGCAACACACGGGAGAACTGTTTAGTTTACTGTTTACTATCAAACGCTGGTTGAGGTACAGAGGTCGGCTGACACGGAAAACTGGGTAGGTGTAGATAATTAATACATTTATTACCTAGCAATTTTTTTAAATGTTGCATATCCCTTACAGGACGTTGCAGTCAACACCAGCATTTTTCAGCTGCTGTTGGATGATGTAGTAATTTTACGTTCAGTAGTTTGCCATTTATTTCTGAACGACTGGCTCCAATACTTACTAAGACGTTATAACACAACGCGACACGGTCTGCTGCACAAATCAGTCACGGCTGCGTTTCGAACGCCTGGTAAGCGGCTCACGAACCACGTTCACAAGCCTTTGGCCACGGATTTATAACATCCAGAACAGATCAGTGATCAGATATCAGATCTGAAATGAACCACGGAAACCCTTAGCATATTTTATATATTATTTAATATATAGAGTGTATAGACAATACTTAAAAATTGGGTATTTACTTATAAAATCATGACAGTTGGATACAGCTTTCAGCTTGACAAGATGAAGGAAGCCAATATGCCATACCATGGCCCATGGTATCTCATCTCAATGAAAACTGTATGTTAATTCTAAGCAGAGTTATTAATATTTTTGTGTCATGATCTACAATCAGGAAGTGCAAAGGAATCTGTGTAAATAAAGTGGTTCTAATTGTAGCAATTTTGGTCAATATTTATAAATGGGGATTTTGCTTAATGAAATAATAACAGTTGGATACAGCTTGACAAGACGAACCCAACGGCATCTCAATGAAGCATGTATGTTTATCTAAGCAGAATTATGAACTTTTTGGTGACGTAATTTAATACCAGGAAGTGTAATGATGTCCTAAGAGATAGGGGAGATTTTATCGTGGCTCATTAAATTGGAAGCTGAGAAATTCTGTCTTCTATTACTGTGGCTTGCTTATTTTTAAATGGACAACATAGTACCATATATATCTCATTCCGTCCGGGGTGGCAAGGCCTAACTTAACATATTATCTATTTTTTTATAGGATGTGTCGTGATCTAATTAATAATTTAAAATGGCCGCCAATTGTTTATTATTAAAATTCTGTCACATTGCTAATGAACCTGGCAAGATGTATATTTTATTGTGCATTTTGGTAACAGGAAAGTAAAGGTCACATTCCTCTTTCAATAGAATGTTGAGAGAACCAACTTCATTGCACCGATTTTTATCCTATATGGCTCGGCCTCTTTCCGCAGGGCCAAAAGCATCGCACAAAGCATGAGAGTCTCTGAGAAAAATGAACTCGATTTTTAAGACTTCGATAGGATGTGCTGTGACCTAATTAACAGTTAAAAATAGCTGCCCCTTTATATCAATTAAATGTCATGTGGAATGTTTGTGGTTGGTGAAAGAACAATTCATGAAAATGTACTCATATTGTCTTAATGTACCCACTGCATTGTGAAAGCTTTCTTTTTGTTGATTAAATATTATGCATTAATGTAAGTAAATATTTTGTAACTAATTAATTATTAAAATATTAAATAATAAAAATTTAAAAAATTATTACATATTCACTAATAATTGATTTCACTTCTGCTCTATAATTACACTGTTCCGTTTCTAAAAGTGAGCAATTAATAATTAAATACTTTTTAAAAAAACCATAACTTATTTTACTGTATTTTATTTAAATTTACATAATTATGTACTGGTGCTCTGCTAAGCAAAATTGTACTCCTTACAGGTTTACAGACTGGTCTGAAAACTGGCTTTCACAATTATTTTAAGTCATGCCAAATGCTGAAATATTATACAAGTACACAGATAAATTACAGCTACAAATGAAACTTGTATTCTGTTTAATTTTAGTAGTTAAATTGCCAGTTCTAATTATAAATAAATACAGGTCCGCTATAGTTTAGTACTGTTGTATGCGTACCGCCATTTTGAATTTTGTGTAATGACTGCCATATCTCATTTTTGTGGTTGTGCTAAACATTTTTTCCCGAACGCTAGCTATAGTCAGCATTGTTGAAACGTTTCACATATATGTAAAATTGAACAGAGAATTAAAAAATGCATCAAAAAGTCAAGGTTGGATTAAAATACAGGTGTTATAAGACAAATTAGCTTATCGCTCTTGAATAAACTTCAAGAAATTCAAGAGAAGACAGTTTCTCATAGACAAGCGCTTGCAGTTTAACAGACGGACCACTACTGCATTTTTTAGAGTTGTTTCCCGCGACGTCATGCCACATTGGTTTCAAATACATCGAATTAAATGAAACATGGCTAAAAACTGGAAGTGACTAGACGGTCATTAAAAATCTCCCAGGAAAAAAGTTTATGCATTCCTCCCCCCAAACTAACCAGGTTCGGTAACTGACATGAGAAGCATCTCTCGCCTGCATCAGGGTGTCACATGTTCGCTGGTGTTGCGCCTGCCATCTGATCTTCTGTAAGTCAGTGTTTCAGACTCTGGTGTCTTTCTCCTCTCTTTGCTTCTCAGTTGTCTTGGCTCTTGTCTGTGGTGAGTTGTCATCCTTCCTTGTGGTAGCTTCATGTGAGGTTGCTGTAAGTTCTGGTTCTTTGGTGCAGCTTGCAGGCAGGTTCTCTCCGCTCATCTTCTTGAGGTCTTGGTGGCTTCCATGCTCCCCATCTTGTGTGTCTGGTGTCTTTTGGTGTTAGTCTTGCAACGTGCCATTTTCTCCCCTGTATCAGGTTTCTTGAACATTTGGGTGACTTGTTCTCGATAGCGCTCGCAGTTGCAAATGATGGCTGATTCACCAATCTTGAATTTTGTATACATGTGGTTGCATAATCTATTGTGTCCTCTTCTGTGGCATAGAATGACTTGTTCTGGTCTGTCCATAACATGGTTGTCATCTTGAGCAGGTTTTGGTGACTTTCTGACTGATTTAATCAGTCTTTTCTTTTGGTGGTTTGTAACAGACACATCAGGCTGTTCTTCTTTCGCTCCTTCCTTAGCCAATCGATCAGCACACTTCACATTTTGTGGCTTAAAATGTGTAAAGGTTAAACACTTCACATATTGTGGCCTATAATGTGTGAAGGTTTAACACTTCACATATTGTGGCCTAGAATGTGTAAAGGTTTAACACTTCACATATTGTGGCCTAGAATGTGTAAAGGTTTAACACTTCACATATTGTGGGCTAGAATGTGTAAAGGTTGATCACTTCACATATTGTGGCCTTGAATGTGTAAAGGTTTAACACTTCACATATTGTGGGCTAGAATGTGTAACGGTTTAACACTTCACATATTGTGGCCTCCTATAATGTGTAAAGGTTTAACACTTCACATATTGTGGCCTAGAATGTGTAACGGTTTAACACTTCACATATTGTGGGCTAGAATGTGTAAAGGTTGATCACTTCACATATTGTGGCCTAAAATGTGTAAAGGTTTAACACTTCACATATTGTGGCCTCCTATAATGTGTAAAGGTTTAGCACTTCACATATTGTGGCCTAGAATGTGTAAAGGTTTAACACTTCACATATTGTGGCCTTCTATAATGTGTAAAGGTTTAACACTTCACATATTGTGACCTCCTAGAATGTGTAAAGGTTTAACACTTCACATATTGTGGCTTAGAATGTGTGAAGGTTTAACACTTCACATATTGTGGCCTAGAATGTAAAGGTTTGATACTTCACATATTGTGGCCTAGAATGTGTGAAGGTTTAACACTTCACATATTGTGGCCTATAATGTGTAAAGATTTAACACTTCACATATTGTGGCCTCCTAGAATGTGTGAAGGTTTATAAGATGCATCAGGCATATGATACTTGACCCATATTTGTATAGACTAATGGACACTCCAGGCGTGATGTCAACATATCAGCAACAAATATATATCAGAGACAAGTCAGTCTTCAGTCAAACGCAGAGTGCATATGACCCGGTCGACCTTGTGAGCAGTCAGGCACTCTCTATGAATAACCACTATAGGGTATTAATGCACTCTCTATCAAGACCAGGAGCGCACCAGCGAATAAAGATCATTATCTCGCTCCATGGCAGCTATCAGTTTTGAAGATTAGTTCAGAATGCTCTTAACCATATGAAAACTGGCAAGACTCCAGGTACAGATAACATCACAATAGAATTTATCAGTGCCTTAGAAGAATATGGAATAGACCAAGTCATTAAACTGCTGGCTCTGCAAAACTTGGTGGAGTATTGATGCATGACAAGGCAGATGTGGTTGCGGCCTTGTGGGAGCATGTGTACACCTCGGAGGAGCAAATGAATCATCATGGTCTAGCTAGAATAAGACAGCGAGGAGTGATGAGGGGATCTGGCCGACGCTCAGAGGAAAGGCGAGATGGACATAATAATCAGATTGCTACTGGTGCTATTGGTTTTAGAACTTCACTGGCTGCTGAGGATGGGGATGGAGCGCTTATGGGAATGCCCCGAATGCTGTGATGTTGGTTCCTAAATCAATCAATCAAACCAGACCGCTGATCACAATATATTCTATATTTATTGCAATCCAGAAGAAATCAGGAGCCTTGGAATGTTATCAACATCAAACAGTTAGTATAATGAGCCACATCATGAAGATTTTGCTGAGAATTATCATGCAAAGAGTTAGAAAGAAAATACAACCCAAAATAGGCGAAGAACCATGTGGGTTTGTAGAAGTCAAGGTTACAGTAAATGATGTGTATATACTGAGAACAGTAATTTAACGTTCTATAGAAGTAAACAAAGATCTATATCTTTCCTTTATTGACTACACAAAGGCTTTCGATAAAGTGAGACATGTCGACATAATAAGGATGCTTGAGGATCTCCAAATTGATAGAAAAGACCTTAGACTTGTAAAACACATATATTGGAAACAACAAGCTGCCATCAGAATTGATAACAATGCAGGTCAATATCAGCCTATTAAAAGAGATGTGAGATAAGGATGTGTAATGTCTCCAAATATTTTTTCCCTGTACATTGAAAATATTTTCAAAAATATAGAAGATATGGAAGGAATCAACATTGGGGATTTACATCAATAACATTAGATATGCAGATGATACAGTCTTGATTGCAGACATTGAACAGGACCTGCAACATTTAGTGAACAACTAGGGTTAAAATGTAATAGTAAGAAGATGCAGATTATGGTCGTCACTGGGAAGAAAACAATACCACAAAGCAATATGCGAGTAAATGGGCATATTTTTAAGCAAGTGAATCGGTACAGTTATCTAGGAACAGTCATAACATCTGATTGGGAGATGCCTTGAAGAGATTAGAACAAGTATTTCCATTGCGAAGGTAGCTTATTGCAAGATAAAAAACATACTACCATTAAAAAGATATCAACTGAAACGAGAACAAGAGTATTGAAGTGCTAGATAGAACCTGTACTTTTGTATGGATGTGAAGCGTGGAAAATGAGCAGTCAAGCTGAAAAACATTTGGTGGCTGTGGAAATGTGGTTTGTGAGGAAAATGCAAAGAATACCATGGACAGACAAAAAATCCCAATGATCAAGTCCAAGAAACAAAAGAAGATTGTAAATTGATTAGAGTCATTAGACGCAGACAGTCACAATTGTTTGGGCATGTTATGAGAAGAAATTACTTGGAGAACTTGGTGACAGCTGGCAAGATTGAAGGGAAGAGACCAAAGGGAAGACTGAGAAGTAAATGTCTGGATAGCTTGGCCACGTGGCATGGTTGAGACAAGAATACAGAGTTGATCCATGACTCTGGTGATTGAGTGAGATGGCAAAACATGACCGCCCATCCTTATCAGCATGGCACATGATGCATGGATGGCAACTATGGGAACTTGCAATAAAGATGTGAATAACGGGAAAGTATAACCCCAAGCAAAAATCACATGCCTAGATGGAAATGTTAATTAAGAGAAGCTGAAGTAACTAAGAATCATCAAGAAAACCACTAACAAATTGTGTAATTTGACATCTGACAACATGAAAGTCCAGTGACAAACTGGTGAACTATAAAACGCACATAAAGAGAAAGCTCACAGTGAAATTGAACAGTAAAATGTGAACTTGTAACTAAACATTGTGCAGGTAGATTTAAGTGACAAGCACAAACAGTTTGCGAATACAGTGTTGTATCATTAATCATATTGAAAACCAAAATATCAAACTGATTAATATAGTTTATGTTTGCATACAAATTTAACTTACAAATCCTTTCAGACCGACTGTAAACATAAGATGGAGAATAAACTACCATCAAGTGTCAAGATAGAACAACCTGAAGCCTGTACAGATCAAGGTAAGATTAAGTGCAATATAACGTAACTGTAGTTACAGGATGTTGCAGTCTACCCCAGCATTTATTGGCTGTTTGTGAATTACTAGATAATTCTACATTTAGGAGTTTGCAATTGCTTTCTGAATTGTCACAGCATTTTACTATTGAAATCAACATGATAGCAGAATGTAAATCTACTCAGACATTGGAGAAAATCAGGTCGTAGGTGTGACCAAGTATCCACTGGGATCAGTGCATAACTCAGTAGTTGAGCAGAGCAGGGCACTCTCTTGTCCTGACAATCAGAAATTGCTGTCAACAAAGGCAGAGGTAAAAGACCCTGATTTGAATATGGAAGGCAAGGGAAAAACCACCACAATATCTTCCCAAGACAAGTTTAAAATAGGAATATGATATGTTAGGACAGGGGTGGCCAACACGAGGCCTGCGGGTCGCATGCGGCCCGCTGGGAGTCATGTTGAGGCCCACGGAGTGGGAAGCGGCGATGTGGTCAAAGGTATATCACGCTTGCGTGTTTACTTTAGTTAACAAACAAAAAATTAGGTGCGTGGCCCGGCAGGAAATATTATTTCTGAAATTTGACCCGCCTGCTGAAAAGGTTGGCCACCCCTGTGTTAGGACATGGTCGAGATAAAAAGTTACATAATGTAATAAAAGAAATGAAAAATAGGAAGATTAATATCCTAGGCATGAGTGAGATGAGGTGAAGGAGATCTGGTTAAGTAATAACAGACAAATATGCAATAATGTGTTCAGAAGGTAATACATGCGGAAAAGGAGTAGGGCTAATGTTTGGTGAGGAAACAGCTAAATCAGTTAATGGTTATTTGATTAAATCAGATAGTTATTATTGTCAAATTAAATGTCAAACCAAGAGATATTAATATTATACAAGTGTACACACCAAAAACAAGCAGTGGTGAGATGAAATTACAAACATTTTATGACATAGTAGAAATGGCGACACATAACCAAATGTAAACGTGATTCAGGAGTCAGCATTTTATTAAACATGGGCTAAGAAAAATATGAATGAATCTAAGATAAAGCTACATATTTTGAAATGAGCTATTAAATTATTGGAAGCCCAGTCAAAGATATCACTGTGAGAACCCTTGAGTTATTCGCACATCTCTAGAGCTTTAAAGTAGCCAGCACTTGTTGCATCTTCCAATGGCACAATAGAAAGAAATGTCTCCTTCACTTTCCCTTCTCTGGTAAAATGAATATTTAGTACCAGCCCCTCATCATCAGATCTGTCTGCATGTCCTTCAAGTAAGATACTTGCATATGGGTTTTCCTTTATTTCAGTATCAAATCTTCACAAAGATATGAGGCAATGTATGAAATAAATTCTCTACACTGTTGTTTGTTCATTCACACAATTCTCTGAATCAGTCACATTAAACT
The DNA here is from genome assembly GCA_963921405.1 of Cepaea hortensis. Taxonomy (NCBI): domain Eukaryota; kingdom Metazoa; phylum Mollusca; class Gastropoda; order Stylommatophora; family Helicidae; genus Cepaea; species Cepaea hortensis. The sequence continues at coordinate 90,406,656 of OY992884.1, read as the reverse complement.
TGGTTAACAATGCAACCAAACCTTCAGTCAGTGTAGGGTCTGTAATTGTTGGCAATACAGTACAATGCCATGAAATGTACATTCATATGGTGCAGCATATTAGTATCCATATTTTGCCAATGTGCTAAAGGAGCACATTCAGGATTCTTCTTTGTACTTTCAGCCTTCTGACACAGAAGTGCATTTAGGATTTGTGGTGCTTTGTATTCTTCCAATTTAAATGGTCCCAAACATCCAAACACAACTTTTGAATTTTGGTCTGCAGTGTTGGTGAAAAACTTACTGCTCACTTCACAATTCTTTCTTCATAGCACAGCAGTGGTAGAATTTTTGACTGAGGGAATTTGGAAATACTATCTTCAATGCAACATCATCAGTTAACAGAAATTATGCTATGTCAAAGAAGATCTGGTATGAGAGCAAGAGGATGCCCAAGAAGAAAATGGACTGAGAACATCAAAGGCTTTGTACAGTCACATGGAATGACACTATCCAGTGCCACTAATCCAGTTCTGAAACGTTAACTATTCCTTCCCATGACGCTTGACAACAAGCATGGAAACAAGATGATGATAATCAATGATAGGTCTTTCATTGTCATCTAGATCACGTTCAGAAAGCAATGACAAACTACTGAACATAAACTTACCAAAAAATGCTGGGGTTGACTGCAATGTCCTGTAAAGGATATGTACCTAACAATTTCTCAATAATTAATTTTATGCTGATCAGTTTCATCTTTAAAAATTACAAACCACACTTGAATTGGCTGACTTTTCATTTTTGTTCTCTTCTCTGTCACTACATTGTATATTTTCAGGCAAAGTTGAGCCACTTCAGAAAAAATCTGTAATAGTACTGTTTTATTTTCCATTGGTCACTTTACACTGATTTGTTCCATTAATTTTCTACAATTTAAGTAAACGTAAAACAACACAACTCAACTCGCAAGTGTTGATGACGTGTCGGTAAAGCAGCAACTGTCGAAAACAAGATGACTAACTCTTTGGTTGAGTTACGAGAACTTCATAGTTAATGTTAAGGTAACCATATCACTCCAGAAATCACAAGTCGCTTGCAATGCTGCAAACACCAGACTTTCCATCTCTCAGTATATCCCCATTTACACACACACACATGTCCTCAAATGATTACAATGTTTGTGAAAATACACTTGAAGTATAAATACAGGATGTGTAGTTGATACTAAGTGATATAAAGTACTTGTAAATATGTTCTTGCATGTCAGCTTGCGTCTAATGTGTAACCTCTCTAACTCGTATGACTCCTTAACTTGTATGGCTTATTGCTAAGCTGCCTCACGCCTGAATGCAGCGTTATTTCTGTCCGATTTGATACAGCTCTGGCCATGGAACCTGTCTTACTGTATGGCAGTGAATCATGGAACATGAATAAACAAATTCAGAACAGATTAGAAACATCAGAGATGTGGATGCTGATACAAATGTTGTGAATACATTGGATCTCAAGTGTAACTAACAATGATTGCCTGGTAAAGGCTAATGTGATTAAAACATTATATACAAATATAAGGAGACAAACTTTGGTCAAGTAGTGAGAAGAGGGGAATTGGAAAACACTGTGATGATTGCATGCTGGATGGACTGAGACATTGGCATGGTGGGGTATCATCAGCAGATTTGATTCTGAGCACCAGGGACCGATATCTATTGAGAGATATGAATGCCTACATCAGCTGGCAAGACACATGATAATGATGAATGTACAAGTCTAGTCAGTGAGCATCAGTCATGAGCAGTGGTTTCATAACCTTGTCCTCTAAAAGTTTAATCTAAACAGCTGGTGTTTCTGCTTACCTAATGGGAAGGTTATCACTTTATGGAGTTTAGTGCGCTGTAGCAGATGTGTGGACCAAAAATTGAGGAACAGTAACACTGAGCAGCATTGAACAATACAAAATTTGAGTTACAATGTGGCTGTTTTATTTTAAGACATACTGACATTCCATCTCAAATTGTTTTTGTTTTCTTTCGTACCAAGTTAGTTTGTTTTCTTTCATATGTCACCTCAAACTGCACCATAAATGTTAGTTTTAGGCAGGAGGGTAGCACTCCTAATTATGACTGCAATGAAATATCAATATTGCTTGATGTTATAAGTCGTTCAGTAGGAATAACTGCACTTAAAATAGATCTGTGGAAAGTGTCAGTAATAAATGAAACATATAGTACCCGTTCATCTGTTTATTTACTCATAAACAGTCACTTCATCTCTCTTAGATCATACATCAGCCTAGATAATACATCAGCTTCAATTAATTATACATAAGCACATTAATAATCCTTCTTCTCCATCTTTCGTTCACTTGAAATTGATTGACTATAGCTGCAATGTTTGATTGTTTGATTACATATGCACATCTGTTCAATATCTTGTATATTAATGAGGCTATTAATTATTTACTTTTGTGTGTTTCAGAAACAAACTCTTGGCCTCCTAGGAGTCATTACCACTCCATACAAGAGCATTCACAAAAGTGGACATATGACAGCATAGATATGAAGGTTGTGAAACAAGAACTACCGGATGTTCTATGTGAGGACAGGAGTCACGGATTCAGTAAAATGGTAGACGTAGCTGGGGGTAGGGTCATTCAAGAAATGACAGAACACTGTAACTCAGAATCAAGAATGCTTGAGAACAGTTGTAAGGCATCAGTAAAACTTGAAAATTATTGTCAAATTTCAAAAAATGCGTCTTCTGTGACTGATCCAAATAATAAACTCTCTCCGTCTATTGAGAATTGTCAGCAGCAAAATAAGGAAACACAAGAAAAACATACACAGAGCTTTGCAAGGTCTCTTGATGACATTTTTGGTTATGTCAGTTATAGTTCTCAAAGAACTCACACAGGAGACTTGTCTGATGTTTCTAGTCCAAATGTTTGTGCAGACAGATATAAGAGAACACATAGTGAAGGGATGTTAAACAAATGTAATGAATGGGATGGTCTTTTGATTCAAGATGACCATCTAGAGTGCAAAAAGAACATGAATCACAAGAAAATACATACAGGAGAGAAACATTACAAGTGTGATTGTGGTGCTTCTTTTACTGAAGCTGGCAATCTGAAGAGACACAAGAGAACACATACACGAGAGAAACCTTACAAGTGTGATGTTTGTGGTGCTTCTTTTACTGAAGTTGGCAATCTGAAGAGACATAAGAGAACACATACTGGAGAGAAACCTTACAAGTGTGATGTTTGTTGTGCATCTTTTACTGAAGCTGGCCATCTGAAGAGACATAAGAGAACACATACAGGAGAGAAACCTTACAAGTGTGATGTTTGTTGTGCTTGTTTTGCTCAATCTAGCAATCTGAAGGACCATAAGAGAACACATACAGGAGAGAAACCTTACAAGTGTGATGTTTGTTGTGGTTCTTTTACTCACGCTTTCACTTTGAAATACCACAAGGAAACACATACAGGAGAGAAACCTTACAAGTGTGATGTTTGTGGTGCTTCTTTTATTCATGCTAGAAATCTGACGATCCACAAGAGAACACACACAGGAGAGAAACCTTACATGTGTGATGATTGTGGTGCTTCTTTTACTGAAGCTGGCAACCTGACGACCCACAAGAGAACACACACAGGAGAGAAACCTTACAAGTGTGATGATTGTGATGATTCTTTCAATCGAGCTGGCCATCTGAAGGACCATAAAAGAACACATACAGGAGAGAAACCTTACAAGTGTGATGTTTGTGGTGCTTGTTTTGCTCAATCTAGCAATCTGAAGGGCCATAAGAGAACACATACAGGAGAGAAACCTTACAAGTGTGATGTTTGTTGTGCTTCTTTTACTCACGCTGTCACTTTGATGTACCACAAGGTAACACATACAGGAGAGAAACCTTACAAGTGTGATGTTTGTGGTGCTTCATTTACTCGCGCTTTCACTTTGATATACCACAAGAGAACACACGGAGGAGAGAAACCTTACATGTGTGATGATTGTGGTGCTTATTTTACAGGTGCTGGCAGTCTGAAGGTTCATAAGAGAACACATACAGGAGAGAAACCTTACAAGTGTGATGTTTGTGGTGCTTCTTTTACTACAGCTTGCCATATGAAGAGACATAAGAGAACACATACAGGAGAGAAACCATACAAGTGTGATGTTTGTGGTGCTTCTTTTACTCAAGCTGGCATTCTGACGACCCACATGAGAACACACACAGGTGAGAAACCTTACAAGTGTCATATTTGTGGTGCTTCTTTTACTACTGCTGGCAATCTGAAGGTCCATAAGAGAACACATACAGGAGAGAAACCTTACATGTGTGATGATTGTGGTGCTTATTTTACTGATGCTAGCAGTCTGAAGGTTCATAAGAGAAAACATACAGGTGAGAAACCTTACAAGTGTGATGTTTGTGGTGCATCTTTTACTACAGCTAGCAATATGAAGAGACATAAGAGATCACATAACTCGTGCTGGCAGTCTGAAGGTCCATAAGAGAACACATACAGGAAAGAAACTTACAAGTGTGATGTTTGTAGTGCTTTTTTTATTCATGCTGGCCATCTGAATTGCCATATGAGAACACATACAGGAAAGAAACCTTACAAGTGTGATGTTTGTCATGCTTCTTTTACTCATGCTGGCAGTCTGAAGGTCCATAAGAGAACACATACAGGAGAGAAACCTTACAAATGTGATGATTGTGGTGCTTCTTTTACTGAAGCTGGCAGTCTGACGACCCACAAGAGAACACACACAGGAGAGACACCTTACAAGAGTGATGATTGTGGTGCTTCTTTTTATTGAGCTAACAGTCTGAAGGACCATTAGAGAACACATACAGGAGAGACATCTTACAAGTGTGATGTTTGTAGTGCTTTTATTCAAGCTGGCAATCTGACGATCCATAAGAGAACACACACAGGAGAGAAACCTTGCATGTGTGATGATTGTTGATCTTCTTTTACTGATCCTGGCAGTCTGAAGGTTCATAAGAGAACACATACAGGAGAGAAACTATACAAGTGTGATGTTTGTGGTGCTTCTTTTACTGAAGCTGGCAGTCTGACAACCCACACTAGAACACACACAGGTGAGAAACCTTACAAGTGTGATGTTTTTTTTGATATTTCTTTTACTCATGCTGGCAATCTGAAGGCCCATAAGAGAACACATACAGGAGAGAGACCTTACAAGTGTGATGTTTGTTGTGCATCTTTTACTGAAGCTGGCCATCTGAAGAGACATAAGAGAACACATACAGGAGAGAAACCTTACAAGTGTGATGTTTGTTGTGCTTCTTTTACTCACGCTTTCACTTTGAAATACCACAAGGTAACACATACAGGAGAGAAACCTTACAAGTGTGATGTTTGTGGTGCTTCTTTTATTCAAGCTAGAAATCTGACGATCCACAAGAGAACACACACAGGAGAGAAACCTTACATGTGTGATGTTTGTGGTGCTTGGTTTGCTCAATCTAGCAATCTGAAGGGCCATAAAAGAGAACACATACAGAATAGAAACCTTACAAGTGTGATGTTTGTTGTGCTTCTTTTACTCACACTGTAACTTTGATATACCACAAGGTAACACATACAGGAGAGAAACCTTACAAGTGTGATGTTTGTGGTGCTTCATTTACTCGCGCTTTCACTTTGATATACCACAAGAGAACACACGGAGGAGAAAAACCTTACATGTGTGATGATTGTGGTGCTTCTTTTACTGGTGCTGACAGTCTGAAGGTCCATAAGAGAACACATACAGGAAAGAAACTTACAAGTGTGATGTTTGTAGTGCTTCTTTTACTCATGCTGGCCATCTGAATTGCCATATGAGAACACATACAGGAAAGAAACCTTACAAAAGTGATGTTTGTCATGTTTCTTTTACTCATGCTGGCAGTCTGAAGATCCATAAGAGAACACATACAGGAGAGAAACCTTACAAATGTGATGATTGTGGTGCTTCTTTTACTGAAGCTGGCAGTCTGACGACCCACAAGAGAACACACACAGGAGAGAAACCTTACAAGAGTGATGATTGTGGTGCTTCTTTTTATTGAGCTAACAGTCTGAAGGACCATTAGAGAACACATACAGGAGAGAAATCTTACAAGTGTGATGTTTGTGGTGCTTTTATTTAAGCTGGCAATCTGACGATCCATAAGAGAACACACACAGGAGAGAAATCTTACATATGTGATGATTGTTGATCTTCTTTTACTGATGCTGGCAGTCTAACGACCCACAAGAGAACACACACAGGAGAGAAACCTTACAAGAGTGATGTTTTTTTTGGTGTTTCTTTTACTCGCGCTTTCACTTTGATATACCACAAGAGAACACACGGAGGAGAAAAACCTTACATGTGTGATGATTGTGGTGCTTCTTTTACTGAAGCTGGCAACCAGACGACCCACAAGAGAACACACACAGGAGAGAAACCTTACAAGTGTGATGTTTGTGGTGCTTGGTTTGCTCAATCTAGCAATCTGAAGGGCCATAAAAGAGAACACATACAGAATAGAAACCTTACAAGTGTGATGTTTGTTGTGCTTCTTTTACTCACACTGTAACTTTGATATACCACAAGGTAACACATACAGGAGAGAAACCTTACAAGTGTGATGTTTGTGGTGCTTCATTTACTCGCGCTTTCACTTTGATATACCACAAGAGAACACACGGAGGAGAAAAACCTTACATGTGTGATGATTGTGGTGCTTCTTTTACTGGTGCTGACAGTCTGAAGGTCCATAAGAGAACACATACAGGAAAGAAACTTACAAGTGTGATGTTTGTAGTGCTTCTTTTACTCATGCTGGCCATCTGAATTGCCATATGAGAACACATACAGGAAAGAAACCTTACAAAAGTGATGTTTGTCATGTTTCTTTTACTCATGCTGGCAGTCTGAAGATCCATAAGAGAACACATACAGGAGAGAAACCTTACAAATGTGATGATTGTGGTGCTTCTTTTACTGAAGCTGGCAGTCTGACGACCCACAAGAGAACACACACAGGAGAGAAACCTTACAAGAGTGATGATTGTGGTGCTTCTTTTTATTGAGCTAACAGTCTGAAGGACCATTAGAGAACACATACAGGAGAGAAACCTTACATATGTGATGATTGTTGATCTTCTTTTACTGATGCTGGCAGTCTAACCACCCACAAGAGAACACACACAGGAGAGAAACCTTACAAGAGTGATGGTTTTTTTGGTGTTTCTTTTAGTCGCGCTTTCACTTTGATATACCACAAGAGAACACACGGAGGAGAAAAACCTTACATGTGTGATGATTGTGGTGCTTCTTTTACTGGTGCTGACAGTCTGAAGGTCCATAAGAGAACACATACAGGAAAGAAACTTACAAGTGTGATGTTTGTAGTGCTTCTTTTACTCATGCTGGCCATCTGAATTGCCATATGAGAACACAGACAGGTGAGAAACCTTACAAGTGTGATGTTTGCGGTGCTTCTTTTACACATGCTGGCAGTCTGAAGGTCCATAAGAGAACACATACAGGAGAGAAACCTTACAAGTGTAATGTTTATGGTGCATCTTTTACTGAAGCTGGCAGTTTTACGACCCACACGAGAACACACACAGGTGAGAAACCTTACAAGTGTGATGTTTGTGGTGCTTCTTATACTGATGCTGGCAGTCTGAAGGACCATAAGAGAACACATACAAGAGAGAAACCTTACAAGTGTGATGTTTGTGGTGCTTGTTTTGCTCAATCTAGCAATCTGAAGGGCCATAAGAGAACACATACAGGAGAGAAACCTTACAAGTGTGATGTTTGTGGTGCTTCATTTACTCGCGCTTTCACTTTGATATACCACAAGAGAACACATACAGGAGAGAAACCTTGCAAGTGTGATGTTTGTGGTGCTTCTTTTACTCATGCTGGCAGTCTGAAGGTCCATAAGAGAACACATACAGGAGAGAAACCTTACTAGTGTGATGTTTGTGGTGCTTCTTTTACTCATGCTGGCCATCTGAATTGCCATTAGAAATCACATTACTCATGCTGGCAGTCTGAAGGTCCATAAGAGAACACATACAGGAGAGAAACCTTACAAGTGTGATGTTTGTGGTGCTTCTTTTACTCATGCCGGCCATCTGAATTGCCATAATAGATCACATACAGGTGAGAAACCTTACAAGTGTGATGTTTGTGGTGCTTCTTATACTGATGCTGGCAGTCTCAAGGTCCATAAGAGAACTTATACAGGAGAGAAACCTTACAAGTTTGATGTTTGTGGTGCTTCTTTTACTCGTGCTGGCAGTCTGAAGGTCCATAAGAGAACTTATACAGGAGAGAAACCTTACTAGTGTGATGTTTGTGGTGCTTCTTTTACTCATGCCGGCCATCTGAATTGCCATAATAGATCACATACAGGTGATAAACCTTACAAGTGTGATGTTTGTGGTGCTTCTTTTACTCATGCTGGCAGTCTGAAGGTCCATAAGAGAACACATACAGGAGAGAAACCTTACTAGTGTGATGTTTGTGGTGCTTCTTTTACTCATGCTGGCCATCTGAATTGCCATTAGAGATCACATTACTCTTGCTGGCATCTTTTACTGAAGCTGGCAGTTTTACAACCCACACGAGAACACACACAGGAGGGAAACCTTACTAGTGTGATGTTTGTGGTGCTTCTTTTACTCATGCTGGCCATCTGAGTTGCCATTAGAGATCACATTACTCTTGCTGGCAGTCTGAAGGTCCATAAGAGAACACATAAAGGAAAGAAACCTTACAAGTGTGATGTTTATAGTGCATCTTTTACTAAAGCTGGCCATATGAAGAGACATAAGAGAACACATACAGGAGAGAAACCATACAAGTGCCATGTTTGTGGTGCTTCTTTTACTGAAGCTGGCAGTTTTACAACCCACACAAGAACACACACAGGTGAGAAACCTTACAAGTGTTATGTTTGTGGTGCTTCTTATGCTGATGCTGGCAGTCTCAAGGTTCATAAGAGAATTTATACAGGAGAGAAACCTTACTAGTGTGATTTTTGTGGTGCTTCTTATACTGATGCTGGCAGTCTAAAGGTCCATAAGAGAACACATACAGGAAAGAAAGCTTACAAGTTTGATGTTTGCGGTGATTCTTTCACTTATGCTGGCAGTATGAAGGTCCATAAGAGAACGCATACAGGAGAGAAACCTTACAAGTGTGATGTTTGTTGTGCTTCTTTTACTCACGCTGTCACTTTGATATACCACAAGGTAACACATACAGTAGAGAAACCTTACAAGTGTGATGTTTGTGGTGCTTCATTTACTCGCGCTTTCACTTTGACATACCACAAGAGAACACATACAGGAGAGAAACCTTGCAAGTGTGATGTTTGTAGTTCTTCTTTTACTCATGCTGGCTGTCTGAAGGTCCATAAGAGAACACATACAGGAGAGAAACCTTACAAGTGTGATGTTTGTGGTGCTTCTTTTACTCATGCTGGCCATCCGAATTGCCATAATAGATCACATACAGGTGAGAAACCTTACAAGTGTGATGTTTGTGGTGCTTCTTTTACTCATGCTGGCAGTCTGAAGGTCGATAAGAGAACACATACAGGAGAGAAATCTTCCTAGTGTGATGTTTGTGGTGCTTCTTTTACTCATGCTGGCCATCTGAATTGCCATTAGAAATCACATTACTCATGCTGGCAGTCTGAAGGTCCATAAGAGAACACATACAGGAGAGAAACCTTACAAGTGTGATGTTTGTGGTGCTTCTTTTACTCATGCCGGCCATCTGAATTGCCATAATAGATCACATATAGGTGAGAAACCTTACAAGTGTGATGTTTGTGGTGCTTCTTATACTGATGCTGGCAGTCTCAAGGTCCATAAGAGAACTTATACAGGAGAGAAACCTTACAAGTTTGATGTTTGTGGTGCTTCTTTTACTCATACTGACCATCTGAATTGCCATAATAGATCACATACAGGTGAGAAACCTTACAAGTGTGATGTTTGTGGTGCTTCTTTTACTCATGCTGACAGTCTGAAGGTCCATAAGAGAACACATACAGGAAAGAAACCTTACAAGTTTTATGTTTTTGGTGCTTGTTTTGCTTAATCTAGCAATCTGAAGGGCCATAAGAGAACACATACAGGAGAGAAACCTTACAAGTGTGATGTTTGTTGTGCTTCTTTTACTCACCTGTCACTTTGATATACCACAAGGTAACACGTACAGGAGAGAAACCTTACAAGTGTGATGTTTTTGGTGCTTCATCTACTCGCGCTTTCACTTTGATATACCACAAGAGAACACATACAGGAGAGAAACCTTGCAAGTGTGATGTTTGTGGTGCTTCTTTTACTCATGCTTGCAGTCTGAAGGTCCATAAGAGAACACATACAGGAGAGAAACCTTACTAGTGTGATGTTTGTGGTGCTTCTTTTACTCATGCTGGCCATCTGAATTGCCATTAGAAATCACATTACTCGTGCTGGCAGTCTGAAGGTCCATAAGAGAACACATGCAGGAGAGAAACCTTACAAGTGTGATGTTTGTGGTGCTTCTTTTACTCATGCCAGCCATCTGAATTGCCATAATAGATCACATATAGGTGAGAAACCTTACAAGTGTGATGTTTGTGGTGCTTCTTATACTGATGCTGGCAGTCTGAAGGTCCATAAGAGAACACATACAGGAGAGAAACCTTACTAGTGTGATGTTTGTGGTGCTTCTTTTACTCATGCTGGCCATCTGAATTGCCATTAGAAATCACATTACTCGTGCTGGCAGTCTGAAGGTCCATAAGAGAACACATACAGGAGAGAAACCTTACAAGTGTGATGTTTGTGGTGCTTCTTTTACTCATGCTGGCCATCTGAATTGCCATTAGAAATCACATTACTCATGCTGGCAGTCTGAAGGTCCATAAGAGAACACATACAGGAGAGAAACCTTACAAGTGTGATGTTTGTGGTGCTTCTTTTACTCACGCCGGCCATCTGAATTGCCATAATAGATCACATACAGGTGAGAAACCTTACAAGTGTGATGTTTGTGGTGCTTCTTATACTGATGCTGGCAGTCTCAAGGTCCATAAGAGAACTTATACAGGAGAGAAACCTTACAAGTTTGATGTTTGTGGTGCTTCTTTTACTCGTGCTGGCAGTCTGAAGGTCCATAAGAGAACTTATACAGGAGAGAAACCTTACTAGTGTGATGTTTGTGGTGCTTCTTTTACTCATGCTGGCCATCTGAATTGCCATAATAGATCACATACAGGTAAGAAACCTTACAAGTGTGATGTTTGTGGTGCTTCTTTTACTCATGCTGGCAGTCTGAAGGTCCATAAGAGAACACATACAGGAGAGAAACCTTACTAGTGTGATGTTTGTGGTGCTTCTTTTACTCATGCTGGCCATCTGAATTGCCATTAGAGATCACATTACTCTTGCTGGCAGTCTGAAGGTCCATAAGAGAACACATACAGGAAAGAAACCTTACAAGTGTCATGTTTATAGTGCATCTTTTACTAAAGCTGGCCATATGAAGAGACATAAGAGAACACATACAGGAGAGAAACCATACAAGTGTGATGTTTGTGGTGCTTCTTTTACTGAAGCTGGCAGTTTTACAACCCACACGAGAACACACACAGGTGAGAAACCTTACAAGTGTTATGTTTGTGGTGCTTCTTATACTGATGCTGGCAGTCTCAAGGTTCATAAGAGAATTTATACAGGAGAGAAACCTTACTAGTGTGATGTTTGTGGTGCTTCTTATACTGATGCTGGCAGTCTCAAGGTCCATAAGAGAACTTATACAGGAGAGAAACCTTACAAGTTTGATGGTTGTTGTGCTTCTTTTACTCATACTGGCCATCTGAATTGCTATAATAGATCACATACAGGTGAGAAACCTTACAAGTGTGATGTTTGTGGTGCTTCTTTTACTCATGCTGGCAGTTTGAAGGTCCATAAGAGAACACATACAGGAGAGAAACCTTACTAGTGTGATGTTTGTGGTGCTTCTTTTACTCATGCTGGCCATCTGAATTGCCATTAGAAATTACATTACTCGTGCTGGCAGTCTGAAGGTCCATAAGAAAACACATACAGGAGAGAATCCTTACAAGTGTGATGTTTGTGGTGCTTCTTTTACTCATGCCGGCCATCTGAATTGCCATAATAGATCACATACAGGTGAGAAACCTTACAAGTGTGATGTTTGTGGTGCTTCTTTTACTCATGCTGGCAGTCTGAAGGTCCATAAGAGAACACATACAGGAGAGAAATCTTCCTAGTGTGATGTTTGTGGTGCTTCTTTTACTCATGCTGGCCATCTGAATTGCCATTAGAAATCACATTACTCGTGCTGGCAGTCTGAAGGTCCATAAGAGAACACATACAGGAGAGAAACCTTACAAGTGTGATGTTTGTGGTGCTTCTTTTACTCATGCCGGCCATCTGAATTGCCATAATAGATCACATATAGGTGAGAAACCTTACAAGTGTGATGTTTGTGGTGCTTCTTATACTGATGCTGGCAGTCTCAAGGTCCATAAGAGAACTTATACAGGAGAGAAACCTTACAAGTTTGATGTTTGTGGTGCTTCTTTTACTCATACTGACCATCTGAATTGCCATAATAGATCACATACAGGTGAGAAACCTTACAAGTGTGATGTTTGTGGTGCTTCTTTTACTCATGCTGACAGTCTGAAGGTCCATAAGATAACACATACAGGAAAGAAACCTTACAAGTTTTATGTTTTTGGTGCTTGTTTTGCTTAATCTAGCAATCTGAAGGGCCATAAGAGAACACATACAGGAGAGAAACCTTACAAGTGTGATGTTTGTTGTGCTTCTTTTACTCACCTGTCACTTTGATATACCACAAGGTAACACGTACAGGAGAGAAACCTTACAAGTGTGATGTTTTTGGTGCTTCATCTACTCGCGCTTTCACTTTGATATACCACAAGAGAACACATACAGGAGAGAAACCTTGCAAGTGTGATGTTTGTGGTGCTTCTTTTACTCATGCTGGCAGTCTGAAGGTCCATAAGAGAACACATACAGGAGAGAAACCTTACTAGTGTGATGTTTGTGGTGCTTCTTTTACTCATGCTGGCCATCTGAATTGCCATTAGAAATCACATTACTCGTGCTGGCAGTCTGAAGGTCCATAAGAGAACACATGCAGGAGAGAAACCTTACAAGTGTGATGTTTGTGGTGCTTCTTTTACTCATGCCAGCCATCTGAATTGCCATAATAGATCACATATAGGTGAGAAACCTTACAAGTGTGATGTTTGTGGTGCTTCTTATACTGATGCTGGCAGTCTGAAGGTCCATAAGAGAACACATACAGGAGAGAAACCTTACTAGTGTGATGTTTGTGGTGCTTCTTTTACTCATGCTGGCCATCTGAATTGCCATTAGAAATCACTTACTCGTGCTGGCAGTCTGAAGGTCCATAAGAGAACACATACAGGAGAGAAACCTTACAAGTGTGATGTTTGTGGTGCTTCTTTTACTCATGCTGGCCATCTGAATTGCCATTAGAAATCACATTACTCATGCTGGCAGTCTGAAGGTCCATAAGAGAACACATACAGGAGAGAAACCTTACAAGTGTGATGTTTGTGGTGCTTCTTTTACTCACGCCGGCCATCTGAATTGCCATAATAGATCACATACAGGTGAGAAACCTTACAAGTGTGATGTTTGTGGTGCTTCTTATACTGATGCTGGCAGTCTCAAGGTCCATAAGAGAACTTATACAGGAGAGAAACCTTACAAGTTTGATGTTTGTGGTGCTTCTTTTACTCGTGCTGGCAGTCTGAAGGTCCATAAGAGAACTTATACAGGAGAGAAACCTTACTAGTGTGATGTTTGTGGTGCTTCTTTTACTCATGCTGGCCATCTGAATTGCCATAATAGATCACATACAGGTAAGAAACCTTACAAGTGTGATGTTTGTGGTGCTTCTTTTACTCATGCTGGCAGTCTGAAGGTCCATAAGAGAACACATACAGGAGAGAAACCTTACTAGTGTGATGTTTGTGGTGCTTCTTTTACTCATGCTGGCCATCTGAATTGCCATTAGAGATCACATTACTCTTGCTGGCAGTCTGAAGGTCCATAAGAGAACACATACAGGAAAGAAACCTTACAAGTGTCATGTTTATAGTGCATCTTTTACTAAAGCTGGCCATATGAAGAGACATAAGAGAACACATACAGGAGAGAAACCATACAAGTGTGATGTTTGTGGTGCTTCTTTTACTGAAGCTGGCAGTTTTACAACCCACACGAGAACACACACAGGTGAGAAACCTTACAAGTGTTATGTTTGTGGTGCTTCTTATACTGATGCTGGCAGTCTCAAGGTTCATAAGAGAATTTATACAGGAGAGAAACCTTACTAGTGTGATGTTTGTGGTGCTTCTTATACTGATGCTGGCAGTCTCAAGGTCCATAAGAGAACTTATACAGGAGAGAAACCTTACAAGTTTGATGGTTGTTGTGCTTCTTTTACTCATACTGGCCATCTGAATTGCTATAATAGATCACATACAGGTGAGAAACCTTACAAGTGTGATGTTTGTGGTGCTTCTTTTACTCATGGTGGCAGTTTGAAGGTCCATAAGAGAACACATACAGGAGAGAAACCTTACTAGTGTGATGTTTGTGGTGCTTCTTTTACTCATGCTGGCCATCTGAATTGCCATTAGAAATTACATTACTCGTGCTGGCAGTCTGAAGGTCCATAAGAAAACACATACAGGAGAGAATCCTTACAAGTGTGATGTTTGTGGTGCTTCTTTTACTCATGCCGGCCATCTGAATTGCCATAATAGATCACATACAGGTGATAAACCTTACAAGTGTGATGTTTGTGGTGCTTCTTTTACTCATGCTGGCAGTCTGAAGGTCCATAAGAGAACACATACAGGAGAGAAACCTTACTAGTGTGATGTTTGTGGTGCTTCTTTTACTCATGCTGGCCATCTGAATTGCCATTAGAGATCACATTACTCTTGCTGGCATCTTTTACTGAAGCTGGCAGTTTTACAACCCACACGAGAACACACACAGGAGGGAAACCTTACTAGTGTGATGTTTGTGGTGCTTCTTTTACTCATGCTGGCCATCTGAGTTGCCATTAGAGATCACATTACTCTTGCTGGCAGTCTGAAGGTCCATAAGAGAACACATAAAGGAAAGAAACCTTACAAGTGTGATGTTTATAGTGCATCTTTTACTAAAGCTGGCCATATGAAGAGACATAAGAGAACACATACAGGAGAGAAACCATACAAGTGCCATGTTTGTGGTGCTTCTTTTACTGAAGCTGGCAGTTTTACAACCCACACGAGAACACACACAGGTGAGAAACCTTACAAGTGTTATGTTTGTGGTGCTTCTTATGCTGATGCTGGCAGTCTCAAGGTTCATAAGAGAATTTATACAGGAGAGAAACCTTACTAGTGTGATTTTTGTGGTGCTTCTTATACTGATGCTGGCAGTCTAAAGGTCCATAAGAGAACACATACAGGAAAGAAACCTTACAAGTTTGATGTTTGCGGTGATTCTTTCACTTATGCTGGCAGTATGAAGGTCCATAAGAGAACGCATACAGGAGAGAAACCTTACAAGTGTGATGTTTGTGGTGCTTGTTTTGCTCAATCTAGCAATCTGAAGGGCCATAAGAGAACACATACAGGAGAGAACCTTACAAGTGTGATGTTTGTTGTGCTTCTTTTAATCACGCTGTCACTTTGATATACCACAAGGTAACACATACAGTAGAGAAACCTTACAAGTGTGATGTTTGTGGTGCTTCATTTACTCGCGCTTTCACTTTGATATACCACAAGAGAACACATACAGGAGAGAAACCTTGCAAGTGTGATGTTTGTAGTTCTTCTTTTACTCATGCTGGCTGTCTGAAGGTCCATAAGAGAACACATACAGGAGAGAAACCTTACAAGTGTGATGTTTGTGGTGCTTCTTTTACTGAAGCTGGCAGTTTTACAACCCACACGAGAACACACACAGGTGAGAAACCTTACAAGTGTTATGTTTGTGGTGCTTCTTATACTGATGCTGGCAGTCTCAAGGTTCATAAGAGAATTTATACAGGAGAGAAACCTTACTAGTGTGATGTTTGTGGTGCTTCTTATACTGATGCTGGCAGTCTCAAGGTCCATAAGAGAACTTATACAGGAGAGAAACCTTACAAGTTTGATGGTTGTTGTGCTTCTTTTACTCATACTGGCCATCTGAATTGCTATAATAGATCACATACAGGTGAGAAACCTTACAAGTGTGATGTTTGTGGTGCTTCTTTTACTCATGCTGGCAGTTTGAAGGTCCATAAGAGAACACATACAGGAGAGAAACCTTACTAGTGTGATGTTTGTGGTGCTTCTTTTACTCATGCTGGCCATCTGAATTGCCATTAGAAATTACATTACTCGTGCTGGCAGTCTGAAGGTCCATAAGAAAACACATACAGGAGAGAATCCTTACAAGTGTGATGTTTGTGGTGCTTCTTTTACTCATGCCGGCCATCTGAATTGCCATAATAGATCACATATAGGTGAGAAACCTTACAAGTGTGATGTTTGTGGTGCTTCTTATACTGATGCTGGCAGTCTCAAGGTCCATAAGAGAACTTATACAGGAGAGAAACCTTACAAGTTTGATGTTTGTGGTGCTTCTTTTACTCATACTGACCATCTGAATTGCCATAATAGATCACATACAGGTGAGAAACCTTACAAGTGTGATGTTTGTGGTGCTTCTTTTACTCATGCTGGCAGTCTGAAGGTCCATAAGAGAACACATACAGGAAAGAAACCTTACAAGTTTTATGTTTTTGGTGCTTGTTTTGCTTAATCTAGCAATCTGAAGGGCCATAAGAGAACACATACAGGAGAGAAACCTTACAAGTGTGATGTTTGTTGTGCTTCTTTTACTCACCTGTCACTTTGATATACCACAAGGTAACACGTACAGGAGAGAAACCTTACAAGTGTGATGTTTTTGGTGCTTCATCTACTCGCGCTTTCACTTTGATATACCACAAGAGAACACATACAGGAGAGAAACCTTGCAAGTGTGATGTTTGTGGTGCTTCTTTTACTCATGCTGGCAGTCTGAAGGTCCATAAGAGAACACATACAGGAGAGAAACCTTACTAGTGTGATGTTTGTGGTGCTTCTTTTACTCATGCTGGCCATCTGAATTGCCATTAGAAATCACATTACTCGTGCTGGCAGTCTGAAGGTCCATAAGAGAACACATGCAGGAGAGAAACCTTACAAGTGTGATGTTTGTGGTGCTTCTTTTACTCATGCCGGCTATCTGAATTGCCATAATAGATCACATATAGGTGAGAAACCTTACAAGTGTGATGTTTGTGGTGCTTCTTATACTGATGCTGGCAGTCTGAAGGTCCATAAGAGAACACATACAGGAGAGAAACCTTACTAGTGTGATGTTTGTGGTGCTTCTTTTACTCATGCTGGCCATCTGAATTGCCATTAGAAATCACATTACTCGTGCTGGCAGTCTGAAGGTCCATAAGAGAACACATACAGGAGAGAAACCTTACAAGTGTGATGTTTGTGGTGCTTCTTTTACTCATGCCGGCCATCTGAATTGCCATAATAGATCACATATAGGTGAGTAACCTTACAAGTGTGATGCTTGTGGTGCTTCTTATACTGATGCTGGCAGTCTCAAGGTCCATAAGAGAACTTATACAGGAGAGAAACCTTACAAGTTTGATGTTTGTGGTGCTTCTTTTTCTCATGCTGGCCATCTGAATTGCCATAATAGATCACATACAGGTGAGAAACCTTACAAGTGTCATGTTTGTGGTGCTTCTTTTACTCATTCTGGCCATCTGAATTGCCATTAGAGATCACATTACTCTTGCTGGCAGTCTGAAGGTCCATAAGAGAACGCATACAGGAGAGAAACCTTACAAGTGTGATGTTTGTGGTGCTTGTTTTGCTCAATCTAGCAATCTGAAGGGCCATAAGAGAACACATACAGGAGAGAACCTTACAAGTGTGATGTTTGTGGTGCTTCTTTTACTCATGCTGGCCATTTGAATTGCCATAACATATCACATACAGGTGAGAAACCTTACAAGTGTGATGTTTGTGGTGCTTCTTTTACTCATGCTGGCAGTCTGAATGTCCATAAGAGAACACATACAGGAGAGAAACCTTACAAGTGTGATGTTTGTGGTGCTTCTTTTACTCATGCTGGCCATTTGAATTGCCATAACATATCACATACAGGTGAGAAACCTTACAAGTGTGATGTTTGTGGTGCTTCTTTTACTCATGCTGGCAGTCTGAATGTCCATAAGAGAACACATACAGGAGAGAAACCTTACTAATGTGATGTTTGTGGTGCTTCTTTTACTCATGCTGGCCATCTGAATTGCCATTAGAGATCACATTACTCTTGCTGGCAGTCTGAAGGTCCATAAGAGAACACATACAGGAAAGAAACCTTTCAAGTGTGATGTTTGTGGTGCTTCTTTTACTCATGCTGGCAGTATGAAGGTCCATTAGAGAACACATACATGAGAGAAACCTTACAAGTGTGATGTTTGTGGTGCTTCTTTTACTCATACTGGCAGTCTGAAGGTCCGTAAGAGAACATATACAGGAGAGAAACCTTACTAGTGTGATGTTTGTGGTGCTTCTTTTGCTCATGCTGGCCATATGAAGAGACATAAGAGAACACATACAGGAGAAAAACCATACAAGTGTGATGTTTGTGGTGCTTCTATTACTGAAGCTAACAGTTTTATGACCCACATGAGAACACACACAGGTGAGAAACCTTACAAGTGTGATGTTTGTGGTACTTCTTATACTGATGCTGGCAGTCTCAAGGTCCATAAGAGAACACATACAGGAAAGAAACCTTATTATTGTGATGTTTGTGGTGCAAGTTTTACTCATGCTGGCCATCTGAATTGCCATTAGAGATCACATTACTCTTGCTGGCAGTCTGAAGGTCCATAGGAGAACACATACAGGAAAGAAACCTTTCAAGTGTGATGTTTATGGTGCTTCTTTTACTCATGCTGGCAGTATGAAGGTTCATAAGAGAACTTATACAGGAGAGAAACCTTACTAGTGTGATGTTTGTGGTGCTTCTTTTACTCATGCTGGCAGTATGAAGGTCCATAAGAGAACACATACAGGAGAGAAACCTTACTAGTGTGATGTTTGTGGTGTTTCTTTTACTCATTCTGGCCATCTGAATTGTCATTAGAGATCACATTACTCTTGCTGGCAGTCTGAAGATCCATAAGAGAACACATACAGGAAAGAAACCTTACAAGTTTGATGTTTGTGGTGCTTCTTTTACTCATGCTGGCCATCTGAATTGTCATAAGAGATCACATACATGTGAGAAACCTTACAAGTGTGATGTTTCTAGTGCTTCTTTTACTCATTCTGGCCATCTGAATTGCCATTAGAGATCACATTACTCTTGCTGGCAGTCTGAAGGTCCATAAGAGAACGCATACAGGAGAGAAACCTTACAAGTGTGATGTTTGTGGTGCTTGTTTTGCTCAATCTAGCAATCTGAAGGGCCATAAGAGAACACATACAGGAGAGAACCTTACAAGTGTGATGTTTGTGGTGCTTCTTTTACTCATGCTGGCCATTTGAATTGCCATAACATATCACATACAGGTGAGAAACCTTACAAGTGTGATGTTTGTGGTGCTTCTTTTACTCATGCTGGCAGTCTGAATGTCCATAAGAGAACACATACAGGAGAGAAACCTTACAAGTGTGATGTTTGTGGTGCTTCTTTTACTCATGCTGGCCATTTGAATTGCCATAACATATCACATACAGGTGAGAAACCTTACAAGTGTGATGTTTGTGGTGCTTCTTTTACTCATGCTGGCAGTCTGAATGTCCATAAGAGATCACATTACTCTTGCTGGCAGTCTGAAGGTCCATAAGAGAACACATACAGGAAAGAAACCTTTCAAGTGTGATGTTTGTGGTGCTTCTTTTACTCATGCTGGCAGTATGAAGGTCCATTAGAGAACACATAAATGAGAGAAACCTTACAAGTGTGATGTTTGTGGTGCTTCTTTTACTCATACTGGCAGTCTGAAGGTCCGTAAGAGAACATATACAGGAGAGAAACCTTACTAGTGTGATGTTTGTGGTGCTTCTTTTGCTCATGCTGGCCATATGAAGAGACATAAGAGAACACATACAGGAGAGAAACCATACAAGTGTGATGTTTGTGGTGCTTCTATTACTGAAGCTAACAGTTTTATGACCCACATGAGAACACACACAGGTGAGAAACCTTACTAGTGTGATGTTTGTGGTGCTTCTTTTACTCATGCTGGCAGTATGAAGGTCCATAAGAGAACACATACAGGAGAGAAACCTTACTAGTGTGATGTTTGTGGTGTTTCTTTTACTCATTCTGGCCATCTGAATTGTCATTAGAGATCACATTACTCTTGCTGGCAGTCTGAAGATCCATAAGAGAACACATACAGGAAAGAAACCTTACAAGTTTGATGTTTGTGGTGCTTCTTTTACTCATGCTGGCCATCTGAATTGTCATAAGAGATCACATACATGTGAGAAACCTTACAAGTGTGATGTTTCTAGTGCTTCTTTTACTCATTCTGGCCATCTGAATTGCCATTAGAGATCACACTACTCTTGCTGGCAGTCTGAAGGTCCATAAGAGAACGCATACAGGAGAGAAACCTTACAAGTGTGATGTTTGTGGTGCTTGTTTTGCTCAATCTAGCAATCTGAAGGGCCATAAGAGAACACATACAGGAGAGAACCTTACAAGTGTGATGTTTGTGGTGCTTCTTTTACTCATACTGGCCATTTGAATTGCCATAACATATCACATACAGGTGAGAAACCTTACAAGTGTGATGTTTGTGGTGCTTCTTTTACTCATGCTGGCAGTCTGAATGTCCATAAGAGAACACATACAGGAGAGAAACCTTACAAGTGTGATGTTTGTGGTGCTTCTTTTACTCATGCTGGCCATTTGAATTGCCATAACATATCACATACAGGTGAGAAACCTTACAAGTGTGATGTTTGTGGTGCTTCTTTTACTCATGCTGGCAGTCTGAATGTCCATAAGAGAACACATACAGGAGAGAAACCTTACTAATGTGATGTTTGTGGTGCTTCTTTTACTCATGCTGGCCATCTGAATTGCCATTAGAGATCACATTACTCTTGCTGGCAGTCTGAAGGTCCATAAGAGAACACATACAGGAAAGAAACCTTTCAAGTGTGATGTTTGTGGTGCTTCTTTTACTCATGCTGGCAGTATGAAGGTCCATTAGAGAACACATACATGAGAGAAACCTTACAAGTGTGATGTTTGTGGTGCTTCTTTTACTCATACTGGCAGTCTGAAGGTCCGTAAGAGAACATATACAGGAGAGAAACCTTACTAGTGTGATGTTTGTGGTGCTTCTTTTGCTCATGCTGGCCATATGAAGAGACATAAGAGAACACATACAGGAGAGAAACCATACAAGTGTGATGTTTGTGGTGCTTCTATTACTGAAGCTAACAGTTTTATGACCCACATGAGAACACACACAGGTGAGAAACCTTACAAGTGTGATGTTTGTGGTACTTCTTATACTGATGCTGGCAGTCTCAAGGTCCATAAGAGAACACATACAGGAAAGAAACCTTATTATTGTGATGTTTGTGGTGCAAGTTTTACTCATGCTGGCCATCTGAATTGCCATTAGAGATCACATTACTCTTGCTGGCAGTCTGAAGGTCCATAGGAGAACACATACAGGAAAGAAACCTTTCAAGTGTGATGTTTATGGTGCTTCTTTTACTCATGCTGGCAGTATGAAGGTCCATTAGAGAACACATACAGGAGAGAAACCTTACAAGTGTGATGTTTGTGGTGCTTCTTTTACTCATGCTGGCCATCTGAATTGCCATAAGAGATCACATTACTGGTGTTAGCAGTCTGAAGGTCCTTAAGAGAACACACACAGGTGAGAAACCTTACAAGTTTGATGTTTGTGGTGCTTCTTTTACTCATGCTGGCCATCTGAATTGTCATAAGAGATCACATACATGTGAGAAACCTTACAAGTGTGATGTTTCTAGTGCTTCTTTTACTCATGCTGGCAGTCTGAAGGTCCATAAGAGAACACATACAGGAGAGAAACCTTACAAATGTGATGATTGTGGTGCTTCTTTTACTCATGCTGGCAGTCTGACGACCCACAAGAGAACACACACAGGAGAGAAACCTTACATGTGTCATGATTGGGGTGCTTCAGTTACTGGTGCTGGCAGTATGAAGGTCCATAAGAGAATGCATACAGGAGAGAAACCTTACAAGTGTGATGTTTGTGGTGCTTCTTTTACTCATGCTGGCCATCTGAATTACCTTAAAATATCACATACAAGTGAAAACTCTTACAAGTGTGATGTTTGTGGTGCTTCTTTTACTGAAGCTGGCAGTTTTACAACCCACACGAGAACACACACAGGTGAGAAACCTTACAAGTGTGATGTTTGTGGTGCTTCTTATACTGATGCTGGCAGTCTCAAGGTCCATAAGAGAACTTATACAGGAGAGAAACCTTACAAGTTTGATGTTTGTGGTGCTTCTTTTACTCATGCTGGCCATCTGAATTGCCATAATAGATCACTTACAGGTGAGAAACCTTACAAGTGTGATGTTTGTGGTGCTTCTTTTACTCATGCTGGCAGTCTGAAGGTCCATAAGAGAACTTATACAGGAGAGAAACCTTACTAGTGTGATGTTTGTGGTGCTTCTTATACTGATGCTGGCAGTCTCAAGGTCCATAAGAGAACTTATACAGGAGAGAAACCTTACAAGTTTGATGTTTGTGGTGCTTCTTTTACTCATGCTGGCCATCTGAATTGCCATAATAGATCACATACAGGTGAGAAACCTTACAAGTGTGATGTTTGTGGTGCTTCTTTTACTCATGCTGGCAGTCTGAAGGTCCATAAGAGAACTTATACAGGAGAGAAACCTTACTAGTGTGATGATTGTGGTGCTTCTTTTACTCATGCTGACAGTCTGAAGGTCAATAAGAGAACACATACAGGAGAGAAACCTTACTAGTGTGATGTTTGTGGTGCTTCTTTTACTCATGCTGACAGGTTGAAGGTCCATAAGAGAACACATACAGGAGAGAAACCTTACAAGTGTGATGTTTGTGGTGCTTCTTTTACTCATGCCGGCCATCTGAATTGCCATAATAGATCACATATAGGTGAGAAACCTTACAAGTGTGATGTTTGTGGTGCTTCTTATACTGATGCTGGCAGTCTCAAGGTCCATAAGAGAACTTATACAGGAGAGAAACCTTACAAGTTTGATGTTTGTGGTGCTTCTTTTACTCATACTGACCATCTGAATTGCCATAATAGATCACATACAGGTGAGAAACCTTACAAGTGTGATGTTTGTGGTGCTTCTTTTACTCATGCTGGCAGTCTGAAGGTCCATAAGAGAACACATACAGGAAAGAAACCTTACAAGTGTGATGTTTGTTGTGCTTCTTTTACTCACCTGTCACTTTGATATACCACAAGGTAACACGTACAGGAGAGAAACCTTACAAGTGTGATGTTTTTGGTGCTTCATCTACTCGCGCTTTCACTTTGATATACCACAAGAGAACACATACAGGAGAGAAACCTTGCAAGTGTGATGTTTGTGGTGCTTCTTTTACTCATGCTGGCAGTCTGAAGGTCCATAAGAGAACACATACAGGAGAGAAACCTTACTAGTGTGATGTTTGTGGTGCTTCTTTTACTCATGCTGGCCATCTGAATTGCCATTAGAAATCACATTACTCGTGCTGGCAGTCTGAAGGTCCATAAGAGAACACATGCAGGAGAGAAACCTTACAAGTGTGATGTTTGTGGTGCTTCTTTTACTCATGCCGGCTATCTGAATTGCCATAATAGATCACATATAGGTGAGAAACCTTACAAGTGTGATGTTTGTGGTGCTTCTTATACTGATGCTGGCAGTCTGAAGGTCCATAAGAGAACACATACAGGAGAGAAACCTTACTAGTGTGATGTTTGTGGTGCTTCTTTTACTCATGCTGGCCATCTGAATTGCCATTAGAAATCACATTACTCGTGCTGGCAGTCTGAAGGTCCATAAGAGAACACATACAGGAGAGAAACCTTACAAGTGTGATGTTTGTGGTGCTTCTTTTACTCATGCCGGCCATCTGAATTGCCATAATAGATCACATATAGGTGAGTAACCTTACAAGTGTGATGCTTGTGGTGCTTCTTATACTGATGCTGGCAGTCTCAAGGTCCATAAGAGAACTTATACAGGAGAGAAACCTTACAAGTTTGATGTTTGTGGTGCTTCTTTTTCTCATGCTGGCCATCTGAATTGCCATAATAGATCACATACAGGTGAGAAACCTTACAAGTGTCATGTTTGTGGTGCTTCTTTTACTCATGCTGGCAGTCTGAAGGTTCATAAGAGAACTTATACAGGAGAGAAACCTTACTAGTGTGATGTTTGTGGTGCTTCTTTTACTCATGCTGGCAGTATGAAGGTCCATAAGAGAACACATACAGGAGAGAAACCTTACAAATGTGATGATTGTGGTGCTTCTTTTACTCATGCTGGCAGTCTGACGACCCACAAGAGAACACACACAGGAGAGAAACCTTACATGTGTCATGATTGGGGTGCTTCAGTTACTGGTGCTGGCAGTATGAAGGTCCATAAGAGAACACATACAGGAGAGAAACCTTACAAATGTGATGATTGTGGTGCTTCTTTTACTCATGCTGGCAGTCTGACGACCCACAAGAGAACACACACAGGAGAGAAACCTTACATGTGTCATGATTGGGGTGCTTCAGTTACTGGTGCTGGCAGTATGAAGGTCCATAAGAGAATGCATACAGGAGAGAAACCTTACAAGTGTGATGTTTGTTGTGCTTCTTTTACTCATGCTGGCCATCTGAATTACCTTACAATATCACATACAGGTGAAAACTCTTACAAGTGTGATGTTTGTGGTGCTTCTTTTACTGAAGCTGGCAGTTTTACAACCCACACGAGAACACACACAGGTGAGAAACCTTACAAGTGTGATGTTTGTGGTGCTTCTTATACTGATGCTGGCAGTCTCAAGGTCCATAAGAGAACTTATACAGGAGAGAAACCTTACAAGTTTGATGTTTGTGGTGCTTCTTTTAGTCATGCTGGCCATCTGAATTGCCATAATAGATCACTTACAGGTGAGAAACCTTACAAGTGTGATGTTTGTGGTGCTTCTTTTACTCATGCTGGCAGTCTGAAGGTCCATAAGAGAACTTATACAGGAGAGAAACCTTACTAGTGTGATGTTTGTGGTGCTTCTTATACTGATGCTGGCAGTCTCAAGGTCCATAAGAGAACTTATACAGGAGAGAAACCTTACAAGTTTGATGTTTGTGGTGCTTCTTTTACTCATGCTGGCCATCTGAAATGCCATAATAGATCACATACAGGTGAGAAACCTTACAAGTGTGATGTTTGTGGTGCTTCTTTTACTCATGCTGGCAGTCTGAAGGTCCATAAGAGAACTTATACAGGAGAGAAACCTTACTAGTGTGATGTTTGTGGTGCTTCTTTTACTCATGCTGACAGTCTGAAGGTCCATAAGAGAACACATACAGGAGAGAAACCTTACTAGTGTGATGTTTGTGGTGTTTCTTTTACTCATTCTGGCCATCTGAATTGTCATTAGAGATCACATTACTCTTGCTGGCAGTCTGAAGATCCATAAGAGAACACATACTGGAAAGAAACCTTACAAGTTTGATGTTTGTGGTGCTTCTTTTACTCATGCTGGCCATCTGAATTGTCATAAGAGATCACATACATGTGAGAAACCTTACAAGTGTGATGTTTCTAGTGCTTCTTTTACTCATTCTGGCCATCTGAATTGCCATTAGAGATCACATTACTCTTGCTGGCAGTCTGAAGGTCCATAAGAGAACGCATACAGGAGAGAAACCTTACAAGTGTGATGTTTGTGGTGCTTGTTTTGCTCAATCTAGCAATCTGAAGGGCCATAAGAGAACACATACAGGAGAGAAACCTTACAAGTGTGATGTTTGTGGTGCTTCTTTTACTCATGCTGGCAGTCTGAATGTCCATAAGAGAACACATACAGGAGAGAAACCTTACAAGTGTGATGTTTGTGGTGCTTCTTTTACTCATGCTGGCCATTTGAATTGCCATAACATATCACATACAGGTGAGAAACCTTACAAGTGTGATGTTTGTGGTGCTTCTTTTACTCATGCTGGCAGTCTGAATGTCCATAAGAGAACACATACAGGAGAGAAACCTTACTAATGTGATGTTTGTGGTGCTTCTTTTACTCATGCTGGCCATCTGAATTGCCATTAGAGATCACATTACTCTTGCTGGCAGTCTGAAGGTCCATAAGAGAACACATACAGGAAAGAAACCTTTCAAGTGTGATGTTTGTGGTGCTTCTTTTACTCATGCTGGCAGTATGAAGGTCCATTAGAGAACACATACATGAGAGAAACCTTACAAGTGTGATGTTTGTGGTGCTTCTTTTACTCATACTGGCAGTCTGAAGGTCCGTAAGAGAACATATACAGGAGAGAAACCTTACTAGTGTGATGTTTGTGGTGCTTCTTTTGCTCATGCTGGCCATATGAAGAGACATAAGAGAACACATACAGGAGAGAAACCATACAAGTGTGATGTTTGTGGTGCTTCTATTACTGAAGCTAACAGTTTTATGACCCACATGAGAACACACACAGGTGAGAAACCTTACAAGTGTGATGTTTGTGGTGCTTCTTATACTGATGCTGGCAGTCTCAAGGTCCATAAGAGAACTTATACAGGAGAGAAACCTTACAAGTTTGATGTTTGTGGTGCTTCTTTTAGTCATGCTGGCCATCTGAATTGCCATAATAGATCACTTACAGGTGAGAAACCTTACAAGTGTGATGTTTGTGGTGCTTCTTTTACTCATGCTGGCAGTCTGAAGGTCCATAAGAGAACTTATACAGGAGAGAAACCTTACTAGTGTGATGTTTGTGGTGCTTCTTATACTGATGCTGGCAGTCTCAAGGTCCATAAGAGAACTTATACAGGAGAGAAACCTTACAAGTTTGATGTTTGTGGTGCTTCTTTTACTCATGCTGGCCATCTGAAATGCCATAATAGATCACATACAGGTGAGAAACCTTACAAGTGTGATGTTTGTGGTGCTTCTTTTACTCATGCTGGCAGTCTGAAGGTCCATAAGAGAACTTATACAGGAGAGAAACCTTACTAGTGTGATGTTTGTGGTGCTTCTTTTACTCATGCTGACAGTCTGAAGGTCCATAAGAGAACACATACAGGAGAGAAACCTTACTAGTGTGATGTTTGTGGTGTTTCTTTTACTCATTCTGGCCATCTGAATTGTCATTAGAGATCACATTACTCTTGCTGGCAGTCTGAAGATCCATAAGAGAACACATACTGGAAAGAAACCTTACAAGTTTGATGTTTGTGGTGCTTCTTTTACTCATGCTGGCCATCTGAATTGTCATAAGAGATCACATACATGTGAGAAACCTTACAAGTGTGATGTTTCTAGTGCTTCTTTTACTCATTCTGGCCATCTGAATTGCCATTAGAGATCACATTACTCTTGCTGGCAGTCTGAAGGTCCATAAGAGAACGCATACAGGAGAGAAACCTTACAAGTGTGATGTTTGTGGTGCTTGTTTTGCTCAATCTAGCAATCTGAAGGGCCATAAGAGAACACATACAGGAGAGAAACCTTACAAGTGTGATGTTTGTGGTG
Source organism: Cepaea hortensis (assembly GCA_963921405.1). Taxonomy (NCBI): domain Eukaryota; kingdom Metazoa; phylum Mollusca; class Gastropoda; order Stylommatophora; family Helicidae; genus Cepaea; species Cepaea hortensis. Next base: position 90,378,709 of record OY992884.1, on the reverse strand, counting down.
CTTCTTTTACTCATGCTGGCAGTCTGAATGTCCATAAGAGAACACATACAGGAGAGAAACCTTACAAGTGTGATGTTTGTGGTGCTTCTTTTACTCATGCTGGCCATTTGAATTGCCATAACATATCACATACAGGTGAGAAACCTTACAAGTGTGATGTTTGTGGTGCTTCTTTTACTCATGCTGGCAGTCTGAATGTCCATAAGAGAACACATACAGGAGAGAAACCTTACTAATGTGATGTTTGTGGTGCTTCTTTTACTCATGCTGGCCATCTGAATTGCCATTAGAGATCACATTACTCTTGCTGGCAGTCTGAAGGTCCATAAGAGAACACATACAGGAAAGAAACCTTTCAAGTGTGATGTTTGTGGTGCTTCTTTTACTCATGCTGGCAGTATGAAGGTCCATTAGAGAACACATACATGAGAGAAACCTTACAAGTGTGATGTTTGTGGTGCTTCTTTTACTCATACTGGCAGTCTGAAGGTCCGTAAGAGAACATATACAGGAGAGAAACCTTACTAGTGTGATGTTTGTGGTGCTTCTTTTGCTCATGCTGGCCATATGAAGAGACATAAGAGAACACATACAGGAGAGAAACCATACAAGTGTGATGTTTGTGGTGCTTCTATTACTGAAGCTAACAGTTTTATGACCCACATGAGAACACACACAGGTGAGAAACCTTACAAGTGTGATGTTTGTGGTACTTCTTATACTGATGCTGGCAGTCTCAAGGTCCATAAGAGAACACATACAGGAAAGAAACCTTATTATTGTGATGTTTGTGGTGCAAGTTTTACTCATGCTGGCCATCTGAATTGCCATTAGAGATCACATTACTCTTGCTGGCAGTCTGAAGGTCCATAGGAGAACACATACAGGAAAGAAACCTTTCAAGTGTGATGTTTATGGTGCTTCTTTTACTCATGCTGGCAGTATGAAGGTCCATTAGAGAACACATACAGGAGAGAAACCTTACAAGTGTGATGTTTGTGGTGCTTCTTTTACTCATGCTGGCCATCTGAATTGCCATAAGAGATCACATTACTGGTGTTAGCAGTCTGAAGGTCCTTAAGAGAACACACACAGGTGAGAAACCTTACAAGTTTGATGTTTGTGGTGCTTCTTTTACTCATGCTGGCCATCTGAATTGTCATAAGAGATCACATACATGTGAGAAACCTTACAAGTGTGATGTTTCTAGTGCTTCTTTTACTCATGCTGGCAGTCTGAAGGTCCATAAGAGAACACATACAGGAGAGAAACCTTACAAATGTGATGATTGTGGTGCTTCTTTTACTCATGCTGGCAGACTGACGACCCACAAGAGAACACACACAGGAGAGAAACCTTACATGTGTCATGATTGGGGTGCTTCAGTTACTGGTGCTGGCAGTATGAAGGTCCATAAGAGAATGCATACAGGAGAGAAACCTTACAAGTGTGATGTTTGTGGTGCTTCTTTTACTCATGCTGGCCATCTGAATTACCTTAAAATATCACATACAGGTGAAAACTCTTACAAGTGTGATGTTTGTGGTGCTTCTTTTACTGAAGCTGGCAGTTTTACAACCCACACGAGAACACACACAGGTGAGAAACCTTACAAGTGTGATGTTTGTGGTGCTTCTTATACTGATGCTGGCAGTCTCAAGGTCCATAAGAGAACTTATACAGGAGAGAAACCTTACAAGTTTGATGTTTGTGGTGCTTCTTTTACTCATGCTGGCCATCTGAATTGCCATAATAGATCACTTACAGGTGAGAAACCTTACAAGTGTGATGTTTGTGGTGCTTCTTTTACTCATGCTGGCAGTCTGAAGGTCCATAAGAGAACTTATACAGGAGAGAAACCTTACTAGTGTGATGTTTGTGGTGCTTCTTATACTGATGCTGGCAGTCTCAAGGTCCATAAGAGAACTTATACAGGAGAGAAACCTTACAAGTTTGATGTTTGTGGTGCTTCTTTTACTCATGCTGGCCATCTGAAATGCCATAATAGATCACATACAGGTGAGAAACCTTACAAGTGTGATGTTTGTGGTGCTTCTTATACTGATGCTGGCAGTCTCAAGGTTCATAAGAGAACATACAGGAGAGAAACCTTACTAGTGTGATGTTTGTGGTGCTTCTTATACTCATGCTGGCCATCTGAATTGCCATTAGAGATCACATTACTCTTGCTGGCAGTCTGAAGGTCCATAAGAGAACACATACAGGAAAGAAACCTTTCAAGTGTGATGTTTGTGGTGCTTCTTTTACTCATGCTGGCAGTATGAAGGTCCATTAGAGAACACATACATGAGAGAAACCTTACAAGTGTGATGTTTGTGGTGCTTCTTTTACTCATACTGGCAGTCTGAAGGTCCGTAAGAGAACATATACAGGAGAGAAACCTTACTAGTGTGATGTTTGTGGTGCTTCTTTTGCTCATGCTGGCCATATGAAGAGACATAAGAGAACACATACAGGAGAGAAACCATACAAGTGTGATGTTTGTGGTGCTTCTATTACTGAAGCTAACAGTTTTATGACCCACATGAGAACACACACAGGTGAGAAACCTTACAAGTGTGATGTTTGTGGTACTTCTTATACTGATGCTGGCAGTCTCAAGGTCCATAAGAGAACACATACAGGAAAGAAACCTTATTATTGTGATGTTTGTGGTGCAAGTTTTACTCATGCTGGCCATCTGAATTGCCATTAGAGATCACATTACTCTTGCTGGCAGTCTGAAGGTCCATAGGAGAACACATACAGGAAAGAAACCTTTCAAGTGTGATGTTTATGGTGCTTCTTTTACTCATGCTGGCAGTATGAAGGTCCATTAGAGAACACATACAGGAGAGAAACCTTACAAGTGTGATGTTTGTGGTGCTTCTTTTACTCATGCTGGCCATCTGAATTGTCATAAGAGATCACATACATGTGAGAAACCTTACAAGTGTGATGTTTCTAGTGCTTCTTTTACTCATGCTGGCAGTCTGAAGGTCCATAAGAGAACACATACAGGAGAGAAACCTTACAAATGTGATGATTGTGGTGCTTCTTTTACTCATGCTGGCAGACTGACGACCCACAAGAGAACACACACAGGAGAGAAACCTTACATGTGTCATGATTGGGGTGCTTCAGTTACTGGTGCTGGCAGTATGAAGGTCCATAAGAGAATGCATACAGGAGAGAAACCTTACAAGTGTGATGTTTGTGGTGCTTCTTTTACTCATGCTGGCCATCTGAATTACCTTAAAATATCACATACAGGTGAAAACTCTTACAAGTGTGATGTTTGTGGTGCTTCTTTTACTGAAGCTGGCAGTTTTACAACCCACACGAGAACACACACAGGTGAGAAACCTTACAAGTGTGATGTTTGTGGTGCTTCTTATACTGATGCTGGCAGTCTCAAGGTCCATAAGAGAACTTATACAGGAGAGAAACCTTACAAGTTTGATGTTTGTGGTGCTTCTTTTACTCATGCTGGCCATCTGAATTGCCATAATAGATCACTTACAGGTGAGAAACCTTACAAGTGTGATGTTTGTGGTGCTTCTTTTACTCATGCTGGCAGTCTGAAGGTCCATAAGAGAACTTATACAGGAGAGAAACCTTACTAGTGTGATGTTTGTGGTGCTTCTTATACTGATGCTGGCAGTCTCAAGGTCCATAAGAGAACTTATACAGGAGAGAAACCTTACAAGTTTGATGTTTGTGGTGCTTCTTTTACTCATGCTGGCCATCTGAAATGCCATAATAGATCACATACAGGTGAGAAACCTTACAAGTGTGATGTTTGTGGTGCTTCTTATACTGATGCTGGCAGTCTCAAGGTTCATAAGAGAACATACAGGAGAGAAACCTTACTAGTGTGATGTTTGTGGTGCTTCTTATACTCATGCTGGCCATCTGAATTGCCATTAGAGATCACATTACTCTTGCTGGCAGTCTGAAGGTCCATAAGAGAACACATACAGGAAAGAAACCTTTCAAGTGTGATGTTTGTGGTGCTTCTTTTACTCATGCTGGCAGTATGAAGGTCCATTAGAGAACACATACATGAGAGAAACCTTACAAGTGTGATGTTTATGGTGCTTCTTTTACTCATGCTGGCAGTCTGAAGGTCCGTAAGAGAACATATACAGGAGAGAAACCTTACTAGTGTGATGTTTGTGGTGCTTCTTTTGCTCATGCTGGCCATATGAAGAGACATAAGAGAACACATACAGGAGAGAAACCTTACAAGTGTGATGTTTGTGGTGCTTCTTTTACTCATGCTGGCCATCTGAATTATCTTAAAATATCACATACAGGTGAAAACTCTTACAAGTGTGATGTTTGTGGTGTTTTTTTTACTGAAGCTGGCAGTTTTACAACCCACACGAGAACACACACAGGTGAGAAACCTTACAAGTGTGATGTTTGTGGTGCTTCTTATACTGATGCTGGCAGTCTCAAGGTCCATAAGAGAACTTATACAGGAGAGAAACCTTACAAGTTTGATGTTTGTGGTGCTTCTTTTACTCATGCTGGCCATCTGAATTGCCATAATAGATCACTTACAGGTGAGAAACCTTACAAGTGTGATGTTTGTGGTGCTTCTTTTACTCATGCTGGCAGTCTGAAGGTCCATAAGAGAACTTATACAGGAGAGAAACCTTACTAGTGTGATGTTTGTGGTGCTTCTTATACTGATGCTGGCAGTCTCAAGGTCCATAAGAGAACTTATACAGGAGAGAAACCTTACAAGTTTGATGTTTGTGGTGCTTCTTTTACTCATGCTGGCCATCTGAAATGCCATAATAGATCACATACAGGTGAGAAACCTTACAAGTGTGATGTTTGTGGTGCTTCTTTTACTCATGCTGGCAGTCTGAAGGTCCATAAGAGAACTTATACAGGAGAGAAACCTTACTAGTGTGATGTTTGTGGTGCTTCTTTTACTCATGCTGACAGTCTGAAGGTCCATAAGAGAACACATACAGGAGAGAATCCTTACTAGTGTGATGTTTGTGGTGCTTCTTTTACTCTTGCTGGCAATCTGAATTGCCATTAGAGATCACATTACTCTTGCTGGCAGTCTGAAGGTCCATAAGAGAACACATACAGGAAAGAAACCTTACAAGTGTGATGGTTATAGTGCATCTTTTACTAAAGCTGGCCATATGAAGAGACATAAGAGAACACATACAGGAGAGAAACCATACAAGTGTGATGTTTGTGGTGCTTCTTCTACTGAATCTGGCAGTTTTACAACCCACACGAGAACACACACAGGTGAGAAACCTTACAAGTGTGATGTTTGTGGTGCTTCTTATACTGATGCTGGCAGTCTCAAGGTTCATAAGAGAACTTATACCGGAGAGAAACCTTACTAGTGTGATATTTGTGGTGCTTCTTATACTGATGCTATCAGTCTCAAGGTCCATAAGAGAACTTATACAGGAGAGAAACCTTACAAGTTTGATGTTTGTGGTGCTTCTTTTACTCATGCTGGCCATCTGAATTGCCATAATAGATCACATACAGGTGAGAAACCTTACAAGTGTGATGTTTGTGGTGCTTCTTTTACTCATGCTGGCAGTCTGAAGATCCATAAGAGAACACATACAGGAAAGAAACCTTACAAGTTTGATGTTTGTGGTGATTCTTTTACTTATGCTGGCAGTATGAATGTCCATAAGAGAACGCATACAGGAGAGAAACCTTACAAGTGTGATGATTGTGGTGCTTCTTTTACTCATGCTGGCAGTCTGACGACCCACAAGAGAACACACACAGGAGAGAAACCTTACATGTGTCATGATTGGGGTGCTTCAGTTACTGGTGCTGGCAGTATGAAGGTCCATAAGAGAATGCATACAGGAGAGAAACCTTACAAGTGTGATGTTTGTGATGCTTCTTTTACTCATGCTGGCCATCTGAATTACCTTAAAATATCACATACAGGTGAAAACTCTTACAAGTGTGATGTTTGTGGTGCTTCTTTTACTGAAGCTGGCAGTTTTACAACCCACACGAGAACACACACAGGTGAGAAACCTTACAAGTGTGATGTTTGTGGTGCTTCTTATACTGATGCTGGCAGTCTCAAGGTCCATAAGAGAACTTATACAGGAGAGAAACCTTACAAGTTTGATGTTTGTGGTGCTTCTTTTACTCATGCTGGCCATCTGAATTGCCATAATAGATCACTTACAGGTGAGAAACCTTACAAGTGTGATGTTTGTGGTGCTTCTTTTACTCATGCTGGCAGTCTGAAGGTCCATAAGAGAACTTATACAGAAGAGAAACCTTACTAGTGTGATGTTTGTGGTGCTTCTTATACTGATGCTGGCAGTCTCAAGGTCCATAAGAGAACTTATACAGGAGAGAAACCTTACAAGTTTGATGTTTGTGGTGCTTCTTTTACTCATGCTGGCCATCTGAAATGCCATAATAGATCACATACAGGTGAGAAACCTTACAAGTGTGATGTTTGTGGTGCTTCTTTTACTCATGCTGGCAGTCTGAAGGTCCATAAGAGAACTTATACAGGAGAGAAACCTTACTAGTGTGATGTTTGTGGTGCTTCTTTTACTCATGCTGACAGTCTGAAGGTCCATAAGAGAACACATACAGGAGAGAAACCTTACTAGTGTGATGTTTGTGGTGCTTCTTTTACTCATGCTGGCAATCTGAATTGCCATTAGAGATCACATTACTCTTGCTGGCAGTCTGAAGGTCCATAAGAGAACACATACAGAAAAGAAACCTTACAAGTGTGATGGTTATAGTGCATCTTTTACTAAAGCTGGCCATATGAAGAGACATAAGAGAACACATACAGGAGAGAAACCATACAAGTGTGATGTTTGTGGTGCTTCTTCTACTGAAGCTGGCAGTTTTACAACCCACACGAGAACACACACAGGTTAGAAACCTTACAAGTGTGATGTTTGTGGTGCTTCTTATACTGATGCTGGCAGTCTCAAGGTTCATAAGAGAACTTATACAGGAGAGAAACCTTACTAGTGTGATGTTTGTGGTGCTTCTTATACTGATGCTATCAGTCTCAAGGTCCATAAGAGAACTTATACAGGAGAGAAACCTTACAAGTTTGATGTTTGTGGTGCTTCTTTTACTCATGCTGGCCATCTGAATTGCCATAATAGATCACATACAGGTGAGAAACCTTACAAGTGTGATGTTTGTGGTGCTTCTTTTACTCATGCTGGCAGTCTGAAGATCCATAAGAGAACACATACAGGAAAGAAACCTTACAAGTTTGATGTTTGTGGTGATTCTTTTACTTATGCTGGCAGTATGAATGTCCATAAGAGAACGCATACAGGAGAGAAACCTTACAAGTGTGATGTTTGTGGTGTTTCTTTTACTTATGCTGGCCATTTGAATTGCCCTAACATATCACATACAGGTGAGAAACCTTACAAGTGTGATGTTTGTGATTCTTCTTTTACTCATGCTGGCAGTCTGAAGGTCCATAAGAGAACACATACAGGAAAGAAACCATACAAGTTTGATGTTTGTGGTGATTCTTTTACTTATGCTGGCAGTCTGAAGGTCCATAAGAGAACACATACAGGAGAGAAATCTTACTCGTATGATGTTTGTGGTGCTTCTTTTACTCATGCTGGCCATCTGAATTGCCATAAGAAATCACATTACTCATGCTGGCAGTCTGAAGGTCCATAAGAGAACACATACAGGAAAGAAACCTTACAAATGTGATGTTTGTGGTGCTTCTTTTACTCATGCTGGCAGTTTCAAGGTCCATAAGAGAACGCATACAGGAGAGAAACCTTACAAGTGTGATGTTTGTTGTGCTTCTTTTACTCATGCTTTCCATCTGAATAGCCATAAGAAGTCACATGAATCCTCACAGTCATGCTATCAGGAATGCCATAGTGATCATTGTGATCATTAGACACATTTAGGCAATTAATCCAGGATTTAGCAACATGAAATTCAGGAGTTATCACATGATCTCATAAAATACATACAATTTAGGTGATATATCCAATTCACCTTCAGGCATTATGAATCTTAACCATTCTAACATGCCGGTTGAATAAGTATTATTATGATGTGGCACAAACATTAATTCCTTATGTTTACAACATTGAAAATACATTTGAAAAAATCTAGCATTATTGAAGAAATGGAGAGATGGCTTGACGAGAAATTCTGCAGATAACAGTTGAAAAATCTTGATTTAATAAATTGTTGATGGTTTGGTATTAAGATGATTAGAAGAAAGCACATTCTATATAACTGTAATTGATGTAACACAGTATCTGTAGTTTAAAGATAAATGGTGAAATTATTATAGATTAATGGAGGGCATAGTCATGACTTGTGTTCTTTTTTTTTTAGTGAATAGAAATTAGTCCAAAAAAGTGACTAATAATGTTTAATTATGATAAGTTATTTGATTTTGGTTGAACATGGTTCATTATGTAAATTATTTTGAAAAATGTTGGGGATAAATGATGATTGAATAATTAGGGGGGAAGGCGTTCTGTTTTGAATTACGCTTGGTTTTTTTTTATGACTCATGATTTCTGGTTTCAGTTATTGTGCCTTGTTTGAAATAAGTATATTAAGTTGATGACTGTTAAGACTTGTTTAAAAAACTGTTATTATTTTGCTCGGAGTAAAGAGTTGGTTTAGATCAATAAGACTAGGCCTTATTGAATAAGCAATAAGATCCTTCGTTCAGATAACAATAAGCAAAAGACTTTGGACTATAAAGAGAGACATAATTGCCTTAGACTGGGTTTACTAAACCTGGAATAAACATGGAGTGAGTGCCATGAGCTTAGACGTGTAGAAATTGATAAAGAGTCATTTTTGTACTGGTCTGGGGGTGGATAATAGATAGTTGTGGTTGACAAGAATGAATTTACAGGTTTTAAGAAAAGTAGACGTGAGAAATGCTTATAAATTAAGAAGACAGCGTTAGGCAGCGCTAATAGAAAAACACATGGACTGAGTGCCATGTTTGGAAAATGAAGAGTTAGTTTAACTTGAGGGTGGCCAAAGATGGGGCTGTAGATAACAGCACATATCATAATGGTCAAGGATTAAATTAGATACGTTCATAATAAATGAACGATGAATACCAGGGATGGTTAAGAGGGATGCGATAATAGGAACACACATGGACTGAGTACCATGTTTGGCATGTGAAGGGTTGTTTTGGTCTGGGAGTAATCATAGACGAGACTGTGGATATCAGTACAGTACTTGGGGGATTAAATGATGAACAATGAATTGTAAGGCGAAGGGGAAGTAAGTATGTTCATAATAAATGAACATTGTCAATATTTTTTTTTTATGGTGCGGCTACGGCATAACCATGATCGAACATGGAATGAAAGCCATGGAGGTTTGGGAAGGTACGTAATAAGCAGACGATACTGATATAGTATAGACATGGGGTAAGGCACAGACATGAAGTCATATTTTACTGGATGTGGTTAACAGCACAGTTAATACAGGTCGAAGGTTAGATGAACTACTTTGAATAATGTAGGCTTACACGAAGGTGTTGTGATCATGGATAACAAGATTATTTAATATAAACAAACTTGAAGATAAACATATCATTTTCATATATTATATAATTTATATAGGTGTTTTTGAAAACTTTATTTCATAAAGTTTTGTGAGTGCAAGGGTGGATAAACGTGACTACTTCCTGTTATCTTTCCTTGGTGCGCACCATTTCTCTGTCTATCCTGTGTTGATCAGTTGATTTACAGGAGAGTATGATATGTTGTATTTCATAACGCATGATAATCTTCAATTTTTGTTTATATGCCAATGATTTGGATGGACATACCACTGTATTTTTGAAATATGTAAGCGGATTGCTGTGGTCTTACAGAAGTGAAAAAGAAGAAGAAGTATAATAAATGTCCACATGTAAGGTAAAGTGTTGTAATGATCAATACCAGAAGAGTGAGTGTGACTTACGAGGTACATCTAAATTATTTTAGTGAAACAGGTGAACTTTTAATAAAATAACAGGGTGCACAAAAAGGGGAATTGGTAAAATTTAGTTAGGAGAATAGCGGTTGGCTATAAATATTACGATTATTTGGGGTAAGGGAGTTAGGGATATAGAAATAGCGGATAGCTATCTCGAAGTTTTATAAAGAATGTCTTGAAGGGTTGTAGATGGAGGTAGGTAAGTTTTGGGTTAAGACTTTTCGGGGAAAAGTCTCATTGAGGGTAGAGAGGAATATAACAGAGTGTCTGTCTCTGTTAAGGGGATCTAGATGGGCTTGCAAGGGAAAAAGGGTCTAGCCTTCAATGCACGCGTGAGCACCCCGGTGAGATGAAAAGGTAACTAGGGATGCTCACGCGCTGATGTAAGGGTAGGAAACATATTAGTTATCAACTATAGCTCGAGCCGACAAGTCGTATGGTCAACATCTGGTCCTTGACTATTAACATCCACGATATGAGAAAATAAAGTAGAACTCACAAATACTACCAAGGTTTCGAGTTCTATTCACACCACCATACATTCGCCTCCAGCCCTGTTATATATCGGGTCAGATCTATCTATCTGTGTCTGTCTATAGCTAGGGGACTTAACCTAAGATATAGCAATGCTACTAAAAGTTATGTCCCTTTATATATTATTTCTTATGTTAAGTCATGTAATTTAATTATTAATTTTTAGAAAGTAAATAGCTGATTCTACAATAAAAAAAAAAAAAAAAAAAATATGACGGTTGCACGGGAATGAAAAGAAGCCAAGTAGAAAATTTCATCTCAATCGGATGGACCGTTATCGAACGCATCCAATACATCCCCACCCACCAACCCACCCACATACATTATGTTTTATAGATATAGATAAAAGGCACGCTGTGAGGCCGCGGGTAGTTATGCATATGCGTTTTAAGTTCAGTGCGCTGGTGGCGGGATATTTGAACCGTTACCTACATTGGTCAATTGGACTTCAACTTTAACTTCTTGTTCAGAAAGTAATCGCAGACTACAGAAAGTAAACATTCCTAGAAAATGAACCTCCTGTTGGGTTGATCGCAACCTCCTGCACAGGATGAATTAACTGTATAAATACAAAGGGAATACAATTACGTGATTTTGTGTTGAAGGTACTAATGTTGATGACTAAGACTAAAAGGATCACACAGATTTCATTATAAAAACTGTCTGTCATTTACTGCCAATATAGTACCTTGCGGTGTATGGCAGAGGGGTCTTTGAGCCTGAGGAATTAGGGCTGCTTGGCTAGTGCAGTCGCCGCGAACTGTGCAGGTTAGGATTTTCTTTTTGCCCCAGACAGAAAAAAATCCCACACCTTACCGAGGGATCAAACCCGGATCTCCCGAATGAGAGTCCGGCGTCAGCACATTTAACAAAATTAGATGGAACCTTGTGTCATCACGTAGGCGTTCATGGCTCTCCACAGATCTCGGTCTTTGGTTTTCTGGATCAACTCTGCTGCTGATATTCCCCCATGCCACCGTCTCAATCCATCCGGCATCACTTCTCTTGGTCTACCTCTGCCTCTCTTCCCCTCGATCTTTCCAGTTGTTGCGATGTTCTCCAATGCCTCTCTTCTCATCACATGACCGAAGAAAGCTGTTTGTCTCTGTCTTATTGTTGTATATAATGTTCTAGTTTCATTAGCCTGTTTCAGGCAGTCGTCGTTAGTTTGTAGGAGAACAAATTTAGGTTAGTAATAAACTAAACTGCCAACATAGTGGCAAAAGATATACGAGAAGTGTTAATATATTTAGTAAATATCAAAAACATGAATGAAATGCAAAGAAATGGGTACCTACATTTAGTTAGTGAGTGAGTTAGTTCGTTAGTTAGTTAGGTAGTCGAAATTCTAACTTCACGACAACGGGTCGTCCCCATTATACTCCGTTCCTGTGCCAGTTAATATCACACTAAATGTTCCCCACTGTCCAATGTGAAAAGTGGAACAGACAGGAGTCTCGGAATCTAACAGTCCGCACAGGTACACTGTTCATAATGCCGCCGCCAGATTTCCAACACAAAGGTCCCCCACGAAAACCAGTTCATCGTTGATGGAATCGGCAATCATCAGAAAGACCCCATTGACCAGGGTTTTCTTATAATGCTCTGTCTCTTTCTGCAGGGCGACGCGCCGAAAGCGTTGCATTAAGCACGGACTCCGTGGCTCCAGCGCTGACTCCCATGAGTCTCCTGAAAAATACACTAGTGAGCCGAAAATGCAAATCTGTCAACTTAGCAACAGCCGGTAGCCATTGTTCCGAACGTGCAGGTCACTGTACAACAAAGGCGGCCACGTAGAAGCATTCTACGAGAATATAATCGCTCACAGAGCGACTCCACACACTCACTCAGTAGCAGGGCGACGAAACCATATACTACCAGTCCAGCATGAGGAAAATGAAAACCGCAGATACAAAAATAAATACTCCAGAGGCGTAGCGGTTCAATGCCTAACCGCCATGCTGGGGACCGGAAGTTATTCCTCGCGTACATACAGACTGTCAATGAGATCCTTGTGGATATCACAGCTGTGCATATTCGTCAGTATTGATGCGGCTGAAAGCCTTATCGTTGGATCATGTTGTAACGAATTAGTCAAGCACCAGGCTTCAGTTTTAGGAGCACCTAACGTGATAACGGGGTCTTTCAAACACTCGTAGACTGTCTGATGTTGCCTTGTCATGAACATCATGCACCAGAGAACCACGCCCAAGGAGTACACTTCTAGCTGTGTAGGATCAACCCATGTGAAACACGATATTTCTGGAGCACGGAAACACGTTGCGCCACCAATGTTTTCCGCATCAACCACAGTGGAGCTTCGAAGGACGACAAATGATAATCCAAAATCTCCAAGGACTGCATCGTTGTTTGTGTTGATCAAAATATTGTCTTGTTTGATATCGCTGTGTACTATTCTCTTCTGATCATTGAGATAACGCACATCACACATCCGGGTGGAGTACTTGAGACAACTCCGAGGTCATGTTGCAAGCTTGGAAGTCAAGGTTGCGTTAGGATATGCAACTAACTCTAACTCTAACTTAAAACATGACCTATATTTATATAATGCTTCCTGAACGCTGGTATTAATCAAGTGTTTGCACCCTTGTTACTCTGAAAATACTATTTAGATTTCGTTTATATACATATCTGATACCCAAGTGCTACATTAGTATGCTAACATTAGTAGTACATGAAAGTTTTTTTTTTTTTAAAGATTATTATTAACATAAATTTAATAAAGGTAATAAGTAATATCCCATAAGGGTTTTCTTATAAGGCTCGGTCTCTTTCCGTAGGGCGACCCGCCGAAAGCGTCGCATTAAGCACAGCTGTAATATCCACAAGGACCTCACTGACAGTCTGTATGTACGCGAGGAATAACTTCCGGTCCCCAGCATGGCGGTTAGGCATAGGGTCTGACAGTAAGGGTGTTGAGAGATATATGGGAATTCACGGGGATATGAACAAATGACATTGGAAATATTGACTCACTTAAAGGAAAAAGCCCAACAGATGGGGCTGGTTATCAATCAAGATAAGACAGAATATATGGTAATTTCAAGAGACGGAATGGCTAAAAACTCTGGCCACATACAAATAGATAATATGATCATTAAAAGAACGGAAACATACAGATACCTGGGTACAATCTTCAACTGCTCCAACATCATAAGGGAAGAAATACAAACTAGAATCAACTCTGGAAATAAGATATACTATGCACTACAACATCTACTAAAATCAAAGGCGCTATCTCGTAACACCAAAATCACAATATACAAAACACTGATCAGACCAGTTGTGCTGTATGGCTCTGAAACCTGGAGTACAACGAAAGGAGACGAAGCCTTGTTACAAACCTTTGAGAACAAAATTTTAAGACGCATCTTTGGACCCATTAGGGATACACAAAGTGGAGAGTGGAAAAGAAGAAGTAACAAAGATATTTATGATCTGTTTCAATCAATCATGTGCCATGCCGGAAAGCGTGGGCGGTCATGATTCGCCATTTCACTCGATCACCAGAGTCGTGGATCAGCTCAGTGTTCCTGTCTCGTCCATGCCATGTGGCCAAGCCATCCAGGTATTTTCCTCTCGGTCTTCCTCTTGGTCTGTTCCCTTCGATCTTGCCAGCTGTCACTAAGTTCTCCAGTCCATTTCTTCTCATAACATGTCCAAAAAATTTTGACTGTCTACGTCTAATTTCTCTAATCAATCTACGATTTTCATTTGTCTCTTGTAGTACTTGGTCATTAGTTTTTCTATCTGTTTAAGTCCCCGCTAATCACTGGTATCATGAAGGCTAATAGACTACAATGGCTGGGGCATATAGAAAGAATGGAAGATAATACGGAAACAAAACTCGCTTACACTCAGGAAATAAATGACCGTAGACCCCGAGGTAGACCAAGAAGACGGTGGAGAGATAATACATATACAGACCTACAAGCACTTGGAATCAACGACTGGCAAGAGAAGGTCCACCAGAGAGACGAATGGAGACGGATTGTATTTGCAGCAAAGAACCTCAATGGCTCGGAAAGCTGAAGAAGAAGAAGAAGTAATATAGATTGGTTATTGTAATAAGTAATATAGATTAGTTATTGGAATGTCAGAACTATGTACCAGACGGGGAAAACTAGTCAGGTGTGTAGTGTTATGAAAGAATACAACCTAGAAATTCTTGGGATTAGCGAGTGCAGATGGACTGACTCAGGTAAGACATTTCTCAACTGTGAACAAAGACACATATTTTATTCAGGAAAAACCGACAACCATCATTCGAGCGGAGTAGCTATCATCATGTCAAAAAATGTAGAAAGATCACTGATCAGCTGGGAACCAGTAAATGATAGAATCATAACAGCGCGTTACCAAACGAAATATTTCGAGCTAACAATCATACCGGCGGTAGCGTAGCTACCAGCAGGGCCTCCCAAGCCAGACAGGTCAAAGGGTAGAGGTCAGACAAAGAGAAACACGCTGGTCCTCCAGGTTGGGGGTTGAAGCGTGGGGTTAACATCCCCACCTTTGTAAAAACCTTTCTTTGTTACGAAACAAATACATGAGCCTCGATGTCGGACTGACTTATCTGGACAACGACCTTGGAACGTTAAAGGACTTTTGAGATTTGGAACATGGAATGTACGGACACTATATCGAGCTGGAGCGGCCGAAGAACTAACCCGGGAGCTGATTGAATATCAAATGGATATAACAGCAATTCAAGAAATAAGGTGGCCAGGAGAGGGTACTTTAGAGCAAAATGGAATGATTATAATATATGGAGGAAACACCCAAAATAAACATGAATTAGGAACAGGATTTGTCATCAAAAAAGAGTTATGGGGGAACGTTTTAAACTTTAAAGCTTTTAATGACAGTATTAGTAAATTACGAATAAAAGGTAAATGGAAAAATATAACGATGATTAATGTACATGCACCTACTGAAGAGAAAGAAGATGATATTAAAGAAGACTTTTATAATGATCTGGAAGATGTCATAGAAGAAACCCCCAAACAGGACATCCTGATTGTGCTGGGAGACTTCAATGCAAAAATAGGTAGAGAGCAAACTAATAAAAAAGTGGCCGGTATGGAAAGCCTACATACAACTTCAAATGATAATGGTTGGAGAGTCATCAACCTGGCAGAAGCCAAAGGACTGCAGGTTAGCAGTACCAGACTACAAAGAAAGGATATACACAAACAAACTTGGAAATCATGTGACAAGAGAACCTATAATCAAATAGATCACATTTTAATTAACAACAGAAATGCATCAAACGTACAGCAAGTCAGAAGTTATAGAGGAGCTGAGTGCCACAGTGACCACTTCCTCGTTGGAGCAAAATTTAAAATAAAACAAGAGAGCTTTCTATACTAAATTACAAAGATTACACCCAACATATAACAGAGAAAAACTGCAAGACATTACAGTCAAAGAGAAATTTACAGATGAAATAAAATGTAAACTTGAAACTCTGCAAAACCCTTTGGAGGAAAGCATTGACCAAACTTGGTTGAACATCAAGAATACAATTCAGTCTACCGCAGAAGAATGTCTCGGTGTGTTAACCACGCATAGAAAGAACAGATGGTTCAATCAAAAATGTGAAGAAGCAGTCATTAGGAAGAAGCATGCCAGACATGTATGGTTAAATGACATCAATAACATCCAAAAGGAAGAGCATTATAGAAATGAATGTAAAGAGGCTACAAAAATAGTCAGACAGCAGAAGCGAGAATATATGAGTAATATAATCAAAGATATGGAAACTAATCACCAGAAAAATGAATCCAGAAATTTTTTTAAAGAACTGAAGTCAATGAAACGAGGGCACCAACAAAACACATATGGTTTAAAAGACAAAAATGGGAATATGATAAATACCAATGAGGAAATGTGCAACACATGGAAAGAATATTTTATTGAATTACTAAATTGTGAAGCTCCAAGTAACATTTTCTCACAGGAAGAGGTTCTAACATGCGAACCACAAATTGAAGAACCTACATTTGAAGAAATCCTATATGTAATCACACGACTTAAAAACAATAAGGCAACTGGGACTGATGGAATTGCTGCTGAATTTATAAAGGCAGGTGGCCATGCATTACATCTAAAGCTATACGAACTAATAATAAAAATCTGGAGGACAGAAGAATTACCCCATGACTGGAAAGAGTCATTATTGATACCTGTCAGAAGTCGGGGTGCCCCACCGGCTAGATGAATGTATTATTCACTGGCGAGCAACCCCAGATAGTCAGAAACTGACTAGGGACAAAATCTATATGGCTGAACTACAGATTAAGCCCTTGAATATCCAACGTACAGTTCCTAGTGGCTCGTTACAAAATTGAAATGAACTGTGCTGAATATTCGCCAAGGATGGGAAGGAGAAGGTTAGTTAGAATAGATTTTTACGTCTGAATTAAAGTGTAAAGACAACTATTCCAGTACAGGTTTTTCTCCCTGACTGCTCCCTTCCTTGGTGTGTAAGTGAACCCCCACCAATGTACACACACAACACGTATGCACAATTGGAATTAAAATATAACGACAGAACTATGAGTTACAATACTACAACATTTATTTGCTAATCATAACAATAGACATCGGATGATTGTCAATATGAGGATGATAAAATCATATAACATATTGTGATGAGAAACATTACGTAACTTTACTTGTTACTTCATCTATCTGGAACTGTGGTCCAGATCCCCACTCTCCAGTAGACTCAACAAAGAAAAAGAACAGCTTGCCGGTATTCTGAGATCCTGTCAGTCCTGACACTCCCTAGTCATAACTCGTTCTTGAGATCTATAACATAGGTGCTCCTTGTGAGAGCTTGAAAGAAAGTCAAGAATGTGTTATATCAGTTCTACATCAGCGCAATCCTAATTAAAACATATCATAACACAAACATATACAATGACCAGTCTGGCCAAGTTTATCTTTCAGCTCGACTGCGTTCACCATCCTCCTTCTCCCTACTGTCTTTAGTCTGGGACGGGCTTTTCAATTGTCACACACGCCTGTAATGATTACATTTCTGCCGCCCCATGTCCATGTCGCTAATACAGAAATTCTGTGTCGTACAGCCGCTCCGTCCAATGTTAGTTTAGCAGCTCACAGGGTCGGTAAGGGTATTATAACAATGCCTGATCATCCGGGCTTGCAAGCCGTGACCCGTAGCTGTGCCAGGTTTCCATGCATTACCGTGGACGCACGCCCACAATACACTGAGAAAGTTTAGCACCATATACCAATTGTGTGTAATGTCTGTACCATTACACCTCTGCTTCCAACACCATCATTGGCCAATGTGCCAATGCACAGACAATAGCATAACACTTCATATTGGTAGGTTTGCATATGACAAATCAATATATCAAACATCCAATACACATAAACATATTGATTAAACTAGACATATTATGATACTTTAACATCATAGCACAATGCACTAGTTAGTTTATGAAATTACACATACATACATCCAACATATCCGTAAACATTATATTACTTCAAGATGGACATCTAATTATACTCGACATAATAGCATCAGTCATTATTAATGAGTACTAATATTGTATAGCTACAAAATGAGATATACAACAAGTCTAATTGAAGTTACCACACAGACCAGCCATATTTGCTGAGCTGCCCGGTTTAATCACACTTAGTTACTGCTGTTGTAAGAATTAAATAAATAGTCAGTTGACTATATTCTGTACAACAAATGCACACACCAAAAGCAACTAGGATAGTGTACAAAGAAATGACAAGCATCTACCAAGACACCTAAAAGTCTACCCAGACAAGATCTGTCTCACATAAGGCTCTATTTCTCAGAAGAATAACACTTTAAAGCAATATGATATTGAACGCAGAACTTAGAAAGAACACTCAAGTAATCTATGACAATGATCGTTCTTGCAATAACCTAGATCAGATATAGACTGAAAATCGGTCCATCCATCTAAGAAACTAAGAGACTAAGGGACTAGTTACTAAGAAATAATTCCTAGCAGCCAACATAATATTCATGCATATGACTACAGACATTGAGATAGTTCCTACCTGTTCTGAAGTCAAACTTAATCTGACATAAAACAGGCTAGGGACCCTTATTTAAGCTAAGTCAAGCAGACCATATTATCTCCTTGGTATTCCCGTCATAAATTCTTCTTATCTCCTCCTGACAGTAATTGCCCTTATCATTGCAACTGGCCATCACACCTTGCTCCTCTGTCTGGCCCCAAGGCCTCAGTGTTAATTGTCTTATCAGACCTGGTTCACACCTCCCTGAGTCTGCCAGTCAGAGTGGGTGGGGCTTAGTTTACAGCCCTGGGGCTATTATCTTTCCCTGGGTCAATGTTGTTCACACCTGGCGATTT
Organism: Cepaea hortensis; assembly: GCA_963921405.1. Classification (NCBI taxonomy): domain Eukaryota; kingdom Metazoa; phylum Mollusca; class Gastropoda; order Stylommatophora; family Helicidae; genus Cepaea; species Cepaea hortensis. Next base: position 90,359,756 of record OY992884.1, on the reverse strand, counting down.
CCTACCTGTGCTTATCAGGTGTCATGCCTGGTCAGTTTTAATTACACAGTCCATGGCCCCTTCATTGTTGATTCAGCATGTCTGGGTCAGCAGTTTCCCAAGGTGTATACTAATTATCTAGTTGCCATTTTACTTGCCATCTGCAAGCTTACGTCATGGCTAGAGGCTTCTTGTGAATAATCTTACCTCACGACTAGATAATTTTGGAGTAGTGTGATTAATTCATTCTTTCTCAATTTGGCCTCTCAAATTTGGAGACCGAGAAAAATATTCTGGGATGTTAAGGCGGCCAATTCGTGACAGAGCTTTCCCCTTAAAAAAAAAGTTTCTGCCAGAAATCTTTTGTCAAAGCACGCCGTACATCCCAGAATAATGCCTAAGCACTCTCCGTTCTGTATCTGCCTAAAGGTTTCCAATATTCCTTGTGGCAGTGGGTTGTCCTGCTTCTGCATAAAGACGTCCCATTTCCATAACCCAAAGATACTCTGGATAGATCCTTGTACCTGGTTTTCGGCCGGGATTCCATGCAATAGCTTGGTAAAATCCGGTAATTGTCAGGAGGATGTATTTTTACCCTTCTGGGAAAGATCACAATCAACGGGATTCTTCGGCGCCTCTGGGCAACGGTCTTAGTCCATTCCCTCACGTGATTTACTCCTTTCAGCCGAGGATGTACCCGTAGTGAGGTCTTGCATAAGCTGGCCACCGCAAAGCTTGTCTCCGTGATTTTCCTCCATCCATTATAGATTCTGAACAGATTCATCAATATCTTCCTTTTGAAAGGAATAATGTTACACATCATGGTCCCATGATATAAATTCAACTGGCGCTTTCCTCCTTCAAAGTTGGGCGTAACAATCTTCCCTCCTCGGTGTCGCGGTTTCTTCCCCTGATAATCAGTTAACGGGCTGAGTTTCTCTGCATTAGAGTTTCGTGTGAAAACCGTGCTAGAAATTGGAAATTTAGTGTGCCAAGTTGTCCAGCCTTGAGAAATAACATAGTTACTCCAGGGCGATAAAGTGGTGTTACTTTTGAATAAAGTATCCACAAATAGCTGATCTACTCCTATCAAATCGACCTGACTGAAGGGTAGATTGAGTCCTAAGAGTGTTGATTCCAAACCACTCTTGACTTCTGTTACTTCAGGTCCCTGTTGCTGGAATTCCCTGATAACTTCAGCTATAGCGATGCTAGCAGTTTCTACCTCCATCTTGTGTGAAGAGTTTTCTTTGCTAGTAACTACAGACAATGTTGTCTGCACAAAATCAGAATCCATATTCTGGCTCCTAACAATTCCCTGTGTTTCCTGAGTCTCCGAACTGGTATACTGTAAGATAACAACTGGAAATGTTTCCTGGTCTGGATGTTCCTCTCTGGTCATGCTTTCATGGGCTAAGTCCAGTTGAGGTACATCCTGTGATAGGCTGGTGTCTACACAATCCATCACACTAGGTAAATGATTTGAACTGAGATCTAGTGTCTTGTCCTGAGCTGCAGCCTCAAAGATCACAAAGGGTTCCGGGTCTTCCTTCATCCCACTGTCAGTCAAATTTAATCCCACTTCTTCCTCGTCTGGGCTGAAGGGAATAATAAAGTCGGTTACCTCTCGATCTCCGACCTCCTTAAAAGATGTCCTCAGGTCCTCTTCTTCTTGAGTTTCACCCCTCGTTGAAGTAAAATGAGATTCCTGGGAGTCTTGTACTGGCGGACCAGTTAAACTATCTGAACTGATAATTAGTGATTCTTCCCGCGTTGCCGTAATGAAATTCACCTGGGATTCCGTTCCTTCCTTCCTCCCTATTTCAGTCAGATGTAATTCCACTTCGTGATTCTGTGAACCGAAGGGAATGTGAGAATTGGCTAGGTCTCCGCCTGCGACCTCATTAAAGGTTGTCTTCAGTTCCTCTTTCTCTCGAGATTCATTTCTCGTAGCAGTCAAGTGGTTTTCCTGAAGGTCCTCTACTGTCAAACGACTATTGCCGTGGTGCAAACAGTTATCACGTTTGTGACTGTTTGAAATGCCCTTGGCACGTTTTTTCTTCCCTCTTTTCCGTTTAGGACTGGGTCGAATGAGAACCTGTAGTTCCCGGTCCACTACCTCTGATTCTGCGGTGGGTGGCAAAGATGTCCCTTCCTTCCTGGTTGGGTGAGCATCCATATCTCCTACCTTATGTTCCGCTAGAAAGGTTAGCTTCTCCGCATTGACTGCTTCCATATGCGTTTTTTCCATCTTTACTCCTTCAGTTTTTCTACGCTCTTGTGCTTCAAAGAACTCATCATCTTCTTTAAACATAATTTCTTCTTCTTGGTCCCACCATTCTAACTCTGCTATGATATATGTTTCTAGTTGCTCTCCCTCTAAGCCTTCTCTTATGCCCCACCCTCTCGCGGTCTCTGAGAAATCTGCGCGCGCCTTCAGATCCTCTTCAAGATTCCGGTAAAGCAAGAACATAATTGCTAATGACTATATTCAGGTTAGCTCCTATGTATATATCAAAAATCAGATCTACTAGAAAGACAAGAGTTAACTACTGACAGTCTACGCTATCCAATGTGTATAGTTTAGCCTCAGTAGTTAAAGACAACTGAAAATAATATTCAAGTAGTACCTGGCGACAGCAGTGAAGTAAGTGTGAGAGATATACTACACAGTAATCAACAGTAATATTTACCTAAATAAACATTAAAATGCACTGCATACATGTCAAGATGAACATGGCATATATTAGCATAAAATTGCAAATCAGTCAAGCAGTTAAATCATCAAACACATCAATGTAAATATGATTAAAGTGTTCAATTATCAATAAATGATTAATGATAACACTAAATGATAGATGATGGTATTTTTCTCATAAGTTCTTATCTGTTATACTTTTGAAAAGTTATATATGTACTCTGAAACTTCCTCAACTAAAAGTAGCTACATTTGATGATAGTCTATTTTGATGATTGAAGATTACAAGAGTTAACTTTTAAAAATCGTATGTCTAGGGTCTAGTAGAATCACTATGATTACTAGAATCCTGGTTTGGAATCCCGGACGAGCCCCCAATCTGTCAGAAGTCGGGGTGCCCCACCGGCTAGATGAATGTATTATTCACTGGCGAGCAACCCCAGATAGTCAGAAACTGACTAGGGACAAAATCTATATGGCTGAACTACAGATTAAGCCCTTGAATATCCAACGTACAGTTCCTAGTGGCTCGTTACAAAATTGAAATGAACTGTGCTGAATATTCGCCAAGGATGGGAAGGAGAAGGTTAGTTAGAATAGATTTTTACGTCTGAATTAAAGTGTAAAGACAACTATTCCAGTACAGGTTTTTCTCCCTGACTGCTCCCTTCCTTGGTGTGTAAGTGAACCCCCACCAATGTACACACACAACACGTATGCACAATTGGAATTAAAATATAACGACAGAACTATGAGTTACAATACTACAACATTTATTTGCTAATCATAACAATAGACATCGGATGATTGTCAATATGAGGATGATAAAATCATATAACATATTGTGATGAGAAACATTACGTAACTTTACTTGTTACTTCATCTATCTGGAACTGTGGTCCAGATCCCCACTCTCCAGTAGACTCAACAAAGAAAAAGAACAGCTTGCCGGTATTCTGAGATCCTGTCAGTCCTGACACTCCCTAGTCATAACTCGTTCTTGAGATCTATAACATAGGTGCTCCTTGTGAGAGCTTGAAAGAAAGTCAAGAATGTGTTATATCAGTTCTACATCAGCGCAATCCTAATTAAAACATATCATAACACAAACATATACAATGACCAGTCTGGCCAAGTTTATCTTTCAGCTCGACTGCGTTCACCATCCTCCTTCTCCCTACTGTCTTTAGTCTGGGACGGGCTTTTCAATTGTCACACACGCCTGTAATGATTACATTTCTGCCGCCCCATGTCCATGTCGCTAATACAGAAATTCTGTGTCGTACAGCCGCTCCGTCCAATGTTAGTTTAGCAGCTCACAGGGTCGGTAAGGGTATTATAACAATGCCTGATCATCCGGGCTTGCAAGCCGTGACCCGTAGCTGTGCCAGGTTTCCATGCATTACCGTGGACGCACGCCCACAATACACTGAGAAAGTTTAGCACCATATACCAATTGTGTGTAATGTCTGTACCATTACACCTCTGCTTCCAACACCATCATTGGCCAATGTGCCAATGCACAGACAATAGCATAACACTTCATATTGGTAGGTTTGCATATGACAAATCAATATATCAAACATCCAATACACATAAACATATTGATTAAACTAGACATATTATGATACTTTAACATCATAGCATAATGCACTAGTTAGTTTATGAAATTACACATACATACATCCAACATATCCGTAAACATTATATTACTTCAAGATGGACATCTAATTATACTCGACATAATAGCATCAGTCATTATTAATGAGTACTAATATTGTATAGCTACAAAATGAGATATACAACAAGTCTAATTGAAGTTACCACACAGACCAGCCATATTTGCTGAGCTGCCCGGTTTAATCACACTTAGTTACTGCTGTTGTAAGAATTAAATAAATAGTCAGTTGACTATATTCTGTACAACAAATGCACACACCAAAAGCAACTAGGATAGTGTACAAAGAAATGACAAGCATCTACCAAGACACCTAAAAGTCTACCCAGACAAGATCTGTCTCACATAAGGCTCTATTTCTCAGAAGAATAACACTTTAAAGCAATATGATATTGAACGCAGAACTTAGAAAGAACACTCAAGTAATCTATGACAATGATCGTTCTTGCAATAACCTAGATCAGATATAGACTGAAAATCGGTCCATCCATCTAAGAAACTAAGAGACTAAGGGACTAGTTACTAAGAAATAATTCCTAGCAGCCAACATAATATTCATGCATATGACTACAGACATTGAGATAGTTCCTACCTGTTCTGAAGTCAAACTTAATCTGACATAAAACAGGCTAGGGACCCTTATTTAAGCTAAGTCAAGCAGACCATATTATCTCCTTGGCATTCCCGTCATAAATTCTTCTTATCTCCTCCTGACAGTAATTGCCCTTATCATTGCAACTGGCCATCACACCTTGCTCCTCTGTCTGGCCCCAAGGCCTCAGTGTTAATTGTCTTATCAGACCTGGTTCACACCTCCCTGAGTCTGCCAGTCAGAGTGGGTGGGGCTTAGTTTACAGCCCTGGGGCTATTATCTTTCCCTGGGTCAATGTTGTTCACACCTGGCGATTTCCTACCTGTGCTTATCAGGTGTCATGCCTGGTCAGTTTTAATTACACAGTCCATGGCCCCTTCATTGTTGATTCAGCATGTCTGGGTCAGCAGTTTCCCAAGGTGTATACTAATTATCTAGTTGCCATTTTACTTGCCATCTGCAAGCTTACGTCATGGCTAGAGGCTTCTTGTGAATAATCTTACCTCACGACTAGATAATTTTGGAGTAGTGTGATTAATTCATTCTTTCTCAATTTGGCCTCTCAAATTTGGAGACCGAGAAAAATATTCTGGGATGTTAAGGCGGCCAATTCGTGACAATACCTATCTTTAAGAAAGGAGACAAGTTCCAATGTGGAAATTATAGAGGAATATCACTACTGTCCACAAGCTATAAGATACTATCCGCAGTATTACTAAATAGACTAAAACCATATTCAGAAGACATATTAGGTGACTACCAGGCGGGTTTTAGACAAAACAGATCAACAATAGATCAGATATTTATCTTACGACAAATAGCCGAGAAACATTGGGAATATAAAAGAGATCTCCATAACATTTTTGTGGATTTTAAAAAGGCTTATGATAGTGTCCATAGGAATAGTCTATGGAATGCTATGCAGGAATTTGGAATACCAAGGAAGTTAATCAACATGACCAGACTATGCATGGAAGATACTTATAATATAGTAACATATAAAGGCAGGAAATCAGACCCCTTCCAAATAACATCTGGCTTGAAACAGGGTGATGCACTATCGCCGCTACTCTTCAATCTGGCTCTAGAGAAAGTTGTAAGGAAGGTAAAGGAGGAATGTGATATTGGAGGAACATCCAAGCTGCTTGGTTATGCAGATGATATAGATATTATAGGGCAAAGTGAACAAAAGACATTGGAAATATTGACTCACTTAAAGGAAAAAGCCCAACAGATGGGGCTGGTTATCAACCAAGATAAGACAGAATATATGGTAATTTCAAGAGACGGAATGGCTAGAAACTCTGGCCACATACAAATAGATAATATGACCATTAAAAGAACGGAAACATACAAATACCTGGGTACGATCTTCAACTGCTCCAACATCATAAGGGAAGAAATACAAACTAGAATCAACTCTGGAAATAAGATATACTATGCACTACAACATCTACTAAAATCAAAGGCGCTATCTCGTAACACCAAAATCACAATATACAAAACACTGATCAGACCAGTTGTGCTGTATGGCTCTGAAACCTGGAGTACAACGAAAGGAGACGAAGCCTTGTTACAAACCTTTGAGAACAAAATTTTAAGACGCATCTTTGGACCCATTAGGGATACACAAAGTGGAGAGTGGAAAAGAAGTAACAAAGACATTTATGATCTGTTTAAGTCCCCGCTAATCACTGGTATCATGAAGGCTAATAGACTACAATGGCTGGGGCATATAGAAAGAATGGAAGATAATAGGGAAACAAAACTCGCTTACACTCAGGAAATAAATGACCGTAGACCCCGAGGTAGACCAAGAAGGCGGTGGAGAGATAATACATGTACAGACCTACAAGCACTTGGAATCAACGACTAGCAAGAGAAGGTCCACCAGAGAGACGAATGGAGACGGATTGTATTTGCAGCAAAGAACCTCAATGGCTCGGAACGCTGAAGAAGAAGAACAATCATACAGTGTTACGCACCTACCAATGACGATACAGACATCAACAAAGATAATTTCTATGAACAACTAATTGGTATCATCAACTCATCTCCCAAGCACGACATTGTTGTTGTAATGGGTGGTTTCAACGCCAAGATAGGGTCTGACAATAAGGGTGTTGAGAGATATATGGGAATTCACGGCTTAGGGGATATGAACCAAAACGGAGAGAGACTACTAGAATTCTGTGAAATTGCAAATCTGATAGTAGCAAACTCTTTATTTCCGCACAAAGATATACACAAAATCACGTGGAACTCGCCTGATAGCATCACAAAAAATCAGATAGACCATTTTTGCATTAATGCCAAATTCCGTTCATCAGTACAAGACGTCAGAGCCTACAGAGGTGCAGATGCTGGCAGTGATCACAATCTCTGCATTGCCAAACTAAAAATAAAGCTCAAGACTCTGCACAGATCACCCAGAATTAAGAAAATAAACTCACAGTCCCTACTGACTAAAGAACACCAACTCGCATTCAATTCAGAGGTACAAAGCATCTATGCTAACAAAGAAAGTATATCGAGCAATGTGAATATTAAAAACAACATTGAAGAAAATTGGAATTTCCTAAAAAATACCTTGCTATATGCTGCAACAAACACAGTCGGCTATGTACAAAGACAGAAGAAGAAGTGGCTAAGCGATAACACCTGGACGAAGATACAAGAAAGAAAACAAGCAAAACTAACACTTCTTTCTGCAAAAGACACCTCTACATATGAAACCCATAAGCAAAAACACTCTATGTTGGATAAAGAGGTGAAATCAAGCGCACGAAAAGACAAACAGAACTTTGTTCACAGCCTGGCCTCCGACGCCGAAGCAGCTGCCAGAACTGGAAACAACAGCTTCCTATGCAATCACTCACCTACACCAAATATACCCATCAAAGACAAACAAGGTAATCAATTGTTATCCGATGACCTTCAAAAGCAACGATGGGCAGAACATTTCAAAGAAATATTAAATAGACCGCAGCCTGATACTGTTCCGAACCTGGATGGAGAAATTACTATACCCCCACTAGATGCCTCCTGCGAGTCATTCACCATGGAAGAGACTAAAGCAGCCATCAAAAAATTGAAGAACAACAAAGCTGTTGGTGAAGATGACATCTCAGGAGAAATGCTAAAAGCAGCAGATGAGAACACCTTACAACGTTTATTACAGCTGATCAATGAAATCTGGCAAAGCGAATCCCCACCACAACAGTGGAAAGATGGTGTAATTTTCAAACTGCCTAAAAAGGGCGATATGTCTGATTGCAATAATTGGCGTGGTATCACTCTATTGTCAGTACCAGGAAAACTTTTTTGTAGCATGTTACTTGAGAGATTGAAAAAGGCTATAGATGAAAGGCTCAGAGAAGAACAAGCAGACTTCAGACCAAAACGGTCATGCATAGACCACATTTTCACCCTCAGAATAATCATTGAAGACTCCGTAGAATTCCAGTCGAAATTAATCACCAACTTTGTCGACTTTCAAAAAGCCTTTGACAGTATCCACCGTCCATCACTTTGGAATCTACTTAACATCTATGGTTTTCCTACCAAATATACCAGAGTCATAAAATCTTTCTACAAAGAGACACGTTGCTGCGTAAGAACAGAAACAGGCAACTATGACTGGTTCTCAGTCGAAACAGGAGTGAAACAGGGTTGTGTCTTATCACCGATGCTCTTTGGAATAGCTATCGATTGGGTCATGCGCAAATGCACAAACAACACAAATATGGGTATCCATTGGGTCGACAAAATTCTAGAAGACCTGGACTTTGCCGACGACATAGTGCTTTTGAGTTCAACACACCCGGATGCCCAAGAGAAAATAAACCACCTCCAAAATGTTTCAGGGCAAATTGGTCTCCAAATTAACACCACAAAAACAAAGACTATTGATCTTACCAACAGTTCAGATGACACCAAATTGAACAGCTACGTTCTTGAAAAAGTCAACAGCTTCACATACCTAGGAAGCAAAATGACATCTACAGGGGACTCAACACCAGAAATATCATCTAGAATCGCACTGGCATCTGGTGCCTTCAATAAACTGTCAAACATCTGGAAGTCAAAGACACTCAGCAAACACATAAAACTTAAAATCTTCAATTCTTGTGTGATTCCAGTGTTAACGTATGGATGTGACAGTTGGAAATCAACGGTAGCTTTAGATAAAAAATTAGATAATTTTGAGAACAAATGTCTTAGAAAACTTCTAAACATCCACTGGACAGACTTCAGAACCAATACGCAAATAAGACAAGAGACTAAGCAAGATACAGTATCCAATTTCATAAGAAGACGCCGTTGGAACTACATCGGCCATGTACTCAGAATGGACAAGACAAGACTCCCCTACCAAGCCCTCATATGGTCAACAGTAGGGAAAAGAAAACGGGGAAGACCAAGAGAGACCCTGCGTAGAACCATCGTTAGAGAAGGCTCAATAAATGGCCAAGTAAATATCCAAGATCTACAACAGGTAGCAGCGATCCGCCCAGCATGGAGAGTCAGGACTTCTGCCCTATGCGCCGCCTTAGGCTCAAGAGGAAAGACTAACTAATAAGTAATAAATAATAATTATTATGTGACTAAAATGAACTGAAGACATATTTATGTCGTATTCAGTTAAACAAAATTATATTATTAACCGTGTCAATGCCAAATATAGCCAAGAGAATTTTACATTTTACAACTAAATACGGATGACCGTATCTCCAATAAGTAAGGATCTGTCATAGTATCCATGTCTCCAATAAGTATAGATCTGTCATCAGATCCCTGTCTCCAGTAAGTATGCATCTGTAATCTTGTCCGTGTCTTCAGTAAATATAGATCTGTCATCACACCCGTGTCTCCAGCAAGTATAGAAGTGTTATGACATCCGTGTCTCCGGTAGGTATAGATCTCTCATATTCTACGTGTCTCCAGTACCTATAGATTTGTCATCACGTCAGTGCCTCCAGTACGTATAGATCTGTCATCACGTCTGTGTCTCCAGAAAGTATAGATCTATATCATGTCCGTTTTTCCAGTAAGACTAAATCTGTCATCACGTCAGTGTTTTCAGTATGTATAGATCTGTCATAGTGTCCGTGTCTCCAGTGAGTATAGCTCTTTTATATTATACGTGTCTCCAGTAAATAAAGATATGTTGTCTTGTACGTGTCTCCATTAAGTATATATCTGTAATCACGTACATGTCTCCAGTATGTATAGATTTGTCATATTGTCCGTGTCTCCAGTAAGCATATATCTTTCATATTCTCCATGTCTCCAGTAAGTATAGATCCTTCATCTCGTACGTATCACCAGTGTGTGTTTGATTTGCATATTGTCTTTGTCTCCAGTAGGTATAGATCTGACATATTATCCGTGTCTCTTGTAAGTATGCATCTGTCACGTGAGTTTGTGATTGTTCAGCCTTCTGGGGAAACCCGGTTGGTTAGTGGGCAGAATACCCATGGTATGTGGTGACCTCGCCGGTCACATTGTCCTTTTGTGTGGTCAAGGTCCTCGCAGCCTCAGACAATGGCCTGTCTGAGTTAGAAAGCTTAGGGTCGCGCGAGGCTCCTCCCTTAACACATACATGGTTCGAGGGTACCTGTCTAGGGAGGAGGGGCAGGGATGGACGCCTGAGCACTATAAGGAAATAAACCGCCCATCCAGAGCTGAGGTGGCCTCTAGTGTTTACACTAGCCCTGGTTCACTGCTGTGATAGCTGTCGCACGCCAATCTGATAAGTATGGCTTACTTAGTAAGCTTTGAGCTCAGAGCGTGGGCGACACTTTCCCTTTTGTTATTTTCTTTAACTCAAACTGTGATAATGAGATCATATAATATTTTTTTGCACTAATTTATAGTATTTAACATACTCGAATTCTAATCACAGCTGGTGTCGAACTTAAGAAACAAAACTTAAAAAAAAAAACAAAAAACAGAGCGCAGACACCAAGCACATTTGTCACTCGAATAAACACACACACGCGCGCGCGCGCACGAGCATATACACACATACATACACATTCACGCGCGCACACACACACACACACACACACACACACACACACACATTGTTGTAACCATCACTGGCTGGCTTCGATAAGTTAACATGTGTGACGGTGATGGATATAAGCTGACATAGCAGAACTTCAGAAATACATATAATCATTTTATTTCTATATTATACAAAGTAGCCGGCTGTCTGGCCGAGGGGTTAGCAGCTTTCTCCGTTAATCTCGAATACTCTCGTAGTCAACGTGAGCGGACGAGAATTAGAAGTGGTTCGAGTCACGCTAGTGACTTATGAGAGTATGCAGCCGGTCGCGCAGAATGCAATGGCAAACTACTGAGCGTAATCTTGCCAAGAAATCAACATGCAGGTGAAAGATGCTGATGTTGACAGAGATGTCCTGTAAAGGATATGCAAAAAAAAACAAAAAACATTATACAAAGTTAGCCAGGCAATATTGCTGAGGCTTCATAGCTGGCGGCACTCACTCATACACGTCTCAGACACTGGTGGTCTCCGATGCTCCTTTGTGATCTTGCTACATTTATTACACAACCATTAGCAATCTGATAACAGTTCCGTCATGTGGAATTAAATGCAAGTGTCTTTCTCTCTCATTGTTATCTAGAAGAAGTATGTTTCCTATAATGCAGAGACGACACTGCAATTGCGTCATGTATCCAAAGCAAACAGCTTTCGAGGACACTTTTTACACGGGTCGAGGAAAGCTGTCTTCGAAGAGTACACTAGTCTCCTTGTAATGTTTATTAGGTTTATTTTTATTTCGTCAATTCATTGACATATGTCTACAATCTTAATCGCTTGCTGTACTCACAACGTAAGATTAGACATGTTTGTCTATAGATACCACGCACATGCATGTTCCCTTACATAATCTAACACCCAGGTCCTGAACTATGTGTTGAGATGTGGAACAACAGATTGCCGTGTTTAAGTAGTGACTTGGGGTGAAAATTCAGACATTAACTTTTAATCTTTTGTTGTCTTAAATAGGTCCTCAGACCTGAATCGCCTCCGTCTGCCATGTCCTTTGTATGTCTTAGATTACTAATGCTTTCAATGAACTCTGACCCAATATTATTTGTCATCATAACGCATGCATCTGTCGGTCATACATTTGCAATGGATTACCTAAGAGAGTTTCACCGACATGTAAAGTGGTTCTTAATAATCCTTCAAGACATCACGTCTATCTCTCCCATCTCTCTCCCCTCTCTCTCTCTCTCTCTCTCTCTCTCTCTCTCTCTCTCTCTCTCTCTCTCTCTCCCCCTCTCTCTGTTGATCTAACTATGTCTGTCTATCTGTGTAGTTGTCTCTGCAGTGAGACAGTGTCATGGATGCAGTGGGACAGTTTCATGGATGCAGTGAGACGGTGTCATGGATGCAGTGAGATGGTGTCATGGATGCAGTGAGATGGTGTCATGGATGCAGTGAGACGGTGTCATGGATGCAGTGAGCTGGTGTCATGGATGCATTGGGACGGTGTTATGGATACAGTGAGACGATGCTATGGATGCAGTACGACGGTATCATGGATGCAGTGAGACGGTGTCATGGATGCAATGAGACGATGTCATGGATATAGTGAGATAGTGTCATGGATGCAGTGAGACGATGCCATGGATGCAGTGGGATGGTGTCATGGATGCAGTGGGATGGTGTCATGGATGCAGCGAGACGGTGTCATGTATGCAGCGAGACAGTGTCATGGATGCTGTGAGACAGTGTCATGGATGCAGTGAGACGGTGTCATGGATACAGTGAGTCGGTGTCATGGATGCAATGAGATGGTGTCATGGATGTAGTGAGATGGTGTCATGGATGCAGTGAGACGATGCAATGGATGCAGTGGATGGTGTCATGGATGCCGTGAAACTGTGTCATGTATGCAGATAGACGGTGTCATGGATGCAGCGAGACAGTGTCGTGGATGCTGTGAGACGGTATCATGGATGTAGTGAGATGGTGTCGTTGATGCAGTGAGAGGGTGTTATGGATGCAGCGAGAGGTGTCATGGATGCAGCGAGACGGTGTCATGGATGCTGTGAGACGGTGTCATGGATGCAGTGAGATGGTGTCATGGATATAGTGAGATGGTGTCATGGATGTAGGTAGATTGTGTCGTGGATGCAGTGATAAGGTGTCATGGATGTAGTGAGATGGTGTCATGGATGTAGTGAGATGGTGTCATGGATGAAGTGAGAGGGTGTTATGGATGCAGTGAGAGGTGTCATGGATACAGTGAGATGGTGCCATGGATGCAGTGAGACGGTGTCATGGATGCAATGAGATGGTGTCATGGGTGTAGTGAGATGGTGTCATGGATGCAGTGAGACGATGCAATGGATGCAGTGGATGGTGTCATGGATGCCGTGAAACTGTGTCATGTATGCAGATAGACGGTGTCATGGATGCAGCGAGATAGTGTCGTGGATGCTGTGAGACGGTATCATGGATGTAGTGAGATGGTGTCGTTGATGCAGTGAGAGGGTGTTATGGATGCAGTGAGAGGTGTCATGGATGCAGCGAGACGGTGTCATGGATGCTGTGAGACGGTGTCATGGATGCTGTGAGATGGTGTCATGGATGTAGGTAGATTGTGTCGTGGATGCAGTGATAAGGTGTCATGGATGTAGTGAGATGGTGTCGTGGATGCAGTGAGAGGGTGTTATGGATGCAGTGAGAGATTTCATGGATGTAGTGAGATGGTGTCATGGATACAGTGAGTTGTTGTCATGTATACGGTGAGACGGCGTCATGGAGTAATATTATCACCAGAGCTAATGCATAATACAAACGACAGAGGCATGTGGAAAGACATAAACGCTTACACCAATTAGAAGAACAGCATGATGATGGTGATGATGCTTCATGTTTGGTTCTAAAGTCCAATATGGTATTAATGCGCTCATGTTTACTCACAATGATGGGCTACCTACGCTAGTATTGCCCACCGTGTCATGCCGAATAAATTATTTAACCTTAGTCGTGTCTTAAGTTTCTTTCACAATGGTATTATTATTATTATTATTATTATTATTATTATTATTATTATTATTATTATTATTATTATTGACATATGCCTGGGTCATTGACATTGAGGTGAGTGACCTGTAGCGGGGCTATGAGAAAAACAACCAGCCCTGAGAAATAATGGTGAGGGTAGATGGAGAATCCCAGGATGGATGGGGAGAGAGACAGTTTATTTTTGTGTGTGAAGTCAGGGAACTGGGGAGGTGAGTTGCGGCTGAGACCGACTGAGGGTCGGTTCGTGTGTTTTGGAACCGTGGATATTGACCGGCTGAGGGTCGATTCGCTTTGGACAGTTGAGTGTCAGGACCAGAGAAGTATAGGTCCGTGGTCTGCAAGTGAATGATAGGGGAGTTAGTGATAGAACTCTGCCCTTTGGGTTTTCAGTGATATGAATTCTGAGACGAAGGATTAAAGACTGAGCCAGTTTATCAGCAGACATAGTGTATTGAAGCCTATCCCTAGAGAGGGTAAGATAGTTAGCAGAGGCTTCGACCCAGTGGGGGGGGGGGGGGGTTGTATTGTGTGAGGTCCAGCCGTGGATAGTAGCTGGATAATTGTAGGCCTAGACCCAGTGTGTGGATTGTATTGTGAGAGTTCCAGCCGTGGATAGGAGATGGATAACTGTCTTGTGAATTTGAGATTAAGCAGGCCTTGAGAAGGCAGTGATGTGTGCGTATTAAGTTGTGAGGAGGATATATATATAATCTGTGGATTATATTGTTTTCTGGATATAGAATTATGTTCCGTTTGTCCGTGTTCTTTCTCCATTAAAGGATTATGTGCGCCAACTCAATCTTGTTTCCTAACTGGTGGATGTGTACTGCGGGGTTGAGTTGTATTGTGAGACAGGTGGCTAGCTCAACTTATTCTCCATTGTGACATACAAGGAACATTGAAACCTAGACAACGACCATCTCACTCAGTTATTATAAAGAAAATCGTGAGAATTATTATTATTATTATTATTATTATTATTATTATTATTATTATTATTATTATTATTATTATTATTATTAATGTAGTTATTGTGTATGCATGTATCCATAATTGGTTTTCCCCTATGTAATACGGAAGTCTCATTTTGGCCATTTTCCATTAATAAATACGGCACGAGTGGGTATCTCTGTAAGTGTGGTCACCATGCAAACTCGCGGTTCACGTGTCTGCCACTATTCCCCCTCCCCCCTGTCATCACAATCAGAAGTGAGCAGCATATATGTTGGGTCCAATCAGGATTGTTTGCTGACAGCGTGTCTGTACACAAGTAGAGCACTCGCAGTCAACATTCTCACAAGACACCCATCATCAATACACGGCTTCTGAGTGTCAGAAGTCGGGATGCCCCACCGGCTAGATGAAAATATTATTCACTGGCGAGCAACCCCAAATAGTCAGAAACTGACTAGGGACAAAATCTATATGGCTGAACTATAGATTAGGCCCCTGAATATCCAACGTACAGCTCTAAGTGGCTCGTTACAAAATTGAAATGAACTGTGCTGAATATTCGCCAAGGATGGGAAGGAGAAGGTTAGTTAGAATAGATTTTTACGTCTGAATTAAAGTGTAAAGACAACTATTCCAGTACAGGTTTTTCTCCCTGACTGCTCCCTTCCTTGGTGTGCAAGGTACTTGGTGTGTAAGTGAACCCCCACCAATGTACACACACAACACGTATGTACAATTGGAATTAAAATATAACGACAGAACTATGAGTTACAATACTACAACATTTATTTGCTAATCATAACAATAGACATCGGATGATTGTCAATATGAGGATGATAAAATCATATAACATATTGTGATGAGAAACATTACGTAACTTTACTTGTTACTTCATCTATCTGGAACTGTGATCCAGATCCCCACTCTCCAGTAGACTCAACAAAAGAAACAGCTTGCCGGTATCCTGACTCATGCCAGTCCTAGCTCTACCGAGCCTTCACTCGTTCTTGAGATCTGTAACATAGGTGCTCCTTGTGAGAGCTTGAAAGAAAGTCAAGAATGTGTTATATCAGTTCTACATCAGCGCAATCCTAATTAAAACATATCATAACACAAACATATACAATGACCAGTCTGGCCAAGTTTATCTTCCAGCTCTACTGTGTTCACCATCCTCCTTCTCCCTACTGTCTTTAGTCTGGGACGGGCTTTTCAATTGTCTCACACGCCTGTAATGATTACATTTCTGCCGCCCCATGTCCATGTCGCTAATACAGAAATTCTGTGTCGTACAGCCGCTCCGTCCAATGTTAGTTTAGCAGCTCACAGGGTCGGTAAGGGTATTATAACAATGCCTGATCATCCGGGCTTGCAAGCCGTGACTAGTAGCTGTGCCAGGTTTCCATGCATTACCGTGGACGCACGCCCACAATACACTGAGAAAGTTTAGCACCATATACCAATTGTGGGTAAGGTCTGTACCATTACACCTCTGCTTCCAACACAATCATTGGCCAATGTGCCAATGCGCAGACAATAGCATAACACTTCATATTGGTAGGTTTGCATATGACAAATCAATATATCAAACATCCAATACACATAAACATATTGATTAAACTAGACATATTATGATACTTTAACATCATAGCATAATGCACTAGTTAGTTTATGAAATTACACATACATACATCCAACATCCGTAAACATTATATTACTTCAAGATGGACATATAATGATACTCAACATAATAGCATCAGGCATTATTAATGAGTACTAATATTGTATAGCTACAAAATGAGATATACAACAAGTCTAATTGAAGTTACCACACAGACCAGCTATATTTGCTGAGCTGCCCGGTTTAATCACACTTAGTTACTGCTGTTGTAAGAATTAAATAAATAGTCAGTTGACTATATTCTGTACAACAAATGCACACACCAAAAGGCAACTAGGATAGTGTACAAAGAAATGACAAGCATCTACCAAGACACCTAAAAGTCTACCCAGACAAGATCTGTCTCACATAAGGCTCTATTTCTCAGAAAAATAACACTTTAAAGCAATATGATATTGAACGCAGAACTTAGAAAGAACACTCAAGTAATCTATGACAATGATAGTTCTTGCAAAAACCTAGATCAGATATAGACTGGAATTCAGTACATACACCTAAAATACTTAGTTACTAAGAAATCTACATTTACTCTCTCTTCTCACCTGTTCTGAAGTCAAACTTAATCTAACATAAAACAGGCTAGGGACCCTTATTTAAGCTGAGTCAAGCAGACCGTATTATCTACTTGGCATTCCCATCATAAATTCTTCTTATCTCCACCGGACGGTAATTGCAATTAACTCCAAGTCTGTCCAGTCATAAAATTCTTTCTGCAGGCACACTAGCCTTCACACCTGTGGGTCTGACCATTATTAGCCCACTGAGTCTTATCAGTGATTTCACACCTTGCAGAGTCTGCCAGTCCGAGTGGACGGGGCTTGTTTACCGCCCTGGGGCCATTATCTCTCCCTGTGTCAATGTTGTTCACGCCTGGGTGGTTTTATTTCACTCACTGGCCCAGTTCATTGTTGATTCAGTCTGGGTCTACCTGGGCAAGAAGGTGCCAATGCGTCTGTGTGGTGTCATAGCCCGTCTGGGTCAGCAGTTTTCTAAGGGGTAGACTAATTTAAATTATCTAGTTGTGTCCGTCTCAAGTATCCCATTTTACTTGCCATCTGCAAGCTTACGTCATGGCTAGAGGCTTTTTGTGAATAATCTTACCTCACGACTAGATAGCCGTGGAGTAGCGTGATTAATTCATTCTTTCTCAGTTTGGTCTCTCAAATTTGGAGACCGAGAAAAATATTCTGGGATGTTAAGGCGGCCAATTCGTGACACTGAGGTAAGTATAAAGTTTGTCTGTGTGCCCAGTAGTATAATTCTCTCAGTATGTCCGTGAATCAAGTAAGTGTAGTTCTTTCATCAAGCGTGTCTGTACAGCAAGTATAGTTCTCAGAGTATGTTACGACTCCAGTAAGTATAGATCTGTCATCATATTGAGACAGTATGGAAAACGATTTTCGCAAACATCGCTCAAACTTACCGGGAGAATATAAAATGGAATATTTTTGAAACCAAAAGGTCAAGGGCCAGGATTGTTTTTCTGATAGTCCTAGGTTGAGCGGGAGTGCATGACCGAATAAGCGGCAAGGCCATCCTCTATTGTTGGCTAGCAGTCTCTCAGGGAGAGGAGTGCCAAATGTATTGTACCTTTGGATTCAAGCTGTCAGATGGACAACAGGTGAACGTTGGGGGTAGCATAATTTATGAGTACAGGCGGCATTGGAAGTGACCTTAGCTGTCAGATGGACAACGGCAAACTTTAGAGGCGGCATAATTTATTAGTACAGGCGGCATTGGAAGTGATCTTAGCTGTCAGAAGAGAACGCCACTCTCCAAATTTATGGTGGCGGGAAAAGGATGAACTCAGGACTATGAACTTCAGAGACAATGTAGATTTGGGTTAATGATATGATGGTAGTATGCAAATTAAGCAGGGTACGCGAGGTACTGATTGGAGGACAAGGGACAGCGACGTCACGTGATTCAAGAAAGGCGCCAACTCGAGAAGTAATATATACTTTAGGATCCGGTCAGTTTAGACAGTGTGGAACGAGCAAGAGTGCGGTAGCAGCAGATCCGAGGGCTGGGCTGTCGCCCAGCCCAGGAGGAAGTGTGAGTTTGGAACTCCAGCAATGGTTATGTCTACATATCAGGCTGTTTAGTGTCCAGGAAGATGGAGAGGCAGTATTAAAGACGGAAAGGATGCATATATCACGGTTTCGTCTGGACTGCCGAAGTAAAGTAGGATGGTCAAGGATCTGTGAACCATTTATTCCAGATAGATAAATCTGATGGAGTGGAACGCAAATTCCGAGGATCACAAAATGGCGTGCAAGCCATTTGAGCAGGACTGTTGGCTAAAGAAGAGCACTCAGTAGTTGCAGATGATGGCTAACGTCAGATAGGACAACCACTAGCCAGACTGCGATCGGAATCACACGGGAAACACTGCGATCGGAATCACACAGGAGACTAATGGCAAACATGATTGGAAAGGTCAAGTGGGATTCACGACAAACGAGAGGTTGAAGAAAGCAATCGTATTTCAGATATGAAACCCAGAAGGACAACGGGACGGCAGAAGAAGAATGTAAGTTGACATAAGACTTAGACATAATTAGTTTAATTGTTTATTATAATCAGGTATCTTAGTTTAGAGAGCTATAGCAAACTACCGTAGGTGAACTTACAGCGTAATCATGAACGACCCGGCAAAGGATCAGGACTGAATGCGACGTCCTGAATATGACCTATATTTAAATGGCCGAAATAGAGTGATTGGAGTCAAATTAATCGGTTAGATAAGCAGAGTGTGGATAAACTATGTATGTTCATGTAACCAAGCAATTAGACGTACACAATTAATGAGAACTAGGCGAGTGCAACATGTAAATATGGAACGAAAGGCAAGATATAAACAAACACAGCAGACGGCAGAAGAAGATAGCAAGGCACTCGCGATCACTAGGTCAACCAGAAAATAGGGGCAGGTGATATCGTTGGCCAGAGACGGGGCGGGCACAGGAAAGAATGCTTGTCTTTTGTTCGCTGGACATAGGTGAAAGGATGTCGCGCTTCTGCGGCTGTGTAGCTAAGGTGTAGTTGGGCTGGCCCGGCGTGGTACAGGCAGCGGGTTCAGATCTTCGGGTGAATGGTTAAATACTTAATGTTGGCTGTAGGCGGCGGGTCGGGAAATAGGCGATAATAATATTAGTTAAACATATGTGTTCACAATAAGGTTCTTAATTTATGTTATGGCTAAGATATACTAATACTAGTATAGATAAAGAAGCGGTAGGTGTTAAGGAATTTGTAGGTAGTGAAAGACTAATGTTTATTCTCACATAAAACTCACGGGTATTGTTTTATACTGTTTCAGGCATTGCCTGGGTAAAAGGGAGTCGCCCAAGCATACCGGGCATACTTGTCTAAACAGATATCCATCTGAACAAAATAATCCCTGGGTATATGGATTGATGGATCAATCTGTGGATCAATGGGTATTTGGGCTGAACACACACACACACACATTGGCACCTTGCCGTCTTGACAGACGATAGTTTGTGCTTTAAAAAGGCATAATAACTTTTAACTATGGCGGTAGCGAGTGTGACTGATAAGGCTGAACACATGTACCACTAATAAGCCTATGGAGAGATAGTTATGAAACAAAGGCCGGTGTAATTCATAGCTTTAGTCTTCTTCTTCATGCGGTTAGGAGGTGATTGTAGGTAGTATTTCTCCAACATCTGGTTGTATAGTTTATTACATTATCTACCCCCCCCCCCCTTGTGGCGACATGCAGTATTGTGTTGTTTTTTTTTGGAGTCGATTATACGTAGATGTGTCTTCAATGCATGTACTGGTTACTTTATGTGATTATGCTGTAGATTGTCACTCTGTTACTGTTCAGAAGAAAATAAATATGTTTGAGTTGCCTTTTATTTCGACTTGTCAGTCTGAAGTAATATAATTTAGAGTAGCTTAGAGACCTCGTGAGGATGTACATCTCTTCTATAACCTGATAACACACACCGCGAGACATTGATGGTGCAATAGTAATTAACTATTGTTCTCACGCGGAGACACGAACCTACATCTGTCGTATCCCTTACTCTCATCCTCTTTTTTCTCCTTCTCTCTCTTCATATTTCTTTACTATCAAAGGTAGTGTGTAGTAGGCATCGTTCGACTGAGGAACGAACTTTTAGGCTTCACACTATTTACATCATATCCCTCATCATTCCTTTCTTTCTCTTCTCTCTCTCCTCCCTCCCTCCTCTCTCTTCTTCCCTCACCTTTTCTAGCTATCACAATATCCATGTATCCAGTAAATATAAATCAGTAATCACGTCCGTGTCTTCAGTAAGTATAGACATGACACCTTGTCCGTGTCACTAGTAAGTATAGATCTACCATCATGTCCATGTCTCCAGAAAGTATAAATTTGTCATCGCGTCCGTGTCTCCAATAAGTATAGATCTGTCATCTTATCTATCTCTCCAGTAACTATAGATCTGTCACCATGTCTATGTCTCCAGTAAGTATAGATCTGTCATCACGTCCATGTCTCCGGTAAGTATAGATATGTCATCATATACATTTCAACAGTAAGTATAGATCTGTAATCATGTTCATGTCTTCAGTAAGTATGGATCTGTCATCATATACATTTCAACAGTAAGTATAGATCTGTCATCATATCCATATCAACGGTCTCCAGCATGGCGGTTAGGCATTGCACAGTTGGGGCCTGTGGCGTGTTTATGCGTGTGGCTATGGTTTACAATCGCATTCTCCTCATGTTGGATTGGTAGTACATGGTTCCGTGGCTCTGCTACTGAGTGAGTGCGTGGGCGACACCGTGAGCTGTGACATTCGCGTTGATTGCTATTACATCTGTCCTGTACAGTGAACTGCATGTTCAGAACAATGGTTACCGGCGATTGCTGTATTGACTGTTTTGCCCTTTCGGTTCACGAGTGCATTTTCTTTAGTATCCCGGGAATCGGCGCTGAAGCTGTGGAGTTCGTGCTTCATGCGACACTTTCGGCGGATCTCCCTGCGGTAAAAGACCGAGCCATGTGAGAAAACCCGGGTCAATGAGGATTTTCTGGTGACTGCCGAGTCCATCGACGATGAACTGTGGCGAGTGTGCATGAATTTTGTGTTGGCATTCTGACTGCGGCATTGTGCACAGTGTACCTGTGCGGGCTTATTGGATTGCCAAGACTTCTATCTATTCCACTTTTCAAATTGGACAGTGGGGAGCATTTTGTGTATAACGAAAATAACTAAACCATACCTAATACAACCAGTAATTCCAGCCATCATTACTTTTAAAAGTTTTTCATTGGGAGAGAT
Source organism: Cepaea hortensis (assembly GCA_963921405.1). Lineage (NCBI taxonomy): Eukaryota > Metazoa > Mollusca > Gastropoda > Stylommatophora > Helicidae > Cepaea > Cepaea hortensis. The sequence continues at coordinate 90,337,791 of OY992884.1, read as the reverse complement.
GTAATCCATATGATGATAGTAATCGAAAGCACTTATCTAGATACTCCTCAACTCACTCACCCCGTAACATCGAACATCACTAAGCCATATCAGTAAAACCAGTACTATCGGATATCTTTACCTAAGGTTTTCATTTGAAGAGCTGTAACCCGTATGAGAATAGTTTTCGGAAGCACTTATCTAGATAATACACCACTCACCCACCCATTAACAACGAAATTCACTAAACCATAATCTTTACAGCCAATACTAGCGGCCATTATTACTTCTTAAAGGTTTTCATGTAAAGAGCCGTAACCCTTACGATAACCGACCGACCGCCGACCGCGCCCGCTCGCCGACACCAGCTCTGCGAGCCCCATACCTTCAACTACATTTTAAGGGGTCACTTGATCACCCATTAGCCAATTGACCACCCCTTGAACACCTTTTGACCATGTCATCGTTTACCTTAACCATCACTTCGTCACTAGACGTACCCTCCTTAACAATTTAATGGGTCACTTGACTACCCCTTGACCACTTGACTACCTCTTGACCTCGTCATCATTCACTTTAACCATCACTACGTCTCTAGACGTACAATCCCCTAAAATTTCAGGGGTAACTTGACCACACTTAACCACTTGACTACGTATTGACAACCTCTTGACCACGAGATCGCTCAGTTTACCACCACCGTGTCACGGCGCGTACACTCCTCTACAATTTAAGGGGTCACTTCACTACGCCTTGACCACTTGACAACCTCTTGACCACGTTATCGTTTATTTTAACCACCACCACGTCACTAGACTTACTTTCACCTACAATTTAAGGGGTCACTTGACTACCCCTTGTCCACTTGACCACCTTCTCACCACTTGATCACACCCAATCTGATGAGTCACTTGACCGCACTCCCTGACCACGCCTAGTTTTCGAAAAATAATGAAGGAGTTATCTCCCTTTGCGGTGCGATGTCTTTCTGATTTACACCACTATCTTTTGACTTTTCTTTGGTTTCTTCTTTGTTAGAAAGACCTGTTTTTGTCTTCTTTCTAACCATAAGTGCATTCTCTCTCTCTCTCTCTCTCTCTCTCTCTCTCTCTCTCTCTCTCTCTCTCTCTCTCTCTCTCTCTCTCAGAAATGCTCTCTATCTCTCTCAAAAGAGGGCTGTCTCAGCACTGAATCAGATTATGGTTGGATGTTCGCTCAATTCAGTTTATAGTTCCTAGACGCTTTGCCTGTTTTATTAACACTGTTGCGTAATTTTACATTTTTAAGCATATAAATTGCATTGGTATTTGGCACGATTGATTAAATGTCATTGTGTTTGTAAATTATGCCAGGTTATTCAAAGCTATCGATTGGGTCATGCGCAAATGCATAAACAACACAAATATGGGTATCCATTGTGTTGACAAAATTCTAGAAGACCTGGACTTTGCCGACGACATAGTGCTTTTGAGTTCAACACACCCGGGTGCCCAAGAGAAAATAAACCACCTCCAAAATGTTTCAGGGTAAATTGGTCTCCAAGTTAACACCACAAAAACAAAGACTATTAATCTTACCAACAGTTCAGATGACACCAAATTGAATAACTACGTTCTTGAAAAAGTCAACAGCTTCACATATCTAGGAAGCAAAATGACTTCTTCTTCCTCTTCTTCTTTCGTTCGCTTGAAATATGTCTATAACTGCAATGCTGTCTCTTGTATGAATTGAACTGTCTTTTTCAGTTCACACAGCGGTCCATAGAGTTTATCTTCCACTGTCGTCTCTCTATGCCAAAAGGTTTGCCTAGATATGTTATATTTTGGGCAGTCTTGGAGTATGTGCTCTGCTGTCTGCGACGCCAATCCACATGTGCACATGGCTGTTTCACCAATCTTGAATTTTGTATACATGTGGTTGCGTAATCTATTGTGCCCTGTTCTGAGGCGCAGAATAATGATTTGTTCTGGTCTATCCATAACGTGGTAGTCAACTTGAACAGGTTTTGGTGGCTTTCTGACTGATTTGATCATTCTTTTCTTTTGGTGGTATGTAACGGGCACATCAGGCTGTTCTTCTTTGTCTCCTTCCTTAGCCAATTGATCAGCTCTGTCGTTTCCAGGTACTCCACAGTGGGATGTTATCCACTGTATGGTGACCTTATGCTGACTGCTAAGTTCAGAAAGTAGTGTCCTTAGTACTGGCAATTTCCCAGACAGGAGCGCCTCGAGTAGGCCTACTGATTTTACATCTGTCAATAGCACCACAGGTTGTGTACCATTGCTGGTATTTAGTAATTTCTCTGTTGCTATCTTGATTGCCTCAATTTCAGCATCGTAGTTATGGCAGTACTTTCCTGTCGGTACTCTAGCTGTGTCCCTGGTATTATTTGGGTATTCTATGTACACTCCCGGTCCTCCTTTTCGAACAGAATTTTGTGCTGACCCATCTGTGTAGACTCGGATCCAGAGGTCCTGTGGGTATTCTTCATCAAGGAAGCTGAGAGTGGTTGTTCTGCGCTGTACATTGTTCTGTTCTTCCTTGTCAAATATTCCTCTCATTTTTGTCTGGATTTGTAATGATAGTCTATGCTCATCTTTCTATGGAGTTCGCTCTGGAATAGTTGTTAGGGGGATACCAACTGTTGGCAGATCGGTGGTCTCTCTGCAGAGTCGTTTGGCCTGGTGGATAAAACTACTTCTTTTCAACCGCCCCATAGCTAGGTTTTCAAATCTGTTCTTCATAGCAAAATGACATCTACAGGGGACTCAACACCAGAAATGTCATCTAGAATCGCACTGGCATCTGGTGCCTTCAATAAACTATCAAACATCTGGAAGTCAAAGACACTCAGCAAACACACAAAACTTAAAATCTTCAACTCTTGTGTGATTCCAGTGTTAACGTATAGATGTGAAAGTTGGAAATCAACGGTAGCTTTAGATTAAAAAAAAAAAAATAGATAATTTTGAGAACAAATGTCTTAGAAGACTTCTAAACATCCACTGGACAGAGACTTCAGAACCAATACGCAAATAAGACAAGAGATTAAGCAAGATACAGTATCCAATTTCATATGAAGACGCCGTTGGAACTACATCGGCCATGTACTCAGAATGGGCAAGACAAGACTACCCTACCAAGCCCTCATATGGTCACCAGTAGGGAAAAGAAAACGGGGAAGACCAAGAGAGACCCTGCGTAGAACCATCATTAGAGAAGGCTCATTCAATGGCCAAGTAAATATCCAGGATCTACAACACGTAGCAGCGAACCGCCAAGCATGGAGAGGCAGGACTTCTGCCCTATGCGCCGCCTTAGGCTCAAGAGGAACGACTAACTAACTAATTCAAAATGCCAAATAGGCTCAGGGTTGCCACTTTTTTTTTGGACAAAAAGTATCTAGAAACGGCCCAAACAACATCCATAAATATCTAGATTTCGTTGGAAAGTATCTAGGAAAAATATCCAGATTGAGAAAGTAAGAAATTACATATGTATTGATGTGACTGCCGTCTCCCTGGCGAAAAGTTTACAGCTGTCTCCGCAATCCCGTATATTCTCGTGCGTAACGCAGCTGTGCTCGAACCGACAGCGGTTCGAGCCGCGCTGGTATCTTACAGGGGTATGTGAGCCGGTCGCTCAGAAAGCAATGGCAAACTACTGAGCGTAATCTTGCCTAGTACATCAACAGCAGCTGAAAAATTCTGATGTTGACTGTACCGTCCTGTAAGGGATATGCAACATTAAAAAGAAAATTGATGTGACTTACCTATAGAATCATGTCCTCGTCGTCACTGATGCCTGTTTCACAAGATGCACTTGGATGATGAAGTTGAAGCTTCAGATTCAAAATGACTCTGGTATGCTTTAGCTGTTCCAATTTCTTTTATTACACGATCAGGGAACTGATAAGTTGAACAGCATTTTCCTGCTCTCATCAGGCCAAATCTTATTGTCACGATAGCATTTGAGAGATCAAGTTTCATCCTGTTTCTTAGTTTACATTTTGCATAATTCACAGTACTGAAAACTCTTTCCTCATCAGCATTTGAATGGGGTAGTATCAAGGCAGACATCGCACATTCAAAGAGCTTACAGAATGGACTGTTTCATGAGGCATCATTAAATTGTCTTACTTCACTCCAAAAAGCTTCACTTTCTGTTTTGTTTGTCCAGTCAACCAAATTTATTTTGGTTAACTAATATTCTGTTTCTGCCACACTATTATCAGTAGCCTCTAAAAATTTAATAACTTGACAATATTTAGGTATGTCCTTTACTGGCTGAGGTATGTTGTTAATAGAAAAGAGTGAAATATTTTTCAACACATCTAAATTTTCAGGAAGTCTCTGTTTCAGGTGATCGAATAATGAGACAAGAAAATCTTGACAGCGCTTTCTTAAGTTGTTCTCTTCATTTTCTGTTAACAGATCTTTTTTTTTTTTACACCATCAATTTTTGATTCGATTTGGTATCCCAGGTATGGCTTGGGAGCCAAATAGCTCTCTATAGTGCAAGTGAACAAGTCAGCTTTACAAACTGGCAATATAAGTCTTTTACCAATTGAGTGAAATAGCAAAGTGAGGTCGTCAAGTAATTTAACTTTATCAACATTTTGAGATTCAAATAGTTTATTAACTTTTTGCACTTCACTTAAAATGGGTTGTAAAAAGAGAAGGAATGCCAAATTTTTTTTCATCACTGTACATTCCATATAGTATTTCAGCTTTGTAGCACTTTTTATTTTGTCTTGTTATTTCGAAGTGTGTCTTCAACTCCAACCATTGGTTCACAATTACTTCAACAGCTGGTTGAATTGATAACCATCTAGTTTTGCAATATTACAGAATTTTCAGTGGTGAGGAACTATCATTTAATGCTTTTATATAAATTATTATATTGCGGTTATCTGACAGATGATTTGGAGAACCAGTTATGTGTTTCAGCAATAAGAATTCCAAATTCCTTGGTAAACATTCTGACTGATGAGGCATGTGATAATGCTAGCTGCAAGGAATGACACGCAAATATCATGAGGATTAAAGATGGGATATCTTCCTTCAATTTTGCATACACGCCATGGTTGATACCAACCATTACCGATGCATTATCGGTTCAAATTGCAGCCAAATTCTTTAAGTTTAAATGTTTACTGACGAAAAGTTTCTTCAGTGCCCTTGTGCGCCCTTTTACTCATTATCGGGGGGCGGGGGGGGGGGGCGGGGGGTTGCCAGATTGTTATGCGTTGACCCAAGTCAGTTCAAAGTTTAAATAATGGCAGTTACCATAATTTACGCGCGTCCAGACCAAACATAAAATGGGTAAATGACACCGAAAGAAAAGTAAAATCTAGAAAGTATTCAAAATATCCGACTCCAAATGAAAAGTATCTAGAATTGCATCCAGCATCCAAACGTCAGAAAACGGTATCCAGATGCCGGCAAAAACCTCTAGATCTGGATATAAAATATCTAGAATGGCAACTATGAACAGTCTTCCGGTTCAATACTTCCGGTTCTGTTTCAGCACAAAGTTCATCAGTGGCTGCATTTCACCACAACTGTTTACTATCATACGCCGGTTGAGGTACAGAAGTCTGCGGACACGGAAAACTGGGTAGGTGTAGATAATTACTACATTTATTACCTAGCAATTTTTTTTAACGTTGCATATCCCTTAGGTTGGTAACTATTATAGTTTTCAAATGTTATATTTATTTTAATAATGAAAGTGTCTATTCGGACTCCAGCGCGGAATAAACTACTCCGTTTATTCAGAGCTGAACTATCACGTGATTTTTCCCGTTCCCGGAAACCCCGGGTGGTCCTGGTCACGTGATTTGCCTAATCACGTGACTTAACATATGTGACGTCATCGGGACATGAGCGTGGCTATGTTATATACTTTTGTTGATTCAAAATCATATCCTCAGTAGCACAGTGGTAAGTGTCTCTGCCTGATAAGCGGGAGCTGTTGGTTCGATTCCCTGCTGGACGCTAATTTTTTTATTTTTCAGCAATTAATTGGGTGCAAGCGACTTTTTAATAAAAAAATATTAGGAACTATGATTATAAACAGATGTTTTGTCACTTATATTATCTTATTTGTATTATATAAAAGTTATCACTTTTTTATTGTCTGACAGATGATTTGGAGAACCAGTTATGTGTTTCAGCAATAAGGAATTCCAAATTCCTTGGTAAACATTCTGACTGATGAGGCATGTGATAATGCTAGCTGCAAGGAATGACACGCACATTTCATGAGGATTAAAGATGGGATATCTTCCTTCAATTTTGCATACACGCCATGGTTGATACTGACCATTACCGATGCATTATCGGTTCCAATTGCAGCCAAATTCTTTAAGTTTAAATGTTTACTGACCAAAAGTTTCTTCAGAGCCCTTATGCGCCATTTTACTCATTACCGGGGTGGGGGGTGGGGGGGGGGGGGGTGGTTGGTTGCCAGGTTGTTGAGCGTTAACCCAAGTCAGTTCAAAGTTTAAATAATGGCAGTTACCATAATTTACGCGCGTCCAGACCGAACATAAAATGGGTAAATGACACCGAAAGAAAAGTAAAATCTAGAAAGTATTCAAAATATCCGACTCCAAATGAAAAGTATCTAGAATTGCATCCAGCATCCAAACGTCAGAAAACGGTATCCAGATGCCGGCAAAAACCTCTAGATCTGGATATAAAATATCTAGAATGGCAACTATGAACAGTCTTCCGGTTCAATACTTCCGGTTCTGTTTCAGCACAAAGTTCATCAGTGGCTGCATTTCACCACAACTGTTTACTATCATACGCCGGTTGAGGTACAGAAGTCTGCGGACACGGAAAACTGGGTAGGTGTAGATAATTACTACATTTATTACCTAGCAATTTTTTTTAACGTTGCATATCCCTTAGGTTGGTAACTATTATAGTTTTCAAATGTTATATTTATTTTAATAATGAAAGTGTCTATTCGGACTCCAGCGCGGAATAAACTACTCCGTTTATTCAGAGCTGAACTATCACGTGATTTTTCCCGTTCCCGGAAACCCCGGGTGGTCCTGGTCACGTGATTTGCCTAATCACGTGACTTAACATATGTGACGTCATCGGGACATGAGCGTGGCTATGTTATATACTTTTGTTGATTCAAAATCATATCCTCAGTAGCACAGTGGTAAGTGTCTCTGCCTGATAAGCGGGAGCTGTTGGTTCGATTCCCTGCTGGACGCTAATTTTTTTATTTTTCAGCAATTAATTGGGTGCAAGCGACTTTTTAATAAAAAAATATTAGGAACTATGATTATAAACAGATGTTTTGTCACTTATATTATCTTATTTGTATTATATAAAAGTTATCACTTTTTTATTGTCTGACAGATGATTTGGAGAACCAGTTATGTGTTTCAGCAATAAGGAATTCCAAATTCCTTGGTAAACATTCTGACTGATGAGGCATGTGATAATGCTAGCTGCAAGGAATGACACGCACATTTCATGAGGATTAAAGATGGGATATCTTCCTTCAATTTTGCATACACGCCATGGTTGATACTGACCATTACCGATGCATTATCGGTTCCAATTGCAGCCAAATTCTTTAAGTTTAAATGTTTACTGACCAAAAGTTTCTTCAGAGCCCTTATGCGCCATTTTACTCATTACCGGGGTGGGGGGGGGGGGGGGGGGGTGGGGGTGGTTGGTTGCCAGGTTGTTGAGCGTTAACCCAAGTCAGTTCAAAGTTTAAATAATGGCAGTTACCATAATTTACGCGCATCCAGACCGAACATAAAATGGGTAAATGACACCGAAAGAAAAGTAAAATCTAGAAAGTATTCAAAATATCCGACTCCAAATGAAAAGTATCTAGAATTGCATCCAGCATCCAAACGTCAGAAAACGGTTTCCATATGCCGGCAAAAAACCTCTAGATCTGGATATAAAATATCTAGAATGGCAACTATGGTGAGGACATCAATAGCAGGAAATAGGAGGTCGGTAATGTCAACAAAGATGGAAGCCTGTAAACAGTAAGTGTACAGAAACGCAAGTTAGCAATTCTTTAACTCGCATGGGAACACAATTATTGTTATTGGGGATACCAATCTGGAAAATTATTCTTGATATTTAAACAGCTTCATACTCCAGCTCCGAATTAACTACTCTGTCTATTCGGACTCCAGCTCGGAATAAACTACTCTGACTATTCGGACTCCAGCTCGGAATAAACTCTCCCTTTAATAATACTAATAATTATTCCCTTCTTCTTCTCCTTCTGTGAGTGCCAACAATACTATGTGTGTCCATTTATGTAATCATATCCCTTACAGGACGTTGCAGTCAACACCAGCAATTTTCAGCTGCTGTTGATGTACAGTAATACTAGGCAAATTTTACGTTCAGTAGTTTGCCATTTCTTTCTGAACAACCCGTTCCAATACCAAGACGTTATAACACAACGCGACACGATCTGCTGCACAAAATCAGTCGCGGCTGCGTTTCTAACGCCTGGTAAGCGGCTCACGAACCGCGTTCACAAGCCTTTGGCCACGGACATCTGAAATGAAAATTGGAAACATATAGATAATACTTAAAAATTGGGGTTTTACCTATGAAATCATGACAGTTGGATACAGCTTGACAAGACGAAGCCAATATGCCATATGGCATCTCATCTCAATGAAGACTGTATGTTAATTCTAAGCAGAGTTATTATTATTTTTGTGTCGTGATCTGCAAACAGGAAGTGTGAAGGAATCTGTAAATAAAGTGGTTCTAATTGCGGCCCAATAAATTGGAAGCTGAGAAATTCTGCCTTCTATTACTGTGGCTTGCTTATTTTTAAATGGACAACATAGTACCATATATCATTGCAGCCACGGTGGCGAGGCCTAACTTGACATGTTATCTATTTTTCGATAGGATGTGCCGTGATTTAATTAATAATTAAAAATGACCACCAATTGTTTATTATTACAATTCTGTCACTCACAAACGAACCTGGCAAAATGTATATTTTATTGTGCATTTTGGTAACAGGAAAGTAAAGGTCACATTCCTCTTTCGATAGAATGTCGAGAGGACTGGTTTAATTGCACCGAGTTTTATCCCAGATGGCTCGGCCTCTTTCCACAGGGCGGCCTGCCGAAAGCATCGCACAAAGCATGAGAGTCTCAGAGTCTGAGAAAAATGCACTCAATTTTTAAGACTTCGATAGGATGTGCTGTGACCTAATTAACAGTTAAAAATAGCTGCCCCTTTATATTAATTAAATGTCATGTGGAATGTTTGTCGTTAGAGAGAGAACAATTCATAAAAATGTACTCATATTGTCTTAATGTACCCACTGCATTGCGAAAGCTTTCTTTTGTTGACTAAATATTATGCATTAATGTAAGTAAATATGTTTGTAACTGCTGCATAAATTAAGCAGCAGTTAATTAATGAGATATGGCAGTCAGAAAGCAATGGCAAACTACTGAACGTAACACTTGCCTAGTACACCAACAGCAGCTGAAAAATACTGGTGTTGACTGCAACGTCCCGTAAGAAATTTAATTAATGATTAAAATATTAAATAATAAAAATATTCACTAATAGTTGATTTCACTTCTGCTCTATAATTACACTGTTCCGTTTCTAAAAATGAGCAATTAATAATTAAATACTAACTATAAAAAAAAACAATAACTTATTTTACTGTATTTTATTTAAATTTACATAATTATGTACTGGTGCGCTGCTAAGCAAAAAAGTACTCCTTACAGGTTTACAGACTGGTCTGAAAACTGGCTTTCACAATTATTTTAAGTCATGCCAAATGCTGAAATATTATACAAGTACACAGATAAATTACAGCTACAAATGAAACTTGTATTCTGTTTAATTTTAGTAGTTAAATTGCCAGTTCTAATTATAAATAAATACAGGTCCGCTATAGTTTAGTACTGTTGTATGCGTACCGCCATTTTGAATTTTGTGTAATGACTGCCATATCTCATTTTTGTGGTTGTGCTAAACATTTTTTCCCGAACGCTAGCTATAGTCAGCATTGTTGAAACGTTTCACATATATGTAAAATTGTACAGAGAATTAAAAAATGCATCAAAAAGTCAAGGTTGGATTAAAATACAGGTGTTATAAGACAAATTAGCTTATCGCTCTTGAATAAACTTCAAGAAATTCAAGAGAAGACAGTTTCTCATAGACAAGCGCTTGCAGTTTAACAGACGGACCACTACTGCATTTTTTAGAGTTGTTTCCCGCAACGTCATGCCACATTGGTTTCAAATACATCGAATTAAATGAAACATGGCTAAAAACTGGAAGTGACTAGACGGTCATTAAAAATCTCCCAGGAAAAAAGTTTATGCATTCCTCCCCCCAAACTAACCAGGTTCGGTAACTAACATGAGAAGCATCTCTCGCCTGCATCAGGGTGTCACATGTTCGCTGGTGTTGCGCCTGCCATCTGATCTTCTGTGAGTCAGTGTTTCAGACTCTGGTGTCTTTCTCCTCTCTTTGCTTCTCAGTTGTCTTGGCTCTTGTCTGTGGTGAGTTGTCATCCTTCCTCGTGGTAGCTTCATTTGAGGTTGCTGTAAGTTCTGGTTCTTTGGTGCAGCTCGCAGGCAGGTTCTCTCCGCTCATCTTCTAGAGGTCTTGGCGGCTTCCATGCTCCCCATCTTGTGTGTCTGGTGTCTTTTGCTTGCAACGTGCCATTTTCTCCCCTGTATCAGGTTTCTTGAACATTTGGGTGACTTTTTCTCAATAGCGCTCGCAGTTGCAAATGATGGCTGATTCACCAATCTTGAATTTTGTATACATGTTGTTGCATAATCTATTGTGTCCTCTTCTGAGGCATAGAATGACTTGTTCTGGTCTGTCCATAACATGGTTGTCATCTTGAGCAGGTTTTGGTGACTTTCTGACTGATTTAATCAGTATTTTCTTTTGGTGGTATGTAACAGACACATCAGGCTGTTCTTCTTTCACTCCTTCCTTAGCCAATCGATCAGCACACTTCACATTTTGTGGCTTAAAATGTGTAAAGGTTAAACACTTCACATATTGTGGCCTATAATGTGTGAAGGTTTAACACTTCACATATTGTGGCCTAGAATGTGTAAAGGTTTAACACTTCACATATTGTGGCCTAGAATGTGTAAAGGTTTAACACTTCACATATTGTGGGCTAGAATGTGTAAAGGTTTAACACTTCACATATTGTGGCCTAGAATGTGTAAAGGTTTAACACTTCACATATTGTGGCCTAGAATGTGTAAAGGTTGATCTCTTCACATATTGGGGCCTAGAATGTGTAACGGTTTAACACTTCACATATTGTGGCCTCTTATAAAGTGTAAAGGTTTAACACTTCACATATTCTGGCCTAGAATGTGTAACGGTTTAACACTTCACATATTGTGGGCTAGAATGTGTAAAGGTTGATCACTTCACATATTGTGGCCTCCTATAATGTGTAAAGGTTTAACACTTCACATATTGTGGCCTAGAATGTGTAAAGGTTGATCACTTCACATATTGTGGCCTAAAATGTGTAACGGTTTAACACTTCACATATTGTGGCCTCCTATAATGTGTAAAGGTTTAGCACTTCACATATTGTGGCCTAGAATGTGTAAAGGTTTAACACTTCACATATTGTGGCCTTCTATAATGTGTAAAGGTTTAACACTTCACATATTGTGACCTCCTAGAATGTGTAAAGGTTTAACACTTCACATATTGTGGCCTTCTATAATGTGTAAAGGTTTAACACTTCACATATTGTGGCCTCCTATAATGTGTAAAGGTTTAACACTTCACATATTGTGGCCTTCTATAATGTGTAAAGGTTTAACACTTCACATATTGTGACCTCCTAGAATGTGTAAAGGTTTAACACTTCACATATTGTGGCCTTCTATAATGTGTAAAGGTTTAACACTTCACATATTGTGGCCTAGAATGTAAAGGTTTGACACTTCACATATTGTGGCCTAGAATGTGTGAAGGTTTAACACTTCACATATTGTGGCCTATAATGTGTAAAGATTTAACACTTCACATATTGTGGCCTCCTAGAATGTTTGAAGGTTTATAAGATGCATCAGGCATATGATACTTGACCCATATTTGTATAGACTAATGGACACTCCAGGAGTGATGTGATCAATACTATGAGTCAACATATCAGCAACAAATATATATCAGAGACAAGTCAGTCTTCAGTCAAACGCAGAGTACGTATGACCCGGTCGACCTTGTGAGCAGTCAGGCACTCTCTATGAATAACCATTATAGGGTATTAATGCACTCTCTATCAAGACCAGGAGCGCACCAGCGCATAAAGATCATTATCTCGCTCCCTGGCAGCTATCAATTTTGAAGATGAGTAGTTCAGAATGCTCTTAACCATATGAAAACTGGCAAGACTCCAGGTACAGATAACATCACAATAGAATTTATCAGTGCCTTAGAAGAATATGGAATAGACCAAGTCATTAAACTGCTGGCTCTGCAAAACTTGGTGGAGTATTGATGCATGACAAGGCAGATGTGGTTGCGGCCTTGTGGGAGAACGCGTACACCTCGGAGGAGCAAATGAATCATCATGGTCTAGCTAGAATAAGACAGCGAGGAGTGATGAGGGGATCTGGCCGACGCTCAGAGGAAAGGCGAGATGGACATAATAATCAGATTGCTACTGGTGCTATTGGTTTTTGAACTTCACTGGCTGCTGAGGATGGGGATGGAGCGCTTATGGGAATGCCCCGAATGCTGTGATGTTGGTTCCTAAATCAATCAATCAATCAAACCAGACCGCTGATCACAATATATTCTATATTTATTGCAATCCAGAAGAAATCAGGAGCCTTGGAATGTTATCAACATCAAACAGTTAGTATAATGAGCCACATCATGAAGATTTTGCTGAGAATTATCATGCAAAGAGTTAGAAAGAAAATACAACCCGAAATAGGAGAAGAACTATGTAGGTTTGTAGAAGTCAAGGTTACTGTAAATGAGAAGAGTACTGAACGTTCTATAGAAGTAAACAAAGATCTATATCTTTCCTTTATTGACTACACAAAGGCTTTCGATAAAGTGAGACATGTCGACATAATAAGGATGCTTGAGGATCTCCAAATTGATAGAAAAGACCTTAGACTTGTAAAACACATATATTGGAAACAACAAGCTGCCATCAGAATTGATAACATACACATACACATACATACATTGGCACCTTGCCGTCTTGACAGACGATAGTTTGTGCTTTAAAAAGACATAATAACTTTTAACTATGGCGGTAGCGAGTGTGACTGATAAGGCCAATTTGCGCTGTAAATGTCCGTTCACAGTGGGTGCATGTGAACACGTGGTCATTTCCACCATCATGCACCATCTTACGTCTCAAACGCTTGGTGTGTGACTTTTCTGCAATAATTTTCTCCTTTGACTTTATTCCATTTCTGATATTTGCCCTCCATGCAACACGTTCAGCGGCGACTTGCTCCCAATGTGCATTATCAATGCCTGTATCAATCATGTCCCGCTTACACACATCATTGTATCGTAGTAGAGGCCGACCCTGAGATCTCTTACCCATCTGTAATTCACCAAAAAAGATATCCTTTGGTATTCTACCATCATCCATCCGCCTAAGATGTCCTATCCATCTAAGTCTACGAAGACTGAGCATGGAATAAACTGTCACACAACCTGATCTTTCCAATACTTCAGTATTTGTGATTTTGTCTTGCCACTTAATACCAAGAATTCTTTGCAGACACCGCATATGAAAGCTGTTTAAATTGTTCTCTTGGTGTGAGTAAGTTGTCCAGGTTTCACTGCCATAGAGAAGAGTACTAAGGACACAGGCTTGATAGACAAGGACTTTTGTTTTGGCAGTAAGCTTCCTGTTCTCCCAGACTCTTTTTCTTAACCTGTTCATTGTTGTTGCTGCCTTTCCAATCCGGATGTTGATTTCCTGATCTAGGGATAATTTGCTATTTACCACCGATCCCAGATATGTAAAATGGTCTACTATCTCTAGTTCGGCGTCGTCAATAAAGATTGATGGTACCCCATGTGCACCTTGTGACATAATCTGTGTCTTCTTTTTGCTAATTGTTAAACCAAATTCAGAACAAGCATTGGAGAATGCAGATAGTAGACATTGCAATTCTTCCTCAGAGTGGGTCGTAACTGCAGCATCATCTGCAAAAAGCAACTCTCTGATCAGTACCCTCCTAATTTTGGTCTTAGCCTTCAATCTCTGAGCATTGTAGAGGCCGCCATCTGAGCGTGAGTGAATGTATATACCACCATCCTGATCACGAAATGCATATTTCAGTAGAAGTGAAAAGTATATTCCAAAGAGGGTGGGAGCTAGTACACAACCTTGCTTAACTCCACTCTTGATTTCAAATTCTTCAGAAGTTGCACCATCAAACTTGATTATACCCTTCATGCCTGTGTGGAACGATTCCACAATGGACAGAAGAGTTGGTGGGCAGCCAATCTTCTTTAGTGCCTTGAACAGACCCTCACGACTGACCAAATCAAATGCCTTTGTGAGGTCGATGAAGGCAATAAACAGTGGTTGATTCTGTTCACGGCATTTTTCTTGCATTTGTCGCAATGAGAATATCATATCAGTGGTAGACCGGTTCTGTCGAAAGCCACACTGTGATTCGGGGTAGACTTGATCTCCTAGGACTTGAAGTCTGCGCAGAACAATTCTGGCAAATACTTTTCCAACAATACACAGAAGTGAGATACCCCTATAGTTGTTGCAGTCGCTTCGATCACCCTTGTTCTTGTACAGTGTTATGATGCTTGAATCTTTGAAATCCTGTGGGACTTGTCCTTCACGCCAGCATAGCTCTATTAGCTGGTGGATCTGTATAGTGAGTGTGTCTTGCCCACTCCTGATAACCTCTATTGGAATCCCATCCTTACCTGGAGCCTTGCCAGATGCAAGTTCATTTATAGCACACTTAACTTCTGTTATGGTGGGAAGTGTGTCCAGGTGGTCAAGAGTTGGTAGAGCCTCTATGGCGTTGAGGGCATTATCCGCTAGTTTGGTCTCACTTGAGTAAAGCTCCAAATAGTGCTCTACCCATCTGTCCATCTGCTGTTTCTTATCAGTGATGACTTCTCCAGTCAAGGTTTTCAATGGTGCACTTCTTTTGATCACTGGACCACAGGCTTTCTTTATTCCTTCATACATACTTCTTATGTCTCCCTTATCACTTGCGATTTGAATGGACTCACATAACTTGATCCAATAATCATTTGCACACTGCCTGGCAGCCTTTTGCACATCCTTCCTAGCTTGCCTTAGCTCACTCAGAGTGTTACGCGTTGGTCTTTCCTTGTTTCTTAAGAGAGCTTTCTTCTTCTTATCAATCAAGGGCTGCAGAGTCTCGCTGTTGGCCGCAAACCAGTCCTGCCTCTTATGATCCACAGTGCCGTAAACCTTTACGGCAGTTTTACAAAGAGTTTCCTTAAGTTTATTCCATTTATCATTTACTGTACAATTTTCTGGTGTATCAGTGAAAGCGTCTTCAAGTTGCTGTTGAAACTGAAAGCACTTTTCAGGATCATGAGTGTTAATAATATTAATCCTGGGGCTAGATTTGTGTTTAGCTGTGTAGATTCTCTTTGGTCTCAGTCTAACCCTTGCAACAACCAAAGAATGATCCGTATCACAGTCAGCACTGTGGTAACTACGAGTCAATGATATATGGTTCAGATGTTGTCTCCGTGTGATGATGAAGTCCAGCTGGTGCCAATGGCCGGATCTTGGATGTTTCCATGTGACCTTATGCATCTCTTTTGTTTTAAAAAAAGAGTTTGTAATACATAGGTCATTACTGGTGCAATGCTCCAGCAGCCTTTGCCCATTTTCATTCATGCGACCGATGTTGTATTTTCCAAGGCACACTGGCCATGAACTCGAGTCCTTGCCCACACGAGCATTGAAATCACCGAGCATATAAATGTAGTCGGATTTTGGAACTGCCTTGATCACAGAGTCTAACTCCTCATAGAACAAATCCTTCACATCATCAGAGGAATCGAGTGTCGGTGCATATGCAGTAATAATGGTGGCAAACCCACAAGAGGTTGCCAAGCGCAGGGATAATAGTCTTTCATTTCCTCCTGCTGGAATTTCAATCATTCCCAGTAGCGAATTCTTCACTGCAAAGCCCACACCGTGTTGCCTTTTTTCTGCCTGCCCTTTACCCTTCCAGAAAAAGGTGTAGTTGTTTTCCCTGAGTGACCCTTCCTCAGCGAGGCGAGTCTCCTGCAGGCCAGCAATATCAATGTTAAGACGATTGAGTTCGGCATCAATCACAGCCGTTTTTCTCACATCGTCAATATTGGCCAAGTCAGTGGAAAATCCTGGACACATGGTTCTCACGTTCCAGGTTGCAAGCCGTAGCTTGAGGTTTCTATTTATATTTTTGTTTGTACCTGGTGCATTGGTTTTACAGCCTGCGATTCAGATTTTGTCCTAGCCCCAAGCACCCATTGAAGCAGGCAGGCTGTGGCGGATCAGCACCCAATTGGCTGGGGGCTGCCCAGCTTGAGGCGGGCGGTAGCTGATCAGTGACACCTATAGGTGTCTCCCACCGTCAGAGGCAACGCGTGGCGCCCCATGTCTACGCCAACTGACAAGGACTTATAACCCGTAACAGTTGCCTCTCGCTTTGATTCCGAGACCAGTTAAGACCAGGGATGGAGTTATTGCCTCTCCATAGCACAAAGCCTGGGCTAAAATATAGAGATCATGTGTTGCCCATGCAGCATGATCCCTCTCTCGGCCTGCCTAGTTCACTCCAGAGGAAAGGTAACACCCCTACATCTGGAACAAGACAAGCTGCAGAAGCTGCCGGATCAGCAAAGCAATGCTCTAACTGTCCGCCTGTCGGAGCTTCGATCCTAGACCAGTCGCCAACCAAGGCTTAGGGCCTGGTCTGCCTTGCCATGACAATTTTGTCTTTAGCTTGCATTTCCTCGCACCAGGGTAAGGCTTGTACCCTCCCAATTGCGCTCTTCCGCCCGAAGCCGTTGGCACAATGTGGGGTGTCGGGTTTGGTAAGCGCCGCCCAACGTTCGGCGCTAACAGAAACCAGGTAGTACCGTCTACTGTTATACGGTAGCTCAGTCATATCTGACTAAGACCTGACTGTGGAATTGATAACAATGCAGGTCAATATCAGCCTATTAAAAGAGATGTGAGATAAGGATGTGTAATGTCTCCAAATCTTTTTTCCCTGTACATTGAAAATATTTTCAAAAATATAGAAGATATGGAAGGAATCAACGTTGGGGATTTACATCAATAACATTAGATATGCAGATGATACAGTCTTGATTGCAGACATTGAACAGGACCTGCAACATTTAGTAGATGCGGTTGTTGCACACAGTGAACAACTAGGGTTAGAATGTAATAGTAAGAAGATGCAGATTATGGTCGTCACTGGGAAGAAAACGATACCACAAAGCAATATGCGAGTAAATGGGCATATTTTTAAGCAAGTGAATCGGTACAGTTATCTAGGAACAGTCATAACATCTGATTGGGAGATGCCTTGAAGAGATTAGAACAAGTATTTCCATTGCGAAGGTAGCTTTTTGCAAGATGAAAAACATACTACCAATAAAAAGATATCAACTGCAACGAGAACAAGAGTATTGAAGTGCTAGATAGAACCTGTACTTTTGTATGGATGTGAAGCGTGGAAAATGAGCAGTCAAGCTGAAAAACATTTGGTGGCTGTGGAAATGTGGTTTGTGAGGAAAATGCAAAGAATACCATGGACAGACAAAAAATCCCAATGATCAAGTCCAAGAAACAAAAGAAGATTGTAAATTGATTAGAGTCATTAGACGCAGACAGTCACAATTGTTTGGGCATGTTATGAGAAGAAATTACTTGGAGAACTTGGTGACAGCTGGCAAGATTGAAGGGAAGAGACCAAAGGGAAGACTGAGAAGTAAATGTCTGGATAGCTTGGCCACGTGGCATGTTGAGACAAGAACACAGAGTTGATCCATGACTCTGGTGATTGAGTGAGATGGCAAAACATGACCGCCCATCCTTATCAGCATGGCACATGATGCATGGATGGCAACTATGGGAACTTGCAATAAAGATGTGAATAACGGGAAAGTATAACCCCAAGCAAAAATCACATGCCTAGATGGAAATGTTAATTAAGAGAAGCTGAAGTAACTAAGAATCATCAAGAAAACCACTAACAAATTGTGTAATTTGACAACATGAAAGTCCAGTGACAAACTGGTGAACTATAAAACGCACATAAAGAGAAAGCTCACAGTGAAATTGAACAGTAAAATGTGAACTTGTAACTAAACATTGTGCAGGTAGATTTAAGTGACAAGCACAAACAGTTTGTGAATACAGTGTTGTATCATTAATCATATTGAAAACCAAAATATCAAACTGATTAATATAGTTTATGTTTGCATACAAATTTAACTTACAAATCCTTTCAGACCGACTGTAAACATAAGATGGAGAATAAACTACCATCAAGTGTCAAGATATAACAACCTGAAGCCTGTACAGATCAAGGTAAGATTAAGTGCAATATAACGTAACTGTTGTTACAGGATGTTGCAGTCTACCCCAGCATTTATTGGCTTTTTGTGAATTACTAGATAATTCTACATTTAGGAGTTTGCAATTGCTTTCTGAATTGTCACAGCATTTTACTATTGAAATCAACATGATAGCAGAATGTAAATCTACTCAGACATTGGAGAAAATCAGGTCATAGGTGTGACCAAGTATCCACTGGGATCAGTGCATAACTCAGTAGTTGAGCAGAGCAGGGCACTATCTTGTCCTGACAATCAGAAATTGCTGTCAAAGGCAGAGGTAAAAGACCCTGATTTGAATATGGAAGGCAAGGGAAAAACCACCACAATATCTTCCCAAGACAAGTTTAAAATAGGAATATTATATGTTAGGACAGGGGTGGCCAACACGAGGCCTGCGGGTCGCATGCGACCCGCTGGGAGTCATGTTGAGGCCCGCGGAGTGGGAAGCGATGATGTGGTCAAAGGTATAGCACGCTTGCTTGTTTACTTTAGTTAACAAACAAAAAATTAGGTGCGTGGCCCGGCAGGAAATATTATTTCTGAAATTTGGCCCGCCTGCTGAAAAGGTTGGCCACCCCTGTGTTAGGACATGGTTGAGATAAAAAGTTACATAATGTAATAAAAGAAGTGAAAAATATGAAGATTAATATCCTAGGCATGAGTGAGATGAGGTGAAGGAGATCTGGTTAAGTAATAACAGACAAATATGCAATAATGTGCTCAGAAGGTAATACATACAGAAAAGGAGTAGGGCTTATGTTTGATGAGGAAACAGCTAAATCAGTTAATGGTTATTTGATTAAATCAGATAGTTATTGTTGTCAAATTAAATGTCAGACCAAGAGATATTAATATTATACAAGTGGACACACCAAAAACAGTAGTGGTGAGATAATATTACAAACATTTCATGACATAGTAGAAATGGCGACGCATAATAAAATGTAAACGTGATTCAGGAGTCAGAATTTTATTAAACACGGGCTAAGAAAAATATGAATGAATCTAAGATAAAGCTACATATTTTGAAATGAGCTATTAAATTATTGGAAGCCCAGTCAAAGATATCACTGTGAGAACCCTTGAGTTATTCGCACATCTCTAGAGCTTTAAAGTAGCCAGAACTTGTTGCATCTCCCAATGGCACAATAGAAAGAAATGTCTCTTTCACTTTCCCTTCTCTGATAAAATGAATATATAGTACCAGCCCCTCATCATCAGATCTGTCTGCATGTCCTTCATGTAAAATACTTACATATGGGTTTTCCTTTACTTCAATATCAAATCTTCACAAAGATATGAGGCAATGTATGAAATAAATTCTCTACACTGTTGTTTGTTCATTCACACAATTCTCTGAATCAATCACATTAAACTTGGTTAACAACACAACCAAACCTTCAAAGTCAGTGTAGGGTCTGTAATTGTTGGCAATACAGTACAGTGCCATGAAATGTACATTCATATGGTGCAGCATATTAGTATCCATATTTTGCCAATCTCACTTTGCTAAAGGAGCACATTCAGGATTCTTCTTTATACTTTCAGCCTTCTGACACTTGATGTGCATTTAGGATTTGTGGTGCTTTGTATGTTTTAAATGGTCCCAAACATCCAAACACAACTGTTGTGAATTTTGGTCTGCAGTGTTGGTGAAAAACTTACTGCTCACTTCACAATTCTTTTTTCATAGCACAGCAGTGGTAGAAGTTCTAGCCATGATTGCTTAAATTTTTGATTGAGTGAATTTTTCAATACTATCTTCAATGCAACATCATCAGTTAACAGCAATGACGCTATATCAAAGAATATCTGGTATGAGAACAAGAGGATGCCCAAGAAGAAAATGGACTGACAACATCAAAGACTTTGTACAGTCACATGGAATGACACTGTCCAGTGCCACTAATCAAGTTCTGAAATGTTAACTATTCCTTCCTACGATGCTTGACAGCAAGCATGGAAACAAGATGATGATGATCTTCAATGATCGGTTTTTCATTGTCATCTAGATCACATTCAGAAAGCAATGACAAGCTACTGAACATAAACTTAACAAAAAATACTGGGGTTGACCGCAACATCCTGTAAAGAATATGCAACTAACTATATCACAATAAATCATTTTATGCTGATAATTATCATCTTTAAAATTTACAAACCACACTTGAATTGGCTCACTTTCCATTTTTGTTCTCTTCTCTGTCGCTAGATTGTATATATTCAGGCAAAGTTGACCCACTTCAGAAAAAATCTGTAATACTACCCTGTTTTATTTTCTTAACCATGGGTCACTATACACTGATGTGTTCCATTAATTTTCTACAATTTAAGTAAACGTAAAACAACATAACTCAACTCGCAAGCATTGATGATGCCTTACGTGTTGGTAAATGAGCCGCTGTCGAAAACAAGATGACTAACTCTTTGGTCGAGTTACAAGAATCGTTAATGTTGAGGTAAACATATCACTCCAGACATCACAAGTCAGCTTGCAACGCTGCAAACACCAGACTTTCCATCTCTCAGTATATCCCCATTTTTACACACACGTCCTTAAATGATTACAATGTTTGTGAAAATAGACTTAAAGTATAAATACTGGATGTGTAGTTGATACTAAGTGATATAAACTACTTGTAAATATGTTCCTTGCATGTCAGCTTGCGTCTTATGTGTAACCACTGTAACTCTTATGACTCCTTAACTTGTGTGGCTTATTGCTAAGCTGCCTCGTGCCTGAATGTGGCGTTATTTCTGTCCGATTTGGTACAACTCTGGCCATGAACTTTCCATCATAGTTATTCTATCTGCACCATGACAGTTATATAGAACCTGTCTTACTGTATGGCAGTGAATCATGGAACATGAATAAACAAATTCAGAACAGCTTAGAAACAATGGAGATGTGGATGCTGATACAAATGTTGTGAATACATTGGATCTCAAGTGTAACTAACAGTAATTGCCTGGTAAAGGTTAATGTGATTAAAACATTATATACAACTATAAGGAGACAACCATCATTCTTTGGTCATGAAGTGAGAAGAGGGGAATTGGAAAATACTGTGATGATTGCATGCTGGATGGACTGAGACAGTGGCATGGTGGGATATCATCAGCAGATTTGATTCTGAGCACCAGGGACCAAGATCTGTGGAGAGATATGAATACTTACATTAGTCAGCAAGGCACATGATAATGATGAATGTATGAGTCTAGTCAGCGAGCATCAGCCAGTGAGCAGTGGTTTAATAACCTTGTCCTCTTAAAGTTTAATCTGAACTGCTGGTGTTTCTGCTTACCTAATGGGAAGGTGATCACCTTATGGAGTTTAGTGCACTGTAGCAGATGTGTGGACCAAAACAATTAGGAACAGTAACACTGAGCAGCATTGAAAAATACACAATTTGAATTACAATGTGGCTGTTTTATTTTTAGATATTCTGACATTCCATCTCAAATTGTTTTTGTTTTCTGTCGTACCAAGTTAGTTAGTTTGTTTTCTTTCATATGTCACCTCAAACTGCACCATAAATGTTAGTTTCAGGCAGGAGGGTAGCACTCCTAATTATGACTGCAATGAAATATCAATATTGCTTGCTGTTATAAGTTGTTTAGTAGAAATAACTGCACTTAAAATAGACCTGTGGAAAATGTCAGCAATAAAATAAACATATAGTACCCGTTTATCTGTTTATTTGCTCATAAACAGTCACTTCATCTCTTTTAGATTATACATCAGCCTAGATGATACATTAGCTTAAATTAATTATACATGAGCACATTAATAATTCTTCTTTTCCATGTTTCGTTCACTTGAAATTGATTGCCTATAGTTGTAATGTATGATTTTTTGATTACATATGCACATCTGTTCAATACCTTGTATATTAATGAGCCTATTAATTATTTATTTTTGTGTGTTTCAGAAACAAACTCTTGGTCTCCTAGGAGTCATTACCACTCCATACAAGAGCATTCACAAAAGTGGACATATGACAGCATAGATATGAAGGTTGTGAAAAAAGAACTATCGGATGTTCTGTGTGAGGACAGGAGTCACGGATTCGGTAAAATGGTAGACGTAGCTGGAGGTAGCATCATTCAAGAAATGACAGAACACGGTAACCCAGAATATAGAATACTTGATAACAGTTGTAAGGCAACAGTAAAACATGAAAATTATTGTCAAATTTCAGAAAATGCTTCTTCTGTGATTGATACAAATAATAAACCATCCCTGGCTATTGAGAATTGTCAGCAGCAAAATAAGGAAACACAAGAAAAACGTACACAGAGCTTTGCAAGGTCTCTTGATGACATTTATGATTATGTCAGTTATAGCTCTCAAAGAACTCACACAGGAGACTTGTCTGATGTGTCTAGTCCAAATGTTTGTGCAGACAGATATAAGAGTGAAGGGATGTTAAACAAATGTAATGAATGGGGTGGGCTTTTGATTCAAGATGACCATCGAGAGTGCCTAAAGAACATTAATCACAAGAGAACACATACAGGAGAGAACCCTTACAAATGTGATGTCTGTGATGCTTCTTTTACTGAAGCTGGCAGTCTGACGACCCACAAGAGAACACACATGGGAGAGAAACCTTTCAAGTGTGATATTTGTAATGTTTCTTTTAATCAAGATGACAGTTTGAAGGTCCATAAGAGAACACATGCAGGAGAGAAACCTTACAAGTGTGATAATTGTGGTGCTTCTTTTACTCACGCTGTCAGTTTGAAATACCATAAGATGATACATACAGGAGAGAAATCTTTCAAGTGTAATGTTTGTGGTGCTTCTTTTATTCAAGCTGGTAATCTGACGATCCACAAGAGAACACACACAGGAGAGAAACCTTACAAGTGTGATGATTGTGGTGCTTCTTTTACTCATGCTGTCAGTCTGACGAACCATAAGAGAACACACACAGGAGAGAAACCTTACAAGTGTGATGTTTGTGGTGCTTCTTTTACTCGAGCTGACCATCTGAAGGGCCATAAAAGATCACATACAGGAGAGAAACCTTACAAGTGTGATGTGTGTGCTGCTTCTTTTACTCATGCTGTCAGTTTGAAATACCATAAGGTGATACATACAGGAGAAAAACCTTTCAAGTGTGATGTTTGTGGTGCTTCTTTTATTCAAGCTGGTAATCTGACGATCCACAAGAGAACACACACAGGAGAGAAACCTTACAAGTGTGATGTTTGTGGTGCTTCTTTTACTGAAGCTGGTCATCTGAAGGGCCATAAGAGAACACATACAGGAGAGAAACCTTACAAGTGTGATGTTTGTGGTGCTTCTTTTACTCATGCTGGCAGTCTGAAGGTCCATAAGAGATCACATACAGGAGAGAAACCTTACAAGTGTGATGTGTGTGGTGCTTCTTTTACTCAAGCTGTCAGTCTGACGAACCATAAGAGAACACATACAGGAGAGAAACCTTACAAGTGTGATGTTTGTGGTGCTTCTTTTACTCATGCTGGCAGTCTGAAAGTCCATAAGAGAACACATACAGGAGAGAAACCTTACAAGTGTGATGTTTGTGGTGCTTCTTTTACTCAAGCTGGCAGTCTGACGAACCATAAGAGAACACATACAGGAGAGAAACCTTACACGTGTGTTGTTTGTGGTGCTTCTTTTAATCGTGTTGGCAATCTGAAGGTCCATAAGAGAACACATACAGGAGAGAAACCTTACGAGTGTGATGATTGTGATGCTTCTTTTACTCATGCTCGCAGTCTGAAGGACCATAAGAGAACACATACAGGAGAGAAACCTTACAAGTGTGATGATTGTGGTGCTTCTTTTACTCAGACTTGTGATGTGAAGAAACTTATAAGAATGCATCATCATCATGTGCCCTGCAAACTACCATAGATGTTCATGTATCTCCTCAGATCTCGGTCCCTGCTCAGGATTAATTCTGCTGATAGTATTTCTATGTCACCATACAGTCCATCCATCATCATCATCTCTCGGTCTGCCCATGTCTCTTTTCCCACTGATCTTTTCAGACTTTACAATGCTGTCCCATGCTTTTCTTCTCATCACAATACTAGAGAATGCTATTGTCTCTTTCTGATAGTTGTATATAATGTTCTGCTTTCATTAGCCTCTTCCAGGCAATCATTGTTAATTTACTCTGGCAATCCAAGCCATTCACAACAACCATCTCAGGAATCATATTGTTGCTGCTTCCAACAAAATAGGTGATATTTTATCAAATCCAACCAAATTTGACTTAGATACCAAAGCCATCAACCCTAGGAAATTAGTTGCAGTAGTGAAGAAAGAGATTCAATCACTCTTAGATAGTAAATTCATCAGTTAGGTGACTGCACAGTTAGTCACTCCACAGGGATCATAAACCCCAACTTTATGGCTTTCCTAAATTGCCCATGCCTTGGGTACCAGTGAGAATGATTTAATCTATGCTCAACTCTGTCCAACACAGGGTGTGAAATAGCTTGCAGAAACTGCTAAACCAGTGTGACAATCATTCAAACTCTTAATATTAAAAGATTAATTTGAACTGGTCAAACTGCTGGATACTATCGATCTTAAAATAAAGTACATGGCGACAATAGATATTGCATCTATTTCCACTGACGTTCCCATGGAAGAAACAGTGATCATCGTCTGTGATCGCATAAAAGAAAAGAAACAAAACTTAGGCCTATCAACATCCAAATTCAAGAAATTACTACTGCTGTGGACATATAGTCAATTAATTTTTCTTTAAAAATTTGTACCACCAAATTGACAGTGAGGAGTCCTCTAAGTCCAATTCTAGCAGACATCTTTATGGTGCACTCAGAAAAACAAAGGTCCTCAAATATTAAGGACCTAGTCCTGTAAAGGATATGCAAAAAAAAGAAAAAAAAAACAGTTCTATGCCGCTGGTATGTAAATGATATATTATTCATCCCAAAGACCAGACAACAGGCTGAATCATTCCATACAATCATGAACAAGCCCACAAAAACATGTCTTTGTCTTTTGACCATGAGCGTAATGACACCATATCATTCTTAGACATATTAATTCAACATTGACAGGATAGCACCATCCAAAATTCTGTCTATTGAAAGGGAGCATGGACGGGCTAATGCCTGAATTTAAATAGCTTTGCACCTATTCAGTATAAGCATGACCTGGAATAGGCCCTGTTTAATCGACCTAGAATGATTTGCTATGATGACACTAAAATATGACCAGAAACTCTTAACCATAATCTACAATCTAATGTATATTCAGAAGTCAGCATGGCCGAATGGAAAACACATGTTCTTAAACATCTGGTGTGCTGATGTTGAGGTAAAGGGTTCAACCCCTGCACCGGCCAGTTGGACTATAATGTCGACCTCTCATCATTGACTTGGGGATGTAAATTACAAGTACCTCTGAAGTTGGAATGTGTTCGCCTGATGGTGAGGGACACTGTCAATAGGGAAAGCTAATCCACATGCAAAATTTAAGTCCAGTACTACTAGAAGTATTGAGTATGGACTACGCCTGAGCTCAAGGCTTTTTTTTTTTTTAATTCGCATATCCTTTACGGGACATCACTGTCAACAGCAGCATCTTTCAGCTGTCTGTTGATTTCTTGGCAAGATTACGCTCAGTAGTTTGCCATTGCTTTCTGAGCGGCCAGCTCAGTTATCCCGCAAGTCACCAGCGGGGGTAGAACCGCTTCCAGCTCTCGCCCGCTACGAGACTGCGTGATAAACGGGATTACGGAGAAAGTGTTGTAACCAAGCTACTGAGCACCCAATAAAACATGTGCATTCAACTGACTTCATCAAATGTCATTATCAGCCACCCAAACCTACTCCCACAGAATCATCGGTCCCCACACCTCAAGTGTGTTTTTTTCCAACTAACCTTTTGAGGGGACATTAATTAAACAAATATATTATGCAGCGTAAAGCACACATTCTTTGTTGCTGAACCAGTGACCAGATGTAAAACCACTTAGATAGTACTCATCTGTGAAAGAACTATTGTTTCTGTATGCCAAATCTGACTGCATTTATCAATTCCAGTATGTGAGTGCCAAGCATCTTACATGGGTAGAATGAAAAGACAATGTAGTAAGTAACAAAACATACACCAGCACGGATGGGAAACAGATTTACTCTGTCTTCAGGAATCCCTGTGCAGTTGACAGGTCACAAAATGTTTACACCGGCCAGCGATTTTAAGACATTTGTTTAATAGCCATCATATAGAAATCTTGTATATTGTATTTGATTAACAATAAATGATTGTTCAAATACATCAAGGCATTAGTAATTTGATGGTTCCAGTCAGTTTTATGCAAACAGAAAGTCTTCATTTTAAATTTTCAATTACCATTGTGAAAACTGATGCTCCACATTCAAACAATATCAGTGACTGTGTTTTTTAAGTATTTCAGCCCTAGTATAATTAATTTATTCACTTCATATGATATGTAACTCTGCAGTATGCACCTGAGAAGATGCAGTGAAATATGCCAGGCAATAAATTGGACAACATATTGTTTGTGGCTTCTGTGTTTAAACTTTAGATATATATTAATTTTGATTTCAGTTTAATTCAAACTTTAGCTCTAAAATACTCCAAAATTATAACTATATACCTTAACAAATCAGCCATATCACCCATTGAATGTCAATTGTTCTAAACATATGTGGCTAGCACCATATACCCAGTACAGCTCATGGTGTGAGAGGTGGTCCTTGACTTCACTTACACGGATGTGATGTTTATGGTTGTTGTGTTCCTCTTTACTCAACACTCGTTAGTCTCTAATGTGGGGTTTCACATTGAACAAGCTATCACAGTGATCTTGACAGGAACAGCCACAAAGCACATGCCAAAATATTTATGATAGATAACTCAATGAAAGTGATGGTGGCCAAATATTTTGCTTAGCCGGTCTTCCCTGCCCTAACTACCAGTGTAAACCATTATTTTAGAGTGTATATACTACATACTACGTATGGGACAGAACTGGAATAAGCCTGCAAACAAAGCTGAAAGTCTACAAAGCAGTTGTATTATCCACACTGCTATATGCTTGTGAAACCTGGACTGTTTATCAGCGACACGCTAGGAAATTAAACCACTTCCACACAGTCTGCCTTAGGAAGTTACTGAAGATTAAATGGCAAGACAAGATCCTAGACACTGAAGTCCTAGAAAAAGCGCCCATGCCCAGCATCCACACTCTACTAATGAAGAATCATATTCGCTGGGCTGGTCACTTAACTCGCATGCCAGATCACAGGCTCCCTAAACGAATTTTTTACGGCGAGTTGCGTTGTGGTAAACGTTCCCAAGGCAGCCAGAGGAAACGCTTTAAAGACACTCTAAAAATCTCACTGAATGCTTTTGGAATTCATCATGACACCTGGGAGACTGCAGCCAGAGACCGAAATTTGTGGCATGCATCATTATGCAATGGTGCAGTCACTTGTGAGGCAACCAGGACTGCAAGAGCTGTGAAGAAATGACAGAACAGAAAAACCACTGCAGAACATCCTCCAGAAACGTCAAGCACTCTTTGTCCAAAGAACATTTCGTGCCAAAATAGGCCTTATCAGCCATCTTAGAACTCACGGCTCCATACTTTTAACCCCACTGGATGAAATGAATGGTCATCATCATTCTTGATGGACAAACAACAACAACAACAATACAATTGTGTAGGTGTGCCCATAATTTCAGCCTGTACATTTACAAATAATGATGACTATCATAAATGATTAGAAGCCCACACAAAATAATATTGCCACACTAGTCTATCACATACACTTTGGCAACTGTTACAGACGTAGTCTGACAGGGAAACAGTGATGCTGACTGAGCTGTCCAGGGTTTTCAAGAATAAGTGTAACAGTTGTTTGCTTTGTGTTTTCTTTTCTTGTGTAAATTTGAAACTGTCTGTTTTTGTTTTTTTCCTGCATATCCTTTAAAGGACATCGCTGTCAACATCAGCATCTTTCAGCTGATTATTGATTTCTTGGCAAGATTACGCTCAGTAGTTTGCCATTGCTTTCTGGGCGACCGGTTCAATACCCTGTAAGTTACCAACACAGAGAGAACCGCTACCAATTCTCGTGCAATGTCACGTTACTTACGGGAGTATACGAGATTACAGAGAAAGTCATGTAACCTCTAGACAAGAGAGACCGGCTTTTGTTGTTTAGTTTATCATATTTCACAATTCACTGCTAACTTTGTTTAATTGGTGATGGGATATCCAGAGTTGTGTGCTCTTCTGTAATAAACTAGAAATTGTTATTCTTTGTAACAGACATTAATTTTGCAAAGTAAACAAATAAAGTTTGTTGATTATGCTTCTTCTTTTGTTACCTGTTACTATGGTCCAGGTGAGTGGCTCTGTGGCACATGCTGACTGAAAATGTCTTTGGTTCACTTACTGGGGTGGAGATTATTGTAAGGGACTTTCTACTTTGAAGTGGTAATGACAGACAACATAAATTGTGGTTTTATTGATGTGTCACAAAGTAATATTCTTCGAATATTTAAGTTTCATCTGTTCGGGTTTTCAAAACACTGTTCTCTTGGAGTGTGACTTTCAAGGCTGTTGTAACAGATGTCTCGTAGTAAACTTTTATTTGATCAGCTTTCTATTACAGCTGTTCTCTTACAATAAAATAAGGTGTTTGTAGTTATGGTTGGTAGCCATGGCAGTGAAGTGACCAGTATGCCCAGTGATCATGTATTTAAATAAACATAAGTGCATTTCTTTAATTGACCAGGGCTCCAAAGTCAACCATCCTAAAACATTGACCAGGGATCCAAAGTCAACCATCCTAAAATAGGCAGTAGGAAGTGTCTTGGGAAGTAAAAGCAGCACCATAAACCCATTACACCTCCGGGCATCTTAAAAGGTCCTTTACTTTAGTGATTTACTTGTGGCTTTTTTTTTTGTGACTTGTAAAGTTTTTGATAAAACTCTACTTTCTGGAAGCTCAAAAACTCTTTCAGTCTGTTATATATCTTGTAAAATGACAGCTATTGTCTTCTGTCCATTGTGGAATCGTTCCACACAGGCATGAAGGGTATAATCAAGTTTGATGGTGCAACTTCTGAAGAGTTTGAAATCAAGAGTGGAGTTAAGCAAGGTTGTGTACTAGCTCCCACCCTCTTTGGAATATACTTTTCACTTCTACTGAAATATGCCTTTCGTGATCAGGATGGTGGTATATACATCCACTCATGCTCAGATGGCTAAAGATTGTTCTAAATTTGGTTTAACAATTAGCAAAAAGAAGACACAGATTATGACACAAGGTGCACATGGGTTATCATCAATCTTTATTGACGACGCCGAACTAGAAATGGTAGTCTAATTTTACATATCTAGGATCAGTGGTCAATAGCAAAGTATCCCTAGATCAGAAAATCAATATCCGGATTGGTAAGGCAGCAACAACAATGAACAGGTTAAGAAAAAGAATGGGAGAACAGGAAGCTTACTGCCAAAAAAAAAGTCCTTGTCTATCAAGTCTGTGTCCTTAGTACTCTTCTTTATGGCAGTGAAACCTGGACAACTTACTCACACCAAGAGAAACGTTTAAACAGCTTTCATATGCGGTGTCTGCGAAGAATTCTTGGTATTAAGTGGCAAGACAAAATCACAGATACTGAAGTATTGGAAAGATCAGGTTGTGTGACGGTTTATTCCATGCTCCGTCTTCGTAGACTTAGATGGATAGGACATGTTAGGAGGATGGATGATGGTAGAATACCAAAGGACATCGTTTTTGGTGAATTACAGATGGGTAAGAGATCTCAGGGTCGACCTCTGCTACGATACAAAGATATGTGTAAGCGGGACATGATTGATACAGGCATTGATAATGCACAGTGGGAGCAAGTCGCCGCTGAACGTGTTGCATGGAGGGCAATGATCAGAAATGGAATAATGACAAAGGAGAAAATGATTGCAGATAAGTCACACACCGAGCGTGTGAGACGTAAGATGGTGCATGATGGTGGAAATAACCACGTGTTCACATGCACCCACTGTGAATGGACATTTACAGCGCGAATTGGCCTTATCAGTCAAATTCGCTACCACCATAGGTAAAAGTTGTTATGCCTTTTTAAAGCACAAACTATCGTCTGTCAAGACCGTCATCGTCATCATCGTTCGTTCGTTGTCATTCGCACTGCGAGCGCTAACAAGTCAAGTCGCATTATTTTGTCAAGAAGCCTGATCAGCGGGAAAATGTCACGTCGAAAATCCAACAAGAAACACGCTGTTGCCAAGATGTGCAGCGTGGGAGCCGACAACAAGAAGAAGAACGTCGAGAGCTTACCTGCTAGCTGCATCAAAGAGCCTGATACTACAGCCATCACTGAAGCTACTACGAGGGAGAAGATTGACAGCCCAACACAGTCAAGAACCAAGAAAGCAGAGAAGGAGGAGAAAGACACCAGAGTCGGAAACACCGACTCGAAAACAGTCCGATGGGTTGTCAAGAGGATTCCTGTGGAGCTGACAGATGAAGAAATACTGAAGCAGCTACGTGAAGAGAATCTTCACAACCGAGTCTTGAAGGCGGAGCGGCTTCTCACCTACTCCAAGATACCTACAACCTTGGCAGTAGTGACGTCGGAGGGCAGCGAGATGCCGACCACAGTATCATTCAACAAGAGAATGCAGCAACCAGAGAGATTCATCCCAAGAATCACGCAATGTTCCAGATGTCAGAAGGCCGGCCACAGCAGAGCTACGTGTCGCAGTAAAACGGAAATATGCCGATACTGCGCCGATCACCACGCTTTCAAGGAGTGTCCGTTGGCCAAGCTGGACACGGACTTCCGAGCACCCAACAACAAAAGAAAGTGCGCCAACTGTCTAGGCAAACATGGAGCAAGATACCTGGGCTGTCCGTACCTGCAGAGACATAGAGACGTCTTAAAAATCGCCATCACCACAAAGACACCATTCAAGGAAGCAATGCGGAGGGGTGAGACAGCCACGGGTATAGCACAAGCTGAAAGAGATCAACTTCAGAAGCAGATAGACGAGTTGAAGAAACAAGTCAAGGAACTGCTGACGACGACTACGACCAGCGATAATGAGAAGCTGCTGGCCGACATGAAAGAAACCCAGCTCAACATCAAACAAGATATTCAGCGCATGGCTGAGATGAAGAAATCCTACAAATGATCAAGGCCGAAAGAGAACAGCATAGAGCTGAAATGGAACTCTTTCAAAACAAACCAACAGAAGCCACACTAGAACTCACAGGAAAACCGCAAGAAGAAACCCAAGAGACCGAGTCTGAACAGCAAGCTAAAGCCAGCAGCCCAACCACAACGCCCAAGAGGGAACTACTATACCGTCGGATCTCTGAAGGAGGCACAGAATACCCAGTCGACAAGGAGGAACTCAAGCGCGAGGAATTCAGAAGGCGCTGGGAAGAAAAAGAAAAGAAGAAGCCTAAAAAACTCCGGGGGAAACCGATGGTATACCCAGTAGTACACTACAACCGAGAGGCCGACTTCGAGTACTATATCGAGGACGGTATAATCGTCCCATGGCTGACCACGGAGGAAGAAAATGCTAGGCAGCAGATACGCAAACGCAACAAGGAGGAAAATGAATACGTCGAAAAGGTCCTTCAGAAAATACACAAAAAATGAAATAAAATACCAAATAAAAAGTCCTTTTAAGGACTGCAACCAGTCAAGCCTGGAGCCTGCACCAACAACGAAAACAAAAGGAAACATGCACAAAGGACAGCCGCCGACCGATCCCCCAGCTGGAGTGTGATCACGAAAAGTCCTTATAAGGACTGCAGCCAGACGAGCCAGGAGCCTACACCAACAAAGAAAACCATAACAACAGAAGAGCACAAAGGATAGCCGCCGACCACTGCTGACGTCACAGACACAAACGCTACATAACCAGTCCGAGATAGGACTCACAAGACAAGAATTAGGGTGAATAAACCCACAAAAACCACAGCTGATGAAGCAGGTTAGACGAGGTCAAATTTGGAATTTTTGTTTTTGAAATGGAATCGGAATCGGAATAGTCTGTCAAGACGGCAAGGTGCCAATGAGGTGATGACATGAAGGATGATGAACAATAGTGAGATTGTTTATTGAAAATCTTTAGAAGACTTAATTTCAATTCTTAAGGCTGGTGCACTGATATTTATTTCATCTATGAATCTCTCAAGGCTTACATCTAATTGTTAATATTGAAGTTTTCATTATTCAACTTAAACTGGTCATTTGAAACACCACAAGAAAACACATAAAGAAAGAAAATGTTACATATGATGGATCAAGACAGTGTCATCAGCACAATGTAAGTTATTTATATTATGTCCACAAACCAGGATTCCTGACATACTTCATGTAGATCTCAGTATATATTTACCGTGGGGCCTGAGTGATCTCGAGGTATGGTGTCCGCCTCGAGTGCTCGAGGTCCCGGGTTCAAGCCCCGGTGAGGGCCGGGACTTTTTATCATGGACTTCTACTAACAAAATTTCTCCTGGTCTCTTGGTAGTGAGATCGGACGCCCGTGTGTATTGTTGCGCACGTAATATATCCCTTGGCAGTTGGAAATCGAAAAAAAAAAAAAGATAGCCTAACGTAATGGCGCTGCCCGGGCAAAATGTCGAGTTAAAAATCTACCCAAAGTATTTTCAGCATTCTTGCCGGTGCTGCGGAGTTCGTGCACTGAGCTGAGATTATCTGGACTCAGGCTTGAGTTAGGAGTAGATTACACCTATGTGCCGTATTGTTGATCCGTGGACTAAACTAACTAAACTAAACATATACTTACCGTACAATTAGAACAAATTAGTTGATATTACACTGAAATATTCCTAACAGGTTGTTGATTTTTCTGCAAAACCAACCGTCCATCTATTAACTATATCGTCTCGTCCCATTATTTGTGCACCATTCCTCGATTTTAAACAGCCAGTGGTATTTCGTTTTTCCTACCTGATATTGTATTTATTTGTTAATACTGTATATGGAATGTGACTGACTCTTTTACATAGTTTGTAGTAATCTCCATACATTGTTAATTCAATCATACTTCTTTAGCCCCATTCTATTATATTCTTCTTTATGTTCCTTTTTTTTTCTTCTTTCATTCATCATCTACAACATTGCGTCTTTCATCCATACTGTGTGTAGGTGGAATGATTTCTTTTGATATCTGTTGGATTAATTCTCGCAACATGTCCCATTGTTTATCGATAGCCTGTATTAATACTAATATAATAATACTATTATCTCCATGACGTTATATCTGTTCTTTACAGTAATAGTTTACCTTTCTCTAATTTCTTTTCCTGCTTTAAGTAATGTTAAAACTGATGTGATCTTCTTTAGGTTTTCCTTCACAGTTTTAATTCTTAACCTCATCTTTCCTGTGACAGGTTGGCCCACCTCTCAGATCGTTTTGTTACTAGATGGAGATAGCCCTCAGTAAACCCCTCTATGTATCCTGTATTAATTTTTATTTTTATCTATATTTTCAAATATTAGATAAAATCGTCTTTGGTTAGTGTATTTATATACATAAAACTATAGAGAGAGTACATGGTACTATTTCTTCTTATAGTTAGAAGTAGATGTAGGGTAGAGTTCGTTTACAAGCCAAGAAATCCAGTCAGACTGAATTTTATATTCAGGTTTGGCTGTGAAAAATAATTTGGCCACAGGAAGGGAACTCTCCTGGACGAGAAGTTAACTTCCGGTAGCACCCTAACGTCTGCCATTTTCTGACAGCCGGCTGGAGGAGCTATCACGCCAATTGGCTAAAATTGAACACCTGTCTGTGTTTAAACATATTTTATTGCTGGCTCTTGTTAAGCCGAACAACAATCTAAAACATAGAAAAGCCAATGATAGTCTCCACTCCCGATAGGCCAGTCAAAATCTAGTTGCAGGGTGAGTTAATAATAATTTTGTTAAACATTTTTCTGTGTGTCAAAATGTTGGCAAAATCTACCGGCCATGCCGATCGATAATAGATACTATTAATTAAAACTAGTGTTAGTTAACTAATATTAGAATTAGGACCATGTTTGTGCCATGTGGCTTGCCGACAAGGGTAAAACGAAAAGCTCGTCACATGTGGCATTAAAAACATGGATAAATTACATTACGTGATTCTCGAAATTAGGTATCTGCCTGCGGAAGGACACCTGAGTTAGTCAGTAGACGATTAGAGTTAAGATAATTTAATTATGTGCTTAAACTTCGGAACTAGCGGATTTCTCTAGATAATATACTTATTAGTTGAAGGAATTAGTTCAGAGAGTGAATAAGTTACCATTAATTATTCTTTATTAATCTCTATCTTGCCCATAGTCAGATTACTACCATGTGGTCCAAGATGGCCCACTTAACAAAGTTCAAACCTTGGGGGAATTCTCCAACCCTAATATTGTTCTTGTGTATAGTGAAAATAATCTTAAATCTAGCTAAGAAATCTTCTAGATAATTAATTGTTTTAATTAATATAAGGAAGACTTGCTAGTAGTACAACTCATAACTCTTTAAGTGAACTTGGGGTGTTTCATTGATTTTAATGGTTCACTCGTGTACATCGTGAAGTTATAGTTGTTGTGTGTGATTTCATTTCATTCTATGGAATTCATCAATATGTGATGTTAATTCATCGTGTGGAGTGTAGTTTGTGTGTTTCCATACTTGGAAAATGATGTGTGGTGTTTCATCGATTTAATGGTTTGTTAATGTATATGTGACGTCGGAGTTGTGGCGTCTGAGTTTCATTCCATTGAAGTCATCCTATATGTACTGTTAAGTCATTATGTGAATTGTGGTTCATGTTTCCATGAGTAATCATGACTTAGGATATATTTGGAATGTGGTCTTTGACGTAGAGCATTGTGATTGTACATGTTTGATCTAAATATCAGCAGAGAGAATAAGATATCATTTCTGTGCTGTTTCCATTAGATCAGTGTGCTGTTGTAGATTTCAGATAAGGAATCAAAATATGTAAATTAAGATAATACATGCTATGAAAATTTATGAGACAAGCATGCCATGCAGGACATGGCCAAAAGAATTTACAATTCTGTCTTGAAGGATTATTCACTCCTTCTCACTGTCATTCACAGAGCCTGCACCCTGATCATCTGTAGCCGTAGTCACGACCGGTGATTGAGCTACGAACCACTCACTTGATGCAGCAGAGAGTGGAGTCCATACCACGATCCAGTTAGCACTGCCGCTTACCATCCAGGAGGCTAAGGATTATCAGATGAGTGGCTACCCACCCGTTTGCCACTGCACAGCAATCCTAATTTGTCCGCTATTGGCTAAGAGTCTATGATTATATCCTCTAGCTGAACAGTATCTTGTCGAGATTTCAGGGATCTGCGTATCTCTTATGTGTCAGTGAGTTCCCAGTGGGGCTCACGTAGTGTTCTTTAGGATTAAACGTTATGTTATATTTGTACTTTTAACACTTGCGTCTGTCATTATAGAATTAGAATTAGCATCATCAGATTGTGTGACGAGTGAAAGGACTACATCTATACGTATCATTCTGTCTTATCTCCTGTTGTGTGAGAATACATTAGGCAGTGGGGGCTCATTATTCATCCAGGCACGTTAGCAGGAATAACTTGACATACTGTCTTCGTGTGTTAGTACAGTTAGTCGTCATAACTTTCCGCCTGGCACTGTTTAGAAGTAGTGATCCATTCTGGGACTTTGTTAATCATTCTTCTAGAACTGCGAGCCATTTGATCGCTTCTTCAGCAGTGGTTAGATTCTCTATTCGTAGAAGTCTATTTAGTATCTACTTTGATCCAATTCCATCCTAGTAGTATACGTACGCGACACTGGTGGCTCGGTCCGGGCATGACAATCCTATAGATTGTTGGGTTCAGTCGAGTATCCAACTTCATAGATAGTTCTAACTTTCAGTCACTAAAAAGAGATAGCTACTAATCATACTAGTTAATATAGATATATATATATACTTATAACATAGGATTAACATAAGAATAGATATAAGTTAACATAAGTTAGGGCAAAGGTGAATTGCTGGCAAACGGGTAAGTGTTGTGTCAATGTGTAACATTTTTTATGCTTGTCATTGAAGATATTTGTGAATCTTTGCGACAAACACATTCTTGATTAAGTGAGTGAGTTATTCAGGTGTATCAACAGATATCTTATTACATAACTAACATGTCTTCTGAAAAACCACCTACTAAGGAGGAACTGCGAGAACAAGGAACATTGTTAGGTTATGAGGGTGTAGAGTTGAACAAATATGTAATAGAAGAAGGAAGAGAGTGGCGCCGAGAACAAAGGGACATCATCAAGGAGAGAGAGAAGGAAGAACGAGAGGAAAGAATTAAATTACAAATCCAGATGGCGGAAATTGAATCCAGAGAGAAGATGCGACAAGCTGAATTGGACAACCAGTTGAAACAAGCTGAATTGGACAACCAGTTGAAGCAAGCAGAACTGGACAAGGACTTGAAATTAGATGAGCAGTTAAGACAGCACGAGTTAGAACTGAGGAGATTAGAACTACAAAATCCTGATGCCTCCAGATTTAGCAGTGCCAGCTCTCCAACTGACAGTCAAGACATTTCCTCAGGACAACATATTACTCCAGGAGCAATGAGTTTTCCACTGGCCCACTTCGACCCGAAGGAGGATCAGATGGATGAATATCTTGACAAATTTGTGTTAATGTGTGAAGCCTACAATCTGCCTAAGGATAAATTTAATATTAAACTCTCCCAAGCACTTCGCGGTCCAGCGTATGACGTGTTTGCAAAACTCCCTCCAGGTCTTGAGAAGGACTTTGTCACACTCAAAAATGCTCTCTTGAAACGATATCAGTTAACTTCTAGTGCCTACAGGTTGAAGTTCCGTACAGCCAAACGGTCACAAGGAGAATCATTTCCTCAGTTCGCCTCACGGTTACACACTTATTTTAACAAATGGGTAGAACTGAGTGATTTGGATGCTACTATGACGGGCTGGCGGAACTAATACTTGTTGAGCAATTTAAAGATGTTCTTCCAAAACAGTTACAAACCTTTATTGCAGAGAATGGTGGTGCTCGGCTAGAGGAGGTTATCTCCCTAGCCGAACGATATTTAACTGCCCATGGCGAAGTAGCTACCACTAAATCTTGTAATTCTTCTACTGCTCAAAATACTCCTGCAACACAGAATAAGGGTTTTCAGCAGAACAACTCTTACGGTAAAGACACCAGAGGGCACACTGGGGGTCCGCACCAAAATCCTGGTTCACAACAAAAAGCACCAGCAACCAATAGTGGATGGGGTAAACCTTACTGCAAGAACTGCAAAAGTAATGATCACCACACGAGCGTGTGCAGAAATAATCCCCCTACCCAGTATGCTGCATGTATGATTACGGGGGCGAGTACCCAACAGAACATATGTTCAAGTAATGGAACTAGGCCACCCACAGTTGAAACTATTCTGGTTAACGATAGTCCAGTACTATGTCTCTATGACAGTGGACTCCAGTGTGATGCAATAATAGCTAAGCAGTTAGTGAAACCATCACAGTTAACAAAACAAACAGTTGTAGTCAAAGGGGCTACCAGGAGCTCTCCAACTATAATAGCTAAGATAGCCAAAGTACATGTGACATCTAAGTATGTCACTGGACTCATTTCAGCTGCAGTGATCGATGATCCGGTATATCCTTTCATGCTTGGTCGTAAGTATGTATATTTAGGAGAACCCTCATCACCAATGATAATGGCAGCAGTGGAGACCCGGAGTCAGGTTGCACAGTCACATGAACCTATACTCTCAATCAACCCTCTACCTCGGGAGATTAGGGCTGCACAAAATGAATGTCCGACTTTAGCATCTTGTTTTGGCAAACTGCCAACCGGTAGAAATCCTCCAGCAGCTGGAAATTTCTATTTAAAGGACAAGTTGTTGTACCATAGGGCAGGAACTATGGGTACCGAACACGGGCAACTTGTCGTGCCGAAACAATATCGTAATCAGATATTGCATATGGGACATACCATATCCTTCAGTGGACATATGACTGTAGGAGTTACTACCCAGCGTATTTCTTGTCATTATTTTTGGCCGGGAATGACTGCTGACATACGAAGATACGTCCAGTCTTGTCCGGAGTGTCAACATGGCTTCCCCAAGCAGTGGTCTACTCCTGTTTCCATAGGGGAAGGGTTAGTTTTGAACACTCCTTTTGAGCGAGTAGCTATAGATATTATTGGTCCACTGCCCACTTCTAAGAAGAAAAATACTTATATTTTAACTGTAGTAGATACAGGTACAATGTGGGCTGAAGCTACTGTACTACCCTCCATCAATGCAACTAGGGTAGCAGAGGCTCTCCTAGAAATATTTACCAGAGTAGGATTCCCTATTCTTATGGTAAGTGATAGTGGGTCATCATTGAATGAGAAGTTAAGGGGAGAAATCTCCGACATCTTCAGGATGCACCATGTCAACACAGGTTTTAGTCTCACAGAGAATAAGCGACTTGTGGTCAAATATACAGGGACCCTCAAATCGATCGTGAACAAGTTAGTCCAGGAGAAACCCGATAGTTGGGACACGTACTTATCAGCAGCAATGTTTGCCTATCGAGAAGTACCACATGTCGCCACCGGTCTTCCACCTGCTACACTATTGTTCGGACGACCAATTAAAGGACCGCTGGAGGCTCTTTTGAGAACCTGGACTGATGAAGGAACAGATGAGAGTGTCGTCAAGTCTTCACAGTATGTAGAGGAACTGAAACAGAAACTGCACACGGGATGGAAATTAGCTACCTCCACTCTCCGTCGTGCCAGAAAGAAACAGGCTTCCTTCTATAATAAACCTATTAGAAACCAGTCTCTAGAGGTAGGAGATAAAGTGCTAGTCTTATTAACCAAAGGGGATAATAAGTTAGAAATTGCTTGGCAAGGACCATTCATCATTAAAGAGAAGGTGTCCAGCAACAAGTACTCTGTTTCTATTCGCGGGAAAACTACGGTCTTCCACGTGAATTTACTCAAAAGACATTTTGAGAACAACACGAACCCACCAGTTCATATTATGACTCTGGCAGTGGTTGATAATGGATCCAAAGGGGATCAATCCAGATGGAAAGACAACCCCGACAGATGTGAGGAAGATGACGTGGCTGAACACGATCCCAACTTAGAGACGTCTAAAGGGAAAGTAAGGACGACGCGCATGAAGTATAGGGATCAAGACCAATTGGGTCGAAGGAGAGATGTTGGAATTGTAGGACCTTTATCAGTGACAGACGAAGGACACCCCGACCAACGAAAGCAAAGTTTCCAGAGAAGATTTCCATGGAAGCGACATCAAGCGATGAGGTTTCTTAGAAGGTGTCTTAGAAACGAAGAGTCTGAGAATTGTGAATAGACATTGTGCTATTGATGAAGAGGGGGACCTGTCCAAATGACCCATAAACGTCAGAGTAAGGGCTGACAAAACTATATGAGAGTTCGGGCTGGAGAAAAAGTTGCTTCTCCAACTTTTTTTGAACGATGGGCATTTGTGACAGGTTGGCCCACCTCTCAGATCGTTTTGTTACTAGATGGAGATAGCCCTCAGTAAACCCCTCTATGTATCCTGTATTAATTTTTATTTTTATCTATATTTTCAAATATTAGATAAAATCGTCTTTGGTTAGTGTATTTATATACATAAAACTATAGAGAGAGTTAAATACTATTTCTTCTTATAGTTAGAAGTAGATGTAGGGTAGAGTTCGTTTACAAGCCAAGAAATCCAGTCAGACTGAATTTTATATTCAGGTTTGGCTGTGAAAAATAATTTGGCCACAGGAAGGGAACTCTCCTGGACGAGAAGTTAACTTCCGGTAGCACCCTAACGTCTGCCATTTTCTGACAGCCGGCTGGAGGAGCTATCACGTCAATTGGCTAAAATTGAACACCTGTCTGTGTTTAAACATATTTTATTGCTGGCTCTTGTTAAGCCGAACAACAATCTAAAACATAGAAAAGCCAATGATAGTCTCCACTCCCGATAGGCCAGTCAAAATCTAGTTGCAGGGTGAGTTAATAATAATTTTGTTAAACATTTTTCTGTGTGTCAAAATGCCGGCAAAATCTACCGGCCATGCCGATCGATAATAGATACTATTAATTAAAACTAGTGTTAGTTAACTAATATTAGAATTAGGACCATGTTTGTGCCATGTGGCTTGCCGACAAGGGTAAAACGAAAAGCTCGTCACATGTGGCATTAAAAACATGGATAAATTACATTACGTGATTCTCGAAATTAGGTATCTGCCTGCGGAAGGACACCTGAGTTAGTCAGTAGACGATTAGAGTTAAGATAATTTAATTATGTGCTTAAACTTCGGAACTAGCGGATTTCTCTAGATAATATACTTATTAGTTGAAGGAATTAGTTCAGAGAGTGAATAAGTTACCATTAATTATTCTTTATTAATCTCTATCTTGCCCATAGTCAGATTACTACCATGTGGTCCAAGATGGCCCACTTAACAAAGTTCAAACCTTGGGGGAATTCTCCAACCCTAATATTGTTCTTGTGTATAGTGAAAATAATCTTAAATCTAGCTAAGAAATCTTCTAGATAATTAATTATGTTTTAATTAATATAAGGAAGACTTGCTAGTAGTACAACTCATAACTCTTTAAGTGAACTTGGGGTGTTTCATTGATTTTAATGGTTCACTCGTGTACATCGTGAAGTTATAGTTGTTGTGTGTGATTTCATTTCATTCTATGGAATTCATCAATATGTGATGTTAATTCATCGTGTGGAGTGTAGTTTGTGTGTTTCCATACTTGGAAAATGATGTGTGGTGTTTCATCGATTTAATGGTTTGTTAATGTATATGTGACGTCGGAGTTGTGGCGTCTGAGTTTCATTCCATTGAAGTCATCCTATATGTACTGTTAAGTCATTATGTGAATTGTGGTTCATGTTTCCATGAGTAATCATGACTTAGGATATATTTGGAATGTGGTCTTTGACGTAGAGCATTGTGATTGTACATGTTTGATCTAAATATCAGCAGAGAGAATAAGATATCATTTCTGTGCTGTTTCCATTAGATCAGTGTGCTGTTGTAGATTTCAGATAAGGAATCAAAATATGTAAATTAAGATAATACATGCTATGAAAATTTATGAGACAAGCATGCCATGCAGGACATGGCCAAAAGAATTTACAATTCTGTCTTGAAGGATTATTCACTCCTTCTCACTGTCATTCACAGAGCCTGCACCCTGATCA
This sequence comes from Cepaea hortensis, assembly GCA_963921405.1. Taxonomy (NCBI): domain Eukaryota; kingdom Metazoa; phylum Mollusca; class Gastropoda; order Stylommatophora; family Helicidae; genus Cepaea; species Cepaea hortensis. The sequence continues at coordinate 90,295,825 of OY992884.1, read as the reverse complement.
TCTGTAGCCGTAGTCACGACCGGTGATTGAGCTACGAACCACTCACTTGATGCAGCAGAGAGTGGAGTCCATACCACGATCCAGTTAGCACTGCCGCTTACCATCCAGGAGGCTAAGGATTATCAGATGAGTGGCTACCCACCCGTTTGCCACTGCACAGCAATCCTAATTTGTCCGCTATTGGCTAAGAGTCTATGATTATATCCTCTAGCTGAACAGTATCTTGTCGAGATTTCAGGGATCTGCGTATCTCTTATGTGTCAGTGAGTTCCCAGTGGGGCTCACGTAGTGTTCTTTAGGATTAAACGTTATGTTATATTTGTACTTTTAACACTTGCGTCTGTCATTATAGAATTAGAATTAGCATCATCAGATTGTGTGACGAGTGAAAGGACTACATCTATACGTATCATTCTGTCTTATCTCCTGTTGTGTGAGAATACATTAGGCAGTGGGGGATCATTATTCATCCAGGCACGTTAGCAGGAATAACTTGACATACTGTCTTCGTGTGTTAGTACAGTTAGTCGTCATAACTTTCCGCCTGGCACTGTTTAGAAGTAGTGATCCATTCTGGGACTTTGTTAATCATTCTTCTAGAACTGCGAGCCATTTGATCGCTTCTTCAGCAGTGGTTAGATTCTCTATTCGTAGAAGTCTATTTAGTATCTACTTTGATCCAATTCCATCCTAGTAGTATACGTTACGCGACATTTCCTATAACTTGCACTTGGTCGATATGTCCGTCTGCCATTGGACTAGTGTTTGCTCTTGCTAAACTGCTTCTGAATCTCTTGACTAAAGGCTTGCGAACCCAGTTCGTGAGTCGGGTACCAGGCGTTCGAAGCTCAGCTGCGACCGATTTGTGCAGCAGACCGTGTCGCGTTGTATTATAACGTGCTGGTATGGGAGCCGGTCGTTGAGAAAGCAATGGCAAGCTACTGAACGTAACACTTGCCTAGTACATCAACAGCAGCTGAAAAAGGCTGATGTTGAATGCAACGTCCCGAAGGGATACGCAACAAAAAAATATAGGGCCATCATGAGGCCGAGGCGAGTAATGCTATCTACAAGTTTTGTAAACAGAGCAGTACACACCTCACTACATTGTAGAAATCAAAGCGCTCTCTCAGTAATAGAAATGTACACACCAGTATACGTTTCAGACATGAAGTATACAGACCGGTTATCCTCGCAGCCTTGAATTAGTATTTGAAGATCGAATACTTCACACTCCAAGTGTAGAATCTGTCGTGGGACTAACGTACATGATATTACTAAATATTAGTGTATAAAACAGCATGAGAAACAGATGGGGTGTAGAGGCTAGACACTTCCCTGACATCCATCCATCCATCATGTGCCATGCCGGTAAGCGTGGGCGGTCATGTTTTGCCATCTCACTCGATCACCAGAGTCGTTGATCAGCTCCGTGTTCGTGTCTCGACCATGCCATGTGGCCAAACCATCCAGGTATTTGTTTCTAGGTCTTCCTCTTGGTCTGTTCCCTTCGATCTTGCCAGTTGTCACCAAGTTCTCCAATCCATTTCTTCTCATAACATGCCCAAAACATTTCGACTGTCTGCGTCTAATGTCTCTAATCAGTTTACGATCTTCGTTTGTTTCTTGAAGGACCTGTTCATTTGTCTTTCTGGCTGTCCATGGTATTCTTTGCATTTTCCTCAGAAACCACATCTATACAGCCATCAGATGTTTTTCAGCTCGACTGCTCATTGTCCAAGCTTCACATCCATATAAAAGTACACGTTCTATGTAGCACCTCAACACTCTTTTTCTCGTTTCAATTGACATCTTTTTATTGGTCAGTATGTTTTTCATCTTGCTAAAGGCTACCTTAGACATTGCCATTCTTGTTCTAATCTCTTTGAGCCATCTCACATCAGATGGTATTACTGTTCCAAGATAATTGTACCTATTCACTTGTTGAAGAATATTCCCATTTACTTGTATATTACATTGTGGTATTTCGTTCTTCCTAGTGACGACCATAACCTGTGTCTTTTTACAATTTAATTCTACCCCTCGTTGTTTACTGTGTATAACAACCGCATCCACTAAATGTTGCAGGTCCTGTTCATTGTCTGCAATCAAGACTGCCCCTCTGCCGTGTGTCCACCGTGACGAGTTAGAGGGGCTTGTGCGTCCCAATGACCCCAAGAGCTATGCCGACAGTAGCACAGCTACTGGTAGGGCCACCCATGTCGGACAGGTCAAGGGAGAGGGACCAGACGAAGAGACACACACAAACCTGCTGCCTTGTAGGTAGACTGGGGACAGTCAAAGGCTAGGGAAAGCATCCCGAATAAATGCTTGTCGAAATCGGATGTACTGAGCCACAGGCTTGACAAAGCAGTGCAACGTAAAACCTGCTGCCTTGTAGGTAGACTGGGGACAGTCAAAGGCTAGGGAAAGCATCCCGAATAAATGCTTGTCGAAATCGGATGTACTGTGCCACAGGCTTGACAAAGCAGTGCAACGTAACTTAATTCATGATGTCACAAATCAAAATTAATCGTTATGGTGCTAATCCCGTGAAGTCCCATCAGGCGGCGATAGTGCCGGGCCCCCTGCCTCGAGGGGGTCCACCCATGACTACTGGTGGTCACCTTCCCCTGTGCTGTGGAGTCAAGGCACAGAGGAGTAGGTTAAGAGCTATTGACCAAATACCCCGGACACTCAACATACTACAGTGGAATGCCGAAGGAGTTTACAAGAAGAAAGACTCCCTAACACAGCGTCTTCATAAAGATAGAATAGATGTGGCATGCATTCAAGAGACACACCTCAACGCCAATCACAAATTCTCAGTCAGAGGATATCAGGCCACACGTTTCGACCGTGAAGGACACAAAGGAGGAGTTCTAATACTTACACGAAATACAATACCTTGCAGCGAAGTATCTGTGATCTCTGACAACCAAACGGAAATTATAGGTGTTGATATAATGATAAAGGACGTGAAAATAAGAATCTACAATCTGTATAGCCCAGCAGATAAGGACCGTACACTCTCAAACATGAAAATAACTGACACAAACTGCATTATTGTCGGAGACTTTAATAGCCGTTCAGAAAGATGGGGATACCCAGATACTGACAAAAGAGGAGAAGAATTGGAGGACTGGGAAATAGACTCAAATCTCCATCTACTCAACAAAGCGGATGACACACCGAGCTTCTACTCCAGAAGATGGCTTACCACTTCTACTCCAGACTTAGCTTTCTGCACAGGAGACATCCTCCACAAAATTGATCGCCATGTGCTGGACCAATTAGCAGGTAGTGACCACAGACCAATCAAGCTTGTAATGAATATGGAGTATGTTCCACAGGAGCAAAAGCCCTTGCCCCGCTGGAATTACAAACGAGCAGATTGGGACAGATTTGCCATACTAACAGACAAATATTGTGAAAACATAAATACACGATATGGCAACATAAAGCAAATGGTGGAAAGTCTAAACAGAGCGATAATACAGGCAGCCACGGAGTCCATTCCAAGAGGAGCGAGGAAAAATTACAAACCATACTGGACTGAAGAACTACAAAGTTTGGAGGACAAAGTTGAAGATGCCAGGAAGACAGCAGAGAGAGAACAAACAATTGAAGCGAACATCTCTCTCAAAGCCATCTCAGCAAAATATAAAAGAACAGTAAATCAAACAACAAGAGATTGTTGGAGGGAAAAAACAGAAAACCTGAATTTTGACAGGGATGGAAACAAACTATGGAAACTAGTGAAAGCCATGAACAATGAAGGACCTAGCAACAAACAAATAACAATTAAACAAGGAAATGCCTTGCTTACAGGAAAAAAGGCTGCAAATGCACTAATGGAACACTATGCAAATGCAAACCACATTGATATTACAACCGAACAGAAGAAAGCAATCAAAGATAAACAGATACATCATACAAATACAGAGACAGCAGCAGAATATATGATGGCAAATCTAACAATGGAAGAAATGGAACAGGCAATGAATACCCTAAAAAAGAAGAAATCACCAGGAAAGGATGGAATCACAAATGAAATGCTAATAGGACTAGGCACTAAGGCAAAAAAGAAACTACTAGCAGTCCTAAATTACAGCTGGAAGAGGGGAATAGTCCCACAGGCATGGAAAGAAGCTATACTAATACCAATCCCAAAGAAAGGAAAAGACCTGGAAGAACCAAATGGCTATCGACCTATCAGTCTACTTAGCTGTGTAGGAAAATTAATGGAACGCATTATCAATGGCAGGCTAACATGGCATCTGGAAGAAAACAAACTCTTAACACCACACCAAGCAGGATTCAGAAAGTACAGATCCACTGAAGATCAAATAACCTATATAGCTCAGGAAATAGAGGATGCCTTCCAAGAGAAAAAGCACACACTAGCAGTCTGGATAGATTTAGAAAAAGCATTTGATAAAGTATGGAAGGAAGGACTGAAAGTAAAACTGCAAAACATGCATGTTTGTGGAAAAATGTATAAATGGATCAGCCACTACCTTGAGAACAGAACTGCCAGGACAAAAGTACAAGGACAAACCAGCAAAATGATGCTGTTGGAGCAAGGTGTCCCCCAAGGAGGAGTTCTTTCACCAACATTATTCCTAGCATATATAAACGACATCACAGAAAATTTTCCAGCCAGAGTACACACATCATCCTTTGCAGATGACCTAGCCATATGGACATCTGAAGAATATATTAGTACAGCTAACAGCAGAATACAGCAAGCCTTATTAGCACTAGAGGACTGGTCAAAATCATGGCTAGTGAAGATAAGTGAGGAGAAAACAACATGCACAGTGTTCTCCCTCTCAAATAAAACTCAACAACCTAAGCTGGTATTGAATGGAAAAATATTGCGCCATGAAGAAAATCCAAACTATCTCGGAGTCACCTTTGATCGTCGCCTGACATGGAAAACACAGGTTGAGAAAAATCGAACAAGAGCAAGGCAAAGAATGGCAATCATGAAAAAGCTTGCTGGTACAACATGGGGAGCAGATGAGAAAGTTCTCAAGAAGTTATATACTGGACGGGTGAGGCCAGTACTGGAATATGGCATTGCAGCTTGGGCAACAGCAGCTAAGTCAAACTTTAACAAAATAAGTAGAGTCCAAAATCAAGGAATGCGAATCATAACTGGAAGCCTGAAGACAACGCCTATTAATGAACTTGAACAGATCACTTGTTTACAACCAATGCAGGATAGAAGAGATAGCAGAGCCCAGCAACAAGCAGAAAAATTTAGAAGATTGACAGACCACCCTATGTATAAAAGGTTTAGTGGTTTTGGAAAGGGACGACTGAAGCGTAGCAACTTTGTTGAAACTGCAAAACGAAAAATTAGGGCAGATCCCATACTTAACATATCAACAGTCAAACCTATTTACAATGCAGACAAGTTCCCAGCTTGGAGACAGCAGCAACTGCCTGAGATGATAGAAAACATTCCTGGTATTGAGAAAAAGAACACTCAGCATGAAACCGAAAGAAGAGAAATAACCCTAAACTACATAAAAGAACATTACCCAAGCAGCAATTGGACCCATGCATATACAGATGGATCAGCCAAAAATTCAATAGAGAATGGAGGAGGAGGAATTCTTCTAAATTTAAAAAATGGAGTGAAAAAAACACATTCAGTGGCAACTGGAAAGTTTTCAAGTAACTTCAAAGCGGAGGTAGAGGCTCTGAAAACTGCAGCAGAAATGCTCTTGATGGAGGAAAATAAAGAGAAGCAAATAGCTATCTTCACAGATGCAAAGTCAGCTGTCTCAATACTGAAGAGCAAAAACAGCACAGAAATAGCTGACCTAAGAGCAGCACTCCATGGTCTATGCCAGAAATCCAAAAAAGTTGTAATACAGTGGATCCCATCACATTGCAGTATACCTGGAAATGAAGAGGCTGACAGACTGGCAAAAGAGGGCGGACGACTACCACAGCCTGACATAGACATAACCTATAACGAGGCAAAGAGGTTGATAAAAAGCACCTATAGAACCAAATGGGAATCAGAGCATCCAGGCCACCAGAAGGATGATGCATATTACAAACTCGACAGAAGAGAACAAGTAGCAATCTTCAGACTCCGCACAGGACATAACAGGCTGAAATACCACTTGTTCAATAAACTAAAGATAGGAGATACCGATGAATGTAATTGTCGAACTGGAAAAATGACAGCAAAACATTTGCTTCAGGATTGCCCAATATATGCAGAACAGAGAAAGATATTTTGGCCCACACCTGCTTCATTTGAGGACAAGCTCTATGGAGATATCAACAAGCTCAAGTTGACCGTAGCTTACTTTAACTACATACAGGTTGACATTTAAAGGTGTATGAAGAAGTATTCAGACTGCCACACTTCATACCACAGGTATGTCGGTTACAAAAGCCTCCCAGAGGCATGAAATGGAATATTGCTGGATAGATCCATTACGTGGAAAGTCCGAACCAAAAGCTCACTGCGTGGGTTTTCAAAAAAGGTGGAAAAAGTGTCATAGTGGCACGAAATGGAATATTGCTTGGATAGCAAATCCATTATGTGGAAAGTCCGAATCAAAAGCTCACTGTGTGGGCTTTCAAAAAAGGTGGAAAAGTGTCCTAGTGGCACGAAATGGAATATTGCTCGGATAGCAAATCCATTGTGCGGAAAGTCCGAATCGAAAGCTCACTGTGTGGATGTCATCTGCACACTGCATTCTTCTGGTTTCCGGTAGAACAGCCTATGGTGAACGGAATGCCCAATATACGGAAGTGAGGCTAAGCAGCCATGTGCAGGACGTGACGATTCCTTGGGTGAGCGCAGTACCAGAGCGCTGTGTGTTGGCTCTGCAAGTATGGAAGCCTCCTTGGATGGCGGGGAATGCCCATGGTCTGCCCCTGCCTTCCCTTGAGGGTTGACCAGGATCTCTTAGGCTGTTCTATATGGGCCAGCTAGGATGGGAGATAACACCACAACAGTGAGAGTCAAACGTCCTAAGAAACCCCCGGGAAGGTTAACCCGGTCAACAAATGCCCGCAGAAGTCGGATGTGTCGGCCTAACGGCGCAAGAACGCAGCTCTGCTGTAAACAGGCACAACGCAATCACATCCGAAAAAAAAAACTCCGGATGAACGAAGAAGAAGAAGAAGACAATCAAGACTGTATCGTCTGCATATCTAATGTTATTGATGCATCGCAGTGGTTATATGTTGGAATTCGCATTGAGGCGGGTTTTTAAAATTAAAAACAAACACACACAGGCGCACAAGCAATCGTCTCGCTCGAATACACACATAGATACACACACATGCGCGCACACACACACACACACACACACACACACACACACACTCATATATATATATATATATATATATATATATATATATATATATATATATATATATATATATATATATATATTGTCGTGACCTTGTGTGTCTGTTTTCGATCTGTTAACATGTATAATGATGGTGATAAATATGAGGTGGCATGACCAGACTTCAAAAATACATATGGACACAAGTGGTACATCTGACTCATACACAGCTGTTGTGTTTTTCTTGCATGAGTGTGGTATGTTTGGTACTGTAGATGGTGCTGCCAAACACAACGCGTCTGATCGCATTGTTTATGGTTGTGAAAGTCTGACATGGGAGGGGGAGGGGGAGGATGGTCTAGAACTGTGCACATATAATTATGTTTGTGCTGACAATAGTACTTCTACCAGAGATAGTGGTTTTGTATTTGTACCGATATAACATCTGTTATTTGTTCTTCTTCTTCTTCTTTCGTTCGCCTGAAATATGTTTATAACTGCAATGTTGTCTCTTGTATGAATCTAACAGTCTTTTCTTTTTAGTTCATTCAGCGGTCCATAGAGTTGATACGTCCATGCGTTTTTCTGTGCCTGGTTTTGTTGACATGGAAATACTATTCAGTACAATTTTAATATGATTGTCTGATGTTAAGCCAGATGGAAAGTCAGCCTTATTTTTTTCCGTTTGCCTAAGCCCATCATGGTAGGTCTTTGGACGTTAAGTTTTTCCGTATCCCTTTACTAGACATTATTTTTAAAACGACCCGTTTTTTAGTTGTAAGACATCGCAGTCTTTTTTAAAACAATTATTTCGTTCACAGCAGTGTACATTGTGTATTTTCCTTTACATTTGCTAATAGAACTAATTCATTGCTAATACATATTCATAGTGCAGTAATGTCGGTTCTTGACTCAACTCAACTTAACATATTCATATACACATAATAAGGCCATTACATTTATGGTAAGGTGCAAATTACTTACACATTACTTGATGATGATGATGGATGGTGGTGGTGGATGGTGGTGGTGGTGGTGCTGCTGCTGCTGCTGCTGCTGCTGCTGCTGATGATGATGATGATGATGATGATGATGATGATGATGATGATGATGATGATGATGATGATGATGATGATGATGATGATGATGATGATGAAGTAATTATCTGATCTCATGCATTCTAAAATCTATCAATATAAATTATGTTATACTCCAAGTGTCCACATGCACACTTAGTTTTATTTAAACACGTTTAAACGTATCATTGAATGGATCTTACAGTAAACATTGCAACAAGCGTTCTGTTTGACAAAGGTCGCAGTCATCCCCATAGCATTGTACTATTCTATGTTTTCCCACATTGCATAGTGATAGGGTCACAACTATTTAGTAAAAGTTTCTTCATTATTAAATAAGGGTATAATTAATTGCAGCGCATTTTGTAAACTTAATGCGATTATGCTGACTCCATGGAACATATATATATATATATATTATTGTTTTGCTAATGTTCGCTGGCTGTGAACTCCAGCATGAAGTCCTGTATGACGGATGAAGACATCCTGTTGTCCAACATCAGTGTGATGTTATACAGGACGTGAGGTTTGCGTGAGTATCCGTTGTCCCATGTCTGGCTTAATGGTGTGCAGACTGGTGGTTCCTCGCCGTGCAGGTAGATACTCTCCGACTTCGGAAGCATCAGCGATCCTACTACGTTAGCCAGGACCCCGAAGGGACCTGTTGCCCAGGACGCACGGCGAGGACGTGTTAGTAGGTCTTTGTCAGCATAGAACCTGGCTTTGGTGACTTGAAAACATCTCTGTGTCCCAAAAATGTTATACACATGGTTTAATTGCGACAATGTTTATGCACAGCTCAGTAAGATATATAATATATAAAAAAAAAAAAGAGCAATTGGAGTAGTTTAAATAGTGTTACTTTTCTTGGCGATTTATTTATCTCCAGCTTAGTTTACAAGGGGAAACAAGAAAAGTTTAGGGTACTTCAATTTTAATTCACCGCAACAGACGTAACGATGCTATATTTAGCTTTAGCAGCTATATATAGCGTAGTTAGCAGCTATATATAGCACTGGCGGGGGATCTCCGTTCAATTAAAGTTTTTTTCAGTGCGTGTCATGGTGCGAAAAAGGCGCGAAAAGGGAGCGGCGAACGGATTGTACTTCAATTTTAATACACTGCAACAGACGCCACGGGGCTATATTTAGCTTTAGCAGCTATATATAGCGTAGTTAGCAGCTATATATAGCACTGGCGGGGGATCTCCCTTCAATTAAAGTTTTTTTCAGTGCGTGTCATGGCGCGAAAAAGGCGCGAAAAGGGAGCGGCGAACGGTAACACAATGTGTGTAGTACATTTTTAAGTTGGCTTTCTGCAGTCAAGAATTTTATTGAACTGACAGCACCTGTCCACGACAATCAGAGTAGTGTTGCCTTTCTGCAGCATCGAGCGCATGTGGAGAACGGCCAAGGAGAGAAACAAGAGGCAGAATGGAACACACAGGCATCTACTCGAGTCCTACATGTGCGAATTCATGTGGGCGTTGTCGCACTAAATGTGCTGGCCTAGATGTGTTCAACACCATTCTAGCTGACATTGTTCGATTCTGGCCACCCCATCAATAGTCTGCAGTTTGGCCACCGCCGCAACACTAGTCTGCAGAATATGATTGATTGTCAACTCATGCATACAGCAGTATCATCCAGCAATGGGCCCTTTTCAGGGCCACTAGAAGAATGCCATAACGGGCCCTTTTCAGGGTCACTAATTAGCACACAATAACAGCCCCTAAGTGTGCACAAGAGTATACAACCACTGAAATATTCAGGTCAACTCACACACATAACTAAACCATTTGCTGCAAACCGACTACATTGCACACCGAGATACAGCGCGAATAAGGGGACTCCAGGATATGACGTGTGCCCTGGAATTCCCTCTGGAATTCCCTTTGTTTGCGGTGAATTAAAATTGAAGTACCAAGTTTAGTTTATGACCTACCGATTATCAAGGGGTATAATAATTATGATAACTTTATATTTTAATGTTTCCTTCATTCTCGTATAAATTTTAGTGTTACAATTATCCTTCATTAGCAAATATATCTTGTATCAGTTGCTGTTATTAGTAATATTAGTGCATTACACTTCTTTATTGAGCTGGCGATTTAGAAAGTAAAATTTAATTTGATTCAGTTATATAATAAAACAAGATGAACCACGTTAGCATGACATAGTGTGTATGTGCTGTCTTATAAAATAACCACGTGAGATTGTGATTGTTCAGCCTTCTGGGGAAACCCGGTTGGTTAGTGGGCAGGATACCCATGGTATGTGGTGACCTCGCCGGTCACATTGTCCTTTTGTGTGGTCAAGATCCTCGCAGACTCAGACAATGGCCTGTCTGGGTTGGATGGAAAGCTAAGGGTCGCGCGAGGTTCCTCCCTTAATATATATATATATATATATATATATATATATATATATATATATATATATATATATATATATATATATATATATATATATACATACGATTCGTGGGTAACTGTCTAGGGAGGAGAGGAAAGGCAGGGATGGACGCCTGAGCACTATAAGGAAATAAACCGTCCATCCAGAACTGGGGTGGCCTCTAGTGTTTACACTAGCCCTGGTTCACTGCTGTGATAGTTGTCGCACGCCAACCTGATAAGCATGGCTTTCTTAGTAAGCTTTGAGCTCAGAGCGTGGCCGGCACTATCCCTTTTGTTATTTTCTTTAACTCAAACTGTAATAATGAGTTCATATAATATTTTTTTTTGCAGTAATTTATAGTATTTAACATGCTCGAATTCTAATCACAGCTGGTTTTGAATTTAAGAAACAAAGTTAAAAAAAAAAAAAAAAAAAAAAAGCGCAGACACCAAGCACATTTTTCACTCTAATAAACACACACACGCACACACACACACACACACACACACACACACACATACACACACACACACACACACACATTGTTGTAACCATCACTGGCTGGCTTCGATAAGTTAACATGTATGACGGTGATGGATATAAGCTTACATAGCAGAACTTCAGGAATACATATGAACACGAGTGATAAATCATTGAAATCATTTTATTTCTATATTATACAAAGTTGTCAGCCAGGCAGTGTTGCTGAGGCTTCATATCTGGCGGCACTCATTCATACACATTTCAGACACTGGTGGTCTCCGATGCTCAGATGTGACCTTGCTACATTTATTACACAACCATTAGCAATCTGATAACAGTTCCGTCATGTGGAATTAAATGCAAGTGTCTTTCTTTCTCATTGTTATCTAGATCATTATCATTATCCTATAATGCAGAGACGACACTGCAATTGCGTTATGTGTCCAAAGCAAATAGCTCTAGAGGACACTTTTTACACGCGTCAAGGAAAGCTGTCTCCGAAGAGTACACTAGTCTCCTTGTAATGTTTATTAGGTATTTGTTTACCCAATTCATTGACATATGTCTACAATCCTAATCGCTTGCTGTACACACAACGTAAGATTAGACATGTTTGTCTATAGATACCACACACATGCATGTTCCCTTTATTAACCTAACACCCAGGTCCTGAAATGTGTGTTGAGATGTGGAACAACAGATTGCCGTGTTTAAGTAGTGATTTGGGGTGAATATGCAGACATTAACTTTTAATCTTGTGTTGTCTTAAATAGGTCCTCAGACCTGTATCGCCCCCTGTCTGCCATGTCCTTTGTATGTCTTATATTACTAATGCTTTCAATGAACTCTGACCCAATATTATTTGTCATCATAACGTATGCATCAGTCGGTCATACATTTGCAATGGATTACCTAAGAGAGTTTCACCGACATGTAAAGTGGTTTTTAATAATCCTTCAAGACATCACGTCTGTATTCTATCTCTCCCATCTCTCTCTCTCTCTCTCTCTCTCTCTCTCTCTCTCTCTCTCTCTCTCTCTCTCTCTCTCTCTCCCTCTGTTGATCTAACTTTGTCTATCTGTGTAGTTGTCCCTGCAGTGAGACAGACAGTGTCATGGATGCCGTGGGACAGTTTCATGGAAGCAGTGAGACGGTGTCATGGATGCATTGAGATGGTGTCATGGATGCAGCGAGACAGTGTCGTGGATGTATTGGGACGGTGTTATGGATGCAGTGAGACGTTGTCATGGATGCAGTTCTTCTTCTTCTTCTTCTTTCGTTCGCTTGAAATATCTTTTTTTTAAATTAATTAAAGCTTGAAATATGTCAACATCTGCAATGTTGTATCTTGTATGAATTTAACTGTTCACACAGTGGTCCATAGAGTGGATGCAGTGGGAAAGTGTCGTGGATGTCTTGGCGCGGTGTCATGGATGCAGTGAAACGATGCCATGGATGCAGTGAGACGGTGTCATGGATGCCATGTGAGGTGTCATGGATGTAGTGAGATGGTGTCATGGATGTAGTGAGATGGTGTCATGGATGTAGTGAAACGATGCCATGGATGCAGTGAGACGGTGTCATGGATGCTATGTGAGGTGTCATGGATGTAGTGAGATGGTGTCATGGATGTAGTGAGATGGTGTCATGGATGTAGTGAGATGGTGTCGTGGATGTAGTGAGATGGTGTCGTGGATATAGTGAAATGGTGTCGTGGATGCAGTGAGAGGTGTCATGGATGCAGTGAGATAGTGTCATGGATACTGTGAGACGATGCCATGGATGCAGTGAGACGGTGCCATGGATGCTATGTGAGGTGTCATATATGTAGTGAGATGGTGTCATGGATGTAGTGAGATGGTGTCGTGGATGTAGTGAGATGGTGTCATGGATGCAGTGAGAGGTATCATAGATGCAGTGAGATAGTGTCATGGATGCAGTGAGAGGGTGTTATGGATGCAGTGAGATAGTGTCATGGATGCAGTGAGAGGGTGTTATGGATGCAGTGAGAGGTGTCAAGGATGCAGTGAGATGGTGTCATGGATGTAGTGAGATAGTGTCATGGATACCGTGAGATAGTGTCATGGATGTAGTGAGATGGTTTCATGGATACAGTGAGTGGTAGTTATGTGTAAGGTGAGACGGTATCATGGAGTAATATTATCACCAGAGCTAATGTATAATACAAACGACGCGGGCATGTGGAAAGACATAAACGCTTACGCCAATTAGCAGAACAGCATGATGATGGTGATGACTCTTCATGTTTGGTTCTAACGTCCAATATGGTATTAATGCGCTCATGTTTACTCACAATGATGGGCTACCTACGCAGGTGTTGCCCACCGTGTCATGTCGAATAAATTATTTAACCCTAGTCGTGTCTTAAGTTTCTTTCACAGTGGTATTATTATTCTTATTATTCTTATTATTATTATTATTATTATTATTATTATTATTATTATTATTATTATTATTATTATTATTTATTTATTTATGTATAGTCCTTACGTTTAGTTCGAGAAGCTGAAACATTAAAAAATCCAGTGGTACTCTGTTGTATGCGTCCTCAAGATCAATCGCTGCAGCAACGGTTTCAGTGCCTGAGTGGAAACCTTCATAGACATCCTGGGCAAAGACTGCTGCATTGGTCCAGGTTTCTCTCTTTGGACGGTACCCACCCAGGGTGGGTGGGAAAACACCTTGCCTCTCTAGTTGGCTTGATATTTTCCTGGCAATTACCTTCTCCAGCAGCTTGCCTATTGTATTCTGCATGGTTATAATTCGATATTCCTGAATTTTTTTGTGGTCTTTGTCAGGCTTCGGCAAGGGAATCAGATAGCTGTGTAACCATTCCTCCTTGATGCTAGCACTCCCTATAATGTTGTACATGTCTGCTAGTTTCTCTAGCTCATTGTCGGTACACCTATTTATGTCGTCGTATCTTATGCCATCAGGACCTGGAGCACTGTTTTTTGATCGTCGAAGCACAGCCTTGATTTCTTTCACTGTCACTGTGTCTTCATCCGAAGTGTTCTGGGCCTTGCATCTGTCTGAGGTGACCTCCTTGGCCAGATTTCGGCCTCCCATGTCTGTCTGGTTGCTTTGCTCAAGGTAGCGTTCAAAGAGGGCTTTGCCCTTGTCCTCATCAGTCCTCTGCCAGATGAGGTCAGCACCTTGGAAGTCAGAAATGCTCTTATTCTTGACTACACCACTCAAGCTTTTATGTAGTCGCCAGAACAATTTCAGTGACTTGTCTGTGCTTACTCTTTGACACACCTCTGCCCATTTTTCGCTTTTAACAACCTTGACCAGTTTTTTGAAGTAGCTTACTTTTGTGTGCATCTCTCTTTTTAAGTGCAAGCAGGGACTAGGATGACCAGCTCTGTTCTTCTTGGCATTTTGCCATCTCCTTACAGCACTACGCTTATCCACCCAAGCCTTCTCCACCTCGAAACTCCACCACGGTGGCTGCTCCCAGCTTTTTGTCCTGCCCTGAAACGTTCTGCGCTTGTCACGTCTTATTTTACTCACCACATCTTGCCCTGTACTGTCATACTGGAACGTCTTTACCTTTAGCTTGTGCTGCCTGGTTCTGCCTTTCTCCACCAGTATGCTGCACGGGTGGTGGTCGCTGCCATGGTGTCCTAGGACACCCCATCTACACACTGTAGTGAGTGAAGGTGAAACTAGCGCCAGATCAATAGCACTGTCCTCATCGCCCGGACGGCTTGCTGTCCTGGTGACACAGCCACTGTTGATACAAACCAGGTCGATGGTTTCCAGTGCAGTCTCGAGCTCCTCCCCCTGTGTATTGGAGGAAGTGTTTCCCCATGATCTGCCTTTAGCGTTGAAGTCACCACAGAAAATAACATTTCTCTCGTGGCCTAATATGCCACTTAAGCACTGCCACTTCTGGGCGTCCACACTGGCATTGCGGGCATAAACATTAACCACCACGAATGGTATACTGGAATGAACTCTCAACGCCTGTATTTGTATATCGTCACTGTCCCAACTGGACATGTCTAGCTCTGACGCCACCATGCTGTCGCGAACGAGAATCGCCATTCCCAGATGTCGTCTGTTGTAGAAACATTTGAAGCCGGCAGTAGCTGATCGCCCAGTCTCGTCTCCTGGAGTGCTACAGTGTCGTTCCTGTAAACTAGGGTTTCTAAAATAGAGCCCCGTTGTTTTACACTGGCACAGTTCCAATATAGAATACGGATATTCCTGAGTCCTAGTCGGTGACACTTGAGTCTAAAACGCCTCAAACCTCCACGCTTACCTTGCTTCTTTTTCCCTGCGCGGCTACCACGCCGCTTCGGTTTGTTGACTGCTGACCGCACGAAGAAAACACGTTGTTCCGCCATGTTGAAAAAAATGTAAACACAGACTGAGAACAACACACACGCTGCTGAAAATTAACTCAAGGATGGCTTCGCTCGATGCACGAACTCCGTAGCACCCGTGCAGATCTTGAGTAGAAACTCCTGGTTTTACATCCTGGCACACCAATTACACGCAAGAGATGAATAAATCCATCCCCTACGCGAAAAAGTTAACGAAAACAAAACAACACGACCGTCCGTCGCCATCTTGAAACCGGAAATCATTTCAACAGTAAGTATAGATTTGTCATCATATCTATATCAACGGTCTCCAGCATGGGGGTTAGGCATTGAACCGTTGGGGCCTGTGACGTGTTTATGCTTGTGGCTACGATTTACAATTGCATTCTCCTCATGTTGGACTGGTAGTACATGGTTCCGTCGCTCTGCTACTGAGTAAGTGCGTGGGCGACACCGTATGCTGTGAAATTCGCGTGGATTGCTTTTACATCTGTCCTGTACAGTGAACTGCATGTTCAGAACAATGGCTACTGGCGATTGCTGTATTGACTGTTTTGCCCTTTCGGTTCATGAGTGTATTTCTTTCGGAGACTCCCGAGAGTCGGCGCTGAAGATGCGGAGTTCGTGCTTTATGCGACACTTTCGGCGGATCTCCCTGCGGTAAAAGACCGAGCCATGTGAGAAAAACCGGGTCAATGATGAACTGTGGCGAGTGTGGATGAATGTTGTGTTGGCATTCTGACTGCGGCATTATGCACAGTGTACCTGTGCGGGTTGTTGAATTTATGAGACTCTTGTCTATTCCACTTTTCAAATTGGACAGTGGGGAGCATTCTGTGTATAACAAAAATAACTAAGCCATACCCAATACAACCAGTAATTCCAGCCATCATTACTTTTAAAAAGTGTTCATTTGAAGAGCTGTAATCTATATGATGATAGTGTACGAAAGCACTTATCTAGATACTGCTTCACTCACTCACCCCTTAACATCGAACATCACTAAGCCATACCAGTAACACCAGTACTATCGGATATCTTTATCTTTTTAAGGTTTTCATTTGAAGAGCTGTAACCCGTATGAGAATAGTCTTCGGAAGAACTTATCTAGATATCACACCACTCACCCACCATTAACGACGAATTTCACTAAGCCATAATCTGTACAGCCAGTACTAGCGGCCATTATTACTTCTTAAAGGTTTTCATGTAAAGAGCCGTAACCCTTACGATAACTGACCGCCCGCCGACCGTGTCCGCTCGCCGACACCAGCTCTGCGAGCCCTATACCTTCAACTACATTTTAAGGGGTCACTTGACCACCCATTAGCCAATTGACCACCCCTTGAATACCTTTTGACAATTGATTGATTGATTGATTTAAGAACCAACATCACAGCATTCGGGACATTCCCATAAGCGCTCCGTCCCCATCCTCAGCAACCAGCAAAGAGTTCCAACACTAATAGTTCCAGTAGCAATCTGATTATATGTCCGTCTCGCCTTTCCTCTGAGTGTCGAGCGTCGGCCAGATCCCCTCGTCACTCCTCGCTGCCTCATTCTAACCAGACTATAGTGATCCATTTGTTCCTCCGAGGTGTACACTTGCTCCCACAAGGCCGCAACCACATCTGCCTTGTCATGCATCAATACTCCACGAAGTTCTGCCGAGCCAGCCAATCTGTCCGCCTATTCATTCCCCAGCGCACCGGCATGCCCAGGAGAAAAGATCCAGGTGATGCTTGCTACCCGTGACCTCCGAAGCGAAGCAAGCCACTCTGCACGAAGCTTGCCTGTTCTCACCCTTCTCAGCATGCTTTCTGAGTCAGTTACAATCACAATGTGTGTATGTATCGTGTTTTCTATCCAGCGTAAAGCTGCACTGACCGCCTCCACCTCCATTCTAAAGCTAGATGTAGTGTCATCATACGCCAGGCTCTCCTGCACCAAACGCCGACCATTAGTTTTTGCCAAGAACCCCCAGGCACTACTCCTACCTCTCAACACCTTTTGACCATGTCATCTTTTACTTTAACCATTACATAAATGGACACACATAGTATTGTTTGTCACTCACAGAAGGAGAAGAAGGAAATAGAGATTAGAAGACTCACTAGACAACATAAAATTTGAAAGCTATAATAGTTACCAACCGGGATCGAACCTGTCGCCTCCAAATGACGACGGCGCCCCGCTGCAGGAACATGTGTACTTATACGCACGACCAACTAGACACTCGAAAAAAGTGTCTTCATTGGTTGTGTCTATCATACACATGAACCAAGCAACTATGGAATATGGACAGAATTCGTATCAAACCTTTGAGATATCTTTACAGGTCTCATAATTTATATTAAACCAGCATAGGTCAAATAACAAACACACAAACACATCGGACCGTAATGCTGTCGAGAATATATGAACAAACATTTATAGAAGAGAAATGATTGGTCGGTTCTATTAATGTACACGTTAACCATCACTACATCACTAGACTTACTCTCCCGTACAATTTAATGGGTCACTTGACTACCCCTTGACTACTTGACCATCTCTGACCACGTCATCGCTCACTTTAACCATCACTACGTCTCTAGACGCACAATCCCCTAAAATGTAAGGGGTAACTTGACTAAACTTGACCAATATACTACGTATTGACCACATCTTGACCACGAGATCACCCAATTTACCACCATTGTGTCACAGCGAGTACACTTCTCTACAATTTACGGGGTCACTTGACTACGCCTTGACCACTTGACAATCTCTTGACCACGTTATTGTTCATTTTAACCACCACCACGTCACTAGACTTACTTTCACCTACAATTTAAGGGGTCACTTACTACCCCTTGTCCACTTGACCACCTCCTCACCGCTTGATCACACCCAATCTGATGAGTCACTTGACCGCACTTCCTGACCACGCCTGTTTTTCGAAAAATAATGAAGGCGTTATCTTCCTTTGCGGTGCACATCGATGTCTTTCTGATGTACTATACTTAGGTATTTTGATCATGATTTTCAAATTGGCCATTTACTAATGTGATCAACACAGATAGATAGGCCTTGAAAAAACAAATCTAACGGTACCTCAATGATGTTTGTATCTCAATTCTAAGTGGAGTTATTCAAATTTTAGTGTCATGACCTTTGACTAAAATTTTCTTAAAAATCCGCTCACTGAGTTTATTTTGGCGCGGCCTAATCAGTGCTGGGGCCCAAATTGTCAAAATTTAACATTTTTTAAGAATATCTATTTAGTTTTTAAACGAACATCCTAGCAACCATACTTCGCTGCGATCGGGGTATCGAGGCCTAACTGCTCATGTCAACTATTTTTTAATATAACGTGTGGTGACCTAATTAGCAAGTAAAAATGGCCGCTAATTAATTACTAATTCATTAATTACTCCGTGCATTCTTAATTTTAGCTTTAAAAAATTTTGAGATGTATATGGTTCTATGCGGAATGATGATACGGATCTAACAGTCACTTTGAATTTTTAATAGTATGTGTTGTGGCCTAATTAGCAATTTAAAATGGCCGCTAATTAATTACTAACTCTTAAATTAGGTTACGTTTTCTGAATTTTAGCTTTAAAAATTTTGAGATGTATATGGTTCTATGCGGAATGATGATACGAATCTAACGGTCACTTTGAATTTTTAATAGTATGTGTTGTGGCCTAATTAGCAATTTAAAATGGCCGCTAATTAATTACTAACTCTTAAATTAGGTTACGTTTTCTGAATTTTAGCTTTAAAAAATTTTGAGATGTATATGGTTTTATGCGGATTGTTGATACAGATCTAACGGTTACTTTGAATTTTTAATAGTATGTGTTGTGGCCTAATTAGCAATTTAAAATGGTTACACATCATATTAAAAAAAATGGATGACATGAGCAGTTAGGCCTCGAAGCCCCGGCCGTAGCGATGTATGGTTGCTAACATGTTCGTTTAAAAACAAAATTGTTACAATCAAATAATGCTAAATTTTGATATTTTAGCTCTCACTTTGACTCGGCCTCACCAAAATCAACTCAGTAAGCACCGATTATTATTGGTTATCACAAGTATATTATTGGGATAAATGGTTGTTATGAGGTTCGTTTAAAATGAGTAAATTTGCACACAAGTGTCAACAGATGAATATGTACTCATATAGTTTGCCGTTAATAATCTTTATTAATATTATGGTTACATTATATATGCAGCTTGACATCAGTTGATTCTGACAAGAGCCTGAAAAGAAAGAGGACAAAAAAGATTAGTAAAATGCTATAAAATAACATGAAGAAGTTATAAATTATTAATTGTTTATTTCAGATTTGCATCTAACTAGACAAACTACAGACAAACGGTGACGCTGTCATTGCGAAGAAAGGTTATGGTGCTTTTGCTTTGATCACAAGTAGCCTGACTATGGAAGTCATGCCATTAAGTAAAGCAATAACGTGGTTCGAGACACAGACAAGTAATGAATGAATTTACAACCACGGTCAGAATGCATGAACAGCAAATTAAAAGAGGTTTGGTAAACAAGAACAGTATGCAGAAAGTCAAAGAAGATTAATAAGCTGAGCATGTATGCACTGAATTGTTCGATGTGCAATGAGGATGATTTGTCGACTAACTAACTGTGAACTTTAAATTTGAGGAGAAATGAACAAGAAATTAAAGATACTGTATATGTATTAAGACCGTGTCGCATTGTGTTATAACATGCTAGTATGGGAGCCGGTCGTTCTGAAAGCAATGGCAAACTACTGAACGTAACACTTGTCTAGTAAATCAACAGCAGCTGAAAAATGTTGGCGTTGACTGCAACGTACCATAAGGGATACGCAACAAAATATGTATTAAAAAACCTTTGATTTACAGTATAATAAATAGATATTAAAACTATAAAGGTAAACTCAACTCACCGTAGAAATATGTCCATAATTAGAGACATACTACCTCTGTTGGCGACTGACCTGTCTTGGCATTCAATATCTCTTCTGTCTTCATGGCAGCTACATTACCTGCAAAGAGAAAAAAAAAAAGATTACTAAATTTGGAAAACAAAAATGCTATAAAATAACATGAAGAATTTATAGTACATTATTAATTGTGAACTTTAAATATGAAGAGAAAAGAAAAAGAAATTAAAGAAGCTGTATATTTATTTTTAAAATGTTTTATATTATAATAAATTGATCTTAAAATTATAAAGATAGATAACGAAGAAGTTATAAATTATTAACCGCACACTGAAAAAGAAGGCAACATTAATGATGCAGAAGATTGTGTTGTTGGTGTTTGTGGAATGTCTGGTTCCATGATCAGTGTCTCTGGTGGTCGCATTGTGTTGTAACGTGCTGGTATGGGAGCCGGTCGTTCAGAAAGCAATGACAAACTACTGAACGTAACACTTGCCTAGTACATCAACAGCAGCTGAAAAATGTTGGTGTTGACTGCAACGTCCCATAAGGGATACGCAACAAAATATTAATATGTATTAAAAACACCTTTGATTTACAGTATAATAAATAGATATTAAAACTATAAAGGTAAACTCAACTCACCGTAGAAACGTGTCCTTAATTAGAGAAATACTACCTCTGTTGGCGACTGATCTGTCTTGGCATTCAAGCTTCAGGTTCAAACACCGACAGATGTGATATCAGATGAGCATGATTTCTGTTTCTTGCCATGATAAATCTAATGAGAAATATAGAAAATAAAAGCAAAATAATGTTAATAAAAATTGCTGCAGATTTAATGCAAATCTAATAGTTGGACTAGTCAGATTCATATACGCTGGGATGCCGATTTGTAAATTTTCACGATCATAAATAAATGGTGACTGTAACCAGATGGTCTCACAAAATATATTAATTTATATCTTTTCTATACCTCGGCATAATGAATCTTGTTAAAACACTATAGTTATGTGTAAAATTTGACACATAATTCATAATGCACAATAAATAAATTCATATAACATAGACAAATAAAACTAAGGCAGTCAGTCCATTAAATTCAGCCATGGACCTGTGAAGGGGTTTGAAAAGTGACTTGACTTTCCATCCAATATGTCACAACTCCGCCATTGTGAATCTCCGAGTCATGAAAAGTACCCACCCTGATCACACAAAACATTTTTATTTTACACCGCCTGGTTAACGAACCTTGTTGAAATTCTACAGTTATATAAATAAATGGGCACAGAATTCAAAAATGCAAAATAAAGTATAATGAAGACAATTCATATAATAGCATAGACAAATAAAACTGTAAAGTGTAAGGCAGTCAATGAAATTTTTCAGCCATGGACCTGTGAAGGGATTTGAAAAACTGACTTGACTTTCATAAATTTTAAGTTATTTGGCATGATAAAAGCCAGAAAATAAATTATTTATAAAAGTTAAATGTGTATTGATATTCTGTTTAACTTTATGATTCTAACTCTCTTTGTTTTATTAATAAAAACTGAAATCCATCCAACATGTCACGACTCCGCCATTGGAATCTTCTGATCATGAAAAGTAGTGGAAAGTACCCACACACTGATCACACAAAACAATTTTGTTTTACACCGTCTGGTTAATGAACCTTATTGCAATTACACATTTATATGTAAAAATGAGCATACAATTCAAAAATGTGGGTTAAAGTACTATAAATTTGATAATAGACAAGGCAAACTATAAACTTCCTTACTTTGTGTCTTAAAAATCGACCTGTTCTCACGAATGAAAACGATTCAAGTGTTCTTTGCCATGCTAGGTGAGATTGACCTTTGAACCCTCGTTAAAGTTGTCATTCACATTTTTTCATGCTAGAGTTTCGCACTTATCCTTTTGGAAACACGGCAAGGGAATTTTCATATACAGATCTTGCGGGCGCGCAGTAACCTTCTGCGCATCCAACGACCTTGAACTTTCCGAAAACGGCGTCCTTCTTCTTTGTTTTCTTTTCATTTCTTCTTTGTTAGAAAGGCCCGTTTTTGTCTTCTTTCTAACCATAAGTGCATTCATATTCTCTCTCTCTCTCTCTCTCTCTCTCTCTCTCTCTCTCTCTCTCTCTCTCTCTCTCTCTCTCTCTCTCTCTCTCTTATAAGCTCTCTCTTTCTCATAAGCGTGCACTCTCTCTCTCTCTTATAAGTTCTCTCTTTCTCATAAGCGTGCACTCTCTCTCTCTCTCTCTCTCTCTCTCTCTCTCTCTCTCTCTCTCTCTCTCTCTCTCTCTCAGAAATGCTCTCTATCTCTCTCAGAAGAGCGCTGTCTCACCACTGAATCAAAATATGGTTGGATGTTCGTTCAATTCAGTTTAAAGTTCCTATACGCTTTGCCTATTTTATTAACACTGTTGCGTAATTTTACATTTTTAAACATCTAAATTGCATTGGTATTTGGCACAATTGATTAAATGTCATTGTGTTTGTAAATTATGCCAGGTTAGTCGAAGTGCCAAATAGGCTGCAGTCTTCCGGTTCAATACTTCCGGTTCCGGTTCAGCACAAAGTTCATCAGTGGTTGCATTTCACCACAACTGTTTAGTTTACTGGTTACTATCAAACGCCGGTTGAGGTACAGAAGTCGGCGGACACGGAAAACTGGGTAGGTGTAGGTAATTAATACATTTATTACCTAGCAATTTTTAAAAAAATGTTGCATATCCCTTACATTTTTCAGCTGCTGTTGATGATGTAACTAAACTAGCATGGCTCATCGTGATGTTAAATCTGAGTATTTACTAATGGGACCACCACAGTAGATAGGTCTTGAAATTCAAAATCTATCTAAGGGTACCACAATGATGCCTGTATGTCACTTATAAGTGAAGATACTCACAACTTTGTGAAGGTGAGACGAGTTGCGATTTCTCATTCTATTCACCCGTAATGAGAACTCTCTAATGTGTCCATTACCTCCTCGAACGGGTGTGCGTTGTGTGTGTGCTTGCGAGATGGTCTCAAACAGTCATATGAAAACTGACTTAAAAATATGTTCCGTCATGTGAAATGATTACAAAATAGTAAAAGTATACAAATAAATTATTTATATTAATAATCTTTAAACTTGTGTTCTCTTTAACTTTAGTAGGTCAAATCGCACGTTTTGTGTGTTGAAAAGAGTAGCGCAATCGATATGCGGCGGCCGTCATGACCTGTGGGTTTCCAATTCACAAAGTCACATCTTCGCTGAAAATCTGTTTTTCAACCACAATTCGAGCAAGTTTAGCGATGAAACTATGCTGATTCGGGGGCAATATTTTATATGGTAATTAAAATTCACATTAAAAAAAGACATCTATTGGATCCATCGATTCTGATATGCCGCGATCATCCCGCTGGCCTCTGGGATGCGCTCCCGGCAGTCGGTAGCTTGCACAGATCCACAGAGCACACTTTATTCACAAACTTCCAGTTTCTTAGTTCTATATAATAATTTAGTTCGTAATGTTTATTAGTTTCTATTATAACACCTAATAAGTTTGTGAAAAATTAAAACAAAAAACAAAAATAGGCCAGCCGGGAAGAGAACCCCGGTCTCCTGCGTGACAGGCGGAATGCTTATGACTTACGCTAACGAGTACATAATGTTGGTTCTACTAAGAAATTTATATAGTCAAGCCGCCGTTTTGGGTTACATGATTATAATATTTTTGCCTGTTTTTTAACCACAATTAAAGCAAGTTTAGTGATGAAACTTTCCAACTTCTGTAAAATTCAATACAGAATTCGATCTATCTACAATTGATGGTTTTCTATTGAAAGCGCCAGAAAAACATTATTTACGGTTCAGCTTGCCGTTTTCATTTTTCCTTGCGCACGAGGTTGGTCTCACCCAACACGTGTCATAGACGGATTATGAAAACTGACTTCAAAAATATGTTCCGTCATGTTAAATGATTAAAAGATAATACAAGTATACAAATAAATTATTATTAATCTTTAAACTTGTGTTCTCTTTAACTTTAGCAGGTCAAGTTGCACGTTTTGTGTGTTGAAAAGTAAAAGCGTAACATGCCACAGCGGTGATCGATACGCCCATGCGCAGTCGCCATGGGGCATGCCACGCGTTTCTCCATTCACAAAAACACGCTTCGCCGAAAATGTTCTGTTTCATCCAAAAATAAAGCTAGTCCCAGTGATGAAACTGTCCAGATATATTTAAAATTATAGGCAAAGTTCAAAAATACATCTATAATTGATGCGATTCTATCAACAACGCCAGAATAGTGTTACAAAGTGTTCATGCCAGTCGGGTCGATATGCGCAAAGAACGAAAACATGCCTCCGCAGAAACTGTTGTTTTTCTTTATAATTAAAACTAGTACAGTGATGAAACTTTCCAGATATATTTAAAATTATGTGCAGAATTCAAAAATACATCTATAATTGATGCCATTCTATCAGAAACACCAAATAAAAATTAATTACGGTAAGTATGAAATATATTCTGTCTATTCCATTGTTCACATAGGGCAGTGAGGAGCATTTTGTGTGATATTCACTGGCACAGGAACGGAGCAATATGGGGACGACCCGTTGCCGTGAAGTTGGAACCGCGACTAACTAACTAACTAATATTCGTATTTATATAAAAGTTCACCACGATTTCAACCAATCACTGTGCACAGAATATTACGCATACCTTTCCTGGAAAACCCCAAATGATGTGTGTTATTGTCACGTGAGATTTGAATGAATGAATGACGTCAAAAGAATGCATGGTAAATTAGACAGCGATTTCTGGGACGAGATTTTCAATGGTGATCTGACTCCGTACAGGAATTTTTGTTTTTACTTCGGGTAATGGCATTATGGAACACGCTACTAGTACTAGTACTACGAGGTAAATTTTACGTTCAGTAGTTTGCCATTGCTTTCTGAATGACTGGCTCAAATACTAAGATGTTATAACACAACGCGACACGGTCTGCTGCACAAATCAACCGCCTGGTAAGCGGCTCACGAACCGCGTTCACAAGCCTTTGGCCACGGATATCTGAAATGAACCACAGAAACACTTAAATATATAGACAATACTTAAAAATTGGGGTTTTACTTATGAAATCATGACAGTTGGATACAGCTTGACAAGACGAAGCCAATATGCCATATGGTATCTCATCTCAATTAAGACTATGTTAATTCTAAGCAGAGTTATTAATATTTTTGTGTCGTGATCTGCAAACTGCCAGAGTAACTAACGATGACTGCCTGAAACAGGCTAATGAAACTAGAACATTATATACAACAATAAGACAGAGACAAACATCTTTCTTCGGTCACGTGATGAGAAGAGGCATTGGAGAACATCGTAACAACTGGAAAGATCGAGGGGAAGAGAGGCAGAGGCAGACCAAGAGAAATGATGCTCGATGGATTGAGACGGTGGCATGGAGGAATATCAGCAGCAGAGTTGATCCAGAAAACCAAAGACCGAGATCTGCGGAGAGCCATGAACGCCTACGCCAGCTGGCACAGCACTTGATGATGATGATGATCTGCAAACAGGAAGTGTGAAGGAATCTGTAAATAAAGGGGTTCTTATTGCGGCCCAATAAATTGGAAGCTGAGAAATTCTGCCTTCTATTACTGTGGCTTGCTTATTTTTAAATGGACAACATAGTACCATATATCATTGCAGCCACGGTGGCGAGGCCTAACTTGACATGTTATCTATTTTTCGATAGGATGTGCCGTGATTTAATTAATAATTAAACATGGCCGCCAATTGTTTATTATTACAATTCTCTCACTAACGAGCCTGGCAAAATGTATATTTTATTGTTCATTTTGGTAATAGGAACAGTAAAGGTCACATTCTTCTTTTGATAGAATGTCGAGAAGAACTGGTTTAATTGCACCGGGTTTTATCCCAGATCTCTTTCCACAGGGCGGCCTGCCGAAAGCGTCGCACAAAGCATGAGAGTCTTAGAGTCTGAGAAAAATGCTCTCAACTTTTAAGACTTCGATAGGATGTGCTGTGACCTAATTAACAGTTAAAAATAGCTGCCTCTTTATATTAACTAAATGTCATGTGGAATGTTTGTCATTAGTGAAGGAACAATTCATGAAAATGTACTTATATTGTCTTAATGTACCCACTGCATTGCGAAAGCTTTCTATTGTTGATTAAATATTATGCATTAATGTAAGTAAATATGTTTGTAACTGCTGCATAAATTAAGCAGCAGTTAATTAATGATTAAAATATTAAATAATAAAAATATTCACTAATAATTGATTTGACTTCTCTATAATTACACTGTTCTGTTTCTAAAAGTGAGCAATTAATAATTAAATACTAACTTTTAAAACAAACCATAACTTATTTCATAGTATTTTATTTAAATTTACATAATTATGTATTGGTAAGCTGCTAAGAAAAAAAGTACTCCTTACAGGTTTACAGACTGGTCTGAAAACTGGCTTTCATGCCAAATGCTGAAAAATTATACAAGTACACAGATAAATTACAGCTACAAATGAAACTTGTATTCTGTTTAATTTTAGTAGTTAAATTGCCAGTTTTAATAAATAAATAAATACAGGTCCACTATAATTTAGTACTATTGTATGTGCACCACCATTTTGAATTTTGTGTAATGACTGCCATATCTTATTTTCGTAGTTGTGCTAAACATCTTTTCCTGAAAACTAGCAAAAGTCAGCATTGTTGAAACGCTTCACATATATGTAAACTTGTACGGAGAATTAAAAAAATGCAACAAAAAGTCAAGGTTTGTTTACAATACAGATGTTATAAGACAAATTAGCTTACCGCTCTTGAATAAACTTCAAGACATTCAAGAGAAGACAGTTTCTCAAAGATAAGCGCTTGCAGTTTAGCAGACAGACCACAACTGCATTTTTTAGAGTTATTTCCCGCAACATCGTCCCACATTGGTTTTGAATACATCAAATTAAATGAGGCATGGCTAAAAACCGGAAGTGACTATATGATTGCTAAAAATCTCCCAGGAAAAAAGTTTATTCATTCCTCCCCCCAAACTAACCAGGTTTGGTAACTGACATGAGAAGCATCTTTCGCCTGCATCAGAGTGTCACATGTCCGCTGGTGTCGCGCCTACCATCTGATCGTCTGTGAGTCAGTGTTTGAGACTCTGGTGTCTTTCTCCTCTCTTTGCTTCTCAATTGTCTTGGCTCTTGTCTGTGGTGAGTTGTCGTCATCCTTCCTTGTGGTAGCTTCATTTGAGGTTGCTGTAAGTTCTGTTTCTTTGGTGCAGCTCGCAGACAGGCTCTCTCCGCTCGTGTTCCTGAGGTCTTGGCGGCTTCCATGCTCCCCATCTTGTGTGTCTGGTGTCTTTTGGTGTTAGTCTTGAAACGTGCCGTTTTCTCCCCTGTATCAGGGGACCAATAAAAAGATGTCAATTGAAACGAGAAAAAGAGTGTTGAGATGCTACATAGAACCTGTACTCTTATATGGATGTGAAGCTTGGACAATGAGCAGTCAGGCTGAAAAACATCTGATGGCTGTAGAAATGTGGTTTCTGAGGAAAATGCAAAGAATACCATGGGCAGCCAGAAAGACCAATGAACAAGTTCTTCAAGAAACAAATGAAGATCGTAAACTGATTAGAGACATTAGACGTTGACAGTCACAATTTTTTGGGCATGTTATGAGAAGAAATGATCTGGAGAACTTGGTGACAACTGGTAAGATTGAGGGGAACAGACCAAGGGGAAGACCTAGAAGCAAGTACCTGGATGGCTTGGCCTTGTGGCATGGTCGAGACAGAAACACAGAGCTGATCCATGATTCTGGTGATCGAGTGAGATGGCAGAACATGACCGCCCACGCTTACCGGCTTGGCACATGATGGATGGATGGATCAGGTTTCTCGAACATTTGGGTGACTTTTTCTCGATAGCGCTCGCAGTTGCAAATGATGTCTGATTCACCAATCTTGAATTTTGTATACATGTGGTTGCATAATATATTGTGTCCTGTTCTGAGGCGCAGAATGACTTGTTCTGGTCTGTCCATAAAGTGGTAGTCGTTTTGAGCAGGTTTTGGTGACTTTCTGACTGATGTAATCAGTATTTTCTTTTTGGTGGTATGTAACAGGCACATCAGGCTGTTCTTATTTTGCTCCCTCCTTAGCCAATCGATCAGCACACTTCACATATTGTGGTCAAGAATGTGTAAAGGTTTAACACTTCACATATTGTGGCCTAGAATGTAAAGGTTTAACACTTCACATATTGTGGCCTAGAATGTAAAGGTTTAACGCTTCACATATTGTGGCCTAGAATGTAAAGGTTTAACACTTCACATATTGTGGCCTAGAATGTAAAGGTTTAACACTTCACATATTGTGGCCTAGAATGTAAAGGTTTAACACTTCACATATTGTGGCCTAGAATGTGTAAAGGTTTAACACTTCACATATTGTGGCCTAGAATGTGTGAAGGTTTAACACTTCACATATTGTGTCCTATAATGTGTGGGTTAACACTTCACATATTGTGTCCTAGAATGTGTAACGGTTTAACACTTCACATATTGTGTCCTAAAATGTGTGGTTTAACACTTCACATATTGTGGCCTAGAATGTGTAAAGGTTTAACACTTCACATATTGTGGCCTAGAATGTGTAAAGGTTTAACACTTCACATATTGTGGCCTAGAATGTGTAAAGGTTTAACACTTCACATATTGTGGCCTAGAATGTGTAAAGGTTTAACACTTCACATATTGTGGCCTATAATGTGTGAAGGTTTAACACTTCACATATTGTGGCCTCCTAGAATGTGTAACGGTTTAACACTTCACAAATTGGGAATGTGTAAAGGTTTAACACTTCACATATTGTGGCCTAGAATGTGTAAAGGTTTAACACTTCACATATTGTGGCCTAGAATGTGTAAAGGTTTAACACTTCACTTATTGTGGCCTCCTAGAATGTGTAAACATTTAACACTTCACATATTGTGGCCTATAATGTGTGAAGGTTTAACACTTCACATATTGTGGCCTAGAATCTGTAAAGGTTTAACACTTCACATATTGTGGCCTAGAATGTGTGAAGGTTTAACACTTCACATATTGTGTCCTATAATGTGTGGTTTAACACTCACATATTGTGGCCTCCTAGAATGTGTAACTTCACATATTGGGAATGTGTAAAGGTTTAACACTTCACATATTGTGGCCTAGAATGTGTAAAGGTTTAACACTTCACTTATTGTGGCCTCCTAGAATGTGTAAACGTTTAACACTTCACTTATTGTGGCCTATAATGTGTGAATGTTTAACACTTCACATATTGTGGCCTATAATGTGTTAAGGTTTAACACTTCACATATTGTGTCCTATAATGTGTAAAGGTTTAACACTTCACATATTGTGGTATAGAGCCATGTGGGTTTGTAGAAGTCAAGGTTACAGTAAATGCTGTGTATATACTGAGAAGAGTAATTGAACGTTCTATAGAAGTAAGCAAAGATCTATATCTTTCCTTTATTGACTACACAAAGGCTTTCGATAAAGTGAGACATGTCAACATAATAAGGATGCTTGAGGATCTCCAAATTGATAGAAAAGACCTTAGACTTGGAAACAACAAGCTGCCATCAGAATTGATAACAATGTAGGTCAATATCAGCCTATTAAAAGAGGTGTGAGACAGGGATGTGTAATGTCTCCACATTTTTTTTCCCTGTACAGTGAAAATATTTTCAAAAATATAGAAAATATGGAAGGAATCAACATTGGGGATTTACATCAATAACATCAGATATGCATATGATACAGTCTTGATTGCAGACAATGAACAGGACCTGCAACATTTAGTAGATGTGGTTGTTGCACACAGTGAACAAGTAGGGTTAGAATTGAATAGTAAGATGCAGATTATGGTCATCACTGGGAAGAAGGAAATACCACAAAGTGATATGCGAGTAAATGGGCATATTTTTAAGCAAGTGAATCTGTACAGTTATCTTGGAACAGTCATAACATCTGATTGGGAGATGCCTTGATGAGATTTGAACACGAATTTCTATTGCAAAGGTAGCTTTTTGCAAGATGAAAAACATACTGACCAATAAAAACGTATCAACAGAAATGAGAACAACCTGTACTTTTGTATGGATGTGAAGCGTGGAAAATGAGAGTCAAGCTGAAAAACAGTTGCTGGCTGTGGAAATGTGGTTTCTGAGGAAAATGCAAAGAATACCATGGACAGACCCCCCAAAAAAACCAATGAACAAGTCCTTCAAGAAACAAAAGAAGATCGTAAATTGATAAAAGTCATTAGACATAGACAGTCACAATTGTTTGGGCATGTTATGAGAAGAAATGACTTGGAGAACTTGGTGACAGCTGGCAAGATCGAAGGGAAGAGACCAAGAAGTAAATGTCTGGATAGCTTGGCCATGTGGCATGGTTGAAACAAGAACACAGAGTTGATCCATGACTCTGGTAATTGAGTGAGATGGCAAAACATGACCGCCCATGCTTATCAGCATGGCATATGATGGAGGGATGGCAACTATGGGAACTTGCAATAGAGATGTGAATGACAGGAAAGTATAACCCCAAGCAAAAATCATACGCCTAGACGGAATATATTAATTAAGAGAAGCTGAAGTAACGAAGAATCATCAAGAACACCACTAACAGATCGTGTAATTTGACATCTGACAACATGAAAGTCCAGTGACAAACTGGTGAACTATAAAACGCACGTAAAGAGAAAGCTCACAGTGAAATTGAACAGCAAAATGTGAACTTGTAACTAAAGTTTGTGCAGGTAGGTTTAAGTAATATACACAAACAGTTTGCATATACAGTGTTGTATCATTAATCATATTGAAAACCAAAATATCAAATTGATTAATATAGTTTATGTTTGCATACAAATGTAACTTACACATTCTTTCAGACGGACAGTAGACATAAGATGGAGAATAAACTCCCATCAAGTGTCAAGATAGAACAGTCTGAAGCCTGTATAGGTCAAGGTAAGATTAAGTGCAATATAACATAACTGTTAGTTGAATATTCTTTACAGGATGTTGCAGTCTACCCCAGCATTTATTGGCTGTTTGTGATTTACTAGATAATTCTACATTTAGGAGTTTGCCATTGCTTTCTGAATGGCCAAAGCTTTATACCATTGAAATAAACATGATAGCAGAATGTAAATCTACTCAGACATTGGGAAAAATAAGGTCGTAGGTGTGACCAAGTATCCACTGGGATCAGTGCATAACTCAGTAGTTGAGCAGAGCAGGGCGCTCTCTTGTCCTGACAATCAGAAATTGCTGCCAAAGGCAGAGGTAAAAGACCCTGATTTGAATATGGAAGGCAAGGGAAAAACCACCACATCTTCCCAAGACAAGTTTAAAATAGGAATATGATATGTTAGGACATGGTCGATGTCAGAAGTCGGGGTGCCCCACCGGCTAGATGAAAGTATTATTCACGGGCGAGCAACCCCAAATAGTCAGAAACTGACTGGGGACAAAATCTATATGGCTGAACTACAGATTAAGCCCATGAATATCCAACGTACAGCTCCAAGTGGCTCGTTACAAAATGAAATGAACTGTGCTGAATATTCGCCAAGGAATGGGAAAGAGAAGGTTAGCTAAGATAGATGTTTAAGTCTAAATATATGAGTATAGACGACTATCTCAGTTCAGGTTTTTCTCCCTGACTGCTCCCTTCCTTGGTGTCTAAGTGAACCCCCACCAATGTACACAACAACACGTATGCACAATTGGAAAAAATATAATGACAGAACTATGAGTTACAATACTACAACATTTATTTACTAATAATAAAAGTAGACATATGATGGTTTGTACGATGATGATGATGAAATCATATAACATATTGTTATTGATGACAAACATTACGTAACTTATGTTACTTGACTATCTGGATCGGTGGTCCAGATCCCCACTCTCCAGTAGACACAAAAAAGAAACAGCTTGCCAGTATTCTGACTCCTGTCAGTCCTAGCTCTACCTAGTCATCACTCGTTCTTGAGATCTATAACATAGGTGCTCCTTGTGAGAGCTTGAAAGAAAGTCAAGAATGTGTTATCTAGTTCCACATCAGCGCAATCCTAATTAAAACATATCATAACACAAACATATACAATGACCAGTCTGGCCAAGTTTATCTTCCAGCTCTACTGCGTTCACCATCCTCCTTCTCCCTACTGTCTTTAGTCTGGGACGGGCTTTTCAATTGTCTCATATGCCTGTAATGATTACATTTCTGCCGCCCCATGTCCATGTCGCTAATACAGAAATTCTGTGTCGTACAGCTGCTCCGTCCAAAGTTGGGCTAGCCGCTCACAGGGTCGGTAATGGTATTATAATAGTACCGGGTCATCCGGGCTTACAAGCCATGACCAGTAGCTGTGCCAGGTTCCCATGCATTACCGTGAACACACGCCCACAATACACTGAGACAGTTTAGCACCATATACCCTATACCAATTGTGGGTAATGTCTGTACCATTACACCTCTGCTTCCAACACAATCGTTGGCCCATGTGCCAATGCGCAGACAATAGCATAACACTTCATATTGGTAGGTTTGCATATGACAAATCAATACATCAAACATCCAATACACATAAACATATTGATTAAACTAGACATATTATGATACTTTAACATCATAGCATAATGCACTAGTTAGTTTGTATGTATATGAAATGAGACGTATATACACAAAAAGAATATGTACGAAGCATATTCCTAGCATCGTATATTCATTTGAAATTACACATACATACATCTAACATATCCGTAAACATTATATTACTACAAGATGGACTTCTAATGATACTCAACATAATAGCATCAGTCATTATTAATGAGTACTAATATTGTATAGCTACAAAATGAGATATACAACGTCTAATTGAGGTGACCACACAGACCAGCCATATTTGCTGATCTGCCCGGTTTAATCACCACTTAGTTACTGCTGTGGTAAGAATTAAAGAAATAGTCAGTTGACTATATTCTGTACAATAAATGCACACACCAAAAGGCAACTAGGATAGTGTACAAAGAAATGACAAGCATCTACCAAGACACCTAAAAGTATACTTAGACAATGATATTTATTGAAATAACCTATGTCAGATATAGACTGACTAGTTACTAAGAAATAATTCTCCTAGTGAAATCTAGCAACATAAGAATCATACATATGACTACAAACATTGAGCTGGCTGCCTACCTGTTCTGAAGTCAGACTTAATCTAAAGGGAACAGGTCTTAGCATGGGTTTTTATACCTAGCCTAGCAGTAGACACTTATCTCCCAGGAATTCCGTTAATAAATTCTTCTTATCTCCCCTTGACGTTAATTGCAATCCTAACTGCAAAACTTGCTATCACTCTCATTCCTCCAGTCTTGCTCTAATAAAATGTTTCACACATTCCTACAGTGCAGACTCCCCTCTGTCTGGTACAAAGCCCACAGGCCCAGTGTTAATTGCCTTATGAGACCTGGTTCACACCTCCCTGAGTCTGCCAGTCTGAGTCTTATCAGTGACTTCACACCTTGCACCTCTAGTCTGTTTTCAGATGGAGGTCAGCCATCACGGTTGGGTGATTTCCTACCTCTGCTTATCAGGTGTCATGCCTGGTCGGTTTTAATTACACAGTCTGTGGAGTTTGCCATCCTGTGGGTGTAATTATCAGTTTGACCCGTAACACTTTGAATCTGGACTGGCTGGTAGTTTGACTGGTGTCAAATTACACTTCTCAGATAGAAAGACATTCCTGGTGGTTTGTTTACTTGCAGGCTTTGCAAGCTTACGTCAAGAGGTATAGCCTTGAATATAGAGAAAACAGTTTTGTTCATCTGTTGATTCTCTACATGGCCTATCAAAAGTGAACCGAAAATTGTTCTGGGAAGTAAAGGCGGCAAATTCGTGACAGTCGAGATAAAAAAAGTTACATAATGTAATAAAAGAAATGAAAAATATGAAGATTAATATCTTAGACGTGAGTGAGATGAGGTGGAGGAGATCTGGTTAAGTAATAACAGACAAATATGCAATGTGTTCAGAAGGTAATACATACGGAAAAGGAGTAGGGCTAATGTTTGATGAGGAAACAGCTAAATCAGTTAATGGTTATTTGATTAAATCAGATACTTATTATTGTCAAATTAAAAGTCAAACCAAGAGACATTAATATTATACAAGTGTACACACCAAAACAGTTGTGAGGTTAAATTACAAACATTTTATGGCATAGTAGAAATGGCGACGCATAAAAAATGTAAACATGATTCAGGAGTCAGCATTTTATTAAACGCGTGCTAAGAAAAATATGAATGATTCTAAGATAAAGCTACATATTTTTAAATGAGCTATTAAATGTTCTTTATTGGAGGCCCAAAGATATCATTGTGAGAACCCTTGAGTTATTTGCACATCTCTTGAGCTTTAAAGTAGCCAGCACTTGTTGCACCTTCCAATGGCACAATAGAAAGAAATGTCTCCTTCACTTTCCCTTCTCTGATAAAATGAATATACAGTACCAGCCCCTCATCATCAGATCTGTCTGCATGTCCATCAAGTAAGATACCTACATATGGGGTTTCCTTTATTTCAGTATCAAATCTTCACAAAGATATGAGGCAGTGTATGAAATAAATTCTCTACACTGTTTGTTCATTCACACACTTCTCTGAATCAATCACATTAAGCTTGGTTAATAAAGCAACCAAACCTTCAAATTCAGTGTAGGGTCTGTAAGTGTTAGCAATACAGTACAATGCCATGAAATGTACATTCATATGGTGCAGCATTTTAGCACCCATGTTTTTTCCATCTCACTTTGCTAAAGAACATTCAGGATTCTTCTTTGTACTTTCAGCCTTCTGACACTTGAAGTGCATATAGGATTCGTAGTGCTTTGTTTCCAATTTAAATAGTCCCAAATATCCAAACACAACTTTTGAATTTTGGTCTGTGGTGTTGGTGGAAAACTTACTGCTCACTTCACAATTTTTTCTTCATAGTGCAGCAGTGGTAGAAGTTCTAGCCATGATTGCTTAAAGTTTTGACAGGGAATTTAGAAATACTATCTTCAATGCAACATCATCAGTTAACAGCAGTGACGCTATATCAAAGAAGATCTGGTATGAGAACAAGAGGATGCCCAAAAAGAAATGGATTGACAACATCAAAGACTTTGTACAATCACATGGAATGACACTATCCAGTGCCTCTAATCCAGTTCTGAAACTTTAACTATTCCTTCCCACGATGCTTGACAGCAAGCATGGAAACAAGATGATGATGATCTTCAAAGATAGGTTTTTCCATTGTCATCTAGATCACATTCCTAAAGCAATGACAAACTAAACATAGACTTACCAAATAATACTGGGGTTGATTGCAACGTCCTGTAAAGGATATGCAACTAACTATATCACAATAATTAATTTTATGCTGATCATTATCATCTTTGAAAATTACAAACCACACTTGAATTCGCTGTCTTTTCATTTTTGTTCTCTTCTCTGTCGCTACATTGTATATTTTCAGGCAAAGTTGACACACTTCAGAAGAAATCTTTAATAGTACCCTGTTTTATTTTGTCACTTTACACTGATTTGTTCCATTAATTTTCTACGATTTAAGTAAACGTAAAACAACACAACTCAACTCGCAAGCACTGATGACACCTGATGTGCATGCAACGTGTCGGTAAATGAGCCACTATCGAAAACAAGATGACTAACTCTTTGATCGAGTTACAAGAACTCCATTGTTAATGTTAAGGTAACCATATCACCCCAGATATCACAAGTCAGCTTGCAATGCTGTAAACACCAGACTTTCCAACTATCAGTATATCCTCATTTACACACACACACACGTCCTCAAATGATTACAATGTTTGTGAAAATACACTTGAAGTATAAATACAGGATGTGTAGTTGATACTAAGTACGCTTGCAAATATGTTCTTGCATGTCAGCTTGCGTCTAATGTGTAACCTCTCTAACTCGTATGACTCCTTAACTTGTATGGCTTATTGCTAAGCTGCCTCACGCCTGAATGTCGCGTTATTGCTGTCCGATTTGGTACAACTCTGGCCATGAACTTTCCATCATAGTTATTCTATCTGCACCATGATAGTTATATAGAACGTGTCTTACTGTATGGCAGTGAATCATGGAACATGAATAAACAAATTCAGAACAGCTTAGAAACAACAGAGATGTGGATGCTGATACAAATGTTGTGAATACGTTTGATCTCAAGTGTAACTAACAATGATTGCCTGGTAAAGGCTAATGTGATTAAAACATTATATTCAAATATAAGGAGACAAACATTCTTTGGTCAAGTTGTGAGGAGAGGGGAATTGGAAAATACTGCGATGATTGCATGCTGGATGGACTGAGACAATGGCATGGTGGGATATTATCAGCAGATTTGATTCTGAGCACCAGGGACCGAGATCTGTGGAGAAATATGAATGCTTACATCAGTGAGCATCAGTCGTGAGCAGTGGTTTCATAACCTTGTCCTCTAAAAGTTTAATCTAAACAGCTAGTGTTTCTTCTTACCTAATGGGAAGGTGATCACTTTATGGAGTTTAGTGCACTGTAGCAGATGAGTGGACCAAAAAATGAGGAACAGTAACACTGAGCAGCATTGAACAGTACAAAATTTGAGTTACAATGTAGCTGTTTTATTTTTAGACATTCTGACATTCCATCTCAAATTGTTTTTGTTTTCTGTCGTACCAAGTTAGTTTGTTTTCTTTCATATATCACCTCAAACTGCACCATAAATGTTAGTTTCAGGCAGGACGGTAGCACTCCTAATTATGACTGCAATGAAATATCAATATTGCTTGATGTTATAAGTTGTTTTGTAGAAATAACTGCACTTAAAATAGATCTGTGGAAAATGTCGGTAACAAATTAAACATATAGTACCCGTTGATCTGTTTATTTACTCATAAACAATCACTTCACCTCTCTTAGAGTATACATTGATTGATTAATTGATTTAGGAACCGACATCACAGCATTCGGGACATTCCCATAAGCGCTCCGTCCCCATCATCAGCAGCCAGTGAAGAGTTCCAACACTAATAGTTCCAGTAGCAATCTGATTATATGTCCGTCTCGCCTTTCCTCTGAGCGTCGAGCGTCGGCCAGATCCCCTCGTCTCACCTCGCTGTCTCATTCTTACCAGACTATGGTGATCCATTTGCTCCTCCGAGGTGTACACGTGCTCCCACAAGGCCGCAACCACGTCTGCCTTGTCATGCATCAATACTCCACCAAGTTTTGCCGAGCCAGCCAATCTGTCCGCCTGTTCATTCCCCAACACACCAGCATGCCCAGGAGAAAAGATCCAAGTTATGCTTGCTACCCGTGACCTCCGAAGCGAAGCAAGCCACTCTGCACGAAGCTTGCCTGTTCTCACCCTTCTCAGCATGCAGACAGATATAAGAGTGAAGGGATGTTAAACAAATGTAATGAATGGGATAGGCTTTTGATTCAAAATGACCATCGTGAGTGCCTAAAGAACATGAATCACAAGAGAAAACATACAGGAGAGAAACCTTACAAATGTGATGTATAATCTTAGATTATACATCAGCCTAGATAATACATCAGCATAAATTAATTATACATGAGCAAATCAATCATTATTCTTCTCCATCTTTCGTTCACTTGAAATTGATTGCCTATAGCTGCAATGTTTGATTGTTTGATTACACATGACACATCTGTTCAATACCTTGTATATTAATGAGGCTATTAATTATTTACTTTGTGTGTTTCAGAAAAACACTCTTGGTCTCCTAGGAGTCATTACCACTCCATACAAGGGCAATCACAAAAGTGGACATATGACAGCATAGATATGAAGGTCGTGAAACAAGAACTACCGGATGTTCTGTGTGAGGACAGGAGTCACGGATTCGGTAAAATGGTAGACGTAGCTCGGGGTAGCATCATTCAAGAAATGACAGAACACAGTAACTCAGAATCAAGAACGCTTGAGAACAGTTGTAAGGTATCAGTAAAACATGAAAATTATTGTCAAATGTAAGAAAATGTGTCTTCTGTGATTGATACAAATAATAAACTATCTCTGGCTATTGAGAATTGTCAGCAGCAAAATAAGGAAACACAAGAAAAACATACACAGAGCTTTGCAAGGTCTTTTGATGACATTTATGATTATGTCCGTTATAGCTCTCAAAGAACTCACACAGGAGACTTGTATGATGTTTCTAGTCCAAATGTTTGTGCAGACAGATATAAGAGTGAAGGGATGTTAAACAAATGTAATGAATGGGATGGGCTTTTGATTCAAAATGACCATCGTGAGTGCCTAAAGAACATGAATCACAAGAGAACACATACAGGAGAGAAAACTTTCAAGTGTGATGTTTGTGGTGCTTCTTTTATTCAAGCTGGCAATCTGACATCCCACAAGAGAACGCATGCTGAAGAGAAACCTTACAAGTGTGATGTTTGTGGTGCTTCTTTTACTCATGCTGGCAGTCTGAAGGTCCATAAGAGAAAACATACAGGAGAGAAACTTTACAAGTGTGATGATTGTGGTGCTTCTTTTACTCATGCCGGCAGTCTGAAGGACCATAAGAGAACACATACAGGAGAGAAACCTTACAAGTGTGATGTTTGTGGTGCTTCTTTTACTCAAGCTGGCAGTCTGAATGTCCATAAGAGAACACATACAAGAGAGAAACCTTATGAGTGTGATGATTGTGATGCTTCTTTTACACATGCTGGCAGTCTGAAGGACCATAAAAGAACACATACAGGAGAGAAACCTTACAAGTGTGATGATTGTGGTGCTTCTTTTAATCATGCTGGCAGTCTGATGAACCATAAGAGAACACATACAGGAGAGAAACCTTACAAGTGTGATGTTTGTGGTGCTTCTTTTACTCATGCTGGCAGTCTGAAGGTCCATAAGAGAAAACATACAGGAGAGAAACCTTACAAGTGTGATGATTGTGGTGCTTCTTTTACTCATGCCGGCAGTCTGAAGAACCATAAGAGAACACATACAGGAGAGAAACCTTACAAGTGTGATGTTTGTGGTGCTTCTTTTACTCAAGCTGGCAGTCTGAATGTCCATAAGAGAACACATACAAGAGAGAAACCTTATGAGTGTGATGATTGTGATGCTTCTTTTACACATGCTGTAAGTCTGAAGGATCATAAAAGAACACATACAGGAGAGAAACCTTACAAGTGTGATGATTGTCGTGCTTCTTTTAATCATGCTGGCAGTCTGACGAACCATAAGAGAACACATACAGGAGAGAAACCTTACAAGTGTGATGTTTGTTGTGCTTTTTTTACTAAAGCCTGCAATCTGATGATCCACAAGAGAACACACACAGGAGAGAAACCTTACAAGTGTGATGAGTGTGGTGCTTCTTTTACTCATGCTGGCAGTCTGATGAACCATAGGAGAACACATACAGGAGAGAAACCTTCCACGTGTGTTGTTTGTGGTGCTTCTTTTAATCGTGCTGGCAGTCTGATGATACATAAGAGATCACATACAGGAGAGAAACCTTACAAGTGTAATGTTTGTGGTGCTTCTTTTACTCATGCTGGCAGTCTGATGAGACATAAGAGAACACATACAGGAGAGAAACCGTACAAGTGTGATAATTGTGATGTTTCTTTTACTCATGCTGGCAGTCTGATGAGACATAAGAGAACACATACAGGAGAAAAACTTTACAAGTGATGATTGTGGTGCTTATTTTACTTAGACTTGTGATGTGAAGAAACTTATACGAATGCATCATCATCATGTGCCCTGCAAACTACCATAGTTGTTCATGTATCTCCTCAGATCTCGGTCCCTGCTCAGGATTAATGCTGCTGATAGTATTTCTATGTCACCATACAGTCCATCCATCATCATCATCATCTCTCGGACTGCCCATGTCTCTTTTCCCACTGATCTTTTCAGACGTTACAATGCTGTCCCATGCTTTTCTTCTCATCACAATACTAGAGAATTCTATTGTCTTTTTCTGAGAGATGTATATAATGTTTTACTTTCATTAACCTCTTCCAGGCAATCATTGCTAATTTACTCTGACAATCCAAGCCATTCACAACAACCAACAATATAGATATTTTATCAAATCCAACCAAATTTGACTTAGATACCAAAGCCATCAACCCTAGGAAATTAGTTGCAGTAGTGAAGAAAGAGATTCAATCACTCTTAGATAGTAAATTCATCAGTGAGGTGACTGCACAGTTAGTCACTCCACAGGGATCATAAACCCCAACTTTATGGCTTTCCTAAATTGCCCATGCCTTGGGTACCACTGAGAATGATTTAATCTATGCTCAACTTTGTCCAACACAGGATGGTGAAATAGCTTGCAGAAACTGCTAAACCAGTGTGACAATCAATTCAACCTCTTAATATTAAAAGATTAATTTGAACTGGTTAAACTACTGGATACTATCGATCTTAAACTAAAGTACATGGCGACAATAAATATTGCCTCAATTTTCACTGACGTTCCCATGGAAGAAACAGTGATCATCGTCTGTGATCGCATAAAAGAAAAGAAACAAAACTTAGGCCTACCAACATCCAAATTCAAGGAATTACTACTGCTGTGGACATATAGTAAATTAATTTTTCTTTAAAAAATTGTACAACCAAATTGACATTGTGGCTGTGAGGAGTCCTCTAAGTCCCATTCTAGCAGACATCTTTATGGTGCACTCAGAAAAACAAAGGTTCTCAAATATTAAGGACCTAGTCCTGTAAAGGATATGCAAAAATAAAAAAGTTCTATACCGCTGGTATGTGAATGATATATTATTCATCCCAGAGACCAGACAACTGGCTGAATCAGTCCACTCAATCTTGAACAAGCCCACAAAAACATTTCTTTGTCTTTTGACCATGAGCGTAATGACACCATATCATTCTTAGACATATTAATGCAACATTGACAGGATAGCACCATCCAAAATTCTGTCTATTGAAAGGGAACATGGACTGGCCAATACCTGGATTTAAATAGCTTTGTACCTATTCAGTATAAGCATGATCTGGAATGGGCCCTGTTAAATCGACCTAGAATGATTTGCTATGATGACACTAAAATATGACCAGAAACTCTTAACCATAATCTACAATCAAATGTATATTCAGAAGTCAGCGTGGCCGAATCGATAAGAACGCGTGTTCTTAAACATCTGGTGTGTTGATGTTGAGGTAAGGGGTTCAACCCCTGCACTGGACAGTTGGACTAAAATGTTGACCTCTCATCCTTGACTTGGGGATGTAAATTACAAGTACCTCTGAAGTCGGAATGTGTTCGCCTGATGGTGAGGGACACTGTAAATAGGGAAAGCTAATCCACATGCGAAATTTAAGTCCAGTACTACTAGAAGTAGTGAGTCTCTAATGTGGGGTATCACATTGAGCAAGCTATCACAGTGATCTTGACAGGAACAGCCACAAAGCACATGCCAAAGTATTTATGGTAGATAACTCAATGAAAGTGATGGTGGCCAAATATGTTTGCTTAGCCGGTCTTCCCTGCCCTAACAGCCAGTGTAAACCATTTTTGTAGAGTGTATATACTACATACTATGTATATACAATTGTGTAGGTGTGCCCATAATTTCAGCCTGTACATTTACAAATAATGATGACTATCGCAACTGATTAGAAGCCCACACAAAATAATATTGCCACACTAGTCTATTACATACACTTTGGCAACTGTTACAGCCAGTCTGACAGGGAAACAGTGATGCTGACTGAGCTATCAGGGTTTTCAAGAATAAGTGTAACAGTTGTTTGCTTTGTGTTTGTTTTCTTTTCTTGTTTAAATTTCAAACTTTCTTTTTGTTTTTTATCCCACATATCCTTTATAGGACACCGCTGTCAACATCAGCATCTTTCAGCTGATTATTGATTCCTTGGCAAGATTACGCTCAGTAGTTTGCCATTGATTTCTGAGCGACTGGCTCAATACCCCGTTAAGTTACCGACACGGAGAGAACCGCTACCAATTCTCGTGCAATGTCACGTTACTTACTGGAGTATATGAGATTACAGAGAAAGTCGTGTAACCTCTAGACAAAGGGGGCCGGCTTTTGTTGTTTAGTTTATCATATTTCACAATTCACTGCTAACTTTGTTTAATTGGTGATGGGATATCCAGAGTTGTGTGCTCTTCTGTAATAAACTAGAAATTGTTATGTCTTTGTAACAGACATTAATTTTGCAAAGTAAACAAATAAAGTTTGGTGATTATGCTTCTTCTTCTTTTGTTCCGTGTTGACTATGCTCCAGGTGAGTGGCTCTGTGGCAAATGCTGACTAAAAGTGTCTTTGGTTCACTTACTTGAGTGGAGATTATTGTAAGGGACTTTCTACTTTGAAGTGGTAATGACAGACAACATAACGTGGTGTTATTGATGTGTCAAAGGTAATATTCTTTGAATATTTAAGTTTCATCTGTTGGGGTTTTCAAAACAGTTCTCTTGGAGTGTGACTTTCAAGGCTGTTGTAACATGTCTCTTGGCAAACTATTTGGTCAGCTTTCTATTACAGCTGTTCTCTTACAATAAAATAAGGTGTTTGTAGTTGTGGTTGGTAACCATGGCAGTGAAGTGACTAGTATACCCAGTGATCATGTATTTAAATAAATATAAGTGGATTTCTTTAATTGACCAGGGCTCCAAAGTCAACCATCCTAAAACGGGCAGCAGGAAATGTCTTGGGAAGTAAAAGGAGCACCATAAACCCATTACACCTCCTGGCTTCTTAAAAGGTCCTTTGCTTTAGTGATGTACTTGTGGCTTTTCTTTCTGTGACTTGTAAAGTTTTTGATAAAACTCTACTTTTTAGAAGCTCAAAAACTCTTTCAAGCTGTTATATATCTTGTAAAATGACAGCTGTTGTCTTGGCTTCTGATTTGATTGAATGATAAGGGGGAAAAATATTTGAATATGCTAAGAAAATATTTTGTTTTAATTTTATGACGTCCAATGTCACAATACTAAATCCATTTTTTTTTCTGAGAACTTCTTTTCACAGAATATAAATAATATAAAATGACACAAAGT
This sequence comes from Cepaea hortensis, assembly GCA_963921405.1. Classification (NCBI taxonomy): domain Eukaryota; kingdom Metazoa; phylum Mollusca; class Gastropoda; order Stylommatophora; family Helicidae; genus Cepaea; species Cepaea hortensis. Next base: position 90,252,032 of record OY992884.1, on the reverse strand, counting down.
AGTGCAGCTTTACATAACAGATTTATGACACATACAGGATGTTGCGGCGATTAGCCTTCATCAGCAAACAAACACATTCACACACACAACATATAGTCAAGGAGATTTCCTGTGACTACATCAAAAGGTGACGACAGGACAAGAAGAACAAAAAATTGAAGAAATTAAAGCAATGAAGCGAAAATGAGAATTGAAGAAAATGTTCATACTTACCTCACAGTTCCGATCTGTGAGTGACTCAGAATATCTCCGATGTATTCTTTATATACCCAACCGACGTAGTGAGATGGAGGATGGTGGCGGAGTGATAGGTGTTAAGGTTCAATGAGTACATAGAAAGACAGGGGGACGGAGGCAGGACGGCAATTTGTCTGTTAAGGGTGTCTGAGCAATCTCAGTGGATGTACTAACAAAGTATGAGTGGGCGCAAGCATGATTGTGGTACTAACCAAAATCACATTATGCACTCATATATGTTATTTTGAGGCAAGTCCTAAAGTCTGGGTGGACTGATATGCGTGAGCGCACATACATACATATACACCGCTCAACAGATATTGTGTACATGGGCATGTGCAAGGTGTATATATAAGAAGAGGTAGGGAGGGAGGTGGGTATCATTCCTGTGATGTGCCTCATGGTGTATGCGGAGTAGGTCGGTCTACAAATACGAGGCTTCACTCATACTATTCCCTATGAAATAGGGTAAGTAAGGTTGATTGTTATCCCACGTATTATAAGATCATATCACCCAATGCTTGTGTTATTGTGGTTGTATAAAATCCGGCCACTGGTAATACACATGATGTAGGTAGACACAGAGAAGCAAGATAGTTTGGAGAGAGAGAAAGGAAAAGTGCATGTGCAAGGTATGTATAAGAAGAGGGAGGGAGAGAGAGAGAGAGAGAGAGAGAGAGAGAGAGAGAGAGGTGGAGGGAGGGAAAGAGAGAGAGAGGGGTGGGTATCATTCCTGTGATGTGCCTCATGGGGTATGCAGAGTAGGTCGGTCTACAAATACGAGGCTTCACTCATACTGTTCCCTATGAAATATGGTAAGTAAGGTTAATTGTTATACCATGTATTATAATATTATATCACCCAATGCTTGTGTTATTGTGGTTGTATAAGATCCAACCACTGGTAATACACATGATGTAGGTAGGCACAGAGAAGCAAGATAGTTTGGAGAGAGAGAGAGAGAGAGAGAGAGAGAGAGAGAGAGAGAGAGAGCGAGAGAGAGAGAGAGAGAGAGAGAGAGAATAGTGCCTGTGACATACCACATGAAGTATCCGGAGTAGGTCGGTTTACAAATACGAGGCTTCACTCATACTGTTCCCTATGAAATAGAGTCAGTAAGGTTGATTGCTATATTTTAGGATCAAATCACCAAGTGCTTGCTCCAAATAATCTCGCTTCCCTGTGCCTACCTATGCCATGTGTATTGCTGATGGTCTGATACTATACAGCCCCAATAACACAAGCACTTGGTGATTTGATCCCAAAATACGTTGTATAACAATCAACCTTACTGACTCTATTTCATAGGGAACAGTATGAGTGAAGCCTCGTGTTTGTAGACTGACCTACTCCGCATACCTCATGTGGTATGTCACAGGCACTTTTTCTCTCTCTCTCTCTCTCTACAGTCTTGCTTCTCTGTGCCTACCTATGCCATGTGTATTGCTGGTGGTTGGATCTTAAGCCTCGTATTTGTAGACCGACCGACTTTGCATACCTCATGTGGTATGTCACAGGCACTTTTCCTTTCTCTCTCTCCAAACTATCTTGCTTCTCTGTGTCTACCTACATCATGTGTATTACCAGTGGCCGGATTTTATACAACCACAATAACACAAGCATTGGGTGATATGATCTTATAATACGTGGGATAACAATCAACCTTACTTACCCTATTTCATAGGGAATAGTATGAGTGAAGCCTCGTATTTGTAGACCGACCTACTCCGCATACACCATGAGGCACATCACAGGAATGATACCCACCTCCCTCCCTACCTCTTCTTATATATACACCTTGCACATGCCCATGTACACAATATCTGTTGAGCGGTGTATATGTATGTATGTGCGCTCACGCATATCAGTCCACCCAGACTTTAGGACTTGCCTCAAAATAACATATATGAGTGCATAATGTGATTTTGGTTAGTACCACAATCATGCTTGCGCCCACTCATACTTTGTTAGTACATCCACTGAGATTGCTCAGACACCCTTAACAGACAAATTGCCGTCCTGCCTCCGTCCCCCTGTCTTTCTATGTACTCATTGAACCTTAACACCTATCACTCCGCCACCATCCTCCATCTCACTACGTCGGTTGGGTATATAAAGAATACATCGGGAGTTAAAAATCTACCCAAAGTATTTTCAGGATCCTCGACGGTGCTGCGGAGTTCGTGCACTGAGCTGAGATTATCTGGACTCAGACTTGAGTTAGGAGTAGGTTACACCCATGTGCCGTGATGTTGATCCGTGAACTAAACTAACTAAACTAAACATATACTTACCGTACAATGAGAACAAATTAGTTGACATTACACTGAAATGTTCCTAACAGGTTGTTGATTTTTCTGCAAAACCAACCGTCCATCTATTAACTATATCGTCTCGTCCCATTATTTGTGCACCTTTCCTCGATTGTAAACAACCAGTGGTATTTCGTGTTTCCTACCTGATATTGTATTTATTTGATAATACTGTATATGGAATGTGACTCTTTTACATAGTTTGTAGTAATCTCCATACAGCACATTGTTAATTCAATCATACTTCTTTAGCCTCATTGCATTTGTTTACTAATTCATTATTCATTCTATTATATTCTTCTTTATGTTCTTTTTTTTTTTTTCTTTCATTCATCATCTACAAAATTGCGTCTTTCATCCATACAATGTGTAGGTGGAATGATTTCTTTTGATGTCTGTTGGATTAATTCTCGCAACATGTCCCATTGTTTATCGATAGCCAGTATTATCTCCATGACGTTATATCTGTTCTTTACAGTAATAGTTTACCTTTCTCTAATTTCTTTGCCTGCTTTAAGCAATGTTAAAACTGATTTGATGTTCTTTAGGTTTTCCTTAACAGTTTTAATTCTCAACCTCATCTCACCTATAACTTGCACTTGGTCGATATGTCCGTCTGCCATTGGACTAGTGTTTGCTCTTGCTAAACTGCTTCTGAATCTCTTGGCTAAAGGCTTGCGAATGCGGTTCGTGAGCCGGGTACCAGGCGTTCGAAGCTCAGCTGCGACCGATTTGTGCAGCAGACCGTGTCGCGTTGTGTTATAACATGCTGGTATGGGAGCCGGTCGTTCAGAAAGCAATGGCAAACTACTGAACGTAACACTTGCCTAGTACATCAACAGCAGCTGAAAAATGCTGGTGTTGACTGCAACGTCCCGTAAGGGATACGCAACTAAAAAATATGGGGCCACCATGAGGCCGCGGCGAGTAATGCTTTCTACAAGTTTTGTAAACAGAGAAGTACACACCTCACAACTTTGTAGAAAACAAAGCACTCTCTCAGTCATAGAAGTGTACACACCAGTATACGTTTCAGACATAAAGTATACAGACCGGTTATCCTCGCAGCCTTGAATTAGTATTTGTAGATGGAATACTTCACACTCCAAGTGTAGAATCTGTCGTGGGACTAACTTACATGATATTACTAAATATTAGTGTATAAAACAGCATGAGGAGCAGCTGGAGTGTAGAGGCTAGACGCTTCCCTGACATCGCGGTGGTTATATGTTGGACTTGGAATTCGCATTGAGGCGGGTTTTTTAAATTAAAAACAAACACACACAGGCGCACAAGCAAACGTCTCGCTGCTCGAATACACACATAGATACACACACATGCGCGCGCGAACACACACACACACACATATATTGTCGTGACCTTCTGTGTCTGGTTTCGATCTGTTAACAGGTATAATGATGGTGATAAATATGAGGTGGCATGACCAGACTTCAAAAATACATATGGACACAAGTGGTACATCTGACTCATACACAGCCGTTTTGTTTGTCTTGCATGTGTGTGGTATGGTTGGTACTGTCGATGATGCTGCCAAACACAACGCGTCTGATCGCATTGTTTATGGTTGTGAATGTCTGACATGGGAGGGAAAGGGGGAGGACGGTCTAGAACTGTGCACATATAATTATGTTTGTGCTGACTATAGTACTTCTAACAGAGATAGTGGTTTTGTATTTGTACCGATATAACATATCTGTTATTTTTATCTCTAGATACGTCCATGCGTTTTTCTGTGCCTGGTTTTGTTGACATGGAAAGACTATTCAGTACAATATTAATATGATTGTCTGATGTTAAGCCAGATGGAAAGTCCGCCTTATTTTTTCCATTTGCCTAAGCCCATCATGGTAGGTCTTTGGACGTTAAATTTTCCCCATCCCTTTACTAGACATCATTTTTAAAACCACCCGTTTTTCAGTTGTAGGACATTGCAGTCTTTTTTAAAACAATTATTTCGTTCACAGCAGTGTACATTGTGTATTTTCCTTTACATTTGCTAATACAAGAAATTCATTGCTAATACATATTTGTCAGGATCTTAAACCTGGCTCGTTGGACCTAACATATGTGAGACAAGTACAAGTACAAAATGATTGGACTTGACACACAATGACACTGAGTTCAATGGATTTATTTACAAGTCACATGCAATACGATCTAGTTTGGCATGTGATGATCATTACTATACATATACAATATATCAGTACACTTACAGACAAAACCCACAGCTTCACAGTCTATCTCACAAGATATACAAGCACTCGACTTTCGGGCACAGAACTACACGAAGCCTTTCTCAACCCACACGTACTGTCATGTCCGAGTTCCCAAGCCGTCTGCCGGTTTCCCCGCACAGCGCTTGCCCTGTGGATTGGCTTCACGAGGAGTGCGTGCGTTCTGCTTTGGCCTTGCCTGACCGCTGACTATCACGTCAGCCAGCAACCTGTGGGCAGGTAACTGGTACTCGCCTGGCGGGCGTAACGATGTTACTGCATCCCGGTTGGAGATTATTCGCCTGGCCGGCGTAACGATGTTACTGCATCTCGGTTGGAGATATTGGAGATTATGACACGCTCCCCCGGGGCTTATTCATGAAAGATTTTATATTTCATGCATACTCTATATCGATAAAGGGTTAATATTTTAACCATGTCAGAATCGACCTTTCTGTTGTCATGTACATTGGCATAGAAATACATAAGAAATGCAAGTTGTATATTAAGTCATGTGGTGTTCAATCTTTACCACTTTCCAAGTTTCATCCTCTCGATGGATGATCACCTGAGTTGCAATATTGACCCAGTCAGATCGGTAGCACCAGCATCCCTTGCAACTACTTCGCAACCATTGAAAAAAAAAAACGAAATATGTTTTTAGAAAAAAAAAACATCAGGTAAGACTGTAATACTTCTTTCTATAAGCCGCATTCAACGCTCGAGCTCTGACCTTATTTGGCCGGGATCTCTTACGTTGGTCTACAACGTCGGTAACCCTATACCATGACCAGCTGATGACCTCTTGGAGTGTTGACAATCTGGCAACACAATGGCTATTTTTATACAACACATATTCGAATCCATTTCAATTTACCGCCCTTAATGTAATAATGTAACAACAATTAAATGAAAGGGACATAATTTCTAAAGATCTCAAATCTAATCTATTACAATTATTATTCTATTTCTCAGCGTCATAGCTTGATGCTTTTCCCTAATAGCGAAAAAAATGTCGCTAGTGTGAATAAGTTACTCAAGATATGATTCTGAGATTACACTAGTCGAAAAATACTAATCCACAATTCGTGTATTCGAAATTGGTGTTTCACAATTATTTTAGAAGCGTCATAACTTTTTAAGGTTTTTGTTTATAGTCTGCTACTTTTGGTCTAAATTTACAAACTATCCGGAAGTACACACGAACAGCTGCTGATGTTAAAAATTCTATCACACACTTGTTCCGCTAGGGTGTAACAATTCGGAATGTGAAATTGTTCTGATAGTTAATGTGTTCGTTGTTTCGCTGGAAAACTTCTAGATTGCGATTGACTGCAGTGGTGTAAATGTCACAGTTCAGTTCACTCTTTCGTTCACGGATTAAAATATCACTGGATATGTTCCACTCGCAGATACCACTGATAACTTGAATAGTTCACTTGAGGTAAGTTATGAGCGCATGTGGCACTGTTCTTATTTCGTAATATATACAATTAATATTGTTCACTTTCTAACACACACTACGCAATTATTCAAGACGATTACTACACTAATAATAAAATAAGAAAAATATTTGCAGTGGGAATGCACCCTATCACATCGCATAATAGATGTACACAGCCTTCCTGAAAAAAAACCTTCACTAATGGCTGTGTTGATCTGAGTGTTTTCTACACACTGCACTCAGACATTAGTGCTTACTGGGTCGTTCGGACAACGGGACAAAAGATCAGCAATCGTGTTGGTCCTGCCAGCGATATGTCGCACTTCAAAGCTGTAATCTTGCAGCAAAAGTGACCATCGAGCTATCATCTGGTTCGTCGGCACTCCTGAAGTAATAAATTTTAATGGACTATTGTGGGACTCTACAATAAAATGCCGTCCCAGGAGGAATCTGGACAATTTAGTTATACCCACCACTAGAGCAAGGGCTTCTAATTGTGGTGTAGACCAAGCGCGTTCTCTTGGTTTCAATTTTCTAGAGACGTAGTATACAGGATGTAGAATGTTGTCATGTTCCTGTAACAGAACTGCGCCAATCGCCACGGAGCTCGCGTCTGTGCGTAATCTGAAAGGAATATGTAAATTTGGCAATTTGAGAATGGGATTCTTTAAACTATTCTCAGAAAAATACGATAACACTTTCTGGAATGCAAATTTTAGGCATTCATTGTTTACAATCTTTTCAGGCTGGTTTTTCGTTAGTAGGAGAGTAAACTTTTCTGTTATTTCAGCAAAATCTGGTATGAACTGCCTATAATAATTTAATAGTCCTAGCACACTTCTGACTTGTTTCTTGGTAGTCGGAAGTGAGAGTTTCAGTATTTTAGACACGATGTTATCGTCTGTCGTGACAAAGCCATTAGATATTTTATACCCTAAAAAGGAGATTTCTTGATAGGCTATGTCAACTTTTGTAGGCTTCACAGTCAGTCCGCGCTGTCTGATCCGTTCAAATGCCTGCTGTAATGTCTTTATGTGGTCTGTCATCGTTTTTGTGTGAACACAAATGTCGTCCATGTAACAGATAATGTTTGTTATGTCAACAAGTAAGAGTCGTGTCATGCGTACGAATGTTGCTGGGGCATTGACTAGCCCAAATGGCAATTTGCACCATTCGTACAGTCCCCAAGGTGTGGCAAAGGCTGTCAGATGTCTGCTCTGCTCGTGTACCGTTATTTGCCAATAACCTTTAGTCATGTCCAGCTTCGTAAAGTACCTAGAGTCTGTCAGTTCTGTCAGTAGATCTTCGCAGTTGGTCATTGGTTCCAGATCTAATAGTGTTATTTTATTTAATTTTCGATAATCTACACAGAGTCTTATCGTGTTGTGGTATAATAAAAACGTCCTTACCCTTTCCTATTTATGGACTCCCTTAAAAATACACAAACCCTTACAATTACTGTTTAAGTAACTTACTTAATGTAGGAGAAAATAAAACCGCGATAGACTGACCGTGGCAGCTTAATTAATTTGGCCTTATTTTGGCCTACATACCTGGCCAACAGTCGTCGACTGATTGTAAAACAAAGGCCAGTGTAGCCATTTTGGTCAGTACGACACAAAGAACAGACATGTAAAAGTTTTCCCTTCGTGGAGAAGGCATGTTGCCTTTTAAAACCATGATTCTCTTCAAGCTATTGGTATGTTATCTACATTCTTAAGATATATTTATGTATTACATAAACCAGTATGTTTAATTAAGAATTAGTTACAATTCTCTTAAACCAGGCTGGATGATGTTTACTAAGGAAACACAGGTGGGCGCCACGCTGTAATTTTTCCTATGTCTTACAAATTCAAATCCTTATGTTAATATCTTTTATAGGCATTATGAACTTATATCTAACTTTATAATCTACGAATATTATGCGTACTACAGAGTATCAACTCTCATGTCAGAAACTCTTTTCAATTTAGGAAAGACTCCTGATTCATACTTCAGAGAAGAAAACTCGTTTCTGCCAATTTCATAGTCCTATGAAAAATAACTTCTATGCAATGGAACTATATATCCCTATCGATGCTTAGAAATCTGCAAATAATTTATGTACTGTAGAGATTGGACTATAAAGAAACATTTTCTCAATGTAGGAGCAGACTCTTGATTTCATACTGCACAAGTAGAGAACTGGTGTCTGCCACTTTCAAATATCCTATGTAGTGTAAATGCACTGGTAAGGATGTCTCTGAACTTGTTTTATCCATGCGGGGACATACAAATGATTACGCATATTCCTGACTCTTACTTAGTCAGGGGATAAAATATTTTGCCACATCATAATCTGTAACTTGGAACTATAGTGTTAACTTTTAGTACCATTCTTTTGTTAACAGATTAGTAACCACTCCATATGAGGGTGAACATATAATCATTTCATAAAATAGTGTTAGGGACAGGCCATATTTGAATATAAATTCATGAACAATTAAACGCGTGATGTAAATGCATGTTCGGCTAGGATTCACTCCGCATCACCTCACTGTAGTAGGAACAGAAGCGAAGATTGATGTGAATAAATTGCTTGCAATATTCAGAAGACTGGACCATGCGGCATAAGTTATTCTTATAAATACCCTCCGAATAATAGCAGTCATTGGAAAAACATATCACAGCGATTACTATCCTCATGTGCTGTACGCAGTGGGGGAAAACAATGGATGATTTAGTTTATGAAGATAATTCAAAAACCTAGGCTCCCTGCATCATCATTATGATTATTATGTATGATTATCATGTACTTAATATCAGAGAAATGTACATGTATGTTTTTTTTGGTATGAGAATTTTCTCTGTTCTGATTGTTACTTTTTACTGTGGGAATATACATTTTAATGTTGCATCTTGGGATTAGAGGATGTTGATGTAAGAATCCATGGGTTTGTCAGTACTTTAACCCTTTAATAACTAACAAAAGGGAAATAACTCCGCAAAATTAATGACTTGATATTTTGTAAAGTCATTATACACGAATTGGTTTGACATATAAATGTCCTAGATGACTAATAAACTAGAAAAATGGACACAGTTTAACATAAAGCAACATTAAAAACAATAAAACAAAAAGAAAGGTTTAAAAAAACATTTTAACTGGGAAAAAATGTGAAGAAAAATTTTTTACTCACGAAATGATGTTGAAAGTGTCCCGCACTATGTATATAAGTGCCCTGATAGCAGCAAATATCCTGCACTATATATCCACGTGCTTTGATACAAGTGATTCATGGTATTTTGTGAAGCATTCCCCCTTGCACAGCCATATCTGACAGAGACTGCATCCAAAAACAACCTCACTGGCTCTGCTCTTCTTACCAGACTTGGTGTTCATCTTGGCACACCAGTAGCAAGTTTTCCTTTTGCCATCCATACGAATTAGTCTGTGGTCCAAAAGATTGCTGGTACCCAGACCTACAGTTGTGGGGCAAGAAGAAGCTTTCCGTTTCCTCGAAATGTTACCCTTCAAGAGTAGAAACCAGGCTACGCCTAAAAGCGAGATGGCCAACATCACCAACCCTTGTGTGTGGCGATGGGAGTTTGAACAAATTATCCAGCTGTTGACAATAGAGGTTTGCAGGAGAAAGGCAAACATATATCTCCACCACTTCACAGATTTCCTACCAACAGGGTAATATGAGGACAGCTGGTCAAACCTGTCCACTCCACCCATTGATCTGTTGTAGGCGGCCACTGTTGTGGGTATCTGAACATTTTATCTGCCACCGGGTGCCTTACGTGATGTCATCTTCTTCTTCTTCAGCGTTCCGAGCCATTGAACTTTAGTCTACCATTGTAGGCAATCATGGCTTCATCAATGCTGATATCTCTGCCAGCAGAAAAACACGAGGATATGTTTTTCCTCACCATATCAAGGAACGGTCTTACCTTGTACAGTGGATCGTAATCTTTGTGGCCTATGGGCTTCTGCTTACTGGTGTCATTGAGATGAAAATATTGGGAGATTTTTGCATATCTAGTTTTTCCCATGCACTGTGATACACCAGGATGATAGAGATCTTCATCTGTGCTCCAATACATGGCAGTTTCAGGCAATTGAACATAGCCCATGAGTATAGCAAGACGAATATAAATTTTTATTTCCTGAGTGCTCACAGGTGACCAGTAAACATCCACTTTACCTGCCTTTTCTTGTCGTTGAGTGGCATACAAATTAGTTTGTTCCATAGCAGACTGATAAAAGTCCTCATTTACAATGAGACTGAAGTAGTCAAACGGTTCTGAACTCTCTCGAAGATCATGCAAAAAAACCTTCAACGACTACAGGGGTTGTCTCAGGACTCCAAACATACATGTCTTTGTCTACAGTTTCACTGACACTACAGAAATCTGGGTCCTCTTCGTCAAAATTCCAGCCTGCCTCTGTAATCAATGTCACTTTCTGCATCACTATCTCTAAACAAATCAAACGGTTCAGTGATATCCACAATAACACTGTCATAATCGACAGACATACCTGCACAATCTTCAAGAAAATCGTGGCTGGATTCCATTTTTTTGCGAATAGATGATACAATATTGAGAATTCACGAAAAATTGATATTATTTCTGAACCGTTGAATGGATTTCAAAACAGGAAGAACAAGGGAAACAACTCTTCCTGTTTCCTAGGCCGTGATACAATCGTAGATTCATTCATTCGCATAATTATTATTCAGAAGCGCTTGGGACAAGACATGTGTAAAAACGTGGATTTTGGGGGTAATAGTCGGGAAAGGGTTAAGAAGCCAAGGTTGAATAGTCTTGACCTAATGATGATTATAGTGCCGAAAGGAAGACACGGCATTAGAAACCACAGGGATTCTGTATAGGCTATTCTCTTCAAGTAATGAGAGAGACAATATCAACATGTTGGATGGACAGAATGACTTCACCCATCCAATAGTCCCAGTAACAACAGAACAAAATATAAGTGAGAAAATACCTTACTCACTATGAAGAGTCAGAATGGCTCTACTCAGCAATGAGGGACAGTGGAACATGGACACCCACTCCTTTCCCCTTCTCCCCTTGTTGTTTTGTATTTGTGTTTGTAATTGTGTTGTAAACCTTTTATCATAACACAGTAGGTTAATGCTAGTGTTGTATTCTTTGTCATCCCTTTTCTATAGAAGAGAAGCAGGTGGTGGTTGAATTTGGTGGGACTATATCACTAAAACTGGATCCTGGGTAAAAAGCCATAAAGTGAATGTCCAAAACCATAGTCTGGATCTAGCAATACCTCAATGTTTACTGCGGCGCTCAATAGCTCCAGAGCGAGCAACAGAAAAGTTGAAGATAACTGATTGGGTGAGTGATTAAGTCCTATTTTAGGAAGAAGATCCAGGATGGACTTCAAGATCTAATAATCTACAAAGATGAAGATCAACAGAGTAACTGACAACAGTGTATCGTCTGCTTTACGTCTGAGAAGTATCACCTATAAGCCTTATCACTCAGCAAAATCAGTGAAACTATGGGACAATCCTACAAGTTACTAAAACTAGCAACAGTGAAAGCCCTTCAACTGTTGGTTGGATTACCAAGTTAATATCCAACAATGGATAAGTCTTCGAAACAATGTCTCACAGCTGCAACAGTCAAACATGGAATTCAGCGATTCAACACTAAGTCCTGGCTCAACCAAATGGGGAGAAGACACTGAACCACATAAGCCAATACAACCAAGGTACAAACTGAATATCATCTGAAACATAACTACGAAACCAGATTACCTCAAGGTTCCAAACCCTGAACACCATCAGATAAAAGACCATATGAAAGCCACTAAATGTCTCTATATCTGCAACAAGAGGAATCATCCAATTGTTTGCAAACCTGTTACTGTGCTGGATTTATTCATCTGCGGATATATGTAGGTATAGATCAAGTGTGGCCCTAGTCACAGATACTACCATGAGATGCCTCTCAGTCAATTAAAGTTCTACACTGGACTAGATAACAACGACTAATTCCTTGCCGGTCCAATGTCAGCCTAAATGCCATGGGTTATAGACTCGCGACTAGGTGGGTGAAACCTTTGTGTAAGCCAATTTGGTAGTCAGATATTATAAGCCGAGAAGCTGAATGGACGTCAACTTTTCATCAGACCTGATGATAAAGGGAATTACCTTCTGCAAAGCTTAAGTGGAACTCCTGAAGTATGACCAACCGGAGGCACCAAATTTCACAAACAGGGCACCGAGCCTAAGGCAACAGAATATTCGTGATTCTAGCCCCAAACGGAGTGGATATATGGTGTGTGATTTTTCAATTCCAATGGAGTATAAAATAGTCACCAGCCAATTACCAGTGGATAAATATTAGGAACATAACTGAGTGCATTAATTCGGTACCCAGATAATGGGAAAAGGATCTAATCGACAGCAAAGATGAACTCTTAACCGCACACCAGGAGATAAATGACTATTAATTAAGTTTAATTAGTAATACAAAATGCTGTTTATATGTTGTGGTTTTTTCTGAAGGTAACAGGTCAGTAGTTTTTTTTCCAATGGTATATAGATGGTATAGTATTTTGACACCAACTCATTATTTTTAAATATGAGAATTGTACATGGTGTCAGAAATAAATGTTGGGTTTCTGCACCTAGACCAAGGTGATTTTATCTAGGTACAATGAGTCAAGTTAGCAGAACCAATTGGTGGTTGTTATGTTGTTTGTGATAACATTGTGTTGTTTTTTTCTGGGGACACTGGGTACTATATTGTAATAATGCAATGAATCCCATGCCTGTCTGAAAATGCATAGTGTTTATTACACATATATATATATATGTAAAGGCAGATCTTGAGTTAATACCTGAACTGTTTGTCCAAAAGTGTTGTGTACATCAAGTAAATGTGGTGTCCAACAAGTGGTTGTTTATATGTTGTGAGCAATCAATATCCTTCTAGCATCTATAGTTAATTTAAGGGTGATGAAGTGGGAAGGGAAACCTACACACAGATGCCATTGTTTCAAGGATGGAACTCTTTCCTCCTGGGATTTGTGGTAAATATCCCTGATCACCCTGCATTCTTACCAGTGACAGAGAATCAATAATACCCCCTAGACATTTTAACGAATCATTCTCAGGAATTAAAATCCACATCCCACATGTGAACACAAATGTCGTCCATGTAACAGATAATGTTTGTTATGTCAACAAGTAAGAGTCGTGTCATGCGTACGAATGTTGCTGGGGCATTGACTAGCCCAAATGGCAATTTGCACCATTCGTACAGTCCCCAAGGTGTGGCAAAGGCTGTCAGATGTCTGCTCTGCTCGTGTACCGTTATTTGCCAATAACCTTTAGTCATGTCCAGCTTCGTAAAGTACCTAGAGTCTGTCAGTTCTGTCAGTAGATCTTCGCAGTTGGTCATTGGTTCCAGATCTAATAGTGTTATTTTATTTAATTTTTGATAATCTACACAGAGTCTTATCGTGTTGTCCTTTTTGCGTACCATGACTATTGGAGACGAAAAATGTGATTGGGATCGTCTAATGATGTTGTTTTTCTCTAAGCTAATGATCTCTTGATGTAAGTTTTCTTTGTAATGCAATGGAATGGTGTAAGGTCTGCATTTTATTGGTGTGTTTGAAGTAAGCGTGATGTGATGTTGTACTAATTCTGTTTGTCCTGGGTTGTTGGAGAAGATGGTGTTGTACTGTTGTATGAGATGTTTGCAACTGTCTGTTTCTGCTTGAGTTAAATTTGGGTTTATTTTGATTTCTTTCAAGCAGTTTGTCGTGTCTAATGCAGGTGTTGGAATTTCGTCACTATCTTCGTCATCTTCATGGTCTATTATAACTGTACAGGCTGTTGTATCGTCTTGTTCGTTGTCTCTGTTGTGGTATGGTCTTAGCATATTGATGTGGAATATTTTATGTTTGTCTTTTATTTGAATCTCATAGTCTACAGTTGAAATCTGTCTTATTACTTTAAATGGTCCTTGCCAAGAGTCAGTCAATAAATGTTGGTCACTAGGTAAGAGGAGAAGTACGTCCTGTCCAGGTGTCAACGTTATTGTCCTGTTACCTTTGTCTGCATATTGTCTATATGTAGCACCAGATAGTTTTAGTGCTTCTTTTGCAATAGTACAAGATTTGATGATTCTTTCACGCAATGATGTTACATATACGTATGATGATATGGGTTTAAGTAAAGGGGTGGCTTCAGTTAACATTGAATGGTAGATACTCAATGGGCCACGTGGCTTAGCACCATAGATAAGTTCAAAAGGAGAGAATCCAGTACTAGAATGTGGGACCTCGCGATAAGCAAAAAGTATAGCAGGCAAATAGACGTCCCAGTTTTTGGGATATTCTTGCGTGACTTTAGCAAGCATATGCTTCAAATCCCCGTTAAACTTTTCTATGATTCCAGTTGAGTGAGGATGGTATGGTGAATTGAAACATTGTTTCACCCCTAACATTTTGGTGAACGCTTGAGTGGATGCTGCAATGAATTGGCTTCCACGATCTGATAGGATAGTGTCTGGAAACCCTATTCGTGAGAATATATGGAAGAAAACTTCCATGATATCATTGGCAGTTATGTTCTTTAGCGGAACGCTTCAGGCCAGCGGCTACATAAATCGATGATGGTAACGATAAATCTATTCCCTCTGGATGTTACTTGATTCAGAGGGCCCACTATGTCGACAGATATTTTCTCAAAAGGTCGACTGGGTAAGTCGGTAATTTGTAATTTGGCCTGTGGGTGTTTACCTTTTTTCACTAGTTTTTGGCAGATATCACAACTTCTACAATATTGCTTAATGTCATTGCAGAATCTTGGCCAATAAAACTGTGTTAGTAATCTTGATCTGGTCTTGGAGTATGCCATATGCCCTCCAAGAGGTATATCATGGGCAAGATGTAAGGCTTGCTTACGGTATTAAATTGGCAAAACAGTTTGCTCCGTGGTGCTGTTACCTCTGGTACAGTACCTGGTGAGGATGCAATTTTTCAGAGCAAAATGCCATCTTGCATTTTTAGTTACCTTTGGCTTTTGGCCGATCAGATTAAAATATTTAGATAATGAAGGATCAGCCTTTTGGGCTGTTACAAAATTCTCCTTCATGGTTTTAGGAGGCAGTACCACTGGGCTAAGCATTTCTATAGCTTCAGTTTGATTAATTTCATCTTGCACTCTAGCAGTAGATCTGGTTACTGCGTTCACACATTCAATGATATCAGATGGTGATGAAACATTTTGGTCAATAATTTCATGAGATGTTAGTGCTCCATTAGCTACCATACATTCATCTGGTGATACCACACTTTCAATGATGACATGTGATGGTGATGATGTTATGTTATCAACAGTGCAAACAGATGTAATATCATGAGGCATATTATTCACCTCGGGTACATTCCCAATGATAATATCACACACAGGGTTAGTTAATGCAGCGCATTTTACTTTCCCAGTGAGGAATGGTGTCTGAATATATGCCCATGCTAATGGGTACTTTTCGATGTTTCCAGAGAATGTTCTGCATGTTACGTGCCTGCCTGTATAGTCTGTAGGCATTATGAACTCTCTCTCTAAACCTATCAGAGTACTTCCGGTGTCCCAAAGGACTGTAGCAGGCTTGCCATTCACATATCCCTGGTGGATGTTTATTCTGCCTTTGGAATCTATTACCAAATTAGCTTCCTCATTGGCAATAGGTATGGAGTGGCCGCATGTTAGAATGCCATCTTCATAAAAGGTATTACAAATAGTACATTTATGTGAATTAAACATGCCAAAAGCCTGTGCTGAGTTCACAGGGTGATTTTCTGAATGTTCTTCATCTGATGATGAACTGTCAAATAAGGCGGCATTTGCTTTCTTGGTCATTTGCCTTCTTTACACGCATGACGCCAGTGGCCGTACGCTTTACAAAGGAAGCATTTACGTGCTTTTTTAAAGCTTTTACGTTCCTTATCATGACTATTTATGAAGTTCTGTAAGAATGTAAGATATGCCGGATTCTGGTCACACATTTCACTTTGGTGGTGTGAAATTTTACAGAATCTACAATGATTGTATTTCTCAGAAGTAGGCTTATATGTTCTTTGCCTATTGTAGGGTTCTGATCGAGGTTTTTCATAGTTAACAGCTGCTACGAAGTTTGTATCAGTAGACTCACTAGCAAAACAATGTTTATTGGCTGTATAGTAAGCCGAACCACGTCTCTCAATCTCTTCTACACTCATACATTCATTCTCTTGCAAAAATTTTGAAAATGATGATGGAAGGGATATTATGATTTTATCCCTGATGATGAGATCTTCTAACTTATGAAAGTCTTTATTTACTTTGGCTGCTGAAAGCCATTTTGTAAATACGTTTCGGACTACAGAGACATAGTCAGAGAACGTTTGAGTAGGTTTTGGACTCAATTTGCTGAACTGCTCTCTGTAACCCGCCTCATCTAGCATAAAATGTGACATAATTTTTGACTTTATATAGTGGTACTCTTTTCTGAGGTCTTTGGGGATAGTCTCTATGACTTTCAGAGGTTCCCCTGACAAACTCCTCATATAAATAATGTTCCATTCAGAAACTGGGACCCGATAATGGTCCATTAAGGTTTCAAAATTCCGGGTGAACGCTGCAATGCAGTCACCTGAGGTATAATTTCTAACAATACCTTGATACTTTTTGTACTGGTTTTCTACTTCCAGTCTTTCAGATTTCTTAGACTCTTTGTCTATGGCCGTATCGGCTTCAAGTTGTTTAATTTTGAGTTGTAGTTCAAGCTCTTCTCGTTTAGTTTGAGCTGAGATTTCTGCCTTCCTCAATTCAGTATCTAACTCTGCCCGCTTTAATGCTGTTTCTGCCTCTGCCTGCTTTAATGCTGCTTCTGCTTGCTTGGCAGCTCTTTCAGCCGCTCTTTCCTCGCGTTCGCTAGCTTTTACTTGTACTAGGAGGTGTTCCGAATATTTTGTTTCACTCCACTTTGTTAACTCGTCACCAGTTAACTGTAGCCTTAAACCCATCTCGATGAAGTCGTTTAAAGAAGACATGATGGAATGTTTAAATGACAATGAGTTCTCAGACACACAATTTGTTACAAGGTGTTAGTAACGTGAAAAATTTACAATCTTGTTGAACTTACAATTTATGCCCAAATTTGCATCCTAAAGTATATACAAAAAATATACTCAAGTGTACTGGATGCGGTCGAGAACGGTTCAAACCAGGGCTAGAAACTGTAAGGTCGCTACTTCAAGGACAAATGACCTCTCCGGGCAACGGTTTCAGATGGCACAGACAACCTGCTTTCTTTTGGGAGGAAATAAGTTAGAATCTACCTTTATGTGATGTGAATGCTTGTCACTAAGTTTTGATTAGGTTTGTATGGCGTTGAGTGTAATTGTAGGTCGTAATGTCGTCGGTGAACAATTTTTTTCCAAATCACAAGTTACTTTCTTTCCCAAACTTTCTGCTTTCCACAACTAACTTCACGAATACAATCTAGATATATTTCAACAATCCACAACTATGATGACACATCACTTACATCAAGATGACATTCAGTAAGGACATAGACATCATGTTTACAAGAATGGCGACAAGGTCAAAATGGCGACAAGTTACATAATCACTGATGTTTTACACGTTTACAAGTTCAAACAATCTAAGCGGACGAGCTCTCCACGTTCACACATGTCAGGATCTTAAACCTGGCTCGTTGGACCTAACATATGTGAGACAAGTACAAGTACAAAATGATTGGACTTGACACACAATGACACTGAGTTCAATGGATTTATTTACAAGTCACATGCAATACGATCTAGTTTTGCA
Source organism: Cepaea hortensis (assembly GCA_963921405.1). Taxonomy (NCBI): domain Eukaryota; kingdom Metazoa; phylum Mollusca; class Gastropoda; order Stylommatophora; family Helicidae; genus Cepaea; species Cepaea hortensis. The sequence continues at coordinate 90,233,944 of OY992884.1, read as the reverse complement.
TGTGATGATCATTACTATAAATATACAATACATCAGTACACTTACAGACAAAACCCACAGCTTCAGTCTATCTCACAAGATATACAAGCACTCGACTTTCGGGCACAGAACTACACGAAGCCTTTCTCAACCCACACGTCCTGTCATGTCCGAGTTCCCAAGCCGTCTGCCGGTTTCCCCGCACAGCGCTTGCCCTGTGGATTGGCTTCACGAGGACTGCGTGCGTCTTGCTTTGTCCTTGCCTGACCGCTGACTATCACGTCAGCCAGCAACCCGTGGGCAGGTAACTGGTACTCGCCTGGCGGGCGTAACGATGTTACTGCATCCCGGTTGGAGATTATTCGCCTGGCGGGCGTAACGATGTTACTGCATCTCGGTTGGAGATATTGGAGATTATGACAATATTCATATACACATGTAGTCGAGGGAAAAGACGAAGGGAGACAATCATAAAGACTGATGCTTCCTTCACTACTGTGCTAAGAGGTAAAGAGTAGTTCTGACTTCGTTACGGCCAAAGAAGAAAAATAGGTAAAAGGGAGAGAACCTCACACCGCCTCAACCGACAAAAAAAGATGATAGTAATTAGATAAGAAGATATACGAGATCTCGGGCAGAGGCAGAAACTATTTTATAGATGTTCACACAGGAAACACCATGTTAGAGCCCAAGCAATGAATTAAGGTGTTAGATTGTGGTAGAAATAGTGGTTGTACAAAAATAAAAGAGACAAACAAACAAATCAAATACAGTACAAAAATAGCTCTTTATTTATCAACTGCTACACATTTTGGTGACAATTTGTGTTCAAACACATTGAATAAAGCATTCAATAAGGGATGTTCAATTACAGATAAAACAGACAACTGCATATATCAAACATCAACCAAGGGTGTCCCCTATTCAGTCACCAGAACTTAAGACAACAGGGTACACCAAGTACCACAACACAGGTGCTCCAAGCAATAGCTGGTTAGACTGGCACAATAAAGAACCTTGACACAAGCAACACTGGACAGACCATAAGGCACTACAAAAACATAGGTTGCACAACATAAACCCCAAGACAGGACATAAACAAAGAGTTGTGACACAATTTACTATCCAACCAAGAACCCAGGCCTGCTGACACTAACTAGTCAGCCGTTCCTGTAACAATGGAAAGCACAATCTATGATTATCATGGTAAAGACAACATATTAAACACATGAAGCAATCAGCACATGCAATATAACATTTGAATTAGCCTACATATAACAAATGTCTTCCATCAAATTATCCACCTTGCTTATCCCTCTAGTTGTACTACTGCTATTCTGAGGTAACCCTTGATGTCTGGCATGATCATTCTTGTGTTGCCTCTTTCTTAAAGGTGACTACATATCTAATTGTTAAATACAACAATCAATGTTGCATCATCAGATCACCCACTTTATTATCTTCTCCAGTTGTGCCACTGCTATCATGAAATTACACTTGATATTGCTAGAATGGACCACCTAATGCAACAATGTCAATCTGCTCCACCTTTTCAGTTCAATGTAACTACACCACACAGTTCCTACATATACAAGCAGTGGAAGATTGATCTCATTTGTCCCGCTGTAAACACATAGCTACAAATAACAGAGTACATACATCAGCCGTTGCAAACAGCCACAACATCTCAACACATTTGGTTAACACACATCAGACACTGCAAACAAACACAACATCTCAACACTGATTTGGTTAACATACATCAGACACTGCAGGTAAACAACATCCTAGCACTGATTCAGTTAACAGGTATCAGAATGACATCTTTGTTCTGGTAAATTAGGCTGTCATTCCTACCTACCAAAGTGGCTACATTACCAAGGAACCCATAATCAGTTCCCTGTCTACACCTTGCAGAATATTTTATACATTAATTTGTACCAAGTCACCGGTAACACGGAACAACACAGTATTCCCTATAAACCACATGTTCATAGAACACTATCAATGTTCAGTCCATGATGGAGCCCCAATCAAACACCACCTATTATATCTTCAGTCTAATGCTCTACAATTCTCTCCCTACTGTTACGCACACCAGCAACTGTTTTTCTAACACACTGTACTCTTTTCCCAAATATAAACATATATTGAAAAATTGTACTCCTGTGCTCCACATCGGATAGTACGCCTTACTCCTATATAACAATACACAACATTATGGACTCCGCCACCATCAGACATAGAGTTGCCTCAACACAGGGACTTCACTGGACAACTACCCCAACAATGCCCAAGTTTGCATGAAGAATACCAGCACTCATATGATATCATGCAAGTTACAGCATTTGATTAGCATTACAACCTAACAACCAACAAGCAAAATATGTCTAACTATGAAAAGCAACAGACACATATACAATGTGGAATCACCATATTTGTAGAATGTGACAATGTAACACTTGCACATAGAAGAATCATAACATTCACAGAAAGTTAAAGATAAACATGTATTACACAGGAACTCAATTGAGGCACCCTCTGAGGCCCTTAGGATAGCTCATAAAATAAACACACAATATTACCAAGTGAAAGTACACAAAATAGTGGCCAGAGTGCATCATTCATACAAAACATAATCAAAGCACAAAAATGTCCCTGGCTATTCACAGGACATCAAATGTACACTTATGTCCTCTATCCCCCACCATTCTTCCTATGATACACCAGTTATAAAATTTGCTATCTTACGCTTCATGTCACATGACAAATACATAATATCTCTGTGAAGGGTGGTACGCAGCACTAAATCACATCCTCTCTACCGTGTGATAAACACCCTGCTTAACTTAAGACCACATCTCAGTCACTGATTCCATCAACAACTTGATACACCTACACAAACATTACTGCATCCTGGTAACAGATGTGATGCCAGACTTCACTTACTGCTGAACACCAAATTCCTATACTTTGCTGAATATTGCTGAACTGCCAAATGGTGTATGATTCTAACATTAAAGGACATTGAAGTGATTCATCCAGGCTATTCTAGTTAACTGTGTACCTACTAAAAGTACCAAGCATCACTGTATTCATTTCTCCCCAATTACTATTTATGTGGCCTAACTACATATATTAACCATTAACTCATCATTGCCACATATAACATGTAAGTACTCTCCTCTGATTCACATATGTTATAAATATTACCCATGATCATGGTTACTTTCCCCTACTCATTGTTACTTTGGAGTGTTCATACCGAACACTTGACCAAACATCCAATGTGATGCTCACCATTGTCACAGAATAATCCTGTAAACATATCTTGCTGCTGTATACACATACACATATGATTTTCACCACTCTGTTGTTATGTAGCCTTCATTTCTAGCAACCTCACAAGCACTTACTCCCTTCTAGGCCAACATGGCCAGCATGGCACCATGTGGCATTATTTCAGTCTTTACTATAAACTATAATTTATGACCCCACACATCGTATATTTTGGTGAATCTACCACATATCTATTTAGCCAGTAACACATTGTTGTCACAGGATAATCCTGTAAAATACATTCTCAACAAAATATTCTTGTGGCATCATGGCTGGCATACCATGACTTCAATCCTTACCAAATGTAACCACCACTAATGATCTGTCTTCGTATTTCACATCACCACGCTTGATTGCTTACATCTCTCTGTACTAGCCTGTTAAATGTTATTTTCCTAAAGCTTCAGGGACACCAAATCAATCTTTAGAACAGCTCACTTTAGTAATACTCATATACATTATCTGTTTGTATTTCTTTGTTCCTACAAGCTCACCTAACTAGCAATTCTTTTCAGCCACGCCTGTTCCACCATGTAAACACTTTCAAGTTGGTAAACTGGCGTGTGCTGCGATTTAACAAATATTTATTAAATTAAACATTTTAAACTTACGGCTTTCTCTTATGACATAGTTTGTTCACTGACGAACACGTGGGAAACCCTACATAACTTGTCTCAAGGCGGGCTGGCCACAAAACTACACAGGGCCCCAGCGCCTGCCTTCACACACCGAGCTGGCTGCTACAAGGAAAAATGGCCTCAGGTCTCTTTGTTTAAAGTGGTGTTTCCGGCGTGGCCAGGACCATACGGCTTTCACAGACCAAACTAAGTGCATTGGTTTGGCGCTGTGACACACATAATAATACCATTACATTTATGGTAAGGTGCAATTACTTACACATTACTTGATGATGATGATGATGATGATGATGATGATGATGATGATGATGATGATGATGATGATGATGATGATGATGAAGTAATTATCTGATCTCATGCATACTAACATCTAGCAATATAAATTATTTTATACTCGAAGTGTCCACATGCACACTTAGTTTTATTTAAACACGTTTAAACGCATCATTGAATGGATCTTACAGTAAACATTGCAACAAGCGTTCTATTTGACAAAGGTCGCAGTCATCCCCATAGCATTGTAATATTCCATGTTTTCCCACATTGCATAGTGATAGGGGCATAACTATTTGGTAAAGTTTCTTCATTATTAAATAAGGGTATAATTAATTGGAGCGCATTTTGTAAACTTAATGCGATTATGCTGACTCCATGGAGCATACATATATTATTGTTTTGCTTGAATGCTTATGTTCGCTGGCTGTGAACTCCAGCATGAAGTCCTGTATGTCGGATGAAGACATCCTGTTGTCCAGCATCTGTGTGATGTCATACAGGACGTGAGGTTTGCGTGAGTATCTGTTGTCCCATGTCTGGCTTATTGGTGAGCAGACTGGTAGTTCCCCGCCGTGCATGAAGATACTCTCTGACTTCGGAAGCATCAGCGATCCTAGTACGTTAGCCAGGACCCCGAAGGGACCTGCTGCCCAGGACGCACGGCGAGGACGTCTTAGTAGGTCTTGGTCAGTATAGAACCTGGCCCTGGTGCCTTGAAAACACCTCTGCGTCCCAAACATATTATACACATGGTTTAATTGTGACAATGTTTATGCACAGCTCAATAAGATATAATACATATATAAAAAGAGCAATTGAAGTAGTTTAAATAGTGTTACTTTTCTTGGCGATTTATTTATCTCCAGCTTAGTTTACAAGGGGAAACAAGAAAAGTTTAGTTTATGACCTTCCGATTTTCAAGGGGTATAATAATTATGATAAATTTATATTTTAATATTTCCTTCATTCTCGTATAAATTTTAGTGTTACAATTATCCTTCATTAGCAAATATAACTTGTATCAGTTGCTGTTATTAGTGCAATACATTTCTTTATTGAGCTGGCGGTTTAGAAAGTAAAATTTAATTTGATTCAGTTATATAATAAAATGAGATGGGCCACATTAGCATGACATAGTGTGTATGTGCTGTCTTATAAAATAACCAAATCAGGTTCAGATTGTTCAGCCTTCTGGGGAAACCCGGTTGGTTACTGGGCAGGATACCCATGGTATGTGGAGACCACGTGACATCGCCGGTCACATTGTCCTTTTGTGTGGTCAAGGTTCTCGCAGACTCAGACAATGGCCTGTCTGAGTTAGAAAAATTAGGGTCGCGCGAGGCTCCTCCCTTAACACATACATGGGTTGAGGGTACCTGTCTGGGGAGGAGAGGCAGGGATGGGCGCCTGAGCACTATAAGGAAATAAACCGTCCATCTAGAGCTGGGGTGACCTCTAGTGTTTACACTAGCCCTGGTTCACTGCTGTGATAGCTGTCGCACGCCAACATAATAAGCATGGCTTACTTAGTAAGCTTTGAGCTCAGAGCGTGGGCGACACTATCCCTTTTGTTATTTTCTTTAACTCAAACTGTAATAAAAAATAAAAAAACTGTAATATAATATTTTTTGCAGTAATTTATAGTATTTCTTGTTCTTCTGCGTTCATCCGAACTTTTTTCGGACGTGATTGCGTTGTGCCTGTTTACAGCAGAGCTGCGTTCTTGTGCCGTTAGGCCGGCACATCAGACCTCTGCGGGCATTTGTTGACCGGGTTAACCTTATTTATAGTATTTAACATGCTCGAAATCTAATCGCAGCTGGTTTCGAATTTAAGAAACAAAGCTAACAAAAAAAAAAAAAAAACAAAGCGCAGACACCAAGCACATTTTTCACTCAAATAAACATACACACTAACACACGCGCGCGCGCACGCACGCACATACACGCACACACACACACACACACACACACATTGTTGTAACCATCACTGGCTGGCTTCGATAAGTTAACATGTATGACAGTGATGGATATAAGCTTACATAGCAGAACTTCAGGAATACATATGAACACGAGTGATAAATCATTGAAATCATTTTATTTCTATATTATACAAAGTTGTCAGTCAGGCAATATTGCTGAGGCATCATAGCTGGCGGCACTCACTCATACACATCTCAGACACTGGTGGTCTCCGATGTTCATTTGTGACCTTGCTACATTTATTAAACAACCATTAGCAATCTGATAACAGTTCCGTCATGTGGAATTAAATGCAAGTGTCTTTCTCTCTCATTGTTATCTAGAAGTATGTTTCCTATAATGCAGAGACGACACTGCAATTGCGTTATGTGTCCAAAGCAAACAGCTCTCGATGACACTTTTTACACGCGTCAAGGAAAGCTGTCTCCGAAGAGTACACTAGTCTCCTTGTAATGTTAATTGGGTATTATTCCCCCCAAATCATTGACATATGTCTACAATCTTAATCGCTTGCTGTACTCACAACGTTAGATTAGACATGTTTGTCTATAGATACCACACACATGCATGTTCCCTTTCATAACCTAACACCGAGGTCCTGAACTATGTGTTGAGATGTGGAACAATAGATTGCTGTGTTTCAGTTGTGACTTGGGGTGAACATGCAGACATTAACTTTTAATCTTTTGTTGTCTTAAATAGGCCCTCAGACCTGAATCGCCCCCTGTCCGCCATGTCCTTTGTATGTCTTATATTACTAATGCTTTCAATGAACTCTGACCCAATATTATTTGTCATCACAACGTATGCATCTGTCGGTCATACATTTGCAATGGATTACCTAAGAGTTTCCTTCAAGACATCACGTCTGTATTCTATCTCTCCCATCTCTTTCCCTCCCTCCCTCCTCTCTCTCTCTCTCTCTCTCTCTCTCTCTCTCTCTCTCTCACTCACTCACTCTCTCACTGTTGATCTGTGTCTGTCTATCGGTGTAGTTATCTCTGCAGTGAGACGGTGTCATGGATGAAGTGAGACGGTGTCATGGATGTATTGAGACGGTGTCATGGATGTAGGGAGATGGTGTCATGGATGTATTGAGACGGTGTCATGGATGTAGGAAGATGGTGTCATGGATGTATTGAGACGGTGTCATGGATGTAGGGAGATGGTGTCATGGATGTAGTGAGATGGTGTCATGGATGTAGTGAGATAGTGTCATGGATGTATTGAGACGGTGTCATGGATGCTATGTGAGGTGTCATGGATGTAGTGAGATGGTGTCGTGGATGTAGTGAGATGGTGTCATGGATGCTATGTGAGGTGTCATGGGTGTAGTGAAATGGTGTCATGGATGCTATGTGAGATGTCATGGATGTAGTGAGATGGTGTCATGGATGTATTGAGATGGTGTCATGGATGTAGTGAGATTGTGTAATGGATGCTATGTGAGATGTCATGGATGTAGTGAGATGGTGTCATGGATGTAGTGAGATGGTGTCATGGATGTAGTGAGATGGTGTCATGGATATAGTGAGATGGTGTAATGGATGTAGTGAGATGGTGTCATGGATGTAGTGAGATGGTGTCATGGATGTAGTGAGATGGTGTCATGGATGTAGTGAGATGGTATCATGGATGTAGTGAGATGGTGTCATGGATGTAGTAAGATGGTGTCATGGATGTAGTGAGATGGTGTCGTGGATGTAGTGAGATGGTGTTATGTATGCAGTGAGAGGTGTCAAGGATGCAGTGAGATGGTGTCATGGATGTAGTGAGATATTGTCATGGATACAGTGATATAGTGTCATGGATGTAGTGAGATGGTTTCATGGATACAGTGAGCGGTTGTTATGTGTACGGTGAGACGGTGTCACGGAGTAATATTATCACCAGAGCTAATGGCACTAATGCATAATACAAACGACTGAGGCATGTGAAAAGACATAAACGCTTACACTAATTAGCAGAACAGCATGATGATGGTGATGATGCTTCATGTTTGGTTCTACTATTAATATTCCAGTTTTCAAAAACAAAAATTACAAATTCCGTCTCGTCTAACCTGCTTCATCAGCTGTGGTTATTGTTGAGGTCCGTGGTTTTTGTGGGTTTATTCACCCTAATTCTTGTATTGTGAGTCCTATCTCGGCTGTTTATGTATCGTTTGTGTCTGTGACGTCAGCGGTGGGATCGGTCGGCGGCTATCCTTTGTGCTCTTCTGTTCTTGTGGTTTTCTTTGTTGGTGTAGGCTCCTGGCTCGTCTAGGTTGACTGGCTGCAGTCCTTATAAGGACTTTTTGTTATCCCACTCCATGCATCGTAAGCTGGGGGATCGGTCGGCGGCTGTCCTTTGTGTATGTATCCTCTTGCTGTTTTCTTTGTTGGCGCAGGCTCCTGGCTTGACTGGTTGCAGTCCTTAAAAGGACTTTTTATTTTTTTTTTATTTTTTTGTCTTCTCAATTGTGAAGTAACTGTAGAAGCCTTTCGATGTGATATGCCTCCTTGCGCTTTCTTTCAGTCCGCTTCCCACGTTTGAGTTCTTGCTGTCTTTTGCTTCCTCCGAGCTCAGCCATGGGATGATTTCTCTGTCTTCAATGTAGTATTCCCACGTGTATTCTTCTGCGCATTTTATTTCTGGAAGAATTATTGTGTCTTTGAAGCAGGGCACTGGTTCCCCGTAGAGTTTCTTGTACTTCTCCTTTTTTTTTCTTCCATGCACTTTCTATATTCCTCGCATGTGAGTTCGAAGTGCCTCTTTCTCTTGGAAACATTATTTCTACTTCTGGCTTCGGGACGTCCTCTATGCCGACATCAGGGTGCTCATCTCGATTTTCTTCTCAGGTCTGTTGGGATATTGGCTTCCCTTTTAGTAATCCGGGCGTCGTGTTTGGGCTGCTGGCTTTCGCTTGTGTTTCCGGCTCGGTTTCTTGGTTTTCATCCTGCGATTTCTCTGTAGTTTCTTGTTCGGCTTCTGTGGTTTTGTTTCGGAGTATTTACATTTAAGCTTTCTGTAGTTCTGGCTCTGATTTAATGGTTTGTAGGATCTCTTCATTCTCCTTCTTAATCAGTGTCGTATGTTCTACTTCTTGCTTGATGTTTTGCTGTATCGCCTTCATTTCCGCCAGTAGTTTTTCGTTGTCGTTATTCGGGGTCGGCGTTAGCAGTGCCTTGACTTGTCTCTTCAACTCGTCTATCTGTTTTTGAAGTTGATCTCTTTCGGCTTGTGCTATACCCATGGCTGTCTCGCCCCTCTGCATTGCTTCCTTGAATGGAGTCTTTGTGGTGATTGTCAGAAGTCGGGTTGCCCCACCGGCTAGATGAAAGTATTATTCACTAGCGAGCAACCCCAAATAGTCAGAAACTGACTAGGGACAAAATCTATATGGCTGAACTATAGATTAGGCCCATGAATATCCAACGTACAGCTCTAAGTGGCTCGTTACAAAATGAAATGAACTGTGCTGAATATTCGCCAAGGAATGGGAAAGAGAAGGTTAGCTAAGATAGATTTTTAAGTCTAAATATAACAGTATTGACAACTATCTCAGTACAGGTTTTTCTCCCTGACTGCTCCCTTCCTTGGTGTCTAAGTGAACCCCCACCAATGTACACAGCAACACGTATGCACAATTGGAAAAAAATATAATGACAGAACTATGAGTTACAATACTACAACATTTATTTACTAATCATAATAATAGACATCTGATGGTTGTCAATATGAGGATGGTGAAATCATATACATATTGATATTGATGACAAACATTACGTAACTTGTTACTTGTACTATCTGGATCTGTGGTCCAGATCCCCACTCTCCAGTAGACACAAAAGAACCGCTTGCCGGTATTCTGATGCCTATCAGTCCTGGCACGACCTAGTCGTCACTCGTCCTTGAGATCTACAATATAGGTGCTCCTTGTGAGAGTTTGAAAGAAAGTCAAGAATGTGTTATATCTAGTTCTACATCAGTGCAATCCCAAGTAAAACCTATAACACAAACATATACAATGACCAGTCTGGCCAAGTTTATCTTCCTGCTCTACTGCGTTCACCATCCTCTTTCTCCCTACTGTCTTTAGTCTGGGACGGGCTTTTCAATTGTCTCACACGCCTGTAATTATTACATTTCTGCCGCCCCATGTCCATGTCGCTAATACAGAAATTCTGTGTCGTAAAGCCGCTCCGTCCAAAGTTGGTTTAGCAGCTCACAGGGTCGGTAATGGTATTATAATAATGCCTCATCATCCGGGCTTCCAAGTCGTGACTAGTATCTGTGCCAGACTCCCGTGAATTACCCTCCATCATACAATGAGAAGGTTTAGCACCATATACCCCATAACACTTGTGGGTAATGTCTGTACCATTACACCTCTGCTACAAATGCAACCAATAGGCAAGGTGCCAATGCGCGCACAATAGCATAACACCAATTTATTCTTAGTGAGTTACAATATAACAAATCACATCAAATAAACCTAAGGTATGTGAATACAAAATGGCATATAAGGCTATTCTTACCTACATTGTATAATGCAAAAAAGTAAGTAATATCCTTATCTACAACAAACTGGGAAACATAGTTTCCTTATACGTTACAGACTAAATAAATGGTTGCCAAGTGCATATCCTGAGTATAACAAAACTTATGCATATGACAATTCAGCTATATCAAACTTCCAATATACATACATTATATTACTTCAAGATGGACATCTAATGATACTCAACATAATAGCATCAGGCATTATTAATAAGTAATAATATTGTATAGCTACAAAATGAGATATACAACAAGTCTAATTGAAGTGACCACACAGACCAGCCATATTTGCTGATCTGCCCGGTTTAGTCCCCACTTAGTTACTGCTGTGGTAAGAATTAAAGAAATAGTCAGCTGACTATATTCTGTACAACAAAGGCACACACCAACAGGCAACTAGAATAGTGTACAAAGAAATGACAAGCATCTACCTCGACACCTCAAGTATATCTAGACAAGATCTGTCTTACTATTGAACACAGAACTTAGATAGAACACTCAAGTAACCTGAAGCAATGATCATTCTTGAAGTAACCTAGTTCAGATATAGACTGAAAATCAGTACATACATCTAAAAGACTTGACTAGTTACTAAGAAATAACTTTCCTAGTGAAATCTAGCAACATAAGAATCATACATATGACTACAAACATTGAGCTGGCTGTCTCACCTGTTCTGAAGTCAAACATTTTCTAACATGACCAGAGCTAACACCCTATTTAACTAGTATCCCAAAATGCCATTAACATTACTCCAGTCTTGCTCTAATAAAATGTTTCACACATTCCTACAGTGCAGACTCCCCTCTGTCTGGTACAAAGTCCACAGGCCCAGTGTTAATTGCCTTATCAGACCTGGTTCACACCTCCCTGAGTCTGCCAGTCTGAGTCTTATCAGTGATTTCACACCTTGCACCTCTCGTCTGTTTTCAGATGGAGGTCAGCAGTTGCGGTTGGGCGATTTCCTACCTCTGCTTATCAGGTGTCATGCTTGGTCGGTTTTAATTACACAGTCCATGGAGTCTGCCATCCTGTGGGTGTAATTATCAGTTTGACCTGTAACACTTTGAATCTGGACTGGCTGGGTAGCTTGACTAGTGTCAAATTACACTTCTCAGATGGAAAGACATTCCTGGTGGTTTGTTTACTTGCAGGCTTTGCAAGCTTACATCAAGACGGATTAGCCTTTAATATAGAGAAAACAGTTTTGTTCGACTGTTGATTCTCTACATGGCACATCAAAAGTGAACCGAAAATTGTTCTGGGAAGTAAAGGCGGCATTTCATGACAGTGATGACAATCTTTAAGACGTCTCTGTATCTCTGCAGGTACAGACAGCCCAAGTATCTTGCTCCATGCTTGCCCTGGCAGTTGGCGCACTTTATTTTGTTGTTGGGGTTCTGAAGTCCGTGTCCAACTTGGCCAGTGGACACTCCTTGAAGGCGTGGCGTTCGGCGCAGTATCGGCATATTTCCGTCCCACTGCGACAAGTAGCTCTGCTGTGTCTGGCCCTCTGATATCCGGAACATTGCGTGATTATTGGGATGAATCTCTCTAGTTGCTGCATTCTCTTGTTGAATCATACTGTGGTCGGCATTTCGCTGTCCTCCTATGTCACCACTGCCAATTGGTCCTAACGTCCAATATGGTATTAATGCGCTCGTGTTTACTCACAATTATGGGCTACCTACGCAGGTGTTGCCCACCGTGTCATGCCGAATAAATTCTTTAACCCTAGTCGTGTCTTAAGTTTCTTTCACAGTGGTATTATTATTATTATTATTATTATTATTATTATTATTATTATTATTATTATTATTATTATTATTTATGTAGTTATTGTGTATGCATGTATCCATAATTGGTGTTCCCCTATGTAATACGGAAGTCTCGTTTTGGCCATTTCCCATTAATAAATACGGCACGAGTGGATATCTCTGTAAGTGTGGTCACCATGCAAACTCGCGGTTCACGTGTCTGTCTCTACCCCCCCCCCCCCTGTCAACACAATCAGAAGTGAGCAGCATACATGTTGGGTCCAACCAGGATTGTTTGCTGACAGCGTGTTTGTACACAAGTAGAGCCGATGATTAAACTCACAGCTTCCAACAATAAAAGCTGCAGCACTCGCAGTCAACATTCTCACAAGACACACCATCATCAATGCACGGCTTCTGGGGTAAGTATAAAGTTTTTCTGTGTGTCCAGTAGTATAGTTCTCATCAGTACGTCCGTGAATCAAGTAAGTGTAGTTCTTTCATCATGCGTGTCTCTACAGCAAGTATAGTTCTCAGAGAATGTCCACGACTCCAGTAAGTATAGATCTGTCATCATATCCATGTATCCAGTAAATATAGATCAGTAATCATATCCGTGTCTTCAGTAAGTATAGACATGACATCTTGTCCGTGTTACTAGTAAGAGATGACTATATCTCCAGTAACTATAGATCTGTCATCATGTCTATGTCTCCAGTAAGTATTGATCTGTCTTCACGTCCATGTCTCCAGTAAGTATAGATATGTCATCATATACATGTCAACAGTAACTATAGATCTGTAATCATGTTCATGTCTTCAGTAAGTATAGATCTGTCATCATATCCATATCAACGGTTTCCAGCATGGCGGTTAGGCATTGAAATGTTGGGGCCTGTGGCGTGTTTATGCTTGTGGCTACGGTTTACAATCGCATTCTCCTCATGTTGGACTGGTAGTACATGGTTCTGTCGCTCTGCAACTGAGTGAGTGCGTGGGCGACACCGTGAGCTGTGAAATTCGCGTGGATTGCTTTTACATCTGTCCTTTACAGTGAACTGCATGTTCAGAACAATGGCTAGCGGCGATTGCTGTATTGACTGTTTTGCCCTGTTGGTTCACGAGTGCATTTTTTCGGAGACTCCTGGGAATCGGCGCTGAAGCCGCGAAGTTCCTGCTTTATGCGACACTTTCGGCGGGTCTCCCTGCTGTAAAAGACTGAGCCATGTGAGAAAACCCGGGTCAATGAGGAATTTCTGGTGACTGCCGAGTCCATCGACTATGAACTGTGGCGAGTGTGGATGCATTTTGTGTTGGCATTCTGACTGCGGCATTATGCACAGTGTAGCTGTGCGGGATTGTTGGATTGCCGAGACTCCTGTCTATTCCACTTTTCAAATTGGACAGTAGTGAGCATTTTGTGTATAACGAAAATAACTAAGCCATACCCAATACAACTAGTAATTCCAGCCATCTTTACTTTTAAAAGATTTTCATTTGAAGAGCTGTGATCTATATGATGATAGTGTTCAATAGCACTTATCTAGATACTCCAACACTCACTCACCCCTTAACATCGAACATCACTAAGCCATACCAGTAAAACCAGTACTATTGGATATCTTTACCTTTTTAAGATTTTCATTTGAAGAGCTGTAACCCGTATGAGAATAGTTTTCTGAAGCACTTATCTAGATATTACACCACTCACCCACCCATTATCAAATAATTTCACTAAGTCTTAATCTCTACAGCCAGTACTAGAGGCCATTATTATTTATTAAAGGTTTTCATGTAAAGAGCCGTAACCCTTACGATAACCGGCCGACCGCGCCCGCTTTCCGACACCAGCTCTTAGATCTTAGAGCCCCATACCTTAAACTACATTTTAAGGGGTCACTTGACGACCCATTAGCCAATTGACCCCCTTGAACACCTTTTGACCATGTCATCGTTTACTTTAACCATCACTGCGTTACTAGACGTACCCTCCCCTACATTTTAATGGGTCACTTGTCTACCCCTTTATCCATCACTACGTCTCTAGACGTACAATTCCCAAAAATTTAAAGGGTAACTTGACTACACTTGACTACTTGACTACGTATTGACCATCTCTTGACCACGAGATCGCTCAATTTACTACCACCGTGTCACAGCCCGTACACTCCTCTACAATTTAAGGGGTCACTTGGCCACCCATTGACCAGTTGACCATCGCTTGACCACGTTATCGCTCACTTTAACAACCACCGAGTCACTACATGCAACCTCCCCTGCAATTTAAGGGGTCACTTGACTACCCCTTGTCCACTTGACCACCTCCTCACCACTTGATCACACCCAATCTGATGAGTCACTTGACCGCACTCCCTGACCACGCCTATTTTTTCGAAAAATAATGAAGGACTTATCTCCATTTGCGGTGCACATCGATGTTTTTCTGATTTACTATACTAATATCTTTTGTTTTCTTCTTTCTTTTCTTCTTTGTTAGAAAGGCCTGATTTTGTCTTCTTTCTAAAATTTAAACTTTGAACGCATGGTGCTTATTTAACTATCAGTTTCTGACATTTTGAAACTTTTAAAAAAAATTTAAAATTTTTAAAAGTTTTTTAAATTTGTTAAAATTGGTTGAAATCTTAAGTTTTTTAAACTTTGAACGCATGGTGCTTACTTAACTTTCAGTTTGTGACATTTTCAAACGTTTTTAAAATTTTCAAATTTTTTAAACTTTTTTAAATTTTTTAAATTCTCTGACATGTGTATTTATCTTTGCACGGATCTAGAAGATACAAATAATAATTACATGAAGGTACCTGTAGTATTATTTTATGACAAAGAAATAAAATGGAACAAACACGGGAATATTCTTGAACAGTTGAAACTGAACAATTATACGAGAGAATAAGAATCGACATGATGAAAAAACAAAGACAAAAGAGCAAAGTAAAAATCTGTCCATTGCCACTAGAGTGTTGAAGTACTACATAGAAGGAAAATATAATACCAAGATCAGACAAGAAGCAATCCTGTATAGAGAAAATATACAGTCACAACAAGTAGCTCACCTGAGGCTTGAAACTTTGCAGACTGAAATATCACAGCAGCCCCCTTAGTATTTATACAACTTTTATACCACGTCAGCAGTTTGTTGGTTACTTGTTTAGACAATAATAGGTCACCTTACTACAGGAAACAGGAAACAAACTAGAGGTCACTTTGAGTGTTAATAAAAGTGATATTGTTCCCTAAGCTGAGTCACCTTGCTACAAGAAACAACGCAGGGGACATTGTCAGTATTAACTACAATTGCTATTGTCCCCTAATCCGGCTTAAATACCACTCACCCGGTACACTGTATATGGAATTTAACCTGGTCAAAACTACTGACCGTACAATCAACGATCACGTAGAATTTGCGTGCGTCATTACACGTATCACGCGCTGCCCTTGTAGCAGGATGTGGCGACAAGGTTGACCTGTAATCCGTGATCACCATAGCGTAAAAAGATTAGGAGACGGTTTTAATGTATGGTATGTTAGGTACTGGAAAAACGACAGTTTGTAGAACGGTTAACGGTCGTATTTTTTATATATTTTATTGGATTCGAACACCAACCGCGCACCATATACCCGATTCCGCGCACGCACACGCACGCCCGGTCGCACGCACACTCACTGATCACCGGCTTTTTTAAAGGGATGTAATAACACCAAATATGAGTTATATCCCCTTTGGATCCGGATTGAGAATCCGGATCCATTTTTCGCCGGATCGTGTGACGTCACATAGAGCTATAGAGAGAAATATTCCGGATCTGGATCCGGAATCTAGGTGGCAAATGCGCATACTATACTACTGACGATTGAGTTCAGCATCAATCACAGCCGTTTTTCTCACATCGTCAATACTTGTCAAGTCAGTGGAAAATCCTGGACACATGGTCCTCACGTTCCAGGTTGCTGCTGTTGACTGCAACGTCCTGTAAGGGATATGCAACATTTAAAAAAAATTGCTAGGTAATAAATGTATTAATTATCTACACCTACACAGTATTGAACCGGAAGACCCGGGAAGGTCAACAAATGCCAGCAGAAGTCGGATGTGTCGGCCTAACGGCGCAAGAACGCAGCTCTGCTGTAAACAGGCACAACGCAGTCACGTCCGGCAAAAATAAATCCGGATGAACGCAGAAGAAGAACCAGAAGACTTAGCCTATTTGGCACTTCGACTAACCTGCCCTAATTTACAAACACAATTGCATTTAATCAATCATGACAAATACCAATGCAATTTAGATGATTAAAAATGTAAAATTACGCAACAGTGTAAATAAAACAGGCAAAGCGCCTAGGAACTATAAACTGAATTGAACGAACATCCAACCATAATCTGATTCAGTGATTTTAAAAAAACTTAAGATTTCAACCAATTTTAACAAATTTAAAAAAGTTTGAAAAATTTTTAAAATTTTAAAAAGTTTCAAAATGTCAGAAACTGAAAGTTAAGCAAGTACCACGCGTTCAAAGTTTAAAAAACTTAAGATTTCAACCAATTTTAACAAATTTAAAAAAGTTTAACAAATTTTTAAAAAATTTTAAAAGTTTCAAAATGTCAGAAACTGAAAGTTAAGCAAGTACCACGGGTTCAAAGTTTAAAAAATTTAAGATTTCAACCAAATTTAACAAATTTAAAAAAGTTTAAAAATGTCAGAAACTGAAAGATAAGTAAGCACCATGCATTCAAAGTGTAAAAAACTTAAGATTTCAACCAATTTTAGCAAATTTAAAACAGTTTTAAACATTTTTAAATGCTTCAAACAGTGTCAAAGTTAAGGAAGTAACCACTGATCACTACAGTATTTTGTTTTGTTGTCTCTACAGATTGAAAACTTTGCTAACACGAAGGGAGAAGTCTTTTGAGCTGTTTATAACCAGGGAAATCTCAACCAGTCTCGACAAAAATCAACGTTATCACAGACATACAGGTTTGTTGATGCACTTGTTCCGTCACATCACCACATCTCTGCCTCGTCTATAATTGTTTATGCATGGTTCTTATGAAACATTAGTCTTGTATCATGAACATGTATGATCACTAACCTGTCTTTCTACAGCTATGTATTGTTTACTTGCCGTTCACTAAAGTATTTTGATTTGTTTTCTACAGATTGAAACTTTGCTAATGCTGGAAGTATCGTCTTGAGCTGTGTATAACTGAAGAAATCTTGATACAACCTAAACTGTGAACTCGACACAACTGATATTTTGTCACTCTCGGTACAATCGGACGTTGTCTCAAATATAGGTACGTGTGATAGATGATTTACTCATTGTGTGTTGAATATATTAATCGAAACATCAGTATATCACTATTTCTGCTGTCTATATGCCTTCACACTGTGTCATTATATATATTATACCAAGGTACCTATAATGTCACTGACTTAAGCTTCCTCAATGTTATAGCGCTTACACACACACACACACACACACACACACACACACACACACACACACACACACACACACACACACACACACATTTATTTAATTCTTCTGCTTGGTGTCTCATGCAAATGGCTTTGGTAATTTCAACAGACTGTCGTGCTGCATCACTGTCCAGTATCTATCAACAAGGAGAGACATCAGTGTGTTTGGTAATTCTAACAGATTGTCGTGCTGCATCACTGACCAGTATCTACCAACAAAGAGAGCCATCAGCGCAACAAGTGGCTAAGTTGTCATCACAAATTTGGTCTGGACAGTACAATCAGGTTGGTTCTTTATTATTCTCTCTCTTTCTCTCTTTCTCTCTCTCTCTCTCTCTCTCTCTCTCTCTCTCTCTCTCTCTCTCTCTCTCTCTCTCTCTCTCTAAATAATATATGTATATAAATATATAATAAAAGAAAATTTAAGAGTATTGGAATTTCACATCTGTTTCTTGCAAAGTGTACAAAAGTAAAGTTAAATCATTAAAAATATTGAGAAAATTTAACGATGTCTGAGCATTTAAAATATTCAGCTCACGTTTAAATATTCCAAAAATAACTAAATAACTATTGAAGACTAAACTTATAAGGATGTCAATACCGAGCGTTTAAAAATATAAAAGTCACATTTAAATATTCCAATAAAAGTAAATAAATATTGAACAGTAAAAATATAAGATGTAAACGAAAACATTTATATATTGAGCATTAAAAATGTGACATGTAAAATGGTGTTGTGTATTTTGTTCTCTTACAGATACGTGTGGGCCGTATTCAGACCAGTGTCTTCAACCATAAAAGATGGCTTCAGCAAGAACCGACATGTCCAACACAAAGAAAGAAGGTCATTTGTGTATCATTTGTGGGAAGAAGTTCACTTTAGCTAATAATCTTGCCCGTCACATTCGGACCATCCATGAAAATACGCAACGGGTGTCTTGTCCTACGTGTGGTAATCTTTTTAAACGTCAAGACGATCTACAACATCATATACGAACACTTCATGGGATACCATCATCATCGTCATCATCATCATCATCATCATCATCATCAACAACCCCACCCCCATCATCAACAACACCCTCATCATCAACAACTCCATCATCATCATCACGCAAACGAAAAGCAGATACAAATACCAATAAAAAACAGAAGCACCCAGCTAAAAAACAAAGACAAGAAAACATACTTAACGAACGCATAAACGAGGAGGCCGATATATTGTTTTATGAAGAAATGGAGACTATATATAACCTACCACAGGACGTCCAACAAAAATATAAAGAACACTGGACAGCTATTAGGACTCATCAGAACATCCACAAGCATATATCGACATATAATTTCTTTCATCGACCAGACTCAACACAACCAATAGATTGGACCAACAAGTTAGAGACGATATTTGATAACCTGACCAGTAGATTTAAAATTAACTACAGCCACCACATCATATTAAGACACATGGAGACAAAGGACATTATATTTTTTCACGCGTCATCGAACAAGGCCTGTGAATTAGAGGACCCCATATTAATAAACAACAAACAAGACTTTGACGAATTTACAGAGATAGTTAAGGCAAGCGACATGTTTAACTATGCATTACACACTAGGCCCAACACCAAACACCACTATTAGAAAGAACATTGTCGGGGGTCCCTCGATCATTTTTCACAGATACCATGAGGTAGGTGAGACTTTGATCAGAGGAGTGAACAAAGTGAAATCCATTAAGGGGTATGATGCCAACGCTCTTTATCTGTGGGCCCTAATGCAGCCAATGCCCACAGATTTTCCTGTAATACGAAACGCAGAAGATGGGTTCAAACCCCATAAGGTTGGTTTTTACACAGTGCAGTGTAGAGAGTGGTTGGCTTGGGTGTCCCATAGTAACAACATAGAGCTAAAAACCCAGTTTAATGGCCGGGAGATGTCTCTAGGCAACCGACACATTAGAGTTGATGGGTGGGATAAAAAGTCTAAAACCGTCTACCAGTTTCACGGTTGTTTGTGGCACGGACACCAAGACTGTGTGCTGACACGTGGTAAAGTGGTTAACCCGGTCAACAAGAAACCTTTGGTAGATTTGTTTGCCAAAACGCGTGAAATTCGCGAGTATTTGGTGAAAGAGGTCAATGTAAAAGTGGTGGAGATGTGTGAATGCGAGTGGCAGAAACTAAAAAAGGCTGATACAGACCTTAAGAGTTTTGCAGACGCGGCTTTTCCTCGACTAAAACCAGACTATGGCACATACTCCATTGACACACAGAAAATTCTCGCGGCTGTAAGAGCTGAGACTTTGTTTGGTCTAGTCGAGTGTGACATTCATGTGCCAGACGAGTTTAAAGAGCGATTCTCCGAGATGACGCCTATCTTTAAGAACACAGAATTGTCAAGAGCCGACATTGGTGACTTTATGCGACAATACGCCGAGTCACATAAGTTGTTGACTGCCCCACGTCGGACTCTGATAGGTAGTTATATTGGGGAAAAAATCTTGTTGGCCACACCATTGTTAAAATGGTATCTGACGCATGATCTAATTGTCACAAAGATTTACCAGGTGATTGAGTATCAACCAGTACGTTGCTTTCAAACGTTTGGGGATAAGGTGTCTGATGCCAGACGTGAAGGTGACCATGTTACCGCCTGTACCATTAAGGCAGAGACGGTGAAACTGTTGGGTAACGCAGCCTATGGAAAGAGACTAACCAACAAGGCCAAGCATACCAACGTTTCGTATTGTCGTGGGGCTGATACGCCAAAATTAATCAACGAGCCCCTATTCAAGAAGATGACCATGCTGTCAGATGATATATATGAAGTAGAACTGCTAAAGAAGACGACGGTCTGGGATCTCCCCCTCCAAATAGGTTATTTCGTTTACCAATACGCCAAGTTGCGCATGTTAGAATTTTATTATGACTTTTTGGATAGGTTTGTAGATAGGAAGGATTTCCAGCTGTGTGAGATGGACACAGATAGTCTATATTTAGCACTTAGCAAACCCACCCTAGCAGAAGTAGTTAGACCCCACCTTCTGGAAGAGTTTTATAGAGTTTACAATAGGTGGTTCCCCTCTGACACTTGTGATGCCCATAAACAGAACTTTATTAGTAGTAGAGGTAGTGTACCAGACTGTGCCCGGTGTAAAAGTAAGAAAGTGTATAACAAAAGAACCCCTGGTTTGTTTAAGTTAGAGTATGAGGGGTCAGGGATGATCTCCTTGTGCAGCAAGACTTACCACTGCTTTGGAGACAATAACAAGACCAGCACGAAAGGACTCACCAAACAACACAATACCCACCTAGACAGAGACACATTCTTAGACGTACTCAACACACAGACAGCAGCCGGTGGGACAAACGTAGGCTTCAAAACACAGGCTTCCTCGGTCTACACATACGAACAACATAGACAATCATTATCCTATTTTTACATAAAACGTCAATTACACAAAGACAACGTCACCACTTCACCATTAGACATATAATACACCTTGTTTTCAAGACCTTCTCCGGTCACACATTTCAGACATGGATAATGTTAGTGTATATAATGTACATAGTTTTGTAACCTGTTTTCTACTAATAGCATATGTTCACTGTGGTCACTGTAAACCTTCATGACGGTTGTCTTATGAATATTGTTTGAATCAATGAATAATTTTATTTCTGTCTACATTTATTCATGTTTATGCGAATTGTAAATTTTGATCATAAATACTTTTATGTGAACTGTATGGCACTTGTCTTATGAATATGTTTTGTGTGAACATTATGTCACTTGTCTTACGAATATGTTTTTGTGTGGGGGACATAATATCACTGTCGAGATTTATGAAAAAAATAAAAAATACTATTATTAAACGGTGTTTGTTGGTTCTTTTTTAGTGTACTGGTATGCCAGCTGTCTTGTTTTTCCTATCTTGTTTTCATGTTTTCTTTTTTATATGTAGTTCTTATTTCTTCCTCTTTCTGATTTTCCTGGTATTCATGTCGTTTTCGTAGTGAGAGACTCAATTTTATCTGTGGAAGACTTGATACATGCACAGAGAGACAATAACAAATTCACAAACACAAGTAACACACAATGGCACAGTGACAAGAAAAAAATCACAATGGAATACATAGACAATTTCGTATACACCAGTACAAAATCCGAACAGAGACAAGTACAAAACATACAGTTTAAAAACCACAACAAAAATTTTTTTTTCTTTTTTATTTAATAAAGAGCTAGACACGTGGTTTGTTTTTCTGATCTTCTTCTCTGGAATACAATTGTCTGAGTAGGCTGGCTGGTAACCTGGTAAATATCGGTCACATGCCGTGTAGTCAGAGGCTGGCTGTTGGTCTCCTGTTTGTCGGGCTGACATCTGAGTATTGTAGTCAAAGGAGGCGTCAAACATTTGGCTGTCGGATACATCAAACATCTGGTTGTTGTAGCTTGCTTGAAAGACTGGGGCTGCACGCGGTACATTATTTATGACTGGAATGGGGTGCATATCTTGAAGACAGTTGGTGATTTGGTTTAACGGTTTGGTTTGCTTAACTTGGTTGAGTCGATCAAAGTCAGCGATAATCTCACTCTGCATAGCTATTAACTTCTCAAATTCTTGCCGACTGAGTGTCATCCCCATCTTGGTTGGAAACTTGTTCTCGGATTCACCAAAGAAGCGACGGATGTGTAATGTGGTCGTTCCTCTATAGGATGAGACAAACACTTCCTTGACACCAGCGCCCACGGGTCTAAAGGTCTCACCACCACGAGTCATGTAGACCCAGTTATAAGGCACAGTCTTGAGTTCGGTAGTCATCTTCGGAATGAATTACTGTTACCGACCGCGGGTTTATATATACTAGTGTTTGAGCGTAAACCGGTTTCAGCTAGTTTAGTTCAAGCGTCTCATGTTAAGGTCACCTTGCTTTCTGTAGATGTCAGCTAGTTTTACGTCAAGCGTAACATGTTACGGTCACCTGGCTTTATGTATGGCGTGACTAAGCGCCCTACTACCCGATCGTTGAACCATTGTTTGTTTGAAAAGAGCCGAAGAATGCGGATCAGGCTCGCTCCACGACCTTTCATCATGATGAAATAGATAGCGTAGAGGCCACAGGCGTTACTTAATACGCCTTGTAACACACGTGTGTTATACATAAGTGGTCTGTCTGAGTGATGGTCTATAAACTTGAGGAGGTCGTCGTGTAACGGCGGCAAACCAAACGAATCAAAGTACTCACATTTGCCTGAGCCATCATAATACAGGGCGATCCAGTGGGAACCGGGTTTATCGCTGGGGTCAGTGTTTACGACAAATGCCACAGCTCTGGTTCTATCTAGGTGTCTAGGTAACTGATCTCGAGCGCACACTCTGACCTGTAACCGACGCACACATGTATCAGCTAGTAGTATTCTAGTCATCTGTTCTGTGTTCATTATGAGGCGTAATCTGTTAGCACTTGTCTTGTCTTGGATATTTCAATTATCCCGTCGTGCTCGGCGTAGACGATAACTTGTAATGGTTCTGGGGTGGGTGTGTTGAACTTAAATTCTAGTGTTAGAGGTCCTGTCCTCGGCATCTCAAACTGGTCTCCGTCCAGTAAACTGGGACTCAGATCAAAGGCATACAGTGTATAACCCTGTTTATATTGTGTATAGTCAATTGAATTACCGGCGTCCTTACCCACCAGACCCATGGCTAGATTAGTACCAAAAAAGGCTCGCACGTATTGATTACGTTCAAAGTCCATGATTAAGGGTTTGCTGGTGGAAGATCGTCCATCGACAGTTACGTTAAGATACGTCAGTCCAAAGGTTTGAAAATTATATGGGTTCTTGTTGTAGGCACCGTTAAAAGCTGATGATGTAATAAGTCCAATCACGATGCGAGTGGGTGTTTGACTCATAAACAGATTGTCTTGGGTATGAGATAACATTCCTTGGGGGATAGCTAATGTTTTTAGCGCCACGCGCTTGATCGGTAGTTTCGCATTGGTTCTCATCAAGGCTTTCTCGTGGGCGAGAGCGATGGCCGGGTTCAGTCTGGCTTTACGAACCACCAGCGTGGCATATGTTATAATGGATGAATAACCCAGTGCCCCATCGGGAGCCAAGAGGTTAAAAGTGGCTTTGGACGGAGTCAGCTTAATTTTCACATCCACGCCGTTTATCATGTAGGCACAAAAATATCGGCGTGTAGTCGACCCATCATATCTATTTCTTGACTCTCGCTGGCTAGTTGACGTCGTGTTTTTAGTCCTTTGTTGTTATCGCCTTGCACGTCATCGAGGAATTTGGCTGTATCATAGTAATAAAGGGCGGCCGAGAGATGACTTTTCTTGGCTTCCTCACCATGGTTTAGCGTAGCTTCCATGTAGGCTCTATACGGATATGTATTTTCACTAGGGGTGATTAGCGTGTCGTTGAGTGAGACGTCTACTTGAGAAAACAGACTGTGGAGGTAATAGTTGATCGGAACGACGTCGGCAGTGGGTGGTAGATTGTCACCATTGGGTAGTGTGACTTTAGCTCTGACGTGTAAGAAAGTGTTAAACAGATCCAGATACTCTTCACTGGCACCAAATATAACAAATTCTATAGGTTCGCCTGGAGCTAGAGACGCGAGTGGGTGTATCTCCACACACTGTCCCTCTTCTACCGCCGTTTGTGTGGGTGGTACGCTAAACAGATCCAAACCAGAATGAAGACACTCGCAAGAGTTGGGGTGAATTAGAGCCATTATGCAAATATATCCGAGTGCTGTGGCTTCTTCTTCTTATGAACTCGATGGGGTGCGGGGGTCAGTTTTATACGTTTACTGGGTTTTCCGGGTGGCGCTGGTCGTCTCTTTCTTCTAATACCACTACCTGATTTTGGCTAATGTAATCGACCGCTCCTTGCAGTAGACGCTGACCGGCTTGTTTGGCATGCTCTTTAAAGGATTCTCCAACGTTCCTGCCAGCTAAAGCATCTTGGGCCACTCGCAGACCCGTACCAACACTTTCTCTGAGTAAGGCCTTACCACCGGTCTTTAACCAGGGTAGAATCGTGCGACCGAGTCCACTGAAGAAACTACCGATACCACGACCTCTCTGACTCCGACCACCCACAAACACCGGCATACCATGTCCAGCTTGATTACAGTAAAAGTCTTCGTACAGTCTGGGATTTCGACGTAACGCCACATATTTCACCATTATTCTAGGTCTGAATGTTTCCGCGTGCGAAAATGTAACGTCAGCACTGAAGTTCCGGAAGTGAATGAAATCTTTGTGCCCGTATCGGTGGTTAAAAGTATTTCCACCGTGTCGAAGGAGTACCGACTCAATGGTACATAGTGAGGTTTGTCATAGGCGCGAAACACTGAGGCCGAGAGCTGATTCATGATAGGGACCGTCCTTAGTAGTGGGACCATGGCGTCTCTGACTGGTCTTGCCGCTATGAGATCGCAGTAGACGTAGATGTTTTGCAGGTCGTTATTCAGGTCTACCGCCACTTGGCCTTCCATTATTGGGTTGGCATGCGATATCTTTGAGGAGTGAAGCCCTAATATATCTTTAAACTTTTCGCTAAATATAGTCACGGCCCCCACTTCGAATATTTTCACGATGACTTTCTTTGAAACCTTGTCGAAATAGAATCTGACTCGCGTCTGATCATCGACCTCCGACTCTTTCATTAGTCGATTCAGCTCCGCTATAAACGCTTCTGGTGAACTGTATAGGCCTGGGGGACACAGTTTTCTGGAATGTCCTCTGGTTGGTGAGGCGTATCTTATCCACACTTCATGCTCTAGCACATTGCTGTAGTAGTTGGGAAATTGAATTTCGGCCATACCCACTTCGTAATGTTGATTCACCTCAATAGTCTGCGGTAACTTGACGAAATAGTGACCTGGAGTATTATTGGGAAACATATTCGGCGAAGCATTGCTCGGTAATGTCACGTAAAAACTCATAATTTAAGATTAGGTAACATGTACCCCAGACAACTGCTTAGAAGTGCGATCCACAACTTGCCCTCAGGTGCTTCGACGCTGCCTCGAGACAGATTGAATAATGAAACGCCAATGATGGTGTATATAACTACCATCTGACAGAAGAAGACAATCTCTAGCCGCGGTATTCGCTCTCCAAACATCCACCAGAACGAGCTTCTTTCGCTGGGTGAGTTAATTTGTGGGTTCAATACCGTAGTCTCCCCGTTAGTTTCTTCCATTAGTCTCGGTATCTGGTTAGGTCTGAGACCCAACTGTTGAATGACGAATTATACCCGAACCATTTCACTAAATACTCTTTACCACCACCTCTCCTGGGCCTTTCTTGTAAGACTGTTTCGACCCGATACACTTGCTTATCTCCAACTACTTGAAGCTCTTCACGGTAGAATGAGCCTCGTAGTTCCTCCCCCGAATCGTCTTTTAGAACATATGTCACCGGACTGGTCTGGTTTATACGACTGACAGTAAAAAGTTCTTCTGTCCACGAGGGCGTATACCCTTTTTTAAAAGGTTGTTTGGGTTGAGCCAACCTGACCCGATCCCCGGCTGTAAAATGATCTTTCCTTGAGGCGACTGTCTTCTGGTACATATTATTCCACACCTCTTCTTGATTGCTGTAGTTGACTTGCACGGGCGCCATAAGAATACTTCTGTGATACGAAAAGTTGTAGTTGCAGATCAGCTTATCTATCACGTCTACGTAGCGAAGTGTGTAGGTCTTGGTGAAATACCGCCACATTTTTTTCTTTAAGGGTTCGATTAAATCTTTCCACTATGGCGGCTTTAACGTCTTCGTTCTCGGTCGTAAAGAAATGCACACCTCGGTCTTTCAGAAATGTTAAGAAGGTCCGGTTGACAAATTCTGACCCTTTGTCAGTCTGAAAATTTAACGGTTGTCTATCGGCAAAAATTTTACCCACGACCTCCACTAACGCTTTCCCCGTCTTCTTCTGGATCGGGATGGCCCAAGCATATTTACTAAACACGTCGAGACACGTCACTAGGTACGACATCCCATCATTGTATCTTTGTAATTGTCTCATATCTATTAAGTCGGCTTGAAACTGCTGATTTATACCACCGGTTATGGTTTGACGTCTCTGGAAACGACGACGGATCGGTTTATGTAAAGTATACGTATCTTGATGCCGTAGCCAAGCCTCTATCTTTTTAGTGTTCAGTTGACTTTGCCTTTTTAAGGCGGCAGCCCCACCATAGGCTCCGGGTTTCTTCTGGTCGTAGTAATACTTTCTTAATTGCGCGGCCATTTTCCCCACTTGGGCGTGGGTATCCTACTCTTCTTCTTATTTCGCCTAAGTCTGTACGGTGGTGTGGTCTCGACAACTTGACTTTTAGTCGGTGGAATGGGTGTTGGCTGAGCGGGTGTCTCGGCTACTGAGGCCGGTAAAACGCTGACTTCGGGTTTTTGTATCGGTGGCGGTTCCTTGATATCCACTGTGCCTAAGGACTTATGTCTGTACTGATCGAGTCGATTCAGATAACGCTGTAAGGTTTGCTGATACACTCGGGCTTTTTCCCGCGGTGGTAGATCTTCGGTTTCCAGGACTTGTTGCATTTGCTGGTCCAGGTCACGCAAGTTATCGGTTAGTGTGTCGGGTGGTACATAGGGTTTTTCCAGCAGCCGGGGGTCGATCAAGATAATTTTCTTCATTACAAACCCACGACGCCTTTCAACACGTTAAGAATGGGACCTAATAAAGCACCTATGAATCCACCTTGTTGCAAGATTTGTTTCCGTTTCTTGGTAGACAGTTTCTTACCCGTGAGCGCTCTCAGCCTGTTTTTGTGTCGCTGCAGTCGCCTCTTCTGAACCGGTGTCAGTGGAACATTACCTTTTAATACATTGTGACAGCATTAGCAAATTGATTGGACGAGGTCTGGGGACGCTGTTTTAATTACGGCTTTTACGGCAGCTGGTTTCGCCTCACCCAAGAAACGCAGCATGGCCCCATGACGTTTCACCCGGTTAGACATACTATTTGGGCACGTAGACGACTTGACGCTGGTCCGGGAAAATATTGCTTCGTAAACGGAGCTGATCTGGTGTTTCCTGTCGAAGGTCAAAGAGCAAATACCCGTGTGGAGCCGCTGTCGCGTCCTTAAAACTCTCTTGGACATATGACACGCGACCGGGGTACATTTGTTTGGCCAGATTGGTAATCTGCGATCCGTCTCGAGGGTTCTTAAATACCACTAGGTAATGCGAATTCAAGCTGATGGTTCTGTGTTCTTTATTCTTACCAAAGAGATTCTGGACTATATACATGACGCTGAGGTTGCGATGGTGACTACCCTTAGTAAATAGTTTAGTCACTCTTTCATCTATTTCGGACATTAGGTCATCTATCACCACTAGTCGACGTCTATCGCCTGTCAATTTTTTCATATCCGGTAGACCTTCGTTAAACTCGACACCCTTCATAGTCTCATACAGGGGTTGCCATTCTCCGTAGCACCATATAACTTCCTCTGACAAAGGTTCGATCATGTCTGGAAGATGAGTAAGGAACTTTTGTACAAAGACGGATTTTCCACTCCCCGTTGGCCCCGCAATCAAAGCCGTAAAAGGATGTTTCCATCTCGGATCCATGACTAATAATAAACACCTACCCACCTTTTATTGGATTCGAACACCGACCGCCCGCGCACACGCACGCACACACACCGATCACCGGCTTTTAAAGGGATGTAATAAGACCAAACATGAGTTATACCCCTTTTGATCCAGATTGAGAATCCGGATCCATTTTTCACCGGATCGTGTGACGTCACATAGAGCTATAGAGAGAAATATTCCGGATCTGGATCCGGAATCTAGGTGGCATACTATACTACTAGCGTCTTAACATTGATATTGCTGGCTTGCAGGAGACTCGCCTCGCTGAGGAAGGGTCACTCATGGAAAACAATTACACCTTTTTTTGGAAGGGTAGAGGGCAGGCAGAAAAAAGGCAACATGGTGTGGGCTTTGCAGTGAAGAATTCGCTACTGGGAATGATTGATATCCCAGCTGGAGGTAATGACAGATAATTATCACTGCACTTGGCAACCTCTTGTGGATTTGCCACCATTCTCACTGCATATGCACCGACACTCGCTTCCTCTGATGATGTGAAGGATACGTTCTATGAGCAGCTAGACTCTGCGATCAAGGCAGTCCAAAATCCGACTTCATTTATATGCTCGGTGATTTCAATGCTCGTGTGGGCAAGGACTCGAGTTCATGGCCAGTGTGCCTTGGAAAATACAACATCGGTCGCATGAATGATAATGGGCAATGGCTGCTGGAGCATTGCACTAGAAATGACCTATGTATTACAAACTCCTTTTTTAAAACAAAAGACACGCATAAGGTCACATGGAAACATCCAAGATCCAGCCATTGGCATCAGCTGGACTTCATTATCACACGGAGACAACATCTGAACCATACATCATTAACTCGAAGCTACCACAGTGCTGACTGTGATACAGATCATTCTTTGGTTGTTGCAAGGGTTAGACTGAGACCAAAGAGAATCTACACAGCTAAACACAAGTCTAGCCCCAGGATTAATATTACTAACACTCATGATCCTGGAAAGTGCTTTGAATTTCAACAGCAACTTGAAGACGCTTTCAATGATACATCAGAAAATTGTATAGTAAATGATAAATGGAGTAAACTTAAGGAAACTATTTATAAAACAGCGGTAGGGGTTTACGGCACTGTGGATCATAAGAGACAGGACTGGTTTGAGGCAAACAGCCAGATACTGCAGCCCTTGATTGATAAAAAGAAGATAGCTCTCTTAAGAAACAAGGAAAGACCAACGCGTAACACTCTGGGTGAGCTGAAGCAAGCGAGGAAGGATGTACAAAAGGCTGCCAGGCAGTGTGCGAATGACTATTGGATCAAGTTATGTGAGTCCATTCAAATCGCAAGTGATAAGGGAAACATCAGAAGCATGTATGAAGGGATAAAGAAAGCCTGTGGTCCAATGATCAAAAGAAGTGCACCGCTGAAAACCGTGACTGAATAAATCATCACTGATAAGAAACAGCAGATGGATAGATGGGTCGAGCACTATTTAGAGCTTTACTCAAGTGAGACCAAACTAGCGGATGATGCCCTCAATGCCATAGAGGCTCTGCCAACTCTTGACCACCTGGACACACTTCCCACTATAACAGAAGTTAAGTGTGCTATAAATGAGCTTGCATCTGGCAAGGCTCAAGGTAAGGATGGGATTCCAATAGACGTAATCAGGAGTGGGCAAGACACACTCGCTCTACAGATCCACCAGCTAATAGAGCTATGCTGGCGAGAAGGACAAGTCAAACATCATAACGCTGTACAAGAACAAGGGAGATCGGAGCGACTGTAACAACTATAGGGGTATCTCACTTCTGTGTATTGTTGGGAAAGTATTTGCCAGAATTGTCCTGCACAGACTTCAAGTTCTGGGAAATCAAGTCTACCCCGAATCACAGTGCGGCTTCCGTCAGAACCGATCTACCATTGATATGATATTCTCATTGCGACAGATGCAAGAAAAATGCCGGGAACAAAATCAGCCACTGTTTATTGCCTTCATCGACCTCACAAAGGCATTCGATTTGGTCAGTCGTGAGGGTCTGTTCAAAGCACTAAAGAAGATTGGCTGCCCACCAACTCTTCTGTCCATTGTGGAATCGTTCCACACAGGCATGAAGGGTATAATCAAGTTTGATGGCTCAACTTCAGAAGAGTTTGAAATCAAGAGTGGAGTTAAGCAATGTTGTGTACTAGCTCCCACCCTCTTTGGAATATACTTTTCACTTCTACTGAAATATGTCTTTCGTGATCAAGATGACGGTATATACATTCACTCACGTTCAGATGGTGGCGTCTATAATGCTCAGAGATTGAAGGCCAAGACCAAAATTAGCAGGGTACTAATCAGAGAGTTGCTTTTTGCGGATGATGCTGCGATTACGACCCACTCTGAGGAAGAATTATAACATCTACCATCTGCATTCTCCAATGCTTGTTCTGAATGTGGTTTAACAATTAACAAAAAGAAGACACAGATCATGTCACAAGGTGCACATGGTGTACCATCAATCTTTATTGACGACACCGAACTAGAGATAGTAGACCATTTTACATATCTAGGATCAGAGGTAAATAGCAAATTATCCCTCGATCAGGAAATCAACATCCGGATTGGCATGGCAGCAACAACAATGAACATGTTAGCAAAAAGAGTCTGGGAGAACAGGAAGCTTACTGCCAAAACAAAAGTCCTCGTCTACCAAGCCTGTGTTCTTAGTACTCTTCTTTATGGCAGTGAAACCTGGACAACTTACTCACGCCAAGAGAAACGTTTAAACAGCTTTCATATGCGGTGTCTGCGAAGAATACTTGGTATTAAGTGGCAAGACAAAATCACAAATACTGAAGTATTGGAAAGATCAGGTTGTGTGACGGTGTATTCCATGCTCAATCTTCGTAGACTTAGATGGATAGGACACGTTAGGAGGATGGATGATGGTAGAATACCAAAGGACATCTTTTTCGGTGAATTACAGACGGGTAGGAGATCTCAGGGTCGGCCTCTACTACGATACAAAGATGTGTGTAAGCGGGACATGATTGATACAGGCATTGATAATGCACATTGGGAGCGCGTCACCGCTGAACGTGTTGCATGGAGGACAACTATCAGAAATGGAATAAAGACAAAGGAGAAAATGATTGCAGATAAAGCACACGCAGAGCGTGAGAGACGTAAGATGGTGCAAAATGGTGAAAATGACCATGTTTTCACATGCACCTACTGTGGGCAAACATTTGCAGCAAGAATTGGCCGTACGAGCCACACTCGCCACCGCCATGGATCGTAGTTATTAAGCCTTTTTGAAGCACAATGTACCGAACTATCGTCTGTCAAGACGGAAAGGTGCCAATGGTCAAGCGGTGGTCAACTGGTCAATGGGTGGCCAAGTGACCCCTTAAATTGTAGAGGAGTGTACGCGCTGTGGCACGGTGGTGGTAAATTGTGCGATCTAGTGGTCAAGAGGTTGTCAATACGTAGTCAAGTGGTCAAGTGTGGTCAAGTTACCCCTTAAATTTTAGGGGATTGTACGTCTAAAGACGTAGTGATGGTTAAAGTGAATGATGACGTGGTCAAGAGGTGGTCAATTGGTCAAAGGGTAGTCAAGTGACCCATTAAATTGTAATGGAGGGTACGTCTAGGGACGTAGTAATGGTTAAAGGAAACGATGACATGGTCAAAAGGTATTCAAGGGGTGGTCAATTGGCTAATGGGTGGTCAAGTGACCCCTTAAAATGTAGTTGAAGGTATGGGGCTCGCAGAGCTGGTGTCGGCGAGCGGGCCCGGTCTGCGGTCGGTCGGTTATCGTAAGGTTTACGGCTCTTTACATGAAAACCTTTAAGAAGTAATAATGGCCGCTAGTACTGGCTGTAGAGATTATGGCTTAGTGAAATTCGTTGTTAATGGGTGGGTGAGTGGTGTAATATCTAGATAAGTGCTTCCGAAAACTATTCTCATACGGGTTACAGCTCTTCAAATGAAAACCTCAAAAAGGTAAAGATATCCGATAGTACTGGTTTTACTGGTATGGCTTAGTGATGTTCGATGTTAAGGTGTGAGTGAGTGAAGGATTATCTAGATAAGTGCTTTCGAACACTATCATCATATGGATTACAGCTATTCAAATGAAAAACTTTTAAAAGTAATGATGGCTGGAATTACTGGTTGTATTGGGTATGACTTAAATATTTTCTTTATACACAAAATGCTCTCCACTGTCCAATTCGAAAAGTGGAATAGACAGGAGTCTCGGCAATCCAACAATCCCGCACAGGTACACTGTGCATAATGCCACAGTCAGAATGCCAACACAAAATTCATCCACACTCGCCAGAGTTCATCGTCGATGGACTCGGCAGTCACCAGAAAATCTTCATTGATCCGGGTTTTCTCACATAGCTCGGTCTTTTACCGCAGGGAGACTCACCGAAAATGTCGCATAAAGCACGAACTCCGCAGCTTCAGCGCCGATTCCCGGAAGTCTCCGAACAAATGCACTCGTGAACCGAAAGGGAAAAACAGTCAATACAGCAATCGCAGGTTGCCATTGTTCTGAACATGCAATTCACTGTACAGGACAGATGTAAAAGCAATCCACGTGAATTTTACAGCTCACGGTGTCGCCCATGCACTCACTCAGTAGCACAGCGAAGGAACCATGTACTACCAGTCCAACATGAGGAGAATGCCATTGTAAACCGTAGCCACAAGCATAAACACGCCACAGGCCCCAACGGTTCAATGCCTAACCGCCATTCTGGAGACCGTTGATATGGATATGATGACAGATCTATACTTACTGTTGAAATGTATATGATGACAGATCTATACTTACTGAAGACATGAACATGATTACAGATCTATACTTACTGTTGAAATGTATATGATGACATATCTATACTTACTAGAGACATGGACGTGAAGACAGATCTATACTTACTGGAGACATAGGCATGATGACAGATCTATAGTTACTGGAGAGATAGACAAGATGACATTATCTATACTTACTGAAGACACGGACGCGATGACACATTTACACTTTCTGGAGACATGGACATGATGGTAGATCTATAGTTACTAGTGACACGGACAAGATGTCATGTCTATACTTACTGAAGACACGGAACCGCGAGTTTGCATGGTGACCACACTTACAGAGATACCCACTCGTGTCGTATTTATTAATGAAAAATGGCCAAAACGATACTTCCTTATTACATAGGGGAAAACCAATTATGGATACATTCATACACATTAACTACATAAATAATAATAATAATAATAATAATAATAATAATAATAATAATAATAATAATAATAATAATAATAATAATAATACCACTGTGAAAGAAACTTAAGACACGACTAGGGTTAAAGAATTTATTCGGCATGACACGGTGGGCGACATCTGCGTAGGTAGCCCATCATTGTGAGTAAACACGAGCGCATTAATACCATATTTGACATTAGAACCAAACATGAAGCATCATCATGATGTTCTGCTAATTAATGTAAGCGTTTATGTCTTTCCACATGCCTCCCGTCGTTTGTATTATGCATTAGCTCTGGTGATAATATTACTCCATGACACCGTCTCACCGTACACATGACAACCGCTCACTGTATCCATGACACCATCTCACTACATCCATGACACCATCTCACTGAAACCATAACACCCTCTCACTGCATCCATGACACTATCTCACTGCATCCATGACACCTCTCACTGCATCCATGACCTTATCTCACTACATCCACGATACAATCTAACTACATCCATGACACCATCTCACAACATCCACGACACCATCTCACTGCATCCATAACACCCTCTCACTGCATCCATGACACTATCTCACTGCATCCATGACACCTCTCACTGCATCCATGACCTTATCTCACTATATCCACGATACAATCTAACTACATCCATGACACCATCTCACAACATCCACGACATCATCTCACAACATCCACGACACCATCTCACTACATCCATGACACCATCTCACTATCTCCATAACACCATCTCACTACATCCACGACGCTATCTCACTACATCCATGACACTATCTCACTACATCCATGACACCATCTCATTACACCCATGACATCATCTCACTATATCCACGACGCTATCTCACTACATACATGACACCATCTCACTATATCCACGACGCTATCTCACTACATCAATAACACCATCTCACTATATCCACGACGCTATCTCACTACATCCATGACACCATCTCACTACATCCATGACACCATCTCATTACATCCATGACACCATCTCACTATATCCACGACGCTATCTCACTACATCCATGACACCGACTCACTGCATCCATGACACCATATCAATACATCCATGGCACCATCTCACTACATCCATGACACCATTTCACTGCATCCATGAGTTCGTCTCACTGCATCCATGACACCATCTCACTGCATCCATGACATCGTCTCACTGCATCCATGACACCATCTCACTACACCCATGACACCGTCTCACTGCATCCACGACACCATCTCACTACATCCAGGATACCATCTCACTGCATCCATGACACCATCTCACTACATCCATGATACCATCTCACTGCATCCATGACACTGTCTTAATGCATCCATGAAACTATCTCACTGCATCCTTGAAACCATCTCACTTCATCCATGACAATATCTCACTGCATCCATGACACTATCTCACTGTATCCATGACACTGTCTTACTGCATCTACGACACTGTTCAGTTCATCCATGATATCATCTCACTGTATCCATGACACTGTCTCACTGTATCCATGACATTCTCTCACTTCATCCATGACACCATCTCACTTCATCCATGTCACCGTCTCACTGTATCCATGACACTTTCTCACTGTATGCCTGACACTTTCTCACTGCATTCATGACACAATCGCACTGTATCCATGGCACCATCTTACTTTATCCATGACGTCTCACTGCATCCATGACACCATCTCACTGCATACATGGCATCGTCTCACTGCATCCATGATACCGTCTTAAGGCATCCACGACACTGTCTCACTGCATCCATGACACAATCTCACTGCATCCATGACACCGTCTCACTGCATCCATGACACTGTCTCACTGTAGAGACTACACAGATAGACAGACACAGTTAGATCAAGAGAGACAGACAGACAGACAGACAGACAGAGGGAGGGGGAAGAGATGGGAGAAATAGAATACAGACGTTAGTTAGTTAGTTAGTTAGTTAGTTAGTTAGTTAGTTAGTTAGTCGGCAGATCATCTTCATTGCACATCGAACCATTCAGTCCATAAGTGCTCGGATCTCCTCCTCAGCAAATCCCGCAGCGTGTAGCGGCTAACGACGCCAGTTCTGTGTTGGTTTATCAATCTTCTTTTGGCTTCCTGCGTAGTGTTCTTGTTTGGCCACCCCTCTTTTAATTGGCTGTTCTCGCAGTCTTGCCATGGTTGTAGATTCACAGTCATCACTTGGTTCTCGCAAAAGTCTTACTTCTCGTAGAGCATTCAGAATGTCAGCCTGGTCCATGGCGCGTCCGCCCTCCACAGTAGCTTTACCCGCGAGCTTGTCGGCCCGCTCATTCCCTTGTACTCCTGCATGTCCTGGCACGAAGATGAAACTAATCTTTGCCAGCCGAGACCGCTACAGAGACAGCAACCATTCTCTTCGGATCTCCCCCATCGCTATCCTCTGGAGCATGTTCATTGAGTCACTAAGGAAACATGCCATAGTGAATGTCTGTGTCTCGTAGCTTGAGGTTTCTATTCTTTTTATTAGTACCTAGTGCATTGGTTTTACAGCCTGCGATTCAGATTTTGTCCTAGCCCCAAGCACCCATTGAAGCAGGCAGGCTGTGGCGGATCAGCACCCAATTGGCTGGGGAATGCCCAGCTTGAGGCGGGCGGTAGCTGATCAGTGACACCTGTAGGTGTCTCCCACCGTCAGAGGCAACGTGTGGCGCCCCATGTCTACGCCAACTGACAAAGACTTATAACCCGTAACAGTTGCCTCTCGCTTTGATTCCGAGACCGGTTAAGACCAGGGATGGAGTTATTGCCTCTCCATAGCACAAAGCCTGAGCTATAATAAAGAAACCATGTGTTGCCCATGCAGCATGATCCCTCTCTCGGCCTGCCTAGTTCACTCCAGAGGAAAGTTGACATCTATAATCTGGAACAAGACAAGCTGCAGAAGCTGCCGGATCATCAAAGCAATGCTCTAACTGTCCGCCTGTCGGAGCTTTAATCCTAGACCAGCTGCCAACCAAGGCTTAGGGCCTGGTCTGCCCTGCCATGACTTATTTTGTCTTTGGGTTGCATTTCCTCGCACCAGGATAAGGCTAGTACCCTCCCAATTGCGCTCTTCCGCCCGAAGCCGTTGGCACAATGTGGGGTGTCGGGTTTGGTAAGCGCCGCCCAACACCGCTTGACCACGTTATCGCTTACTTTAACCACCACCGAGTCACTACATGACTACATGTAACCTCCCCTGCAATTTAACGGGTCACTTGACTACGTCTTGACCACTTGACAACCTCTTGACCACGTTATCGTTTATTTTAACCACCACCACGTCACTAGACTTACTTTCACCTACAATTTAAGGGGTCACCTGACTACCCCTTGTCCACTTGACCACCTCCGCACCACTTGATCACACCCAATCTGATAAGTTACTTACCCCACTCCCTGACCACGCCTATTTTTCGAAAAATAATGAAGGAGTTATCTCCCTTTGCGGTGCACATCGATGTCTTTCTGGTTTACTATACTATCTTTTGTTTTCTTCTTTGTTAGAAAGGCCCGTGTTTGTCTTCTTTCTAACCATAAGTGCATTCTCTCTCTCTCTCTCTCTCTCTCTCTCTCTCTCTCTCTCTCTCTCTCTCTCTCTCTCTCTCTCTCTCTCTCTCTCTCTCAGAAGAGGGCTGTCTCATCACTGAATCAGATTATGGTTGGATGTTCGCTCAATTCAGTTTATAGTTCCTAGACGCTTTGCCTGTTTTATTAACACTGTTGCGTAATTTTACACTTTTAAACATCTAAATTGCATTGGTATTTGGCACGATTGATTAAATGCCATTGTGTTTGTAAATTAGGCCAGGTTAGTCGAAGTGCCAAATAGGCTACAGTCTTC
Source organism: Cepaea hortensis (assembly GCA_963921405.1). NCBI lineage: Eukaryota > Metazoa > Mollusca > Gastropoda > Stylommatophora > Helicidae > Cepaea > Cepaea hortensis. The sequence continues at coordinate 90,196,165 of OY992884.1, read as the reverse complement.
CGGTTCAATACTTCCGGTTCCGGTTCAGAAACAAAGATCATCAGTGGTTGCATTTCACCACAACTGTTTACTTATACTAATAGTAATACTATCAAACGCTGGTTGAGGTACAGAAGTCGGCGGACACGGAAAACTGGGTAGGTCGAAAAAAGATAATTAAAACATTTATTACCCATATCCCTTACAGGACGTTGCAGTCAACAGCAGCATTTCTCAGCTGCTCTTGATGTACTAGGCAAATTTTACGTTCAGTAGTTTGCCATTTATTTCTGAACGACCGGTTCCAAAATATCAAGACGTTATAGCACAACGCGAGACGTTCTGCTGCACAAAATCAGTCGCGGCTGCGTTTCGAACGCCTGGTAAGCGGCTCACGAACCGCGTTCACAAGCCTTTGGCCACAGACATCTGAAATAAACCACAGAAACACTTAAATATATAGACAATTAAATACTAGTTAAAAATTGGGGTTTTACTTATGAAATCATGACAGTTGGATACATCTTGACAAGACGAAGCCAATATACCATATGGTATCTCATCTCAATGAAGACTGTATGTTAATTCTAAGCAGAGTTATTAATATTTTTGTGTCGTGATCTGCAAACAGGAAGTGTGAAGGAATCTGTAAATAAAGTGGTTCTAATTATAGCTATTTCAGAATTATCGCCCTTTTTTTAGCTCTTCACTTTCTTTTTTTGTACTTTCGCGAACTTTTTCCTGCGTCGTCGCACGATGACTTCCGGTTTGACATGTACTGCTATAAGACCAAAAAAAACGAAAGGAGTTTGGTACGATGAAAGGGACGTTATTCTAATATATTTAGCAGTGGTTCTGTTAGCTAGCCGCCAAGTTATTAAACTAAAAAAAACGATTTATCTGGATTATATTTGGTTCTTTTCACGATTAGTAAGGTAATTTGTCTTATAACTCCTGTATTTGAAAATTCCCTTCATTTTTTCTTGCATATTTGAATCCCCCGTTCAATTTTACATAAATATGAAGTTTCAACATTCCAGGTGTTTGCAGACGTTCAGGACAAAATATTTAGTGACATGGCCACGGCCGGCCGTCATACTCATACTCCGATTGCGGTGCCGATACAATAAACTATAGCGGACCTGTATTTATTTACAATTAGAACTGGTAATTTAAGTACTAACATTAAACAGAATACAAATGTCATGCGTAGCAGTAATGTATCTGTGTACTTGCATAATATTTCAGCATTTTACATGACTGAAAATAATTTTGAAAGCCAGTTTTCAGACCTGTCTGTAAACTTGTAAGGTGTTAAGTAAGGAGTACTTTTTTTCAGCACTTAATTATTTAAATTTAAATACAGTACTGTAAAATAAGTTATATGTTTTAAATAAGTTAGTATTTAATTTTTAATTGCTGACTATTAATTAATTATTAGATACAGAACAGTGTGCTGTAATTGTAGAGCAGAAGTTAGAAATCAATTTTTAGTGAACAGTTAATTATTTTAATATTTAATATTTTAATTTTTTTTATTATTTAATATCTTAATAATTAATTAACTGCTGCTTAATTTGTGCAGCAGTCACAAACTTAGTTACTTACATTAATGTTTATAATATTTAATCAACAAAAGAAAGCTGTCGCAATGCAGTTAGTACATTAAGACAATATGATACATTTTCATGAATTGTTCTTTCACTAACCACGAACATTTCACATGACATTTAATTAATATAATAAATGTGCAGCTATTTTTAACTAGCAATTAGGTCACAGCACATCATAACAAAAAGTCTTATAAGTCAAGTGCATCTTTGTCAGAGACTCTGAGACTCTTGTGCTTTGTACGATGCTTTTGCCAGGCCTCCGTGTGGAAAGAGACTGAGAAAACCTGGTGCAATGAAGTTGATCCTCTCATTCCTCACGACATTCTATCGAAAGAGGAATGTGACCTTCACTTTCCTGTTACCAAATCATAAGTAGAAACCCTATTTTAAAATATTCTCTGTATATGCAAATACTAATAATAATCATCATCAAGTGCTGGCTGGCGTAGGCGTTCATGGCTTTCCACAGATCTCGGTCTTTGGTGTTCTGGATCCTAATACTAAATTATATTATACACCTGCGTTATACACCTGAGAGAAGTGAGGAGTCTCGTTCATGCCAACGAACCAGGCATGCTAATACAGGAAAGTACTCTTACTAATAATTTACATATATTTAAAAAATTAGTTGTGAAACATAAAAAGCAATTAACCAAAGAATGGCCATCACTTGTGACACTCCTTCTTGAACCATTTCCTGTGACATTCAAGATTCTGCGTGTCACACCTACTTTGCCACAGCCTGTGTCAATTTGATAAAACAATTCAGGTGCACACCTTCCTGTGGTGAGTTTCTATATATTTGAATAACGAAGACACAAACAATAGATTGCACGATTTATTGCCTGGCATATTTCACTGCATCTCATCAGGTACATATTGCAGAAATCACACAACTTACGTGAATTAACTAGATAAATCCTTCAAACTGAAATATACACATGTTCGCACAGTAATGTCGATTGTCTACCACGGTAATTTTACACTGACTAACATGTCTTTCTGCTTGCACAAGGACGGCTTACGAAGGTTGATTATTATAGCTTCAGCAAACTTTAACAATCGACTACTTTGTGTGTTGAACAACACATGGAAGGCACTGTCTCTTTCAACCACGTGACCGCTCTCGAGCACATGTCTCCTGACCGATGAAGCCGGACTGTTCCGGTGTGTCGGCCTGCCTAGGCTACCATCTTCTGTGTGTAGTATCTTGTCCACCCAATTTGGAATGTATAGCTATTAAATTATGTACCGCCGACATTCAATTCAACTGTCTAAACAAGTTATATTGCCAAATTGACCGAGTGGCCATGGGGAGCCCACTTGGACCTATTCATCTCCTCGGAAGGTTAGCTTGATGAAATATTTCACTTGCCTCTTTTTTTTCTTTTTGTACTGCAACAAATCTGAAAATATAAAAAATATAAAATTACACAGAGTAATGAAGCTTACATAAAAGAATAACGAAAAACACAGGACGTTTTAACTAGCTTCATCAGCAAACAAATACCTACACAAAATACAATAAATAATCACGGAGAAGACCCTCCAGTGACTACATTGTTAATTAGGTCACGGCACATCCTATCAAAAAATAAAAAATACGTCAAGTTAGGCTTCGCCGCCCCGGACGCAATGATATATGGCACAACGTTGTCCGTTTAAAAATAAACAAGCCACGGTAATAGAAGGCAAATAATAAACATTTGGCGGCCATTTTAAATTGTTAATTAGGTCACGTCACATCCTATAAAAACAATAAAAAATACGTCAAGTTAGGCCTCGCCGCCCCGGACGCAATGATATATGGCACAACGTTGTCTGTTTAAAAATAAACAAGCCACGGTAATAGAAGGCAAAATAATAAACAATTAACGGCCATTTTAAATTGTTAATTAGGTCACGTCACATCCTATAAAAAAAATAAAAAATACGCCAAGTTAGGCCTCGCCGCCCCGGACGCAATGATATATGGCACAACGTTGTCCGTTTAAAAATAAACAAGCCACAGTAATAGAAGGCAAAATTTCTCAGCTTCCAATTTTAGGGCCGCGAGAATATCTGACTTATTGTCTTAATGTACCCACTGCATTGCGAAAGCTTTCTTTTGTTGATTAAATATTATGCATTAATGTAAGTAAATATGTTTGTAACTGCTGCATGAATTAAGCAGCAGTTAATTAATGATTAAAATATTAAATAATAAAAATATTCACTAATAATTGATTTCACTTCTGCTCTATAATTACACTGTTCTGTTTCTAAAAGTGAGCAATTAATAATTAAATACTAACTTTATAAAAAAAAACATAACTTATTTCATGGTGTTTTATTTAAATTTACATAATTATAATTATATAGTGACGCGCTGCTAAGAAAAAAAAAGTACTCCTTACACTAGGGAGTGTAAACCTTACACAATATATTCTATACAGACTGGTCTGAAAACTGACTTTCACAATTATTTTAAGTCATGCCAAATGCTGAAAAATTATACAAGTACACAGATAAATTACAGCTACAAATGTAACTTGTATTCTGTTTAATTTTAGTAGTTAAATTGCCAGTTTTAATTATAAATAAATACAGGTCCACTATAGTTTAGTACTATTGTATGTGCACCGCTATTTTGAATTTTGTGTAATGACTGCCATATCTCATTTTCGTTGTTGTGTTAAACATCTTTTCCTGAACGCTAGCAAAAGTCAGCATTGTTGAAACGCTTCACATATATGCAAAATTGTATGGAGAATGAAAAAATGCAACAAAAAGTCAAGGTTGGTTTAAAATACAGGTGTTATAAGGCAAATTAGCTTACTGCTCTTGAATAATCTTCAAGAGAGGACAGTTTCTCAAAGACAAGCACTTGCAGTTTAGCAGACAGACCACTACTGCATTGTTTAGAGTTATTTCCTTCAACTTCATGCCACATTGGTTTCGATTACATCGAATTAAATGAGGCATGGCTAAAAACCGGAAGTGATTGGATGATCGCTAAAAATCTCCCAGGAAATAAGTTTATGTATTCCTCCCCCCAAACTAACCAGGTTTGGTAATTGACATGAGAAGCATCTCTCGCCTGCATCAGGGTGTCACATGTCCGCTGGTGTCGCGCCTGCCATCTGATCGTCTGTAAGTCAGTGTTTCAGACTCTGGTGTCTTTCTCCTCTCTTTGCTTCTCAGTTGTCTTGGCTCTTGTCTGTGGTGAGTTGTCGTCATCCTTCCTTGTGGTAGCTTCGTTTCAGGTTGCTGTAAGTTCTGTTTCTTTGGTGCAGCTCGCAGGCAGGTTCTCTCCGCTCGTCTTCTTGAGGTCTTGGCGGCTTCCATGCTCCCCATCTTGTGTGTCTGGTGTCTTTTGGTGTTAGTCTTGAAACGTGCCATTTTCTCCCCTGTATCAGGGGACCAATAAAAAGATGTCATTTGAAACGAGAAAAAAGAGTGTTGAGATTCTACATAGAACCTGTACTCTTATATGGATGTGAAGCTTAGACAATGAGCAGTCAGGCTGAAAAACATCTGATGGCTGTAGAAATGTGGTTTCTGAGGAAAATGCACAGAATACCATGGACAGCCAGAAAGACCAATGAACAAGTTCTTCAAGAAACAAATGAAGTTCGTAAACTGATTAGAGACATTAGACGTAGACAGTCACAATTTTTTGGGCATGTTATGAGAAGAAATGATCTGGAGAACTTGGTGACAACTGGTAAGATCGAGGGGAACAGACCAAGGGGAAGACCTAGAAGCAAGTACTTGGATGGCTTGGCCTTGTGGCATGGTTGAGACAGAAACACGGAGCTGATCCATGACTCTGGTGATCGAGTGAGATAGCAGAACATGACTGCCCACGCTTACCGGCATGGCACATGATGCATGGATGGATCAGGTTTCTTGAACATTTGGGTGACATTTTCTCGATAGTGCTCGCAGTTGCAAATGATAGTTGATTTACCAATCTTGAATTTTGTATACATGTGGTTGCATAATATATTGTGTCCTGTTCTGAGGTGCAGAATGACTTGTTCTGGTCTGTCCATAACGTGGTAGTCGTTTTGAGCAGGTGTTGGTGACTTTCTGACTGATTTAATCAGTCTTTTCTTTTGGTGGTATGTAACAGGCACATCTTCTTTTGCTCCTTCCTTAGCCAATCGATCAGCACACTTCACATATTGTGTGCAAAAATGTGTAAAGGTTTAACACTTCACATATTGTGGCCAAAAATGTGTAAAGGTTTAACATCCCACATATTGTGGCCTAGAATGTGTAAAGGTTTAACACTTTACATATTGTGGCCTCCTAGAATGTGTAAAGGTTTAACACTTCACATATTGTGGCCTAGAATGTGTAAAGGTTTAACACTTCACATATTGTGGCCTAGAATGTAAAGGTTTAACACTTCACATATTGTTGCCTAGAATGTAAAGGTTTAACACTCCACATATTGTGGCCTCCTAGAATGTGTGAAGGTTTATAAGATGCATCAGGCATATGATACTTGACCCATATTTTTATAATCTAATGAACACTCCAAGAGTGATCTGATCAATATCATGAGTCAACATATCAGCAACAAATATATATCAGAGACACGTCAGTCTTCAGTCAAACGCAGAGTGCGTATGACCCGGTCGACCTTGTGAGCAGTCAGGCACTCTCTATGAATAACCATTATAGGGTATTAATGCACTCTCTATCAAGACCAGGAGCGCACCAGCGAATAAAGATCATTATCTAATTCCCTGGCAACTATCAATTTTGAATATGAGAAGTTCAGAATGCTCTTAACCATATGACAACTGGCAAGACCCCGGGTACAGATAACATCACAATAGAAATGATCAGTGCCTTAGAAGAATATGGAATAGACTAAGTCATTAAACTGCTGGCTCTGCAAAACTTGGTGGAGTATTGATGCATGACAAGGCAGACGTGGTTGTGGCCTTGTGGGAGAACACGTACACCTCGGAGGAGCAAATGGATCACAATGGTCTGGCTAGAAGAAGACAGCGAGGAGTGATGAGGGGATCTGGCTGACGCTCGACGTTCAGAGGAAAGGCAAGATGGACATATAATCAGATTGCTACTGGTACTATTGGTTTTGGAACTCTTCACTGGCTGCTGAGGATGGGGACGGAGCGCTTATGGGAATGCCCCGAATGCTGTGATGTTGGTTCCTAAATCCACTATCAAACCAGACCGCTGAACACAATATATTCTATATCAGGAGCCTTGGAATGTGATCAACATCAAACAATTAGTATAATGAGCCACATCACGAAGATTTTGCTGAGAATTATCATGCAAAGAGTTAGAAAGAAAATACAACCCAAAATAGGCGAAGAACCATGTGGGTTTGTAGGTCAAGGTTACAGTAAATGCTGTGTATATACTGAGAAGAGTAATTGAACGTTCTATAGAAGTAAACAAAGATTTATATCTTTCCTTTATTGACTACACAAAGGCTTTCGATAAAGTGAGACATGTCAACATAATAAGGATGCTGAGGATCTCCAAATTGATAGAAAAGACCTTTGACTTGTAAAACACATATATTGGAAACAACAAGCTGCCATCAGAATTGATAACAATGTAGGTCAATATCAGCCTATTAAAAGAGGTGTGAGACAGGGATGTGTAATGTCTCCAAATCTTTTTTCCCTGCACAGTGAAAATATTTTCAAAAATATAGAAGATATAGAAGGAATCAACATTGGGGATTTACATCAACAACATTAGATATGCAGATGATACAGTCTTGATTGCAGACAATGAACAGGACCTGCAACATTTAATAGATGCGGTTGTTGCACACAGTGAACAACTAGGGTTAGAATTGAATAGTAAGACGCAGATTATGGTCGTCACTGGGAAGAAGGAAATACCACAAAGCGATATGCAAATAAATGGGCATATTTTTAAGCAAGTGAAATAGTACAGTTATCTTTGAACAGTCATAACATCTGATTGGGAGATGCCTTGAAGAGATTAGAATAAGAATTTCCATTGCGAAGGTAGCTATTTGCAAGATGAAAAACATACTGACCAATAAAAAGATATAAACTGAAACGAGAACAAGAGTGTTGAAGAGCTACATAGAACCTGTACTTTTGTATGGATGTGAAGCGTGGAAAATGAGCTGTCAAGCTGAAAAACATTTGATGGCTGTGAAATGTGGTTTCCGAGGAAAATGCAAAGAATACCATGGACAGACAAAAAAAAAAAAAACCAATGGACAAGTCCTTCAAGAAACAAAATAAGATTGTAAATTGATTAGAGTCATTAGACGTAGACAGTCACAATTGTTTGGGCATGTTATGAGAAGAATTGACTTGGAGAACTTGGTGACAGCTGGCAAGATCGAAGGGAAGAGACCAAGGGGAAGACAGACAAGTAAATGTCTGGATAGCTTGGCCATGTGGCATGGTTGAAACAAGAACACAGAGTTGATCCACGACTCTGGTGATTGAGTGAGATGGCAAAACATGACCGCCCATGCTTATCAGCATGGCACATGATGCATGGATGGCAACTATGTGAATAACGGGAAAGTATAACCCCAAGCAAAAATCATATGCCTAGACGGAATATGTTAATTAAGAGAAGCTGAAGTAATGAAGAATCATCAAGAAAACCACTAACAGATTGTGTAATTTGACATCTGACAACATGAAAGTCAAGTGACAAACTGGTGAACTATAAAACACACATAAAGAGAAAGCTCACAGTGAAATTGAACAGTAAAATGTGAACTTGTAACTAAAGTTTGTGCAGGTAGATTTAAGTAACAAACACAAACACATTGCGAATACAGTTTTGTATCATTAATCATATTGAAAACCAAAATATCAAACTGATTAATATAGTTTATGTTTGCATACAATTGTAACTTACAAATCCTTTCAGACCGACTGTAAACATAAGATGGAGAATAAACTACCATCAAGTGTCAAGATAGAACAATCTGAAGCCTGTATAGATCAAGGTAAGATTAAGTGTAATATAACATAACTGTTAGTTGAATATTTGTTACAGGATGTTGCAGTCTACCCCAGCATTTATTGGCTGTTTGTGATTTACTAGATAATTCTACATTTAGGAGTTTGCGATTGCTTTCTGAATTGTCACAGCATTTTACCATTGAAATCAACATGATAGCAGAATGTACATCTACTCAGACATTCGGGAAAATAAGGTCATAGGTGTGACGAAGTATCCACTGGGAACAGAGCATAACTCAGTAGCTGAGCAGAGCAGGGCACTGTCCTGACAATCAGAAATTGCTGTCAAAGGCAGAGGTAAAAGACCCCGATTTGAATATGGAAGGCAAGGGAAAAACCACCACAATATCTTCCCAAGACAAGTTTAAAATAGGAATATGATATGTTAGGACATGTTCAAGATAAAAAAAAGTTACATCTTATATATAAAAGGCAATCTCCGTATGTATGTATGTCGTTTATGCGTTCGCGAACGGTCCATCCGATTGAGATGAAATTTTCTACACGTCTTCCTTTCATTCCAGCGCAGCCAACTGCGATATTTTTGTAGGTGAAATCGGCTGCTTACTTAATATTATTTAATTTTTCATTTTACATTATAATTTATATACAGCGAGGGGACTTAACTCTAGAAAAGTTATTTCAAGGGGCATAACTTTTAATAACATTGCTGTATAACTTATAGTCATATTGTTGCATAGGTTTCAAAGATTTATAAACTCTTTGTCTATAGTTATATACCGGCATATGAGTTATAATAAATAATGATATAATCTTTAAGGCATTTTCAAAGTTTTCATAAAAATAATGCATAATGCATAACATTGTAACTCATCTTTTTATGCTTACGAAGTTATCTACAGTTATGCAGGTGATTAGAAACGGTTTTCATTAGAAATAATGGATGGTGTGTGGAAGGACATTCTTTTAAGTTACTTTATTTTGTTGTATGAATTTAATGAGACGCTACCCGCCAGGAGCTGGGCGAAGCCACGCCAGGTCAGATAGATAGACAGACCCACCTTTTCGCTGCAGTTATCTACGGGCATATGCGTTACAATCCTCCTCCTCCTCTCCCCTCCTCCTCCTACCCTCTTCCTCTTCCCCTCCCTCCTCTCCATCCTCCTCCCTCTTTCTCCTCCTTCCTCCTCCTCCTTCTCCTCCCTCTTCCTCCTCCTACCTCCTCCCTCCTCCTAATCACTCCTCTTCCTTCCTCCTCCCTTCTCCTCCTCTCTCCTCCTACTCCCTCCTCCTCCTATGTCCTCCCCCTCATCCCTCCTCCTTCTCCCTTTTTCTCCCTCCTCCTCCTCCCCTTACTCCTCCCTCCTCATCCTCTCTCCTCCTCCATCTCCCTCCTTCTCCCTCCTCCTCCCCCTCCTCCTCCTGTGTTCTTCTCCTCCCTCCTCCCTCCTCCTCCTGCTTCCTCCTCCTCCCTCCTTCCTCCTCCCCCTCCTCCTTGCTCTCCTCCTCCCTCCTCCTAATCACTCCTCCTCCCTTCTCCTCCTCTCTTCTTCCTCCTCCTACCTCCTCCATCCTTACCTCCTCCTCCTCCCTCCTCCTCTTCTCTCCTCCTCCTCTCTCCTGCTCCTCCTTCCTCCTCCTCCTCTTAATCCCTTCTCCTCCCTCCTATTCCTCCCTACTCCTACTCTTCCCTCCTCCTCCTCTCTCCGCCTATCTCTTCCTCCCTCCTCCTCCTCCCTCCTCAACCTTCCTCTTCCTCCTCCCAGCTCCTACTCCTCCTTTTTTTTCTTCTGCTACTGCTGCTGCCGCCGCTCCATTTACCCAAGTTTATTGTTGGGGAAGATGTAAAGACCTTTCAAGTGCTCTTTCTAATGCTTTTTGTAAGTTGGTCTTCGTTTATCTAGGTTGTTCTAACTGCAACCAATAAATAATTAGACAGACAGACAGACAGACAGACAGACAGACAGATGGGAACTTATATGACTACTTATATGAATTAAATCAGATGCTCCCCATCAGGGGCTGGGCGAAGCCGGGCAGGGTCAGGCAGATAGACAGACAGACAGACAGATAGACAGTCGGGAACGGGAACTTATATGACTACTTATATGAATTAAATGAGATGCTCCACACCAGGAGCTGGGCGATGCCGGGTCAGACAGACAGACAGATAGTCGGTAATGGGAATGAGAACTTACTCATTGGTGTTTCTGTCTGTCCTTGGTATTCCTCCTCCCTTCTCATCCTCTCTCCTCCTACTCCCTCCTCCTACGTCCTCCCCCTCATCCCTCCTCCTCCTCCTACCTCCTCCTCCCTCCTCATCCTCTCTCCTCCTCCCTGCTCCTCCTCCCTCCACATCCCTCCTCCTCCCTCCTCCTCCTCTCTCCTCCATCTCCCTCCTCCTCCTGTGTTCTTCTCCTCCCTCCTTCTCCCTCCTCCTCCTTCCTCCTCCCTCTTCCTCCTCCTCCATCTTCCTCCTCCTCCTCCATCTTCCTCCTCCTCCCTCTTCCTCCCTCCTCCTCCTTCCTCCTCCTCCTTCTCCTCCCTCTTCTTCCCTCCTCCTCTCTCCTCCTCCTAATCCCTCCTCCTCCCTCCTATTCCTCCCTACTCCTCTTCCTCCCTCCTCTTCTTCCTCCCTCCTCCTCCCTCCTCCACCTCCCTCTTCCTCCTCCCAGCTCCTACTCCTCCTTTTTCTTCTGCTGCTGCTGCTGCTGCTGCTGCCGCCGCCCCATTTACCCAAGTTAATTGTTGGGGAAGATGTAAAGATCTTTCAAGTGCTCTTTCTAATGCTTTTTGTAAGTTGGTCTTCGTTTATCTAAGGTTGTTCTAACTGCAACCAATACATGATTAGACAGGCAGGCAGACAGACAGACTGAGAGGGAGGGACAGACAGACAGACAGTTGGGAACGGGAACTTATATGACTACTTATATGAATTAAATGAGATGCTCCCCATCAGGGGCTGGGCGAAGCCGGGCCGGATCAGACAGATAGACAGACAGACAGATAGATAGTCGGGAACGGGAACGAGAACTTATATGACTACTTATATTAATTAAATGAGATGCTCCCCACCAGGGACTGGGCGAAGCCGAGCCGGGTCAGCTAGTAATGTAATAAAATAAATGAAAAATACGAAGATTAATATCCTAGGCATGAGTGAGATGAGGTGGAGGAGATCTGGTTAAATAATAACAGACAAATATGCAATAATGTGTTCAGAAGGTAATACATGCAGAAAAGGAGTAGGGCTATTGTTTGATTAAGTCAGATAGTTATTATTGTCAAATTAATAGTCAAACCAAGAGATATTAATATTATACAAGTGTACACACCAAAAAAAGGCAGTAGTGAGGTGAAATTACAAACATTTTATGACATAGTAGAAATGGCCACGCATACAAAAATGTAAACATGATTCAGGAGTCAGCATTTTATTAAACACAGGCTAAGAAAAATATGAATGAATCAAAGATAAAGCTACATATTTTGAAATGAGCTATTAAATTATTGGAGGCTCAGTCAAAGATATCACTGTGAGAACCGTTGAGTTATTCACACATCTCTAGAGCTTTAAAGTAGCCAGCACTTGTAGCATCATCCAATGGCACAATAGAAAGAAATGTATCCTTCACTTTCCTTTCTCTGATAAAATGAATATACAGTACCAGCCCCTCATCATCAGATCTGTCTGCATGTCCATCAAGTAAGATACTTACATATGGGTTTTCCTTTATTTCAATATAAAATCTTCACAAAGATATGAGGCAGTGTATGAAATAAATTCTCTACACTGTTTGTTCATTCACACAATTCTCTGAATCGATCACATTAAGCTTGGTTAACAATGCAACCAAACTTTCAAAGTCAGTATAGGGTCTGTAATTGTTGGCAATACAGTACAATGCCGTGAAATGTACATTCATATGGTGCAGCATATTAGCATCCATGTTTTATCCATCTCACTTTGCTAAAGGAGAACATTCAGGATCCTTCTTTGTACTTTCAGCCTTCTGACACTTGAAGTGCATATAGGATTTGTGGTGCTTTGTATGCTTCCAATTTAAATGGTCCCAAACATCCAAACACAACTTTTGAATTTTGGTCTGCAGTGTTGGTGAGAAACTTACTGCTTATTTCACAATTCTTTCTTCATAGCACAGCAGTGGTAGAATTTTTGACTGAGGGAATTTGGAAATACTATCTTCAATGCAACATCATCAGTTAACAGAAATGATGCTATATCAAAGAAGATTTGGTAAGAGAACACGAGGATGCTCAAGAAGAAAATTGACTGACAACATCAAAGACAGTCACATGGAATGACACTATCCAGTGCCACTAATCGAGTTCTGAAACGTTAACTATTCCTTCCCATGACGCTTGACAACAAGCATAGAAACAAGATGATGATGATCTTCAATGATAGATCTTTCATTGTCATCTAGATCACATTCAGAAAGCAATGACAAACTACTGAACATAAACTTACCAAAAAATACTGGGGTTGACAGCAATTTCCTATAAAGGATATGTACCTAACAATTTCTCAATAATTAATTTTATGCTGATCAGTTTCATCTTTAAAAATTACAAACCACCTTGAATTGGCTGACTTTTCATTTTTGTTCTCTTCTCTGTCACTACATTGTATATTTACAGGCAAAGTTGACCCACTTCAGAAAAAATCTGTAATAGTACCGTTTTATTTTCCACTGGTCACTTTACACTGATTTGTTCCATTAATTTTCTACAATTTAAGTAAATGTAAAACAACACAACTCAATTCGCAAGTGTTGATGACGACGTGTCGGTAAAGCAGCCGCTGTCGAAAACAAGATGACTAACTCTTTGGTTGAGTTACAAGAACTTCATAGTTAATGTTAAGGTAAACATATCACTCCAGAAATCACAAGTCGCTTGCAATGCTGCAAACACCAGACTTTCCATCTCTCAGTATATCCCCATTTACACACACACGTCCTCAAATGATTACAATGTTTGTGAAAATACACTTGAAGTATAAATACAGGATGTGTAGTTGATACTAAGTGATATAAAGTACTTGTAAATATGTTCTTGCATGTCAGCTTGCCTCTAATGTGTAACCTCTCTAACTCATATGACTCCTTAACTTGTATGGCTTATTGCTAAGCTGCCTCATGCCTGAATGTGGCGTTATTGCTGTCTGATTTGGTACAACTCTGGACATGAACTTTCCATCCTAGTTATTCTATCTGCACCGTGACAGTTATATAGAACCTGTCTTACTGTATGGCAGTGAATCATGGAACATGAATAAACACATTCAGAACAGCTTAGAAACAATGGAGATGTGGATGCTGATACAAATGTTGTGAATACATTGGATCTCAAGTGTAACTAACAATGATCGCCTGGTAAAGGCTAATGTGATTAAAACATATACAACTATAAGGAGACAAACATCATTCTTTGGTCAAGTAGTCAGAAGAGGGGAATAGGAACACACTGTGATGATAGCATGCTGGATGGACTGAGACAGTGGCATGGTGGGATATCATCAGCAGATTTGATTCTGAGCACTAGGGACCAAGATCTGTGGAGAGATATGAATGCCTACATCTGCTGGCAAGGCACATGATAATGATGAATGTACATGTCTAGTCAGTGAGCATCAGCCAATGAGCAGTGGTTTCATAACCTTGTCCTCTAAGAGTTTAATCTAAACAGCTGGTGTTTCTGCTTACCTAATGGGAAGGTGATCACTTTATGGAGTTTAGTGCACTGTAGCAGATGAGTGGACCAAAAACTGAAGAACAGTAACACTGAGCAGCATTGAACAGTACAAAATTTGAGTTACAATGTGTCTGTTTTATTTTTAGACATTCTGACATTCCATCTCAAATTGTTTTTGTTTTCTTTCATACCAAGTTAGTTTGTTTTCTTTCATATGTCACCTCAAACTGCACCATAAATGTTAGTTTCAGGCAGGACGGTAGCACTCCTAATTATGACTACAATGAAATATCAATATTGCTTGCTGTTATAAGTCGTTCAGTAGAAATAACTGCACTTAAAATAGATCTGTGGAAAATGTCAGTAATAAATGAAACATATAGTACCTGTTCATCTGTTTATTTACTCATAAACAGTCACTTCATCTCTCTTAGATCATACATCAGCCTAGATAATACATCAGCTTCAATTAATTATACATGAGCACATTAATCATTCTTCTTCTCCATCTTTCGTTCACTTGAAATTGATTGACTACAGCTGCAATGTTTGATTGTTTGATTACATATGCACATCTGTTCAATACCTTGTATATTAATGAGGATATTAATTATTTACTTTTGTGTGTTTCAGAAGCAAACTCTTGGTCTCCTAGGAGTCATTACCACTCCATACAAGAGCATTCACAAAAGTGGACATATGACAGCATAGATATGAAGGTTGTGAAACAAGAACTATCGGATGTTCTGTGTGAGGACAGGAGTCACGGATTCAGTAAAATGGTAGACGTAGCTAGGGGTAGCATCATTCAAGAAATGACAGAACACAGTAACCCAGAATCAAGAATGCTTGAGAACAGTTGTACGGCATCAGTAAAACATGAAAATTATTGTCAAATGTTAGAAAATGCGTCTTCTGTGATTGATCCAAATAATAAACTGTCTCTGATTATTGAGAATTGTCAGCAGCAAAATAAGGAAACACAAGAAAAACATACACAGAGCTTTCCAAGGTCTTGTGATGACATTTTTGGTTATGTCAGTTATAGATCTCAAAGAACTCACACACGAGACTTGTCTGATGTCTCTAGTCAAAATGTTTGTGCAGACAGATATAATAGAACACATGGTGAAGGGATGTTAAACAAATGTAATGAATGGGATGGTCTTTTGATTCAAGATAACCATCTTGAGTGCCTAAAGAACATTAATCACAAGAGAACACATATAGGAGAGAAACCTTACAAATGTGATGTTTGTGGTGCTTTTTTTACTGAAGCTGGCAGTCTGACGACCCACACGAGAACACACAGAGGAGAGAAACCTTACAAGTGTGATGTTTGTGGTGCTTCTTTTACTCATGCTGGCCATCTAAAGGGCCATAAGAGAACACATACAGGAGAGAAACCTTACAAGTGTGATGTTTGTGGTGCTTGTTTCACTGAAGCTGGCAGTATGAAGGTCCATAAGAGAACACATACAGGAGAGAAACCTTACACGTGTGATGATTGTGGTGCTTCTTTTACTCATGCTGGCAGTCTAAAGGACCATAAGAGAACACATACAGGAGAGAAACCCTACAAGTGTGATGTTTGTGGTGCTTCTTTTACTCATGCTGGCAGTCTGAAGCGCCATAAGAGAACACATACAGGAGAGAAACCTTACAAGTGTGATGTTTGTGGTGCTTCTTTTACTCATGCTGGCAGTCTGACGACCCACAAGAGAACACATACAGGAGAGAAACCTTACAAGTGTGATGTTTGTGGTGCTTCTTTTACTCAAGCTGGCCAACTGAAGAACCATAAGAGATCACATACAGGAGAGAAACCTTACAAGTGTGATGTTTGTGGTGCTTATTTTACTCATGCTGGCCATCTAAACGGCCATAAGAGAACACATACAGGAGAGAAACCTTACAAGTGTGATGTTTGTGGTGCTTCTTTTAATCAAGCTGGCAATCTGAAGGACCATAAGAGAACACATACAGGAGAGAAACCTTACATGTGTGATGATTGTGGTGCTTCTTTTACTTATGCTGGCAGTTTGAAGGTCCATAAGAGAACACATACAGGAGAGAAACCTTACAAGTGTGATGATTGTGGTGCTTCTTTTACTCGAGCTTGCCATTTGAAGAGCCATAAGAGATCACATACAGGAGAGAAACCCTACAAGTGTGATGTTTGTGGTGCTTATTTTACTCAAGCTGGCAGTCTGAAGTGCCATAAGAGAACACATACAGGAGAGAAACCCTACAAGTGTGATGTTTGTGGTGCTTCTTTTACTCATGCTGGCAGTCTGAAGGGCCATAAGAGAACACATACAGGAGAGAAACCTTACAAGTGTGATGTTTGTGGTGCTTCTTTTACTGAAGCTGGCAGTCTGATGACCCACATGAGAACACACACAGGAGAGAAACCTTACAAGTGTGATGTTTGTGGTGCTTCTTTTACTCATGCTGGCCATCTGAAGGGCCATAAGAGAACACATACAGGAGAGAAACCTTACAAGTGTGATGTTTGTGGTGCTTGTTTTACTGAAGCTGGCAGTATGAAGGTCCATAAAAGAACACATACAGGAGAGAAACCTTACAAGTGTGATGATTGTGGTGCTTCTTTTACTTATGCTGGCAGTCTAAAGGACCATAAGAGAACACATACAGGAGAGAAACCTTACAAGTGTGATGTTTGTGGTGCTTCTTTTACTCATGCTGGCAGTCTGAGGGGCCATAAGAGAACACATACAGGAGAGAAACCTTACAAGTGTGATGTTTGTGGTGCTTCTTTTACTTACACTGTCAGTTTGAAATACCACAAGGGAACACATACAGGAGAGAGACCTTACAAATGTGATGATTGAGGTGCTTCTTTTACTCACACTTGTGATGTGAAGAAACTTATAAGAATGCATCATCATCATGTGCCCTGCAAACTACCATAGATGTTCATGTATCTCCTCAGATCTTGCTCCCTGTTCACGATTAATTCTGCTGATAGTATTTCTATGTCCTGTACAGTCCATCCAGCATCATCTCTCTCTGTCTGCCCACATCACTTTTCCCACTGATCTTTCCAAACGTTACAATGCTGTCCCATGCTTTCCTTCTCATCACAATACTAGAGAATGCTATTGTCTCTTTCTGATAGTTGTATATAATGTTCTACTTTCATTAGCCTCTTCCATGCAATCATTGTAAATTTACTCTGGCAATCCAAGCCATTCACAACAACCATCTAAAGAATCATATTGTTGCTGCTTCCAACAAATAGGTGATATTTTATCAAATCCAACCAAATTTGACTTAGATCCTGAAGTCATCAACCCTAGGAAATTGGTTGCAATAGTGAAGAAAGAGATTCAATCACTATTAGATAGTAAATTCACCAGTGAGGTGACTGCACAGTTAGTCATTCCACAGGGCTCATAAACCCCAACTTTATGGCCTTCCTAAATTGCCCATGCCACTGAGAATGATTTAATCTATGCTCAACTTTGTCCAACACAGGATGGTGAAATAGCTTGCAGAAACTGCTAAACCAGTGTGACAATCATTCAACCCCTTAATATCAAAAGATTAATTTGAACTGGTCAAACTACTGAATACTATTGATCTTAAACTAAAGTGCAAACCGTCAATGGATATTGCCTAAATTTTCATTGATGTTCCCATGGAAGAACCAGGGTTCACCATCTGTGATCGCATAAAAGAAAAGAAACAAAACTTAGGCCTACCAACATCCAAATTCAAGAAATTACTACTGCTGTAGACATCTAATAGTAAATTAATTTTTCTTTAAAAAATTGTACCACCAAATTGACAGTGTGGCTGTGAGAAGTCCTCTAAGTCCCATTCTAGCAGACATCTTTATGGTGCACTCAGGAAAACAAAGAGCCTCAAATATTAAGGGCCTAGTTCTATACTGCTGGTATGTGAATGATATATTATTCATCCCAGAGACCAGACAACAGGCTGAATCATTCCACTCAATCATGAACAAGCCCACAAAAACATTTCTTTTTCTTTTGACCATGAACATAATGACTCCATATCATTCTTAGACATATTAATTTAACATTAACAGGATAGCACCATCCAAAATTCTGTCTATTGAAAGGGAACATGGACAGGCCAATACCTGAATTTAAATAGCTCTGCACCTATTCAGTATAAGCATGACCTGGAACGGGCCCTGTTTAATCGTGCTAGAATTATTTGCTTTGATGACACACTAAAATACGACCAGAAACTCTTTCAATCAAATATATATTCAGAAGTAAGCATGGCCAAATGGATAATAACGCATGTTCTTAAACATCTGGTAAGGGGTTCAACCCCTGCACCAGACAGTTGGACTAAAATGTTGACCTTAACTTCGGATGTAAATTACAAGTACCTCTGAAGTCGGAATGTGTTCGCCTGATGGTGAGGGACACTGTCAATAGGCAAAGCTAATCCACATGCAAAATTTAAGTCCAATACTACTAGAAGTTGTGAGTATGGACTATGCCTGAGCTCAAGCCTTTTTTTTGTTTAATTCGCATATCCTTTACAGGACATCGCTGTCAACAGCAGCATCTTTCAGCTGTCTGTTGATTTCTTGGCAAGATTACGCTCAGTAGTTTGCCATTGCTTTCTGATCGGCCGGCGCAGTTATCCTGCAAGTCACCAGCAGGGGTAGAACCGCTTCCAGTTCTCGCCCGCTACGAGACTGCGTGATAAACGGGATTACGGAGAAAGTGTTGTAACCAAGCTAGTGAGCACCAAATAAAACATGTGTGCGTTTAACTGACTTCATCAAATGTCATTATCAGCCACCCAAACCTACTCCCACAGAATCATCGGTCCCCACACCTCAAGTGATTTTTTTTGTCAACTAATCTTTTGTAGGGACACTAATTAAACAAATATATTATAATGCGTAAAGCACACATTCTTTGTTGCTGAACCAGTGACCAGATGTAAAACCACTTAGATATTACTCATCTGTGAAAGAACTATTGTTTCTGTACGCCAAATCTGGCTGCATTTATCAATTCCAATGTGTGAGTGCCAAGCATCTTACATAGGTAGAATGGAAAGACAATGTAGTGAGTAACAAAACATATACCAGCACGGATGGGAAACAGATTTAATCAGTCTTCAGGAATCCCTGTGAAGTTGACAGGTCACAAAATGTTTACACCGGCCAGCAATTTAAGACGTTTGTTTAATAGCCATCATAAAGTTAAAAAAAAGTGAAGATATCTTGTATATTGCATTTGATTAACAATAAATGATTGCTCAAATACATCAAGGCATTAGTAATTAAATGATTCCAGCCAGTTTTATGCAAACAGAAAGTCTTCATTTTAAATTTGCAATTACCATTGTGAAAACTGATGCTCCACATTCAAACAATATCAGTGACTGTTTTTTAAGTATTTCAGCCCTAGTATAATTAATGTATTCACTTCATATGATATGTAACTCTGCTGTATGCACCTGAGAAGATGCAGTGAAATATGCCAGGCAATAAATTGGACAACATATTGTTTGTGACTTCTGTGTTTAAACATTAGAAATATATTAATTTTGATTTCAGTTTAATTCAAACTTTAGCTCTAAAATACTCCAAAATTATAACAATATACATATCAGCCATATCACCCATCGAATGTCAGTTGTTCTAAAAATATGTGGCTAGCACCATATACCCAGTACAGCTCATGGTGTGAGAGGTGGTCCTTGACTTGACTTTCATGGATGTGATGTTAATGGTTGTTGTGTTCCTCTTTACTCAACACTCATTAGTCTCTAATGTGGGGTGTCACATTGAGCAAGCTATCACAGTGATCTTGACAGGAACAGCCACAAAGCACATACCAAAGTATTTATGGTAGTTAACTCAATGAAAGTGATGGTGGCCAAATAGTTTTCTTAGCCGGTCTTCCCTGCCCTAACAGCCAGTGTAAACCATTTTTGTATAGTGTGTATACTACATACTATGTATATACAATTGTGTAGGTGTGCCCATAATTTCAGCCTGTACATTTACAAATAATGACGATTCACAACTGATTAGAAACCCACACAAAATAATATTGCCACACTAGTCTATCACATACACTTTGGCAACTGTTACAGCCACAGTCTGACAGGGAAACAGTGATGCTGACTGAACTGTCCAGGGTTTTCAAGAATAAGTGTAACAGTTGTTTGTTTTGTGTTTGTCTTCTTTTCTTGTGTAAATTTGAAACTGTTTTTGTTTTTGTTTTTTTTCCTGCATATCCTTTATAGGACATCGCTGTCATCATCAGCATCTTTCAGCTGATTATTGATTTCTTGGCAAGATTACGCTCAGTAGTTTGCCATTGCTTTCTGAGCGACCGGCTCAATACCCCTTAAATAACAGACATTGAGAGGACTGCTACCAATTCTCGCGCAATGTCACGTTACTTACGGGAGTATACGAGATTACAGAGAAAGTCATATAACCTCTAGACAAGAGAGACTGGTCTTTTGTTGTTTAGTTTATCATATTTCACAATTCACTGCTAACTGTGTTTAATTGGTGATGGGATATCCAGAGTTGTGTGCTCTTCTGTAATAAACTAGAAATTATTATTCTTTGTAACAGATATTAATTTTGCTAAGTAAACAAATAAAGTTTGGTGATTATGCTTCTTCTTCTTTTGTTCCCTGTTGACTATGCTCCAGGTGAGTTTCTCTGTGGCAAATGCTGACTAAAAATGTCTTTGGTTCACTTAGTGGGGTGGAGATTATTGTATGGGACTTTCTACTTTGAAGTGGTAATGACAGACAACATAACTTGTGGTGTTATTGATGTGTCACAAGGTAATATTCTTTGAATATTTAAGTTTCATATGTTGGGGTTTTCAAAACACTCTTGGAGTGTGACTTTCAAGGCTGTTGTAACATGTCTCTTGGCAAACTTTTATTTGATCAGCTTTCTATTACAGCTGTTCTCTTACAATAAAGTAAGTTGTTTGTAGTTGTGGTTGGTAGCCAATGCAGTAAAGTGGCTAGTATACCCAGTGATCATGTATTTAAATAAACATAAGTGCATTTCTTTAATTGACCAGGGCTCCAAAGTCAACCATCCTAAAACGGGCAGCAGGAAATGTCTTGGGAAGTAAAAGGAACACCATAAACCCATTACACCTCCTGACATCTTAAAAGGTCCTTTGCTTTAGTGATGTACTTGTGGTTTTTATTTCTGTGACTTGTAAAGTTTTTGATAAAACTCTACTTTTTAGAACCTCAAAAACTCTTTCAAGCTGTTATATATCTTGTAAAATGACAGCTGTTGTCTTGGCTTCTGATTTGATTGAATGATAAGGGGGGAAAATATTTGAATATGCTAAGAAAATATTTTTTTTAATCCATTTTTTTTCTGAGAACTTTTCACAGAATATAAATAATATAAAATGACACAAAGTAGTGCAGCTTTACATAATAGATTTACGACACATACAGGATGTTGCGGCGATTAGCCTTCATCAGCAAACAAACAAATTCACAAACACAACATATAGTCAAGGAGATTTCCTGTGACTACATCAAAAGGTGCGACAGGATGAGAAGAACAAAAGGATGAAGAAATTAAAGCAATGAAGCGAAAATGAGAATTGAAGAAAATGTTCATACTTACCTCACAGTTCCGATCTGTGAGTGACTCAGAATATCTCCGATGTATTCTTTATATACGCAACCGACGTAGTGAGATGGAGGATGGTGCCGGAGTGATAGGTGTTAAGGTTCAATGAGTACATAGAAAGACGGGGATGGAGGTAGGAGAGCAGGACGGCAATTGGTCTGTTAAGGGTGTCTGAGCAATCTCAGTGGATGTACTAACAAAGCATGAGTGGCCGCAAGCATGATTGTGGTACTAACCAAAATCACATTATGCACTCATATATGTTATTTTGAGGCAAGTCCTAAAATCTGGGTGGACTGATATGCGTGAGCGTACATACATACATATATACCGCTCAACAGATATTGTGTACATGTATTAATATTTATAATAATATTATATAAAATTGTATTAATAATTACATGAACAATAGTGAGATTGTTTATTGAAAATCTTTAGAAGACTTAATTTCAATTCTTAAGGCTGGTGCACTGATATTTATTTCATCTATGCCTCTCTTTCAAGGCTTACATCTCATTGTTAATTTTGAAGTTTTGCTTATTCAACTTAAACTGGTCATTTGAAACACCACAAGAAAACACATAAAGAAAGAAAATGTTACAAATGATGGCAGTATTAATGCTTCTTTCATTCATGATGAAGATTTGAAATACAACTTAATAAACGTGCACTAGACACCTTTGAAATGTGTTAGTGATGCTGTATGTATTTATTAAAATTGCTGTAAATAGCATATACAAAGAATGGAAGATAATAGGGAAACAAAACTCGCTTACACTCAGGAAATAAATGGCCGTAGACCCCGAGGTAGACCAAGAAGACGGTGGAGAGATAATACATGTACAGACCTACAAGCACTTGGAATCAACGACTGGCAAGAGAAGGTCCACCAGAGAGACGAATGGAGACGGATTGTATTTGCAGCAAAGAACCTCAATGGCTCGGAACGCTGAAGAAGAAGAAGAAGCATATACAAAACAGGTTTGCATTTGAAGTTGTGGTGTGTCTCCAGGTCACAAACTACATGAACAATAAATGAAAAACCTTATAGTTCTGATGTTTATTGTGTAATTTTTTTTTACATATGTGGCAGGTAGTCTATATTCCTTTTCTCATTATTATTTATAACCTTCTTCTTGCTATTTATGGTTTATCTATAAAGAATGCAATGAATAATCCTTTTCTCATTATTTATCTATATTTCTTTCTTCTTACTATTTTTTTTTGTTCACTCGCTTTGAACTGAAGCATAGTCTATACAGCTACTACTTGTTCAGCTGCGACTGATTTTTGCGTGTGAATTAGCTTTTCCTACCAGAGTCCCTCGCCATCAGGCAACCCAACTCCAACTACAGAGGTCATTGTAATTTACGCCCCAAAGTCACGGACAAGAAGTCAACATGTTAGTCCAACTGACAGGTGTTGGGGTTTAATCCGCTAACTCACCATCAGATAACCAGAAGTTTAGGAGCAAGTGCTCTTATCCATTCGGCCATGCTGACTATCAATGTTTATGGTTGATTGTTGTACTGTATTTGTTATTGAATACATGCAGTATTGACACAAATAAAAAGAATAGTTAGTTTCAGCTATTATTACAGCCAGTGTAACACACGGTATCATACAGCCAACAGCTTCTATTTCAGCTGTTATTAAAGCCAGTGTAACACGGTATCATACAGCCAACTACTACTACTTCAGCTATATTTCAAGCCAATGTAACACCCAATGATGGGAAAGATCTAAGAATAATCAAGAATATTTACTGGAACCATGTAGCGTCAATTAATATAAAGAAGGTAGTTCATTCATTCATTCATTCAGCTTTTTTTTTTCTTTTTTCTATTCATTCAGTAGCATGTCCTTTGCAGAACCTCGCTCCCATAACAACCTTCCGGAAAACCTCTCGATGATAAGCAAGATGACCCGCATCTGATGCACCCATCTGGAGATAAAAGGGTAGTTACAAACAGATAAAGCTAGGAGTACGACAGGGGTGTGTCTTGTCGCCAGATCTCTTCTCCCAATATAGCAAAGTAATAATGAGAGAGATCAAAGAGAAGCCAGGAATAATAATCGAATGTTATAATATGAACAATATACACTATGCATATGACGCAGTATTGGTTGGACATTGTAGTAACAGAAAGGACTCTCCTTGAATATCCACACACAAAAAAAGTAACAATGGTGATATCAAATAAAATGGTGACACCAAAAAGTGACATAGAAATAGAAGGGGAAATTCTTAACCAAGTGGATAATTTTAAATACCTAGGTGCAGTTATAAAATCAGATGGAAGATGTACAACAGAGATTAAGAGCAGAACAGGGCAGGCAAAAGCCGCATTTCAGAAAATGAAGAGGATCTTATGCAGTAAGTCGCTATCTTTTTTCCCCCCCCGCGTTTCCATCCTGTTTCACGATATTACGGTCAACCCCAGCATCTTTCATCTGTATGTTGATTCCTAGGCTAGATTACGCTCATCAGCACGCCACGACTTTCTGAACGAAGGGCTCCATACTCTCGTAAGTCACTGGCGCGATTCGAACCCCTTCAAATTCTCGTGCGCTCACGTCAACCACGAGATTATTCGGGGTTACGGAGAAAGCTACTAATCCCCAGCCACGGGTACCGGCAAGTCGCTATCTTTACCTATATATATATATTATCTTCACTGACATTATTAAAACTTTAGCATCATCATTATGGTCACTGTCAACGGTATTATTATCAAAGAAACCATGTAAGGATGTCGTTATTATTAGCTTTATTATGTTACCACTGTATTCCCTCGAAGTCGGAGAGTATCTGCCTGCATGGCGAGAAACCACCAGTCTGCATACCAATAAGCCAGACATGGGACAACGGATACTGTCACGGAAAAAACTGCAGTTTAGTGATTCCTTGATAATTTACATATCAAAGTGCAAGGAAGGAGAAGGGTTAACAATTGTGTACTTCATTCTGCGAGGAGGAATAAAATTCACGATCATTGACCGACACAGATATGAAAATAGGATACAGGTGTTCGTAAAGTTCATTGCTTGACGATATGACGGACACGGAGAAACGGGACGATCGGCCGACGGGAAAATGAACGGAGAATGCTTTGAAGTGCAAACGAGCGATGGACAGAGGACCAGCGCAACAGCGGAGAACGGAGCGCCAGGACGTATACGTGATTTCACTGAACTTTTGATGTTACGGGTACGACTAATTTGATTGTAGATCAAACAATCAACGCAGGATGGGACACACAATATAAAAAGCTGAACATGGAGTTTATGTTTAGTGTGTGATACCAAACTGGACGGAAAGATAGAATTATGTGTCCTGTAATGAATAGAAATATCCTCCCTTATAATGGGATAGAGTGCTTGGCTGCGGATAAATTTCGATTCGGGGATTTACATTAATTCTATAGAGGCATATATAAGGTATTACACATACACATTGGCACCTTGCCGTCTTGACAGACGATAGTTTGTGCTTTAAAAAGGCATAATAACTTTTAACTATGGCGGTAGCGAGTGTGACTGATAAGGCCAATTTGCGCTGTAAATGTCCGTTCACAGTGGGTGCATGTGAACACGTGGTCATTTCCACCATCATGCACCATCTTACGTCTCAAACGCTTGGTGTGTGACTTTTCTGCAATAATTTTCTCCTTTGACTTTATTCCATTTCTGATATTTGCCCTCCATGCAACACGTTCAGCGGCGACTTGCTCCCAATGTGCATTATCAATGCCTGTATCAATCATGTCCCGCTTACACACATCTTTGTATCGTAGTAGAGGCCGACCCTGAGATCTCTTACCCATCTGTAATTCACCAAAAAAAGATATCCTTTGGTATTCTACCATCATCCATCCGCCTAAGATGTCCTATCCATCTAAGGAAATTTGGTGAACTTTAGTGCACTCAGAAATCGTATGTCCTAGCATGGAATAAACTGTCACACAACCTGATCTTTCCAATACTTCAGTATTTGTGATTTTGTCTTGCCACTTAATACCAAGAATTCTTCGCAGACACCGCATATGAAAGCTGTTTAAATTGTTCTCTTGGTGTGAGTAAGTTGTCCAGGTTTCACTGCCATAGAGAAGAGTACTAAGGACACAGGCTTGATAGACAAGGACTTTTGTTTTGGCAGTAAGCTTCCTGTTCTCCCAGACTCTTTTTCTTAACCTGTTCATTAGGACTTGAAGTCTGCGCAGAACAATTCTGGCAAATACTTTTCCAACAATACACAGAAGTGAGATACCCCTATAGTTGTTGCAGTCGCTCCGATCGCCCTTGTTCTTGTACAGTGTTATGATGCTTGAATCTTTGAAATCCTGTGGAACTTGTCCTTCACGCCAGCATAGCTCTATTAGCTGGTGGATCTGTATAGTGAGTGTGTCTTGCCCACTCCTGATAACCTCTATTGGAATCCCATCCTTACCTGGAGCCTTGCCAGATGCAAGTTCATTTATAGCACACTTAACTTCTGTTATGGTGGGAAGTGTGTCCAGGTGGTCAAGAGTTGGTAGAGCCTCTATGGCGTTGAGGGCATTATCCGCTAGTTTGGTCTCACTTGAGTAAAGCTCCAAATAGTGCTCTACCCATCTGTCCATCTGCTGTTTCTTATCAGTGATGACTTCTCCAGTCAAGGTTTTCAATGGTGCACTTCTTTTGATCACTGGACCACAGGCTTTCTTTATTCCTTCATACATGCTTCTTATGTCTCCCTTATCACTTGCGATTTGAATGGACTCACATAACTTGATCCAATAATCATTTGCACACTGCCTGGCAGCCTTTTGCACATCCTTCCTAGCTTGCTTTAGCTCACTCAGAGTGTTACGCGTTGGTCTTTCCTTGTTTCTTAAGAGAGCTTTCTTCTTCTTATCAATCAAGGGGTGCAGAGTCTCGCTGTTGGCCGCAAACCAATCCTGCCTCTTATGATCCACAGTGCCGTAAACCTTTACGGCAATTTTACAAAGAGTTTCCTTAAGTTTATTCCATTTATCATTTACTGTACAATTTTCTGGTGTATCAGTGAAAGCGTCTTCAAGTTGCTGTTGAAACTGAAAGCACTTTTCAGGATCATGAGTGTTAATAATATTAATCCTGGGGCTAGATTTGTGTTTAGCTGTGTAGATTCTCTTTGGTCTCAGTCTAACCCTTGCAACAACCAAAGAATGATCCGTATCACAGTCAGCACTGTGGTAACTACGAGTCAATGATATATGGTTCAGATGTTGTCTCCGTGTGATGATGAAGTCCAGCTGGTGCCAATGGCCGGATCTTGGATGTTTCCATGTGACCTTATGCATCTCTTTTGTTTTAAAAAAAGAGTTTGTAATACATAGGTCATTACTGGTGCAATGCTCCAGCAGCCTTTGCCCATTTTCATTCATGCGACCGATGTTGTATTTTCCAAGGCACACTGGCCATGAACTCGAGTCCTTGCCCACACGAGCATTGAAATCACCGAGCATATAAATGTAGTCGGATTTTTGAACTGCCTTGATCACAGAGTCTAACTCCTCATAGAACAAATCCTTCACATCATCAGAGGAATCGAGTGTCGGTGCATATGCAGTAATAATGGTGGCAAACCCACAAGAGGTTGCCAAGCGCAGGGATAATAGTCTTTCATTTCCTCCTGCTGGAATTTCAATCATTCCCAGTAGCGAATTCTTCACTGCAAAGCCCACACCGTGTTGCCTTTTTTCTGCTTGTCCTTTACCCTTCCAGAAAAAGGTGTAGTTGTTTTCCCTGAGTGACCCTTCCTCAGCGAGGCGAGTCTCCTGCAGGCCAGCAATATCAATGTTAAGACGATTGAGTTCGGCATCAATCACAGCC
Organism: Cepaea hortensis; assembly: GCA_963921405.1. Classification (NCBI taxonomy): domain Eukaryota; kingdom Metazoa; phylum Mollusca; class Gastropoda; order Stylommatophora; family Helicidae; genus Cepaea; species Cepaea hortensis. Next base: position 90,168,386 of record OY992884.1, on the reverse strand, counting down.
GTTTTTCTCACATCATCAATATTGGTCAAGTCAGTGGAAAATCCTGGACACATGGTTCTCACGTTCCAGGTTGCAAGCCGTAGCTTGAGGTTTCTATTTATATTTTTGTTTGTACCTGGTGCATTGGTTTTACAGCCTGCGATTCAGATTTTGTCCTAGCCCCAAGCACCCATTGAAGCAGGCAGGCTGTGGCGGATCAGCACCCAATTGGCTGGGGGATGCCCAGTTTGAGGCGGGCGGTAGCTGATCAGTGACACCTATAGGTGTCTCCCACCGTCAGAGGCAACGCGTGGCGCCCCATGTCTACGCCAACTGACAAGGACTTATAACCCGTAACAGTTGCCTCTCGCTTTGATTCCGAGGCCAGTTAAGACCAGGGATAGAGTTATTGCCTCTCCATAGCACAAAGCCTGGGCTAAAATATAGAGATCATGTGTTGCCCATGCAGCATGATCCCTCTCTCGGCCTGCCTAGTTCACTCCAGAGGAAAGGTAACACCCCTACATCTGGAACAAGACAAGCTGCAGAAGCTGCCGGATCAGCAAAGCAATGCCCTAACTGTCCGCCTGTCGGAGCTTCGATCCTAGACCAGTCGCCAACCAAGGCTTAGAGCCTGGTCTGCCCTGCCATGACAATTTTGTCTTTAGCTTGCATTTCCTCGCACCAGGGTAAGTTTTTAACCCTCCCAATTGCGCTCTTCCGCCCGAAGCCGTTGGCACAATGTGGGGTGTCGGGTTTGGTAAGCGGCGCCCAACGTTCGGCGCTAACAGAAACCAGGTAGTACCGTCTACTGTTATACGGTAGCTCAGTCATATCTGACTAAGACCTGACCACAAAGGTATTAATATATTAGTGTAATAGTAGCATAGGGATATAGGTGTTTGTTATTATTGTGTGAAATTGCATTCGTTTATCTAGTCGTGTAAACTTTAGTGCACTCAGAAATCGTATGTCCGTATGTTTTTCGGAGGCTTTTCAGTATGGCTAGAAAGGGACTATCACATAAGAAAATTATATGAAGCAGACGCATATCACCAGATTACCTATCTTCTCCACAGGTTCAAATCTCCTATTGAAATCATTGAAGAGATGAAGGTTACTACACTTGAGCAAATAAAGTACCTACTTAGAAACAACAAGAACATAGACATGTTTTAATATGAAGAAGTTATAACTTAACGGCAAATACAGAACACTGTATGCTCAAACAAATATACAACTAAAACCCTTAAAAGGAAAAGACGTTAACCTGTGGCAAGCAGGGATACTTAAAACTGCATGCAATTGCACTGTACCGAAACATTAAACTTTGTTAACCATAGACATGGTGTAGAACAGTCATAGTAACTCTAGACAATGTTGGATAGTGGCGGTGTGTATTCAGAGGTGGATTATAATACCGTCCGAACCGGGAAATATATGAACTTCAGTGACTTACCAAATCGGATTATTTTCTGGTGATAAGACATTGAACAATTGTTTTCTTCAAGAATTGGATTAATTCCCGACTCAAGCAGGAGGAGATCATTCATGGTGAGATCACTCCATTTCTGTGTGTGCAGTCCTGTGTTTTGGCTGACAGAAAAGACGAGAAGAACTAATGCACATACGAGATCAACCGTCCTATCTTGCATTCACACTAGCAGACAATACCAACTACATATACACAGTCCATACATACACCAGACATAGTTTTTCTTAATAAATCTGTTATTTATTGTTGAAAGGAACTGTTGTCAGAGTATGTGTTGAGAGAATAACAGAGAGAGTGAAAGAAATAGATATATGGAAGGGAAGACAGAAGGGAGGGGTGTAGACAAAAGTCAGTCAATAATCCCAACAGATAATAAGTTTGAAGATGTGCTTGTTGATTCCAACTCTCTCCCGGGAAAACAAGCGACATAATTGGTGGAGCGAGCGGGGTAGAAAATAATACCCATATGACCTGGGCATAACAGGGCATATACATAGAGGGGTACCTGCATATTGGCACAGGCATAGCGGAGTACCTGCATGTTGGGACATACTGATTGGAATAAATATAAGTATACATTGATGACTTTTAATGGAAGGACGTCCATTGGATATATGGTGCCATTACATTTATGGTGGAAACATTTCATTAACGCTGGTGACTTTACAGTGAGAAAGTTCCAGACAGGGTGAATGTGGATAGGTGGTAAGACACATTACATACCTAGTCACACGGTCACACGTCTACATAAGTCTTTATCCTATATCTCCTCTTGTGGATGAGAGAGTGGTTGTGATTTACTGTGTGGTGTTGTAGAGTTATAATATTAGATAGACATAGATAAATGATATAGGTTCTAGGTAGATTATCTGTTTATAGGAAGGACTTCTTTATTGCTTGAGGTGTCTGTACTCTATTGGCGGACTTACATTCTTAACTATGGCAACTCCTAAAGTAAATACAGCAGAACTAAGGGCCAACGGGGAGGAAATTGGTTTAGCTGGCTCGGAACTAACTGATTACATCCAGGAAAGAGAGCGAGAGATTCGTCAAGCGGAAAGAGAAGATCGAAAGGCCGAGTTGGAAGTGAGAAGAATAGAGGTGGAGACCAAACGAATGGAAATGGAACAAGAGGCCAAGAAACTGGAACAGGAGACCAAACGAATGGAAATGGAACAAGAGGCCAAGAAACTGGAACAGGAGACCAAGCGACTGGAAATGGAACAAGAGGCCAAGAAACTGGAACAGGAGACCAAGCGACTGGAAATGGACCAGGAGACCAAGAAACTGGAAATGGAACAGACTGCCAGGAGACAAGAAATGGAACATGAATACCGCTTGAAAGAGTTAGAACTCAAGACACAAACTAAGGGTGAAATAGATGCAGCAGAAGGAAGTTCATCTTCACCTGGGGCAACCCACATGATTGGGCAGGGTTACCATGCCATGAAGTTTCCCTTGGCGGTCTTTGATGAAAGTAAAGAGAAGATATACCAGTTTTTGGATCGGTTCGAGGCCATGGCAGTCGCTATGGGACTGGATAGAACCCGATGGGCTCTTAAATTATCCCAGGCCTTACGTGGTTCGGGCTACGAGGTCTACACACGCCTACCACCAGGACAGGAAAATCAGTACGAGGAATTAAAAGCCGCTTTGATGAAACATTATGAAGTCACAGCACAAACGTATAGGTAGAAGTTTAGATCGTCTAGAAGAGAGCCGGGAGAACTATTCGCCGCCTACAGTCTGAGGCTGAAATCCTATCTCCAGAAATGGATGGACTTGGCAGAATTCAAGAGAGATTATGAGAGTCTCGAAGAGATGATGGTGGTCGACCAGATGCGAAAGCAAATGTCGAAACCTCTCAGAACCTTCTTGGGAGAACAAGGGGCGGAACGGATTGATGTTGTGAATAAGCTGGCGGAACGATTCGTAGAGGTACATGGGGAGGCTGCGGAACTCAGTATTCAAACCAAAGGTCAGGAGAAACAAGAGAAAAAGAAACCTAAGAACTGGGAAGAAGAAAAAGTGGAACCTTATATAAAGCACAGAGGAGAGTTCAGAGAAGGTGAAGGAAGGAAACCAGAGCACCTCGAATTCTTCAGCGAAACGACAGTGGTCGGAGAAGTGGTGTTCATTCTGCAAAGTGCCATCTCATAACACGAAGGACTGCAGATCGAAACCTAAAAGTTCTTACTTCGCAGCATGCAAAGTGATTCCTACAACGGTGATCACAGACAAGGCTGAGTTCGGAGAAGGAGATAGGAACAAAAAGGACACCCGGAAACCTAGGAAGGGAACATGGTGCACACACTGCCGGTCGAAAACACATAATACTGTGGACTGCAGACGCAAGGCAGAAGACGCCAATTGCATAACCAACCTCGAGGAATCAAAAGAGGAAGGCAAGGAAACGGTCAAGGAGATGAAAGACACTCAGGACCAAGAGAGACCACCTGTGGTCGAACTGATTGAAGTCAATGGCCAGCAGGTTGCTTGTCTCTACGATACAGGTTTGGATGGGGAAGCGGTGGTGGACGCCAGCTTGGTAAGCCCAGACCAACGTACAGGGGAGACCATAGAAATACAGCCGGCAATGAGGAGTGCTGTTACCATGACGCTGCCAATCGCCAAGGTGGAGATTAAATCCAGGTACGTCACGGGCATTATTCCAGCTGCTGTATTATCTGACTCCTTATTTCCCATGATCATTGGCACGAAATATGTCTTTTTGGGAATGCCCAACCAGCCAGCCCACAAAGGAACAGTAGTCAGTGGATCTCACGGGAAGGAAAAAGAGGCAGAGACACTATGCGACAACTCAGGGATAGGAGAATTGCATACTGCCCAGAAGAAGGATACTACGTTGTGTCCTTGCTACAGGAAGCTGCAAAGAAGTGCTGAGCCACCAGAACGGGGACAGTACTTTTTGAAGAATCGACAACTCTATCGGAGAGCTGGGAGGGGAGATAACCTGCACGAGCAGTGGGTGGTTCCAGAGACCCACCGTCCTCACATTCTTCAGAGTGGACACATCATAGGCGAGAATCGACATATGGGTGTCCGAGAGACCTTGCAGCAAATTTCCGGCCATTATTGCTGGCCAGGAATGACCGGAGATGTACGCCGGTGGTTGAAGTCTTGTTCGGAGTGCCAGAACGCACCACCCAACAAGCGGACTAAGAGTAAAATAGCTCTTAAAGTGGAAGACAAAGTGGAAGTGTGGGGTCCAGCAGAGACCAATATACTCCAAGTAGGATGGAAAGGACCTTATCCTGTGGAAAAGGTTGTGTCCAAGAACATCTACAAAATAAGGATCGGGGAAGAGCAGAAAAATCTCCCTAGACATCTCATTAGGAAATATGAGGAGAGATCCGGGAGCAAAGCTTCGCACTTTATGGTGATGGCAGCCATTGGGACAAAAGTTACCAGTCCAGACGAAGACCAGAGATCGCGAGTACAACATAGGAGAGCCTATGGGAAAGTACGTGATAGGTCAGATTTACCCAACGACAGGAGGAGGGAAATCACAAGTCAGGGAAAGGACAAGAGTGAAAGTTTCACCAGTAACCAAGTTCAAAAGGGGTGGGTAACGTCGGGAAAGGCGAGAAATACCCAGGACCCCAACCGAAGATTGGCTGACCAGATACAATATAGCCCAAGATGGTCCTGGAAGCAAAAGTCCAGGAGATTTGGGAAAGACGACTCGGTCCAACGAGGACGAGGTGGAACATCCCCAGAGGCAAAGCCGGGGGAAACCAAGAGGACATGGAAGCAGTGTTACAATCAGGATGGGACAATCCGTCTGTATTGTGAGCCATCGCTTACGCCAGTGGAAAGGAGGTCGACTGAACGTACAGGGGCGATGAGCCAACACTAGTTTCAGTCATGAGTAGTATGGTAGGGTGCATATGAGGTCGCCTACTGGATGAGGTGTTGATCCATGTGAGGATCCAATCATATCATCAACACGTGATGTTAATAGCTACTTCGCAGAAGCTCAACGCACGGTGGATGTGATGGACGTTGTTGTTGCAACAGGACTTCACAGTGGAATACATTTCTGGTAAGGAGAATGTAGGAGCGGATTTCTTATCTAGACATCCAACTCCAGAGGAAGAGGAATAAGTTGGAGGATCAGAGGAATCAAAACTACAGGGATGAAAAGTCGACGCGGTCAACTCTCTTAAGAGTTTTCCTATGTCACGGAAAAAACTGCAGTTTAGTGATTCCTTGATAATTTACATATCAAAATGCAAGGAAGGAGAAGGGTTAACAATTGTGTACTTCATTCTGCGAGGAGGAATAAAATTCACGATCATTGACCGACACAGATATGAAAATAGGATACAGGTGTTCGTAAAGTTCATTGCTTGACGATATGACGGACACGGAGAAACGGGACGATCGGCCGACGGGAAAATGAACGGAGAATGCTTTGAAGTGCAAACGAGCGATGGACAGAGGACCAGCGCAACAGCGGAGAACGGAGCGCCAGGACGTATACGTGATTTCACTGAACTTTTGATGTTACGGGTACGACTAATTTGATTGTAGATCAAACAATCAACGCAGGATGGGACACACAATATAAAAAGCTGAACATGGAGTTTATGTTTAGTGTGTGATACCAAACTGGACGGAAAGATAGAATTATGTGTCCTGTAATGAATAGAAATATCCTCCCTTATAATGGGATAGAGTGCTTGGCTGCGGATAAATTTCGATTCGGGGATTTACATTAATTCTGTAGAGGCATATATAAGGTATTAATATATTAGTGTAATAGTAGCATAGGGATATAGGTGTTTGTTATTAATGTGTGAAATTGCATTCGTTTATCTAGTCGTGTAAACTTTAGTGCACTCATAAATCGTATGTCCGTATGTTTTTCGGAGGCTTTTCAGTATGGCTAGAAAGGGACTATCACATAAGAAAATTATATGAAGCAGACGCATATCACCAGATTACCTATCTTCTCCACAGGTTCAAATCTCCTATTGAAATCATTGAAGAGATGAAGGTTACTACACTTGAGCAAATAAAGTACCTACTTAGAAACAACAAGAACATAGACATGTTTTAATATGAAGAAGTTATAACTTAACGGCAAATACAGAACAATGTATGCTCAAACAAATATACAACTAAAACCCTTAAAAGGAAAAGACGTTAACCTGTGGCAAGCAGGGATACTTAAAACTGCATGCAATTGCACTGTACCGAAACATTAAACTTTGTTAACCATAGACATGGTGTAGAACAGTCATAGTAACTCTAGACAATGTTGGATAGTGGCGGTGTGTATTCAGAGGTGGATTATAATACCGTCCGAACCGGGAAATATATGAACTTCAGTGACTTACCAAATCGGATTATTTTCTGGTGATAAGACATTGAACAATTGTTTTCTTCAAGAATTGGATTAATTCCCGACTCAAGCAGGAGGAGATCATTCATGGTGAGATCACTCCATTTCTGTGTGTGCATTCCTGTGTTTTGGCTGACAGAAAAGACGAGAAGAACTAATGCACATACGAGATCAACCGTCCTATCTTGCATTCACACTAGCAGACAATACCAACTACATATACACAGTCCATACATACACCAGACATAGTTTTTCTTAATAAATCTGTTATTTATTGTTGAAAGGAACTGTTGTCAGAGTATGTGTTGAGAGAATAACAGAGAGAGTGAAAGAAATAGATATATGGAAGGGAAGACAGAAGGGAGGGGTGTAGACAAAAGTCAGTCAATAATCCCAACAGATAATAAGTTTGAAGATGTGCTTGTTGATTCCAACTCTCTCCCGGGAAAACAAGCGACAGATACTCACACAAACCTCAGGTCGGGTATGACATCACATTGATGTTGGACAACAGGATGTCTTCATCCAACTACAGGAGTTCACAGCCAGCGAACACAAGCAAGTTACCACTGTATCTATCATTTCTTGTAGTTCCTATTGAAGGTTGCTATCAAGACAGTGTCATCAGCACAATGTAAGTTAGTTATATTATGTCCACAAACCAGGATTCCTGACATATTTCATGTAGATCTCAGTATATATTTACCGTGGGGCCTGAGTGATCTCGAGGTATAGTGTCTGCCTCGAGTGCTCGGGGTCCCGGGTTCAAGCCCTGGTGAGGACTGAGACTTTTTCACGTGGACTTCTAGTAACAAAATTTCTCCTGCTCTCTTGGTAATGAGATCGGACGCCCATATGTATTGTTGCGCACGTAATATATCCCTTGGCAGTTAGAAATCGAAAGAAGATAGCCTAACGGCGCTGCCCGGGCAAAATTTCGAGTTAAAAATCTACCGAAAGTATTTTCAGGATCCTCGACGGTGCTGTGGAGTTCGTGCACTGAGCTGAGATTCTCTGGACTCAGACTTGAGTTAGGAGTAGGTGAAACCTATGTGCCGTGATGTTGATGCGTAGACTAAACTAACTAACCATATACTTACCGTACAATGAGAACAAATCAGTTGACATTACACTGAAATGTTCATAACAGGTTGTTGATTTTTCTGCAAAACCAACCGTCCATCTATTAACTATATCGTCTCGTCCCATTATTTGAGCACCATTCTTGGATTTTAAACAGCCAGTGGTATTTCGTGTTTCCTACATGATATTGTATTTATTTGTTAATTCTGTATATGGAACGTGGCTCTGGTAGATTTTAATATAGGAAAGAAATGTAGTAGTAAAGTAATAAGGGATGGATACTAGGTGAGTCAATGCAAAGACGGAAATTGTAGAGTACTACTTGACCATTTAATTTCTGAAAGAAATAAATGTCTTAAATGGGGGAGGCGTGTAATATAATAAAAACGTCCCTACCCTTTCCTAAGCATTGACTCCCTTAAAAATAAACAACCCCTTACAATTACTGTTTAAGTAACTTACTTAATGTAGGAGAAAATAAAACAGCGATAGACTGACGTGGCGCAGCTAAATTTAATTTGGCTTATTTTCTCTTCCGGACCTGGCCAATCCTGGCGAGGGGGAAAACAAAGACTGAAGCGGCCATTTCTAGTCAAGAGAACACACAAGAAAGTCGACCTTTCCCTTCGGGGAGAAGGTATTTTGCCTTAGAAATATATCAGTCTCTGCAACTATTGGTATGTTATATCTATATTATTAAAATGTATTCATGTATTTTTATAAAGTACATATACCAGTGTGTTAATTAAGAATTAATTAGAATGATAATTCAACAGTTCTTGTAAGCTAGAGTCTGATTTTATTTTTACCAATGAAGCACATGTTCTGCCACGCTGTAATTTTTCCTATGTTTTACAATTTCTAATCCTTATGTTAATATCTTGTATAGGCATTATGAACTTATCACTAGTAGTGCTTATAACCTAGAAATATTATGTGTACTGTAGTACACATAGAGTATCAACTCTCATGTCAGAAAGTCTTCTCAATTTAGGAACAGACTTCTGATTCATACTTCAAAGAAGAAAACTAGTTTCTGCCAATTTCATAGTCCTATGAACAATACCTTCTATGCAATGGAACTATATATCCCTATCAATGCTTAGAAATCTGCAAATAATCTATGTACTGTAAGAGAGTGGACTTTCAAGAAACATTTTCTCAATGAAGAAGCAGACTCTTGATTTCATACTTCACAAGTAGAGAACTGGTGTCTGCCACTGTCAAATATCCTATGTAGTGTAAATTCACTGGTAAGGATGTCTCTGAACTTGTTTTATCCATGCGGGGACATACAAATGATTACGCGTATTCCTGACTCTTAGTCAGGGGATAAAATACTTCGCCACATCATAATCTGTAACTTGGAACTATAGTGTTAAATTTTAGTACCATCCTTTTGTTAACAGATTAGTAACCACTCCATATGAGGGTGAACATATAATAATTTCATAAAATAGTGTTAGGGACATGCCATGTTTGAATATAAAATCATGAACAATTAAAGTAAACGCGTGATGTAAATGCATGTTCGGATACCTTCAATCCACATCACCTCACTTTAGTAGGAACAGAAGCGAAGATTGATGTGAATAAATTGCTTGAATAATAGCATTCCTTGACAAAATATATCACAGCGACTACTATCCTCATCTGCTGTACGCAGTGGGGGAAAACAATGTATGTTTTAGTTATGGATTAACCCCTGAGAAAATCCAAAAACAAAGGCTCCCTGCATCAGCATTATGATTAATTATTATGTAGGATTATCATGTACTTGATATCAGAAAAATGGACATGTATGTTTTTTTTCTGGTATGAGAATTTTCCCTGTTCTGATTGTTACTTTTTACTGTGGGAATATACATTTTAATGTTGCACCTTGAGATTAGAGGATGTTGATGTAAGAATCCATGTGTATGTCAGTACTTAAGCCAATGTTGAATACTCTTGACCTAAGGATGATTATAGTGCCGAAAGGAAGACGCGGCATTAGAAACCACAGGGATTCTGTATAGGCTATTCTCTTCAAGTAATGAGAGAGACAATATCAACATATTGGATGGACAGAATGACTTCACTCATCTAATAGTCCCAGTAACAACAGAACATAAAATAAAGTGAGAAAATACCTTACTCTCTATTAAGAGTCAGAATGGCTCTACTCAGCAATGAGGGACAGTGGAACGTGGACACCCACTCCTTTCCCCTTCTCCCCTTGTTGTTTTGTATTTTTGTTTGTAACTGTCTTGTGAAAGTTAACACATCACAGTGTTGTATTCTTTGTCATCCCTTTTCTATAGAAGAGAAGCAGGTGGTGGTTGAATGTGGTGGGACTATATCACTACACCTGGATCCTGGGTCAACAGCCAGAAAGTGAATGTCCTAACCATAGTCTGCATCTAGAAATACCCATGGACTGCTGCGCTCAATAGCTCCATAGCGAGCAACAGATAAATTTGAAGACAACTGATTGGGTGAGTGATTAAGTCCTATTTTAGTAGGAATATCCAGGATGGACTTCAAGATCTAATAATCTACAAAGATGAAGATCAACAGAGTAACTGACAACAGTGTATCGTCTGCTTTACGTCTGAGAAGTATCACCTATAAGCCTTATCACTCAGCAAAATCAGTGAAACTATGGGACAATCCTACAAGTTACTAAAACTAGCAACAGTGAAAGCCCCTCAACTGTTGGTTGGATTACCAAGTTAATATCCACAATGGATAAGTCTTCGAAAGAACATCTCACAGCTGCAACAGTCAAACATAAGGTTCCAGCCATGCAACACCAAGTTCTAGCTTTGAAACCAACCAAATGGGAGAAGACACTGAACCACATAAGCCAATACAACCAAGGTACAAACTTAATATCATCTGAAACATAACTACGAACCCAGATTACCTCAAGGTTCCAAACCCTGAACACCATCAGATAAAAGACAGTATAAAAGCAGCTAAATGTCTCTACATCTGCAACAAGAGGAATCATCAACTTGTTTGCAAACCTGTTACTGTGCTGGATTTATTCATCTTTGGATATATGTAGGTATAGATCAATTGTGGCCCTGGTCACAGATACTACCATGAGATGCCTCTCAGTCATATAAAGTTCTACACTGGACTAGATAACAACGACTAACTCTTTGCTTGTCCAATGTCAACTCAAATGCCATGGGTTATAGACTCGCGACTTGGTGGGTGTAAAATCTTTGTTGAACTACTTGGGATTCTGATATTAAAAGCAGAGCAGCTGAATGGACTTCTACTTGGCACCATGTATGGTTAGATGGTAATGTACCTTCTGCAGAGCTTAAGTGGAAATTCCGGAAAGTTAGACCAACCTGAGGCCCCAAATTTCAAAAAAAAAAAAAAAGACACCGAGCCTACTGCAACAGAGTACTCGAATATTCTAGCCCGCGGAGGGATTTGTGATTGTGTGTAATTTCTATTATAAAGTATGATTTGCACCAGCCAATTACCAGTGACTAAATAGTAAGAACATAACTGAGTGCATTAATTCGGTACCCAGATAATGGGAAAAGGATCTAATCGACAGCAAAGATGAACTCTTAACCGCACACCAGAAGATAAATGACTATTAATTAGTTTAATTAGTAATACAAAATGCTGTTTATGTGTTGTTGTTTTTTTTCTGAAGGTAACAGGTCAGTAGTTTTTTTCCAATGGTATATATGTATAATATTTTGGCATCAACTCATTATTTTTAACAATGAGTAAATTGTAAAAGGTGTCAGAAACCAATGTTTATATATTGGGTTCTAGGTACTTGGATCATTATTTGCCTTAACTATGAGGGAAAATGAAAGTAGACCCAATTTGTGGTTGTTGTGTTGTTTGTAATAACCTTGTGTGTGTGTTTTTTTTTTTTTTTTTTTTTTTTTTTTTTTGGGGGGGGGGGGGGGGGGGGGGGTCACTGGGTACTATGTTGTAATACTGCACATCATTCCCATGTCTATCTGAAAATGCATAGTGTTTATTACACCTATATATATGTAACTACAGATCTTGAGTTAATTCCGGAACTGTTTGTCCAAAAGTGTTGTGTACATCAAGTAAATGTGTTGTCCAACAAGTGGTTGTTTATATGTTGTGAACAATCAATATCCTTCTAGCACTATAGAAAATTTAAAGGGTGATGAAGTGGGAAGGGAAACCTACACACAGATGCCATTGTTTCAATGATTGAACTCTTTTCTTCTGGGATTTGTGGTAAATATCCCTGATCACCCTGCATTCTAACCAGTGACCAGAGAATCAATAAAACCCCCTAGACATTTTAACGAATTATTCTCAGGAATTAAAATCCACATCCCACAGTTGGATTAATTCTCGCAACATATCCCGTTGTTTATCGATAGCCTGTATTATCTCCTTGACGTTATATCTGTTCTTTACAGTAATAATTTACCTTTCTCTAATTTCTTTTCCTGCTTTAAGTAATGTTAAAACTGATTTGATGTTCTTTAGGTTTTCCTTCACAGTTTTAATTCTTAACCTCATCTTTCCTATAACTTGCTCTTGGTCGATATGTCCGTCTGCCATTGGACTAGTGTTTGCTCTTACTACACTGCTTCTGGATCCCTTTCAAAACAGCACGTAGTAAGTTTGATTGCGAATATTATCGCCAGAGTTTGCCATGTTTATAGTCGCTGCGGGTGATGATTGAAACAGGTGTTACCTATTATCAATCATTTAACGATATTCTACCCATGCAATTAAGTTGTCACCTCTCTCACTCCTATCGCCAAGGCCATAGTCACCAGTCACGCCACTCAACTTTTCGTTCCCTACATTGTTATTCTAATTAGCCTAGACTGGATACCAAGAAATATTTTCAGTAATACAAGTGGCCAGTCTGAAACTGGCAACATGAAGATTGGACTATAGAAATGTTGACGCCTTATTGTGTAGAATGGGGTCATTAATATTTATATTGTATATAGGGCCACCATGAGGCCACGGCGTGTAATGCTATCTACAAGTTTTGTAAACAGAGCAGTACACATCTCACTACATTGTAGAAATCAAAGCGCTCTCTCAGTCATAGAAGTGTACACATCAGTATACGTTTCAGACATGAAGTATTTTTTTTTTTTTTTTAGCATATCCTTTACAGGACTTAGCTGTCAACACCAGCATCTTTCAGCTGTATGTTGATCTCTTGGCAAGATTACGCTCAGTAGTTTGCCATTGCTTTCTGAGCGGCCGGCTAACATACCCCGCAAGTCACCAATGCGATTCGAACCACTGCTGATTTGAACCGTCATCACGTTAACCGACGAGAGTATACGAGATTACGGAGAAAAGTCATAACCTCTAAGCCACGAAGCCGGCTACATGAAGTATACAGACCGGTTATCCTCGCAGCTTTGGGTTATTATTTGAAGATGGAATACTTCACACTCCAAGTGTAGAATCTGTCGTGGGACTAACTTACATGATATTAGTGTATAAAACAGCATGAGGAGCAGCTGGAGTGTAGAGGCTAGACGCTTCCCTGACATCGCAGTAGTTATATGTTGGAATTCGCATTGAGGCGGGTTTTTAAAATTAAAAACAAACACACACAGGCGCACAAGCAAACGTTTCACTCGAACACATACACAAACGCACGCACGCGCACACACACACACACACACACACACACACACACACACACATATTGTCGTGACCTTCTGGATCTGGTTTCGATCTGCTTTAACAGGTATGATGATGGTGATAAATATGAGGTGGCATGACCAGACTTCAACAATACATATGGACACAAGTGGTACATCTGACTCATACACAGCCGTTTTGTTTGTCTTGCATGAGTGTTGTATGTTTGGTACTGTAGATGGTGCTGCCAAACACAACGCGTCTGATCCCATTGTTTATGGTTGTGAAAGTCTGGCATGGGAGGGGGAGGGGGAGGATGGTCTAGAACTGTGCACATATAATTATGTTTGTACTGACAATAGTACTTCTACCAGAGTTAGTGGTATTGTATTTGTACCGATATAACATCTGTTATTTGTTCTTCTTCTTCTTCTTTCGTTCGCCTGAAATATGTTTATAACTGCAATGTTGTCTCTTGTATGAATCTAACAGTCTTTTTTTTTTAGTTCATTCAGCGGTCCATAGAGTTGATACGTCCATGCGTTTTTCTGTGCCTGGTTTGGTTGACACGGAAAGACTATTCAGTACAGTATTAATGTGATTGTCTGATTTTAAGCCAGATGGAAAGTCCGCCTTATTTTTTTCCATTTGCCTAAGCCCATTATGGTAGGTCTTTGGAAGTTACATGTTCCCCCATCCCTTTACTAGACATCATTTTTAAAACGACCCGTTTTTTCAGTTGTAGGACAACGCAGTCTTTTTTTTTAAACAATTATTTGTTCACAACAGTGTACATTGTGTATTTTCCTTTACATTTGATAATGCAACAAATTCATTGCTAATACATATTCATAGTGCAGTGATGTCGGTTACTCAACATATTCATACACACATAATAATACCATTACATTTATGGTAAGGTGCAATTACTTACACATTACTTGATGATGAGGATGATGATGATGATGATGATGATGATGATGATGATTATGAAGTAATTATCTGATCTCATGCACACTAAAATTTATCAGTATAAATTATTTTATACTCCAAGTGACCACATGCACACTTAATTTTATTTAAACACGTTTAAACGTATCATTGAATGGATCTTACAGTAAACATTGCACGAAGCGTTCTATTTGACAAAGGTCGCAGTCATCCCCATAGCATTGTACTATTCCATGTTTTCCCACATTGCATAGTGATAGGGTCACAACTATTTAGTAAAGTTTCTTCATTATTAGATAAGGGTATAATTAATTGCAGCGCATTTTGTAAACTTAATGCGATTATGCTGACTCCATGGAACATACATATATTATTGTTTTGCTTGATTGCTTATGTTCGCTGGCTGTGAACTCCAGCATGAAGTCCTGTATGACGGATGAAGACATCCTGTTGTCCAACATCAGTGTGATGTTATACAGGACGTGAGGTTTGCGTGAGTATCCGTTGTCCCATGTCTGGCTTATTGGTGTGCAGACTGGTGGTTCCTCGCCGTGCAGGCAGATACTCTCCGACTTCGGAAGCATCAGCGATCCTACTACGTTAGCCAGGACCCCGAAGGGACCTGTTGCCCAGGTCGCACGGCGAGGACGTGTTAGTAGGTCTTGGTTAGTATAGAATAGAACCTGGCCCTGTTGCCTTGAAAACACCCCTGCGTCCCAAACATATTATACACATGGTTTAATTGCGACAATGTTTATGCACAGCTGAATGAGATATAATAAATTAAAAAAGAGCAATTGGAGTAATTTAAATAGTGTTACTTTTCTTGGCGATTTATTTATCTCCAGCTTAGTTTACAAGGGGAAACAAGAAAAATTTAATTTATGACCTACCGATTTTCAAGGGGTATAATAATTATGATAACTTTATATTTTAATGTTTCCTTCATTCTCGTATAAATTTTAGTGTTACAATTATCCTTTATTAGCAAGTATAACTTGTATCAGTTGCTGTTATTAGTGCATTACATTTCTTTATTGAGCTGGCGGTTTAGAAAGTAAAATTTAATGAACCACGTTAGCATGACATAATGTGTATGTGCTGGCTTATAAAATAACCACGTGAGATTCTTCTTCTTCTTCTTCTTCTTCTTCGTTCATCCGGAGTTTTTTTCGGGTGTGATTGCGTTGTGCCTGTTTACAGCAGAGCTGCGTTCTTGCACCGTTAGGCCGACACATCCGACTTCTGCGGGCATTTGTTGACCGGGTTAACCTTCCCGGGACCACGTGAGTTTGTGATTGTTCAGCCTTCTGGGGAAACCCGGTTGGTTAGTGGGCAGAATACCCATGGTATGTGGTGACCTCGCCGGTCACATTGTCCTTTTGTGTGGTCAAGGTCCTCGCAGCCTCAGACAATGGCCTGTCTGAGTTAGAAAGCTTAGGGTCGCGCGAGGCTCCTCCCTTAACACATACATGGTTCGAGGGTACCTGTCTAGGGAGGAGGGGCAGGGATGGACGCCTGAGCACTATAAGGAAATAAACCGTCCATCCAGAGCTGAGGTGGCCTCTAGTGTTTACACTAGCCCTGGTTCACTGCTGTGATAGCTGTCGCACGCCAACCTGATAAGTATGGCTTACTTAGTAAGCTTTGAGCTCAGAGCGTGGGCGACACTATCCCTTTTGTTATTTTCTTTAACTCAAACTGTAATAATGAGATCATATAATATTTTTTTGCACTAATTTATAGTATTTAACATACTCGAATTCTAATCACAGCTGGTGTCGAACTTAAGAAACAAAACTTAAAAAAAAAAAAAAAAAACAGAGCGCAGACACCAAGCACATTTGTCACTCGAATAAACACACACGCGCGCGCGCACGAGCATATACACACATACATACACATTCACGCGCACACACACACACACACACACATTGTTGTAACCATCACTGGCTTGCTTCGATAAGTTAACATGTATGACGGTGATGGATATAAGCTGACACAGCAGAACTTCAGGAATACATATAATCATTTTATTTCTATATTATACAAAGTAGCCGGCTGTCTGGCCGAGGGGTTAGCAGCTTTCTCCGTTAATCTCGAATACTCTCGTAGTCAACGTGAGCGGAGAAGTGGTTAGAGTCACGCTAGTGACTTATGAGAGTATGCAGCCGGTCGCGCAGAATGCAATGGCAAACTACTGAGCGTAATCTTGCCAAGAAATCAACATGCAGGTGAAAGATGCTGATGTTGACAGAGATGTCCTGTAAAGGATATGCAAAAAAAAAAAAAACATTATACAAAGTTAGCCAGGCAATATTGCTGAGGCTTCATAGCTGGCGGCACTCACTCATACACGTCTCAGACACTGGTGGTCTCCGATGCTCCTTTGTGATCTTGCTACATTTATTACACAACCATTAGCAATCTGATAACAGTTCCGTCATGTGGAATTAAATGCAAGTGTCTTTCTCTCTCATTGTTATCTAGAAGACGTATGTTTCCTATAATGCAGAGACGACACTGCAATTGCGTCATTTGTCCAAAGCAAACAGCTCTCGAGGACACTTTTTACACGCGTCGAGGAAAGCTGTCTCCGAAGAGTACACTAGTCTCCTTGTAATGTTTATTAGGTTTATTTTTATTTCGTCAATTCATTGACATATGTCTACAATCTTAATCGTTTGCTGTACTCACAACGTAAAATTAGACATGTTTGTCGATAGATACCACGCACATGCATGTTCCCTTACATAACCTAACACCCAGGTCCTGAACTATGTGTTGAGATGTGGAACAACATATTGCCGTGTTTAAGTAGTGACTTGGGGTGAATATGCAGACATTAACTTTTAATCTTTTGTTGTCTTAAATAGGCCCTCAGACCTGAATCGCTCCCTGTCTGCCATGTCACTTTGTATGTCTTATATTACTAATGCTTTCATTGAACTCTGACCCAATATTATTTGTCACCACAATGTATGCATCTGTCGGTCATACATTTGCAATGGATTACCTAAGAGAGTTTCACCGACATGTAGAGTGGTTTTTAATAATCCTTTTTAATAATCAAGACATCACGTCTGTATTCTATCTCTCCCATCACTTCATCTCTCTCTCTTCTCTCTCTCTCTCTCTCTCTCTCTCTCTCTCTCTCTCTCTCTCTCTCTCTCTCTCTCCTCTCTCTGTTGATCTAACTATGTCTGTCTATCTGTGTAGTTGTCTCTGCAGTGAGACAGTGTCATGGATGCAGTGGGACAGTTTCATGGATGCAGTGAGACGGTGTCATGGATGCAGTGAGATGGTGTCATGGATGCAGTGAGATGGTGTCATGGATGCAGTGAGACGGTGTCATGGATGCAGTGAGCTGGTGTCATGGATGCATTGGGACGGTGTTATGGATACAGTGAGACGATGCTATGGATGCAGTACGACGGTATCATGGATGCAGTGAGACGGTGTCATGGATGCAATGAGACGATGTCATGGGTATAGTGAGATAGTGTCATGGATGCAGTGAGACGATGCCATGGATGCAGTGGGATGGTGTCATGGATGCAGTGGGATGGTGTCATTGATGCAGCGAGACGGTGTCATGTATGCAGCGAGACAGTGTCATGGATGCTGTGAGACAGTGTCATGGATGCAGTGAGTCGGTGTCATGGATGCAATGAGATGGTGTCATGGATGTAGTGAGATGGTGTCATGGATGCAGTGAGACGATGCAATGGATGCAGTGGATGGTGTCATGGATGCCGTGAAACTGTGTCATGTATGCAGATAGACGGTGTCATGGATGCAGCGAGACAGTGTCGTGGATGCTGTGAGACGGTATCATGGATGTAGTGAGATGGTGTCGTTGATGCAGTGAGAGGGTGTTATGGATGCAGTGAGAGGTGTCATGGATGCAGCGAGACGGTGTCATGGATGCTGTGAGACGGTGTCATGGATGCAGTGAGACGGTGTCATGGATATAGTGAGATGGTGTCATGGATGTAGGTAGATTGTGTCGTGGATGCAGTGATAAGGTGTCATGGATGTAGTGAGATGGTGTCATGGATGTAGTGAGATGGTGTCATGGATGAAGTGAGAGGGTGTTATGGATGCAGTGAGAGGTGTCATGGATACAGTGAGATGGTGCCATGGATGCAGAGAGACGGTGTCATGGATGCAACGAGACAGTGTCATGGATGCTGTGAGACGGTGTCATGGATGCAGTGAGACGGTATCATGGATGTAGTGAGATGGTGTCATGGATGTAGTGAGATGGTGTCGTGGATGCAGTGAGAGGGTGTTATGGATGCAGTGAGAGATTTCATGGATGTAGTGAGATGGTGTCATGGATACAGTGAGTTGTTGTCATGTATACGGTGAGACGGCGTCATGGAGTAATATTATCACCAGAGCTAATGCATAATACAAACGACAGAGGCATGTGGAAAGACATAAACGCTTACACCAATTAGCAGAACAGCATGATGATGGTGATGATGCTTCATGTTTGGTTCTAAAGTCCAATATGGTATTAATGCGCTCATGTTTACTCACAATGATGGGCTACCTACGCTAGTATTGCCCACCGTGTCATGCCGAATAAATTATTTAACCTTAGTCGTGTCTTAAGTTTCTTTCACAATGGTATTATTATTATTATTATTATTATTATTATTATTATTATTATTATTATTATTATTATTATTATTATTGACATATGCCTGGGTCATTGACATTGAGGTGAGTGACCTGTAGCGGGGCTATGAGAAAAACAACCAGCCCTGAGAAATAATGGTGAGGGTAGATGGAGAATCCCAGGATGGATGGGGAGAGAGACAGTTTATTTTTGTGTGTGAAGTCAGGGAACTGGGGAGGTGAGTTGCGGCTGAGACCGACTGAGGGTCGGTTCGTGTGTTTTGGAACCGTGGATATTGACCGGCTGAGGGTCGATTCGCTTTGGACAGTTGAGTGTCAGGACCAGAGAAGTATAGGTCCGTGGTCTGCAAGTGAATGATAGGGGAGTTAGTGATAGAACTCTGCCCTTTGGGTTTTCAGTGATATGAATTCTGAGACGAAGGATTAAAGACTGAGCCAGTTTATCAGCAGACATAGTGTATTGAAGCCTATCCCTAGAGAGGGTAAGATAGTTAGCAGAGGCTTCGACCCAGTGGGGGGGGGGGGGTTGTATTGTGTGAGGTCCAGCCGTGGATAGTAGCTGGATAATTGTAGGCCTAGACCCAGTGTGTGGATTGAATTGTGAGAGTTCCAGCCGTGGATAGGAGATGGATAACTGTCTTGTGAATTTGAGATTAAGCAGGCCTTGAGAAGGCAGTGATGTGTGCGTATTAAGTTGTGAGGAGAATATATATATAATCTGTGGATTATATTGTTTTCTGGATATAGAATTATGTTCCGTTTGTCCGTGTTCTTTCTCCATTAAAGGATTATGTGCGCCAACTCAATCTTGTTTCCTAACTGGTGGATGTGTACTGCGGGGTTGAGTTGTATTGTGAGACAGGTGGCTAGCTCAACTTATTCTCCAATGTGACATACAAGGAACATTGAAACCTAGACAACGACCATCTCACTCAGTTATTATAAAGAAAATCGTGAGAATTATTATTATTATTATTATTATTATTATTATTATTATTATTATTATTATTATTAATGTAGTTATTGTGTATGCATGTATCCATAATTGGTTTTCCCCTATGTAATACGGAAGTCTCATTTTGGCCATTTTCCATTAATAAATACGGCACGAGTGGGTATCTCTGTAAGTGTGGTCACCATGCAAACTCGCGGTTCACGTGTCTGCCACTATTCCCCCTCCCCCCTGTCATCACAATCAGAAGTGAGCAGCATATATGTTGGGTCCAATCAGGATTGTTTGCTGACAGCGTGTCTGTGCACAAGTAGAGCACTCGCAGTCAACATTCTCACAAGACACCCATCATCAATACACGGCTTCTGAGGTAAGTATAAAGTTTGTCTGTGTGCCCAGTAGTATAATTCTCTCAGTATGTCCGTGAATCAAGTAAGTGTAGTTCTTTCATCAAGCGTGTCTGTACAGCAAGTATAGTTCTCAGAGTATGTTACGACTCCAGTAAGTATAGATCTGTCATCATATCCATGTATCCAGTAAATATAAATCAGTAATCACGTCCGTGTCTTCAGTAAGTATAGACATGACACCTTGTCCGTGTCACTAGTAAGTATAGATCTACCATCATGTCCATGTCTCCAGAAAGTATAAATTTGTCATCGCGTCCGTGTCTCCAATAAGTATAGATCTGTCATCTTATCTATCTCTCCAGTAACTATAGATCTGTCACCATGTCTATGTCTCCAGTAAGTATAGATCTGTCATCATATACATTTCAACAGTAAGTATAGATCTGTAATCATGTTCATGTCTTCAGTAAGTATGGATCTGTCATCATATACATTTCAACAGTAAGTATAGATCTGTCATCATATCCATATCAACGGTCTCCAGCATGGCGGTTAGGCATTGCACAGTTGGGGCCTGTGGCGTGTTTATGCTTGTGGCTATGGTTTACAATCGCATTCTCCTCATGTTGGATTGGTAGTACATGGTTCCGTGGCTCTGCTACTGAGTGAGTGCGTGGGCGACACCGTGAGCTGTGAAATTCGCGTTGATTGCTATTACATCTGTCCTGTACAGTGAACTGCATGTTCAGAACAATGGCTACCGGCGATTGCTGTATTGACTGTTTTGCCCTTTCGGTTCACGGGTGCATTTTTTTTAGTATTCCGGGAATCGGCGCTGAAGCTGTGGAGTTCGTGCTTCATGCGACACTTTCGGCGGATCTCCCTGCGGTAAAAGACCGAGCCATGTGAGAAAACCCGGGTCAATGAGGATTTTCTGGTGACTGCCGAGTCCATCGACGATGAACTGTGGCGAGTGTGCATGAATTTTGTGTTGGCATTCTGACTGCGGCATTGTGCACAGTGTACCTGTGCGGGCTTATTGGATTGCCAAGACTTCTATCTATTCCACTTTTCAAATTGGACAGTGGGGAGCATTTTGTGTATAACGAAAATAACTAAACCATACCTAATACAACCAGTAATTCCAGCCATCATTACTTTTAAAAGTTTTTCATTGGGAGAGATGTAATCCATATGATGATAGTAATCGAAAGCACTTATCTAGATACTCCTCAACTCACTCACCCCTTAACATCGAACATCACTAAGCCATATCAGTAAAACCAGTACTATCGGATATCTTTACCTAAGGTTTTCATTTGAAGAGCTGTAACCCGTATGAGAATAGTTTTCGGAAGCACTTATCTAGATAAGACACCACTCACCCACCCATTAACAACGAAATTCACTAAGCCATAATCTTTACAGCCAATACTAGCGGCCATTATTACTTCTTAAAGGTTTTCATGTAAAGAGCCGTAACCCTTACGATAACCGACGACCGCCGACCGCGCCCGCTCGCCGACACCAGCTCTGCGAGCCCCATACCTTCAACTACATTTTAAGGGGTCACTTGATCACCCATTAGCCAATTGACCACCCCTTGAACACCTTTTGACCATGTCATCGTTTACCTTAACCATCACTTCGTCACTAGACGTACCCTCCTTAACAATTTAATGGGTCACTTGACTACCCCTTGACCACTTGACTACCTCTTGACCTCGTCATCATTCACTTTAACCATCACTACGTCTCTAGACGTACAATCCCCTAAAATTTAAGGGGTAACTTGATCACACTTAACCACTTGACTACGTATTGACAACCTCTTGACCACGAGATCGCTCAGTTTACCACCACCGTGTCACGGCGCGTACACTCCTCTACAATTTAAGGGGTCACTTCACTACGCCTTGACCACTTGACAACCTCTTGACCACGTTATCGTTTATTTTAACCACCACCACGTCACTAGACTTACTTTCACCTACAATTTAAGGGGTCACTTGACTACCCCTTGTCCACTTGACCACCTTCTCACCACTTGATCACACCCAATCTGATGAGTCACTTGACCGCACTCCCTGACCACGCCTAGTTTTCGAAAAATAATGAAGGAGTTATCTCCCTTTGCGGTGCGATGTCTTTCTGATTTACACCACTATCTTTTGACTTTTCTTTGGTTTCTTCTTTGTTAGAAAGACCTGTTGTTGTCTTCTTTCTAACCATAAGTGCATTCTCTCTCTCTCTCTCTCTCTCTCTCTCTCTCTCTCTCTCTCTCTCTCTCTCAGAAATGCTCTCTATCTCTCTCAAAAGAGGGCTGTCTCAGCACTGAATCAGATTATGGTTGGATGTTCGCTCAATTCAGTTTATAGTTCCTAGACGCTTTGCCTGTTTTACATTTTTAAGCATATAAATTGCATTGGTATTTGGCACGATTGATTAAATGTCATTGTGTTTGTAAATTATGCCAGGTTATTCAAAGCTATCGATTGGGTCATGCGCAAATGCATAAACAACACAAATATGGGTATCCATTGTGTTGACAAAATTCTAGAAGACCTGGACTTTGCCGACGACATAGTGCTTTTGAGTTCAACACACCCGGGTGCCCAAGAGAAAATAAACCACCTCCAAAATGTTTCAGGGTAAATTGGTCTCCAAGTTAACACCACAAAAACAAAGACTATTGATCTTACCAACAGTTCAGATGACACCAAATTGAATAACTACGTTCTTGAAAAAGTCAACAGCTTCACATATCTAGGAAGCAAAATGACTTCTTCTTCCTCTTCTTCTTTCGTTCGCTTGAAATATGTCTATAACTGCAATGCTGTCTCTTGTATGAATTGAACTGTCTTTTTCAGTTCACACAGCGGTCCATAGAGTTTATCTTCCACTGTCGTCTCTCTATGCCAAAAGGTTTGCCTAGATATGTTATATTTTGGGCAGTCTTGGAGTATGTGCTCTGCTGTCTGCGACGCCAATCCACATGTGCACATGGCTGTTTCACCAATCTTGAATTTTGTATACATGTGGTTGCGTAATCTATTGTGCCCTGTTCTGAGGCGCAGAATAATGATTTGTTCTGGTCTATCCATAACGTGGTAGTCAACTTGAACAGGTTTTGGTGGCTTTCTGACTGATTTGATCATTCTTTTCTTTTGGTGGTATGTAACGGGCACATCAGGCTGTTCTTCTTTGTCTCCTTCCTTAGCCAATTGATCAGCTCTGTCGTTTCCGGGTACTCCACAGTGGGATGTTATCCACTGTATGGTGACCTTATGCTGACTGCTAAGTTCAGAAAGTAGTGTCCTTAGTACTGGCAATTTCCCAGACAGGAGCGCCTCGAGTAGGCCTACTGATTTTACATATGTCAATAGCACCACAGGTTGTGTACGATTGCTGGTATTTAGTAATTTCTCTGTTGCTATCTTGATTGCCTCAATTTCAGCATCGTAGTTATGGCAGTACTTTCCTGTCGGTACTCTAGCTGTGTCCCTGGTATTATTTGGGTATTCTATGTACACTCCCGCTCCTCCTTTTCGAACAGAATTTTGTGCTGACCCATCTGTGTAGACTCGGATCCAGAGGTCCTGTGGGTATTCTTCATCAAGGAAGCTGAGAGTGGTTGTTCTGCGCTGTACATTGTTCTGTTCTTCCTTGTCAAATATTCCTCTCATTTTTGTCTGGATTTGTAATGATAGTCTATGCTCATCTTTCTATGGAGTTCGCTCTGGAATAGTTGTTAGGGGGATACCAACTGTTGGCAGATCGGTGGTCTCTCTGCAGAGTCGTTTGGCCTGGTGGATAAAACTACTTCTTTTCAACCGCCCCATAGCTAGGTTTTCAAATCTGTTCTTCATAGCAAAATGACATCTACAGGGGACTCAACACCAGAAATGTCATCTAGAATCGCACTGGCATCTGGTGCCTTCAATAAACTGTCAAACATCTGGAAGTCAAAGACACTCAGCAAACACACAAAACTTAAAATCTTCAACTCTTGTGTGATTCCAGTGTTAACGTATAGATGTGAAAGTTGGAAATCAACGGTAGCTTTAGATTTTTAAAAAAAATTAGATAATTTTGAGAACAAATGTCTTAGAAGACTTCTAAACATCCACTGGACAGAGACTTCAGAACCAATACGCAAATAAGACAAGAGATTAAGCAAGATACAGTATCCAATTTCATATGAAGGCGCCGTTGGAACTACATCGGCCATGTACTCAGAATGGGCAAGACAAGACTACCCTACCAAGCCCTCATATGGTCACCAGTAGGGAAAAGAAAACGGGGAAGACCAAGAGAGACCCTGCGTAGAACCATCATTAGAGAAGGCTCATTCAATGGCCAAGTAAATATCCAGGATCTACAACAGGTAGCAGCGAACCGCCAAGCATGGAGAGTCAGGACTTCTGCCCTATGCGCCGCCTTAGGCTCAAGAGGAACGACTAACTAACTAATTCAAAATGCCAAATAGGCTCAGGGTTGCCACTTTTTTTTTGGACAAAAAGTATCTAGAAACGGCCCAAACAACATCCATAAATATCTAGATTTCGTTGGAAAGTATCTAGGAAAAATATCCAGATTGAGAAAGTAAGAAATTACATATGTATTGATGTGACTGCCGTCTCCCTGGCGAAAAGTTTACAGCTGTCTCCGCAATCCCGTATATTCTCGTGCGTAACGCAGCTGTGCTCGAACCGACAGCGGTTCGAGCCGCGCTGGTATCTTACAGGGGTATGTGAGCCGGTCGCTCAGAAAGCAATGGCAAACTACTGAGCGTAATCTTGCCTAGTACATCAACAGCAGCTGAAAAATTCTGATGTTGACTGCACCGTCCTGTAAGGGATATGCAACATTAAAAAGAAAATTGATGTGACTTACCTATAGAATCATGTCCTCGTCGTCACTGATGCCTGTTTCACAAGATGCACTTGGATGATGAAGTTGAAGCTTCAGATTCAAAATGACTCTGGTATGCTTTAGCTGTTCCAATTTCTTTTATTACACGATCAGGGAACTGATAAGTTGAACAGCATTTTCCTGCTCTCATCAGGCCAAATCTTATTGTCACGATAGCATTTAAGAGATCAAGTTTCATCCTGTTTCTTAGTTTACATTTTGTATAATTCACAGTACTGAAAACTCTTTCCTCATCAGCATTTGAATGGGGTAGTATCAAGGCAGACATCGCACATTCAAAGAGCTTACAGAATGGACTGTTTCATGAGGCATCATTAAATTGTCTTACTTCACTCCAAAAAGCTTCACTTTCTGTTTTCTTTGTCCAGTCAACCAAATTTATTTTGGTTAACTAATATTCTGTTTCTGCCACACATTATCAGTAGCCTCTAAAAATTTAATAACTTGACAATATTTAGGTATGTCCTTTACTGGCTGAGGTATGTTGTTAATAGAAAAGAGTGAAATATTTTTCAACACATCTAAATTTTCAGGAAGTCTCTGTTTCAGGTGATCGAATAATGAGACAAGAAAATCTTGACAGCGCTTTCTTAAGTTGTTCTCTTCATTTTCTGTTAACAGTTCTTTTTTTTTTTTACACCATCAATTTTTGATTCGATTTGGTATCCCAGGTATGGCTTGGGAGCCAAATAGCTCTCTATAGTGCAAGTGAACAAGTCAGCTTTACAAACTGGCAATATAAGTCTTTTACCAATTGAGTGAAATAGCAAAGTGAGATCGTCAAGTAATTTAACTTTATCAACATTTTGAGATTCAAATAGTTTATTAACTTTTTGCACTTCACTTAAAATGGGTTGTAAAAAGAGAAGGAATGCCAAATTTTTTTCATCACTGTACATTCCATATAGTATTTCAGCTTTGTAGCACTTTTTATTTTGTCTTGTTATTTCGAAGTGTGTCTTCAACTCCAACCATTGGTTCACAATTACTTCAACAGCTGGTTGAATTGATAACCATCTAGTTTTGCAATATTACAGAATTTTCAGTGGTGAGGAACTATCATTTAATGCTTTTATATAAATTATTATATTGCGGTTATCTGACAGATGATTTGGAGAACCAGTTATGTGTTTCAGCAATAAGGAATTCCAAATTCCTTGGTAAACATTCTGACTGATGAGGCATGTGATAATGCTAGCTGCAAGGAATGACACGCAAATATCATGAGGATTAAAGATGGGATATCTTCCTTCAATTTTGCATACACGCCATGGTTGATACCAACCATTACCGATGCATTATCGGTTCCAATTGCAGCCAAATTCTTTAAGTTTAAATGTTTACTGACGAAAAGTTTCTTCAGTGCCCTTGTGCGCCCTTTTACTCATTATCGGGGGGGGGGGGGGGGCGGGGGGTTGCCAGATTGTTATGCGTTGACCCAAGTCAGTTCAAAGTTTAAATAATGGCAGTTACCATAATTTACGCGCGTCCAGACCAAACATAAAATGGGTAAATGACACCGAAAGAAAAGTAAAATCTAGAAAGTATTCAAAATATCCGACTCCAAATGAAAAGTATATAGAATTGCATCCAGCATCCAAACGTCAGAAAACGGTATCCAGATGCCGGCATAAACCTCTAGATCTGGATATAAAATATCTAGAATGGCAACTATGAACAGTCTTCCGGTTCAATACTTCCGGTTCTGTTTCAGCACAAAGTTCATCAGTGGCTGCATTTCACCACAACTGTTTACTATCATACGCCGGTTGAGGTACAGAAGTCGGCGGACACGGAAAACTGGGTAGGTGTAGATAATTACTACATTTATTACCTAGCAATTTTTTTTAACGTTGCATATCCCTTAGGTTGGTAACTATTATAGTTTTCAAATGTTATATTTATTTTAATAATGAAAGTGTCTATTCGGACTCCAGCGCGGAATAAACTACTCCGTTTATTCAGAGCTGAACTATCACGTGATTTTTCCCGTTCCCGGAAACCCCGGGTGGTCCTGGTCACGTGATTTGCCTAGTCACGTGACTTAACATATGTGACGTCATCGGGACATGAGCGTGGCTATGTTATATAATTTTGTTGATTCAAAATCATATCCTCAGTAGCACAGTGGTAAGTGTCTCTGCCTGATAAGCGGGAGCTGTTGGTTCGATTCCCTGCTGGACGCTAATTTTTTTATTTTTCAGCAATTAATTGGGTGCAAGCGACTTTTTAATAAAAAAATATTAGGAACTATGATTATAAACAGATGTTTTGTCACTTATATTATCTTATTTGTATTATATAAAAGTTATCACTTTTTTATTGTCTGACAGATGATTTGGAGAACCAGTTATGTGTTTCAGCAATAAGGAATTCCAAATTCCTTGGTAAACATTCTGACTGATGAGGCATGTGATAATGCTAGCTGCAAGGAATGACACGCACATTTCATGAGGATTAAAGATGGGATATCTTCCTTCAATTTTGGGGGGTGGTTGGTTGCCAGGTTGTTGAGCGTTAACCCAAGTCAGTTCAAAGTTTAAATAATGGCAGTTACCATAATTTACGCGCATCCAGACCGAACATAAAATGGGTAAATGACACCGAAAGAAAAGTAAAATCTAGAAAGTATTCAAAATATCCGACTCCAAATGAAAAGTATCTAGAATTGCATCCAGCATCCAAACGTCAGAAAACGGTTTCCAGATGCCGGCAAAAAACCTCTAGATCTGGATATAAAATATCTAGAATGGCAACTATGGTGAGGACATCAATAGCAGGAAATAGGAGGTCGGTAATGTCAACAAAGATGGAAGCCTGTAAACAGTAAGTGTACAGAAACGCAAGTTAGCAATTCTTTAACTCGCATGGGAACACAATTTTTGTTATTGGGGATACCAATCTGGAAAATTATTCTTGATATTTAAACAGCTTCATACTCCAGCTCCGAATTAACTACTCTGTCTATTCGGACTCCAGCTCGGAATAAACTACTCTGACTATTCGGACTCCAGCTCGGAATAAACTCTCCCTTTAATAATACTAATAATTATTCCCTTCTTCTTCTCCTTCTGTGAGTGCCAACAATACTATGTGTGTCCATTTATGTAATCATATCCCTTACAGGACGTTGCAGTCAACACCAGCAATTTTCAGCTGCTGTTGATGTACAGTAATACTAGGCAAATTTTATGTTCAGTAGTTTGCCATTTCTTTCTGAACAACCCGTTCCAATACCAAGACGTTATAACACAACGCGACACGATCTGCTGCATAAAATCAGTCGCGGCTGCGTTTCTAACGCCTGGTAAGCGGCTCACGAACCGCGTTCACAAGCCTTTGGCCACGAACATCTGAAATGAAAATTGGAAACATATAGATAATACTTAAAAATTGGGGTTTTACCTATGAAATCATGACAGTTGGATACAGCTTGACAAGACGAAGCCAATATGCCATATGGCATCTCATCTCAATGAAGACTGTATGTTAATTCTAAGCAGAGTTATTATTATTTTTGTGTCGTGATCTGCAAACAGGAAGTGTGAAGGAATCTGTAAATAAAGTGGTTCTAATTGCGGCCCAATAAATTGGAAGCTGAGAAATTCTGCCTTCTATTACTGTGGCTTGCTTATTTTTAAATGGGCAACATAGTACCATATATCATTGCATCCGGGGTGGCGAGGCCTAACTGACATGTTATCTATTTTTCGATAGGATGTGCCGTGATTTAATTATTAATTAAAAATGACCACCAATTGTTTATTATTACAATTCTGTCACTCACAAACGAACCTGGCAAAATGTATATTTTATTGTGCATTTTGGTAACAGGAAAGTAAAGGTCACATTCCTCTTTCGATAGAATGTCGAGAGGACTGGTTTAATTGCACCGAGTTTTATCCCAGATGGCTCGGCCTCTTTCCACAGGGCGGCCTGCCGAAAGCATCGCACAAAGCATGAGAGTCTCAGAGTCTGAGAAAAATGCACTCAATTTTTAAGACTTTGATAGGATGTGCTGTGACCTAATTAACAGTTAAAAATAGCTGCCCCTTTATATTAATTAAATGTCATGTGGAATGTTTGTCGTTAGAGAGAGAACAATTCATAAAAATGTACTCATATTGTCTTAATGTACCCACTGCATTGCGAAAGCTTTCTTTTGTTGACTAAATATTATGCATTAATGTAAGTAAATATGTTTGTAACTGCTGCATAAATTAAGCAGCAGTTAATTAATGAGATATGGCAGTCAGAAAGCAATGGCAAACTACTGAACGTAACACTTGCCTAGTACATCAACAGCAGCTGAAAAATACTGGTGTTGACTGCAACGTCCCGTAAGAAATTTAATTAATTATTAAAATATTAAATAATAAAAATATTCACTAATAGTTGATTTCACTTCTGCTCTATAATTACACTGTTCCGTTTCTAAAAATGAGCAATTAATAATTAAATACTAACTATAAAAAAAAAACAATAACTTATTTTACTGTATTTTATTTAAATTTACATAATTATGTACTGGTGCGCTGCTAAGCAAAAAAGTACTCCTTACAGGTTTACAGACTAGTCTGAAAACTGGCCTTCACAATTATTTTAAGTCATGCCAAATGCTGAAAAGTTATACAAGTACACAGATAAATTACAGCTACAAATGAAAATTGTATTTTGTTTAATTTTAGTAGTTAAATTGCCAGTTTTAGTTATAAATAAATACAGGTCCACTTAGTTTAGTACTATTGTATGTGCACCACCATTTTGAATTTTGTGTAATGACTGCCATATCTCATTTTCGTAGTTGTGCTAAACATCTTTTCCTGAAAGCTAGCAAAAGTCAGAATTGTTGAAACGCTTCACATATATACAAAATTGTACGGAGAATTAAAAAATGCAACAAAAAGTATAAGACAAATTAGCATACCGCTCTTGAATAAACTTCAAGAAATTCAAGAGAAGACAGTTTCTCAAAGACAAGCGCTTGCAGTTTAGCAGACAGACCACTACTGCATTTTTTAGAGTTATTTCCCACAACGTCGTGCCACATTGGTTTCGAATACATCAAATTAAATGAGTCATGGCTAAAAACCGGAAGTGACTGGATGGTCGCTAAAAATCTCCCAGGAAAAAAGTTTATGCATTTCTCCCCCCAAACTAACCAGGTTTGGTAACTGACATGAGAAGCATCTCTCACCTGCATCAGGGTGTCACATGTCCGCTGGTGTTGCACCTGCCATCTGATCATCTGTGAGTCAGTGTTTCAGACTCTGGTGTCTTTCTCCTCTCTTTGCTTCTCAGTTGTCTTGGCTATTGTTTGTGGTGAGTTGTCATCCTTCCTTGTGGTAGCTTCATTTGAGGTTGCTGTAAGTTCTGTTTCTTTGGTGCAGCTCGCAGGCAGGTTCTCTCCGCTTGTCTTCTTGAGGTCTTGGCGGCTTCCATGCTCCCCATCTTGTGTGTCTGGTGTCTTTTGGTGTTAGTCTTGAAACGTGCCATTTTCTCTCCTGCATCAGGGGACCAATAAAAAGATGTCATTTGAAATGAGAAAAAGAGTGTTGACATGCTACATGGAACCTGTACTCTTATATGGATGTGAAGCTTGGACAATAAGCAGTCTGGCTGAAAAACAACTGATGGCTGTAGAAATGTGGTTTCTGAGGAAAATGCAAAGAATACCATGGACAGCCAGAAAGACCAATGAACAAGTCCTTCAAGAAACAAATGAAGATCGTAAACTGATTAGAGACATTAGACGTAGACAGTCACAATTTTTTGGGCATGTTATGAGAAGAAATGATCTGGAGAACATGGTGACAACTGGTAAGATCGAGGGGAGCAGACCAAGGGGATGACCTAGAAGCAAGTACTTGGATGGCTTGGCCTTGTGGCATGGTCGAGACAGAAACACGGTGATGTCGCTATTAAAAGTATGTACCGCCAACATACAATTCAACTTTCTAAACAAGTCATATCGCCAAATTGACGAAGTGGCCATGGGGAGCCCACTTGGACCTATTCTAGCGGACAACTTCATGGCACACTTAGAAGAAAAGAGATCCTCAGACATCAATAACTTGGCCTTTTACCGTCGTTACGTGGACGATATACTAATTATCACCACAGATGAGCTACAAGCAACATCGTTCCAGGCCACAATAAACGAGACACATAAAAACTCTCTATCTATGGAACACGAACACAACGAAGCGTTGCCGTGTCTATATATCCTAATGAGACGTAGAGCAGATGGAACAATTCAAAGATCGGTGTACCGCAAAGAAACATGGACTGGCCAATACTTAAATTTTCAGAGCTGCGCACCTGTCCAATACAAACGGGCCTTATTACGGACCCTGTTTGACCGTGCTAGGAAGATATGCACCCAGGACACACTGACAGAGGAATTTAAAACTCTGATGAATGCCTTAAACTTAAATGGGTACTCCACAGGATTTATAAAGCGCCACTGCCAACAGCCCAAACCGAAACCTGAAGTAACTACAGTACCTAAACTCAAGGTATTCATCCAGCTAACTTTCCGAGGAGATGACGTAATGCAACGTCTGCGGGACCGGCTCATCACAGCAGTCAGGCGAACATTCTGTGCTGCAACTCTAGTCATCAGGTACCGAAACACACCAATCCCAATCCCAGCAGTAAAAGAACCTTTAGCTTTGTACGCCAAATCAAATTGTATTTACCAATTTACATGTAGATGCGAGGCCATCTACATAGGTAGAACTGAGCCACAGTTACATTGCAGGGTTTCGGAACACATTCCGAATTGGTTGGACAAGATACTACACACAGAAGATAGTAGTAGCCTAGGCAGGCCGACACACCGGAACAGTCCAGCTTCATCAGTCGTGAGACATGTGCCCGAGAGTGGTCACGTGGTTGAAGGAAACAGTGCCTTCCATGTGTTGTTCAACACACAAAGTAGTCGATTGTTAAAGTTTGCTGAAGCTATAATAATCAACCTTCGTAAGCCGTCCTTGTGCAAGCAAAAAGACATGTTAGTCAGTGTAAAATTACCATGGTGGACAATCGACATTACTGTGCGAACATGTGTATATTTCAGTTTGAAGGATTTATTTAGTTAATTCACGTAAGTTGTGTGATTTCTGCAGTATGTACCTGACGAGATGCAGCGAAATATGCCAGGCAATAAATCGTGCAATCTATTGTTTGTGTCTTCGTTATTCAAATTCATCACGGGAAAACATTGTTTTGATCTTCACATATTGTGGCCTATAATGTGTAAAGGTTTAACACTTCACATATTGTGGCCTATAATGTGTGAAGGTTTAACATTTCACATATTGTGTCCTATAATATGTGGTTTAACATTTCACATATTGTGGCCTCCTAGAATGTGTAAAGGTTTAACACTTCACATATTGTGGCGTCCTAGAATGTGTAAAGGTTTATAAGATGCATCAGGCATATGATACTTGACCCATATTTGTATAGACTAATGGATACTACAGGCGTGATGTGATCAATATCATGAGTCAACTTATCAGCAACAAATATATATTAGAGACAAGTCAGCCTTTAGTCAAACGCAGAGTGCGTATGACCCGGTCGACCTTGTGAGCAGTCAGGCACTCTCTATGAATAACCGCTATCAGGCATTAATGCACCCTCTATCAAGACCAGGAGGGCACCAACGAATAAAGATCATTATCTCACTCCCTGGCAACTATCAATTTTGATGATGGAAGTTGAGAATGCTCTTAACCATATGAAAACTGGCAAGACCCGGATACAGATAACACCACAATAAAAGTGATCAATGCCTTAGAAGAATATGGAATAGACCAAGTCACCAGACTGCTGAACGCAATATATGATACTGGAGGTATACCTCCTGAATTATGTAATTCTATATTTATTGCAATCCCGAAGAAATCAGGAGCCTTGGAATGTGATCAACATCGAACAATTAGTATAATGAGCATATTCACAAAGATTTTGCTGAGAATTATCATGCAAAGAGTAAAGAAATAGGAGAACAATATGGGTTTGTAGAAGGCAAGGGTACAATAAATGCTGTGTATATACTGAGAACAATAGTTGAACGTTCTATTGAAGTAAACAAAGATCTATATCTTTGCTTTATTGACTACACAAAGGCTTTCAATAAAGTGAGACATGTCGACATGATAAGGATGCTTGAAGATCTACAAATTGGAAAATACCTTAGACTTGTAAAACATATATTGGAAACAAGCTGCCATCAGAATTGATAATGATGTAGGTCAATATCAGCCTATTAAAAGAGGTGTGAGACAGGGATGTGTAATGTTTCCAAATCTTTTGTCCCTGTACAGTGAAAATATTTTCAAAAATATAGAAGATATGGAAGGAATCAACATTGGGGACAATACATCAATAACATTAGATATGCAGATGATACAGTCTTGATTGCAGACAATGAACAGGACCTGCAAAATTTATTAGATGCGGTTGTTGCACACAGTGAACAACTAGGGTTAGAATTGAATAGTAAGAAGATGCAGATTATGGTCGTCATTGGGAAGAAGGAAATACCACAATGTGATATGCGGGTAATTGGGCATATTCTTAAGCAAGTGAATTGGTACAGTTATCTCAGAACAATCATAACATCTGATTGGGAGATGCCTTGAAGAGATTAGAACAAGAATTGCTATTGTGAATGTAGCCTTTTGCAAGATGAAAAACATACTGACCAATAAAAGGATATCAATTGAAATGAGAACAAGAGTGTTGAAGTGCTACATAAAACCTGTACTTTTGTATGGATGTGAAGAGTGGAAAATGAGCAGTCAAGCTGAACAACATCTGATGGCAGTGGAAATGTGGTTTCTGAGGAAAATGCAAAGAATACCATGGACAGACAGAAAAACCAATGAACAAGTCCTTCAAGAAACAAAAGAAGATCGTAAATTGATTAGAGTCATTAGATGTAGACTGTCACAATTTTTTGTGCATGTTATGAGAAGAAATGAATTGGAGAACTTGGTGACAACTGGCAAGATCGAAGGGGAAGACCAAGAAGTAAATATCTGGATAGCTTGGCCATGTGGCATGGTTGAGACAGGAAGACGGAGCTGATCCATGACTCTGGTGATCGAGTGAGATGGCAAAACATGACCACCCACGCTTATCAGCATGGCACATGATGGAGGGATGGCAACTATGGGAACTTGCAATAGAGATGTGAATGACAGGAAAGTATAACCCCAAGCAAAAATCATACGCCTAGACAGAATATGTTAATTAAGAGAAGCTGAAATAACGAAGAATCATCAAGAACACCACTAACAGATCATTTAATTTGACATCTGACAACATGAAAGTCCAGTGACAAACTGGTGAACTATAAAATGCACATAAAGAGAAAGCTCACAGTGAAATTCAACAGCAAAATGTGAACTTGTAACTAAACTTTGTGCAGGTAGATTTAAGTAACAAACACAAACAGTTTGCAAATACAGTGTTGTATCATTAATCATATTGAAAACCAAAATATCAAATTGATTAATATAGTTTATGTTTGCATACAAATGTAACTTACACATCCTTTCAGACGGACTGTAGACATAAGATGGAGAATAAACTACCATCAAGTGTCAAGATAGAACAGTCTGAAGCCTGTATAGGTCAAGGTAAGATTAAATGCAATATAACATAACTGTTAGTTGAATATTCTTTACAGGATGTGCAGTCTACCCAAGCATTTATTGGCTTTTTGTGATTTACTAGATAATTCTACATTTAGGAGTTTGCCATTGCTTTCTGAATGGTCAGAGCCTTATACCATTGAAATCAACACAATAGTAGAATGTAAATCTACTCAGACATTGGGAAAAATAAGGTCATAGGTGTGACGACATATCCACTGGGATCAGTGCATAACTCAGTAGTTGAGCAGAGCAGGGCCTGTCCTGACAATCAGAAATTGCTGTCAAAGGCAGAGGTAAAAGACCCAGATGTGAATATGGAAGCCAAGGGAAAACCACCACAATATCTTCCCAAGACAAGTTTAAAATAGGAATGTGGAATGTCAGGACATGGTTGAGATTTTTAAAAAAGTTACATAATGCAATAAAAGAAATGAAAAATATGAAGATTAATATCCTAGGCATGAGTGAGATGAGGTGGAGGAGATCTGGTTAAGTAATAACAGACAAATGTGCAATAATGTGTTCAGAAGGTAATACATATGGAAACGGTGTAGGGCTAATTTTTTATGAGGAAACTGTAGCAGAAGTTGAGTATTAGGTGGGAAAAGGCTACAGCACGATTGAGCATCGGGATGGAATGGGAAGAGAGATGCTCAAGTCGTGACGTAGTTTGTTGTTAGGAGTTAGTTTACATCTAGAGCCAGAGCAGAGAAGACGCCATGTTGTGTCCAGATTGTCATCAATAAGAAATAAACAACATTTATAATAAACCAGAGAACTCGTTGGTCCTACTCTGTTATATATCCATAAATGGTGCCCACGACTCAGGATCGGAACTTGAAGGGTTGCGGAATCACAATACGCTGTCCAACATCGAAGTAAATTACAACGTTTTGAAGATCTTGTTCCGCTCACGTCAATTACGGCACGGTTTTAAACATGTATTGAACGCAACAACGAAATTGAAAGATGGCCTCTACGTTGTTTGTGAGAAGTACAGCAACCAAAAGCCCGGCTAGGGGTGGTTGTCTGTAAATATTTTCAGAATCTTCACTGTACGGACTTGCTAGATGTACGGGCAGTCGTTGTCAGTTGAAATATGAAAGCCAGCTGAGCAAAAGAGTGAGAAAGAGCACATCTTGTTCTGGATCATTTGAAATAAGAGGAAAAAGAAACCTTCAAGATAAATCGAATCAAGTAGAAACAATTTACTAACTGAGCAGTTGTCTACTTCTCGTCAAGATTTCCTCGAGCGAACTAAAGGCCGCAGAATCATGACCTTGGAGTTTTGAATAAACAGTCGCTCAACAATAAACTCAATCACTAATTTGAAAAGTAAGAAGGAATGAAAACCTCATCAAAAGTAGCGATATCGCCAGGGAACTCTCGGAAGTGGGAGGGGCGGACTGGGCTGCCGACCTACTGAAGAGAGGACCCAAATTATCGCTTACCTGAAGTACCTTGGTTCTCAAGACGTCGATTTGATGTACCCCATCCGGGGCGAATAGAAGCCAGAAGACTGGTAGGGACCCAACCAGGGGTTGAAGTTATTGAGGCATCCGAAGAAGAAACTACCTGAAGGGCGGGATCACTTGGAAGAAGAAACTACCTGAAGTGTGCGATCGGTTTCAACTAACACAGACTCCTAGTGTTTGAGTTCTACCTGACAGTGAGCATAGAGGAATACAGGAATACGTCTTTCTTGGATCGGGAACAGAGAGTAGGGTAATCAGTAAACCTATTAACTGGTTGAACTTGGTGTATAAGGTAAATAAGGTAATATTTCTTAAATTAGTTGATTACAAATGTGAAATTGATTATTTAGTCTGTACAATAATATTTCAGCATGACAGAGCAGGATTCATTAGCACAAGTGTTGACGGGAGTGGGAACAGTGATAGATAGACTTAATACGGTCATGAAACAACAAGGAATGGCAACTGAAATTGTTAAGTTTAGCGGACAGGCAAGAGAGTTTAAAAAGTGGGTTACTTCCATAGAGAAATATGCATATTTGGTGTCTGCATCAGATGAAGAGAAAATGAGACTTGCTTATCAGGCAGCAACAGAACCGGTTTCGGATCATATCCGAAGAAAATTAGAGGCTAGAGTAGATGAGACATGGGAGCCGTTCAAAGACGACCTGGCACACAAATATGCGGAAATAACGGATCCACAACATGCGTTTTCGGTATTGAGACAGTCTAAACAAAACAATGGAGAGACAGTACAATTGTTCAGCGATAGGTTGATTAACTTGGCTGAAGAGGCATTCTTGGGACAGAATGTACGAGGAGAAGAGGTGGAGAGGATGTTAGTCGGGATTTTTGTAGATGGCTTAAAATCCGATGGACTGAAGTTTAAGTTGATGAGAGAAAACCCCGAGAGGTTGTCACAAGCTGTAGATAATGCAGTACAAGAAGAAAATTTGAGACGTAGATTTAGATTGAGAACAGGACGAGAAATAGGAACTAGTCGAGAAGATAGAATTGAGGAGCCTATGGAGATAGGACAAACAAGGTTCGGATGGAATAGGAGAAGAGGCGTACAGACGTTACAAGGTAGTAATAGAAATGCTTATGATGAAAGGAGACAAATGAGGTATCCTACCGATGAGACAGTGGGTAAAACAAATAACACAAATATAGTCTGTTGGGTTTGTGGTCAACGCGGACACGTTTCTCGTTTTTGTGGTAACAGGCATGTCCAGTCGAATACACCAAGTAGAAATGGCAATAGCAGGCTAAATAGGAATGTTGAAGATAGACACAGAAATTTTACAGGTACAAGAACGCAGGGAAACGGGCGCCCTACCTATTAAATAGGACATGTGGTAGGAGGGAAAATAATAAGGTCCCAAGGTTTAAAGAATATGTTAATAACAAGCATAGTAGAACGGGTAGAGAATACTTTCAACTAGATGAAGTCAAACAGTTTACAGAAAATAAAACAGATCATAGCTCATGTATAATAGAAATAGGAAAATATAGAGTTCGTACATTAATTGATTCAGGAGCTCAGGTTAGTGTAATTAAAGAAAGTTTTTTATATAAAATAGTGAGAAATTGTAGAATATTTAAGAGTCATAATAATCTTCACTCTGTTACAGGACAGAATTTACAAGTAATTGGACAAACAATGATCAATTTTAAATTAGGAGGGGTCAACGTAAGACATCTTTTTCATGTAGTGAAAGATTTAAATAGAAACATGCTGATAGGAAGAGATTTTTTAATAAAAAATGGAGTAAGACTTTTCTTTGATTTACACAAATTAAAATTCAAGGACGTCTATGTAGATATGGAAGAAGACATGCATATATCAGCACTAGTTAGAGTTAAAATGTCCACAACGTTAAAACCACAGTCGGTTAATTTGATACAAGCAAAGGTGAAGAAAAACCCATATTATGTGGCAGGACACACAGTCAGAATCACTGAATTGCAACAGGAAGTAATTGATGAGCCTGGTTTGGAAGTTCCGGATGGAATAGTAGCGTTAGATAAACACTTAACTTTTCCAGTGATGGTTATTAACAACACAGGTAGAGAAATTAAATTATACAGAGGATGTGTAGTAGCTAAACTAGAACATGACATTAGTGATATATTGGCAACAGATAGAGTAGAAAGGCCGGGAGCAAACTATTCACAAACTTCTAGTGAAAGAATTAATAACAGACGCGGACGCGGAAGTAGAGGGAACGTACAAATGGATGAATTGATCCATCCATTCAGAAGAAATACAGCCCAAATACATTCACTAGACAAAATGACAAGGGAACAAGAATTGTTGGCACAGTTAAAAGCTCCACCAGAAAATAAGAAAGTATTAGAACAATTTATAAAGGAAAATCAGGATGTATTTGCAATTAATGATTTAGAATTGGGAAGGACAAAAACAGTTACAATGGAAATAGATACGGGAGACCATCCACCAATTAGTTTAAAACCATATAGAACTCCTTTAAGAAATAGAGAAATTGTCGAAAAAGCAATAGAAGACATGTTGAAAGCGGGAATAATAACAAGATCAAAGTCAGAATGGTCATCTCCGATTGTAATCGTGGCCAAACCTGATGGTTCAAGTCGGTTCTGCTGTGACTATCGGGCGTTGAACAAAATCACTAAGAATGTAGCGTACCCACTGCCGGTGATTGATGATATTTTGGGGTTGCTTAATGGCTCTACATTTTTCACGACACTAGACGCAAGATCAGGATTCTGGTGTATCCCGATGTCGAAGGACGCTCAAAAGAAAAGTGCTTTCTGTACTCATATGGGTTCTTACGAATTCTTACGAATGCCATTCGGGGTTCGTACGGCTCCATCTCACTACATGCTCTTAATAAATGAGGTATTAGAGGGTATGCAAAAGTTTGCATTAGCATACATAGACGACATTCTAATCTATACAGCAGGGGATGTTGACGATCACTTAAAGCATGTCAGACTAGTATTCGACAGATTAAGAATACATGATGTTAAATTGAAGCTTAGTAAGTGCCCGTTTTTAAAAACAGAAACAAAATATTTGGAGTATATTATAAATAGAGACGGAATTAAACCAGACCAAGACAAGATAAAGGTTATTAAAGAGTTACCTTCTCCAACTAACGTAAATGAAGTGCGTGCTTTTATTGGAACTTGTGGGTACTATAGGCACTTTATCCCAGGGTTTTCAAAGATAGCAGAACCTATTACTAATTTAACGGGCAAATACGCTAGATTTAAGTGGGATGATGAGTGTAAAAAAGCGTTCGAGTTTTTAAAAAACAGCTTAACAGTGGTACCACTATTGACGCATCCAGATTTGAATAAACAGTTAATACTGTATACAGATGCTTCGGATAATGCTATAGGAGCGTGTTTGGTTCAACCATATGAAGGAAAAGAGTCTGGAATACCAGGAGTTAAAAATGAAAGGCCAATTTATTTCTTATCTCATAAGCTTAGCAGGTCGCAACGGAAATGGTCGACTATTGAGAAAGAGGCATATGCTATACACTACGCTCTACAGAAACTAAATTACTACTTACATAACGCAAATTTTGTTATTAGAACTGACCATATGCCTTTAAAATCTCTATTAGAAGCTCCAGTGCAGAACAGGAAAATACAGACGTGGGCATTGAATCTACAGGGATACAATACAAAAATTGAATACATACCAGGTAGGATTAACACGTGTGCTGATTTATTGTCTAGGATCCCGTACCCACAGTCATCAGGAGACACAGAAGATGAAGGTGAACCAGAGATTGACGACCGAAACTGGCAAGTAAATATATTAGATTCTGCCATAATAAATAGAGAAGAGTTTGAGAGTTTACCATCGGATCAAGAGGCTGAACCTAGAGCAGAAGACCCACATTTAGCACAATTTAATATGAAAGAAGAACAAGAATTAGATCCAAAAGTATTACAAATAAAACAGAAATTAAATGAAACGGAGGAGAATAAATATAAGAAGAATTATTTAGTTTTACAAGAAGATGAACAGTTATATTATATGAGTGAAAAGAATGAACAGCTAAGGAAATATATTCCCACACATTTGGAAAATGAAGTTTTAAAAGCATATCATGATGAGAATGGTCATCTCGGTCGGGATAAATTAGTGAAAGCACTTACGAGTAAATATTATTGGCCGAACTTATTTAGATCTGCTTGCAAATATGTGGATACGTGTGAAAGATGCAGGTTAAGGAATATGAAAACAATTAAGTGTCCATTACAAGATACAGATATTCCTCAGTTTCCAATGCAAAAAATTAGTTTAGATATATCGGGTCCTCACCCTAGAACATTGTCAGGAAACGTGTATTTAATTCATATAGTAGACGTCTACAGTCTTTGGCCGGAAGTTTATGCAATCCCAGATAAGAGCGCAGATACTGTCATTAATATTTTTTTACAGGAGTTCGTACCAAGATTTAGTTGTCCACAGATTATACTCACGGATAATGGTAGAGAATTTGTGAATAAGAAATTCGAAAAGTTATTAAAAGATTTGAATATAAAACATGTAAAGACCTCATACTACAGACCTTCTTCAAATGCTAAGAACGAACGACAACATAGAACATTATACGATATTATAGCAAAGATTGTGGATGAACATGAAAAAGATTGGGATCTATTCTTAGGACCAGCACTTAGTGCTATACGCACAAATCAAAATGAAAGCACGGGGTTTTCACCATTCTATTTAATACACGGGAGAGAACCAATATTACCTGTAGGCTTTCTGATCATGATTTTCAAATTGATCATTTACTATTGGGAGAACCACAGATAGATAGGCCTTGAAAAACCAAATCTAACGGTACCTCAATGAGTTATGTATCTCAATTCTAAGCTTAGTTATGTAAATTTGAGTGTCGTGACCTTTGGACTAAAATTTTCACAAAAGAGTGCTCACTGGAGGATTTTTTTGCGTCCTGGTCAAAATCTGGCCCAGATTATCAAAATTTTAGTGTTTTTTGAGACTATCTGTTTTGTTTATAAACGAACATCTTAGCAACCATACATCACTGCGATCGGGGTTGCAAGGCCTAACTGGTCATGTTATTTATTTTTTGACATGATGTCTGGTGACCTAATTAGGAAGTAAAAATGGCCGCTAATTATTTTGCTAATTAATTACTATTTCACAAATTAGCGTACGTTTTCTA
Source organism: Cepaea hortensis (assembly GCA_963921405.1). Taxonomy (NCBI): domain Eukaryota; kingdom Metazoa; phylum Mollusca; class Gastropoda; order Stylommatophora; family Helicidae; genus Cepaea; species Cepaea hortensis. The sequence goes on along the minus strand of OY992884.1, from coordinate 90,126,645 downwards.
AATTTTAGCTTTAAAAATTACAAGATAAATTTGGTATTGTGCGGAATAATGCTACAGACCTTATGGTCTCTTTGCTGTGTCAGTATGATGTGTGGTGACCTAATTAGCAATTAAAAATGGCCGCTAATTAATTACTATTTCACAAATTAGCGTACGTTTTCTAAATTTTAGCTTTAAAAATTACAAGATAAATTTGGTATTGTGCGGAATAATGCTACAGACCTTATGGTCTCTATGCTGTGTCAGTATGATGTGTGGTGACCTAATTAGCAATTAAAAATGGCCGCTAATTAATTACTATTTCACAAATTAGCGTACGTTTTCTAAATTTTAGCTTTAAAAATTACAAGATAAATTTGGTATTGTGCGGAATAATGCTACAGACCTTATGGTCTCTTTGCTGTGTCAGTATGATGTGTGGTGACCTAATTAGCAATTAAAAATGGCCGCTAATTAATTACTATTTCACAAATTAGCTTACGTTTTCTAAATTTTAGCTTTAAAAATTACAAGATAAATTTGGTATTGTGCGGAATAATGCTACAGACCTTATGGTCTCTATGCTGTGTCAGTATGATGTGTGGTGACCTAATTAGCAATTAAAAATGGCCGCTAATTAATTACTATTTCACAAATTAGCGTACGTTTTCTAAATTTTAGCTTTAAAAATTACAAGATAAATTTGGTATTGTGCGGAATAATGCTACAGACCTTATGGTCTCTTTGCTGTGTCAGTATGATGTGTGGTGACCTAATTAGCAATTAAAAATGGCCGCTAATTAATTACTATTTCACAAATTAGCGTACGTTTTCTAAATTTTAGCTTTAAAAATTACAAGATAAATTTGGTATTGTGCGGAATAATGCTACAGACCTTATGGTCTCTATGCTGTGTCAGTATGATGTGTGGTGACCTAATTAGCAATTAAAAATGGCCACCGATAATTATTGCAGTGATGAATAGTTGTTATTAGGTTCGTTTAAAATAAAATTACTAAATTTGCATAAGTGTCAACAGATGAAAATGTACTAAACTAAAAGAGTTTTCTTTTCAGTTAGTAATCTTTATTAATATTATATAACATATATAATACATATGCATAATGTGGTAGAGTTTCTGGAATCAACAGGTGAATCAACAATCTTCTGTCTTCCAGAACCTGAAAAGAGAAAATAAAAAGATTACTAAATCTGAAAAAATAAAAAAAATGCTGTAAAATAACATGAAGAATTTATACATTATTAATTGTGAACTGTAAATATGAGGAGAAAAGAAAAAGAAATTAAAGGTATATTTATTTTTAAAATGTTTTACATTATAATAAATTGATCTTAAAATTATAAAGATAGATAACATGAAGAAGTTATAAATTATTAATTATTAAATTTAAATCTGACAAGAAAAGAAACTGTCTCTGTGGCTAAGGGCTTGCGAACGCGGTTTGTGAGCCGTATACCCAGGTTCGAAACACAGTGGTGCTGGTTTTTTCGAAAAAGGTATAGGGGCCGGTCGTTCAGAAAGCAATGGCAAACTACTGAACGTAACACTTGCCTAGTACATCAACAGCAGATGAAAATGCAACGTCCCGTAAGGGGTACGCAACAAATTTTTAATTTTAATATGTATTAAAAAACCTTTGTTTTACAGTATAATAAATAGATATTAAAACTATAAAGGTATAAATTCAACTCACCATAGAAAAATGTCCTTAATTAGAGAAATACTACCTCTGTTGGCGACTGACCTGTCTTGGCATTCAATATCTCTTCTGTCTTCCAGAACCTGAAAAGAGAAAATAAAAAGATTACTAAATCTGAAAAAATAACAAAAATGCTGTAAAATAACATGAAGAATTTATACATTATTAATTGTGAACTGTAAATATGAGGAGAAAAGAAAAAGAAATTAAAGGTATATTTATTTTAAAAATGTTTCACATTATAATAAATTGATCTTAAAATTATAAAGATAGATAACATGAAGAAGTTATAAATTATTAAATTTAAATCTGATGAGAAAAGAAACGGTCTCTGTGGCTAAGGGCTTGCGAACGCGGTTTGTGAGCCGTATACCTGGGTTCGAAACATAGTGGTGCTGGTTTTTTCGAAAAAGGTATAGAACTATAGAGGCCAGTCGTTCAGAAAGCAATGGCAAACTACTGAACGTAACACTTGCCTAGTACATCAACAGCAGCTGAAAATGCAACGTCCCGTAAGGGGTACGCAACAAATTTTTAATTTTAATATGTATTAAAAATAAAAAACCTTTGTTTTACAGTATAATAAATAGATATTAAAACTATAAAGGTATAAATTCAACTCACCATAGAAAAATGTCCATCCACCATCAACAGCCGAGCAATGTAGCCCTTTTTTATGGGATATTCAGCTTCGAACACTGACAGATGTGCTCTCAGATGATCAAGATTTATTTTTGATTTTGCCATGATAAATCTAAGGAGAAATTAAAATAATGAAATTATTATATATTGCTACTCTGTTTAACTGTATGTTTTGATTCTAAATCTAAATCTCCAGTGTTTACATAGAAACAGACACTGGTCCTACTATCTGAGCTGCCGAAGGAATTTTTGCCAATCTTAAGTATGTAACCACCTTGGTCTCACCAAAAATTTTATTTCCACACACCAGTATAACGTAATGTGTTGAAACTCCATAGTTGTGTGTAAAATTGGACAAAGAATCCATAAATGCATGTTAAAGTATTGTTAAATAGATAATTAATAGACAAATGCAACTGAAAGCCAGTCAAAGTCAGTCAAAAAAATGCCAGTCATTGACCCAGGATGGGTTTGAATTTCAAAAATTTTAAACCATACTGCATGATGAACAATAATTAAAGCAACCAAATTAATTATTAAAAGCATTTAAAAGTAAACTGTTATTCTGTTTAATTTTATCATTCAAAATTGCCTGTGTTCTATTAATTTAAAAAACACACAGGTCAAATATGCTGTGATTTCCGCCATTGTGCATTTTCTTATCAAAAAATAGCCAGACCGAGCACACACACATTACAAAATTTTTCCCCACCATGGCCAACAATGTAAATCTTGTTGAAAGTTGACACTTCTATGTAAAAATGGGCTCGGAATTCAAAAATGCACTCTAAATGCATGTAATATCGATAATAGACACACTATTAATATAAACTCTCTTACCTTTTGGAGAAAATTAGAATTGTGCTTCGTGGAGGACCACTAAAATTCTTCTGACAATGCAGAATCAAGGATTAACCATGTGACAACTCGTTAAAGTTGTCATTCGCGATTTTCGTCCCGTAGTTTCGAATTAATCCAATTTGAAATAAGACAGGGCTAGTTTCGTATACAGCTGTTTACAGCCACAGGAAGTTGTCTGTGAACCAAACGACCTTGAACTTTCGGAAAACAGCGTCCTTCCCTAGCAACGAAATACCTACCTATAGATAATCTGTTAAAACCAAGACGGAAATATATGGGGGAAGACTTTCAAGAGTTCATCATACAAGAAATGCATAGGAGTTCGTACCAAGATTTAGTTGTCCACAGATTATACTCACGGATAATGGTAGAGAATTTGTGAATAAGAAATTCGAAAAGTTATTAAAAGATTTGAATATAAAACATGTAAAGACCTCATACTACAGACCTTCTTCAAATGCTAAGAACGAACGACAACATAGAACATTATACGATATTATAGCAAAGATTGTGGATGAACATGAAAAAGATTTGGATCTATTCTTAGGACCAGCACTTAGTGCTATACGCACAAATCAAAATGAAAGCACGGGGTTTTCACCATTCTATTTAATACACGGGAGAGAACCAATATTACCTATAGATAATCTGTTAAAACCAAGACGGAAATATATGGGGGAAGACTTTCAAGAGTTCATCATACAAGAAATGCATAGAGCACACGTAAGATTAAAGAATAATATAATTAAAGCGAGAGAAAGACAGAAAAAGTACAAAAACGTGAATACAAAATTACAGGAGTTTAAAGTGGGTGATAGAGTTTATTACAAGAAGCATAGAAGGAACTCTAAGTTTGATGCTCGTTGGGTCCCAGGTTATTACGTTTTAGAAAAGCTAGGAAATGTATCGTATAGTATCAAGAACCAGGTGACGGGACATGTGGCAAGGGCACACGTGGAACACTTAAGAAGAGATGATGATGAGAAGGAAAATGATAATTATAATAATAATTATTATTCAGACACCGGATACTTAGATGAACAAGTCGTCAGGGGAACTATAATAACCCCAGGTTTTAGAAAAGATCCAGCACACAATCAGTTAAAAACAACTCCAGTTTACGATGATACTCAAGAACAGACTATACCGAAAACGATAGAAGAAGGAAATGTGAATGAGAGTCATTATGATAGTATAGAGTCTATGGAAGAGGAAATAGGTGCTCCATTTAAGAATACTAGACAAGCAACAAAAAGAAGAATGGATAAACAAAGAGAAAGAGAAGTGAAAAGACAGAGGAGAATTAGAGAGTATTCAACAAGCGGTGAATATATGCCTCTACTAGAAAGGTCCTTAAGAAATAATGATAGACAAATTAGATGGGATATTGAACGGAAGAGATTAGCGGCTGCTAGCGAGAGACATACAGACGAAGAAGAAGAAATGGATGAGAAGTCAGAGTCAAATAGTAGTATGGAGGAAGCTGATAGGTTATACGGGGAGGAGGATATTGATGTGGAGATAGCACTTATTCAAAGAAACTTGGAGATATTGAAGAGGTGCAAACGTAAGACGTAAATGGATAGAAAATATTGCAGATAGCAAGATATAAGTTTCATGGTTTAGAAAGGAAAGAGATACGTGATGAATTATATGAGACGGTGGAAATGGAAAAGGCTTCTGATGATGCTTTTCATAAATGATCTTGAGGAGTAGTTAAGCATTAAGATAACTAATATGGATGTAGGTTCGAGTGAGGCATATATATTTTTTTCTCTGTGATGGAGTTGCTGGTTGATTTTATGTTTCAATTTCTTATTAGATAGATAAGTTAGTCAATGGTACAGCAGGTAGATGTACTCTATAGTAAATAGACAAGTTTTTATTGGTGCTAGAAATACCGTGGTTAATGGTAATGATTAAGTAGTTATAGGAATATGTGGAACAAATCCAGGAGAAACAATTGGTGTGTCGAACCACAGGTTCTGTTGGTAGATAATACGCTCGTTGTTAGTTAAAGACTTTTGTAAAAAGAACAGATATTGTTTTAAGTTAGAAATTGGTCTGTAGATAACAGGTATATATATATATATATATACTTGACAGTGAGTTGTTTTAGTTTCTCGCTTATAAAAACAATGAAGTGACTTGAGTGAATAGATATGAGTTACATTGGTTCGTATAGGAGGACATGTTGCTTGGTCACTTTAAGTAGTTAATTCTATGTGAATTATATTTTTTTTTGAAAACCTTCTCTTTAGCGAGAAGACAGTTGTTTTATTGAATCTGAGTTTTAAATGCCTCATATATAATATGTTTTTTTTGCTTGATTTGCTCCTGTGATATGATTGTTATTATTTGATTTTAGAATAGGGTTATTGTGTTCCTAGACTTTTGCGTACAAACTATTGGTCCGTAAAAGAGACCAGTAGTGTTAGGTAATACTAGAAAATTTTATTTTAATTTGATAAGATGCATGTTATATTATTTTAAAATGTATTTTTCGTTGATTGAATTGGGGGGTATAATGTCTGGTTTTGATTTTATTTCGCTTAACTCATAATTTAATTAAGTTGTTTTGTGTATTAGGTTACCTGGTTATAAATTTAATTAAGTAAGTTAATTTTTAAATAGTTATGGTGTTGGCTGGAATAAAGAAAAAATATGAGTAGTTAATAAAACTACTAAGGGCTAATAGAGAGACATATAGTTAATCGGCATGAAGAGGTTCTTATGGTTATGAAATAGGAGCTGCATTAAAGTCAGCATTATATGAAGAAAAAGGAGGGGGAGACTGTGAATGGCAGCATATAAGCGGGAGTAATTATATAGGTAGACAAAGAAGCAGATTATGGGATGTGAGGGGGAAAGATATAGGAGCTGTGAAATACCAGCGTTTATTAAATTAAAAATGTTCATGGAATATGAACATTGGCTCGTGGTAAAAGATGAGGTAACGGAAATATAGACAAGATTGTGGATGGCAATATAAGTGTTGAATATATAAATGTTGAGAAAACTTGTGTCAACTTGATTTATAGAGAACAAAGATCTATTTCATAAGATGTATTTTAAAAAATTATTTTACAAAATTTTTTTATTGGCAAGGGAGGTAAATGTGATTGTGTGGACTATGCATTATTTTATGTAAATGTGATCATGTTGACTATTCATTCTTTATGCTTTTCACTGGGTGCGCACCCCTTCTTTACTTTTTCTAACTACGTTGTTTCTGTTTGTCCTGTGTTGTGAAAGAGTGAGGAATTTCATAATATCAAGTGTACGATAACGATTATACGAGCTATTCTTATGATATGTATATTTTGTACAGGAACTTTGATGAGCCAAGAACGAACCAGAAATATATAGTGGATTACTATATGGCAGGGGAAAGAGTTATGAATAGATTGGTTTACTTGAAATAAAGTTGGTTTGGGGAAGATTAGAGGAGTTGTGGGACGTAAGGAAAGGGAAGGAGGAGTGTTTAGTTTAAAAAGGTAACCATATGTGGTATGATGTATTGTATAAAGTTGAGATTTAATGGTTATTGATATGTGTTATGTTATGAAGAGGCAGAAACGAAGAAGAAGTTATAGTGGGTTACTATATGATAATATGACAGGGAGAAGAGTTAAAGAATAGAATATTTACTTAAGTTGGAGTTGGTTTGGGGAAGATTAGAGGAGCTGTGGGAGGTAAGGAAAGAGAAGGAATAGAGTAGGGGGATTGGGAGTAAAGAATTTTTAAAGGAAAAATTCTTTAGAAAAACATAGGAAGGTGTAGCAGAAGTTGAGTATTAGGTGGGAAAAGGCTACAGCACGATTGAGCATCGGGATGGAATGGGAAGAGAGATGCTCAAGTCGTGACGTAGTTTGTTGTTAGGAGTTAGTTTACATCTAGAGCCAGAGCAGAGAAGACGCCATGTTGTGTCCAGATTGTCATCAATAAGAAATAAACAACATTTATAATAAACCAGAGAACTCGTTGGTCCTACTCTGTTATAAAACAACTATATCAGTTAATGGTTATTTGATTAAATCAGATAGTTATTATTGTCAAATTAAATGTCAAACCAAGAGATATTAATATTATACAAGTGTACACACCAAAAGGCTGGTCTCTCTGGCTGAGGGGCTACAACACTTTCTCTCTGTAATCCCGTTTATCACTCAGAGTCTCGTAGCGGAGCGAGAACTGAGTAGGTTCGACCCCCGCTCGTGACTTGCGGGATACTGAGCCGGCCGCTCAGAAAGCAATGGCAAACTACTGAGCGTAATCTTGCCAAGAGATCAACATACAGCTGAAAGATGCTGTAAAGGATATGCTTAAAAAAAACCCAAAAAAAACACCAAAAACAGTAGTGAGGTGAAATTACAAACATTTTATGACATAGTAGAAATGGCGACACATACAAAAATGTAAACGTGATTCAGGAGTCAATATTTTATTAAACACGGGCTAAGAAAAATATGAATGAATCTAAGATAAAGCTGCATATTTTGAAATGAGCTATTAAATTATTGGAGGCCCAGTCAAAGATATCACTGTGAAAACCCTTGAGTTATTCGCACATCTCTAGAGATTTAAAGTAGCCAGCACTTGTTGCATCTTCCAATGGCACAATAGAAAGAAATGTCTCCTTCACTTTCCCTTCTCTGATAAAATGAATATACAGTACCAGCCCCTCATCATCAGATCTGTCTGCATGTCCATCAAGTAAGATACCTACATATGAGTTTTCCTTTATTTCAACATCAAATCTTCAAAAAGATATGAGGCAATGTATGAAATAAATTCTCTACACTGTTGTTTGTTCATTCACACAATTTTCTGAATCAATCACATTAAGCTTGGTTAACAACAAACCAAACTTTCAAAGTCAGTGTAGGGTCTGTAATTGTTGGCAATACAGTACAGTACCATGAAATGTACATTCATATGGTGCAGCATATTAGCATCCATATTTTTCCAATCTCACTTTGCTAAAGGAGCACATTCAGGATTCTTCTTTGTACTTTCAACCTTCTGACACTTGAAGTGTATATAGGATTTGTGGTGCTTTGTATGTTTCCAATTTAGATGGTCCCAAACATCCAAACACAACTTTTGAATTTTGGTCTGCAGTGTTGGTGGAAAACTTACTGCCTACTTCACAATTTTTTCTTCATAGTGCAGCAGTGGTAGAAGTTCTAGCCATGATTGCTTAAAGTTTTGACAGGGAATTTAGAAATACTATCTTCAATGCAACATCATCAGTTAACAGCAGTGACGCTATATCAAAGAAGACCTGGTATGAGAACAAGAGGATGCCCAAGAAGAAATGGACTGACAACATCAAAGACTTTGTACAATCACATGGAATGACACTATCCAGTGCCACTAATCCAGTTCTGAAACGTTAACTATTCCTTCCCACGATGCTTGACAGCAAGCATGGAAATAAGATGATGATGATCTTCAAAGATAGGTTTTTCCATTGTCATCTAGATCACATTCAGAAAGCAATGACAAACTAATGAACATAAACTTACCCACAAATACTGGGGTTGACCGCAATGTCCTGTAAAGGATATGCAACTAACTATATCACAATAATTCATTTCATGCTGATCATTATCATCTTTGAACATTACAAACCACACTTGAATTTGCTGTTTTTTCATTTTTGTTCTCTTCTCTGTCGCTACATTGTATATTTTCAGGCAAAGTTGACCCACTTCAGAAAAAATCTTTAATAGTACCCTGTTTTATTTTCTTGCACCATGGGTCACTTTACACTGATTTGTTCCATTAATTTTCTACAATTTAAGTAAACGTAAAACAACACAACTCAACTCGCAAGCATTGATGACACCTGATGTGCACGCAACGTGTTGGTAAAGTAGCCACTGTCGAAAACAAGATGACTAACTCTTTGATCGAGTTACAAGAACTCCATCGTTAATGTTGAGGTAAACATATCACTCCAGAAATCACAAGTCAGCTTGCAATGCTGTAAACACCAGACTTTCCAACTATCAGTATATCCTCATTTACACACACACACACGTCCTCAAATGATTACAATGTTTGTGAAAATACACTTGAAGTATAAATACAGGATGTGTAGTTGATACTAAGTGATATAAAGTACTTGTAAATATGTTCTTGCATGTCAGCTTGCGTCTAATGTGTAACCTATCTAACTCGTATGACTCCTTAACTTGTATGGCTTATTGCTAAGCTGCCTCATGCCTGAATGTGGCGTTATTGCTGTCCGATTTGGTACAACTCTGGACATGAACTTTCCATCATAGTTATTCTATCTGCACCGTGACAGTTATATAGAACCTGTCTTACTGTATGGCAGTGAATCATGGAACATCAATAAACAAATTCAGAACAGTCTAGAAACAATGGAGATGTGGATGCTGATACAAATGTTGTGAATACGTTGGATCTCAAGTGTAACTAACAATGATTGCCTGGTAAAGGCTAATGTGATTAAAACATTATATACAAATATAAGGAGACAAACATCATTCTTTGGTCAAGTTGTGAGAAGAGGGGAATTGGAAAATACTGTGATGATTGCATGCTGGGTGGACTGAGACAATGGCATGGTGGGATATTATCAGCAGATTTGATTCTGAGCACCAGGGACCAAGATCTGTGGAGAGATATCTTCTTCTTCTGCTTTCATCCTGAGTTTTTTTTTTCCGGATGTGATTGCATTGTGCCTGTTTACAGCAGAGCTGCGTTCTTGCGCCATTAGGCCGACACATCCAACTTCTGCGGGCATTTGTTGACCGGGTTAACCTTCCCGGGTACGTGGAGAGATATGAATGCCTACATCAGCTGGCAAGGCACATGATGATGAATGTACATGTCTAGTCAGTGAGCATCAGCCAATGAGCAGTGGTTTCATAACCTTGTCCTCTAAAAGTTTAATCTAAACAGCTGGTGTTTCTGCTTACCTAATGGGAAGGTGATCACTTTATGGAGTTTAGTGCACTGTAGCAGATGAGTGGACCAAAAAATTAGGAACAGTAACACTGAGCAGCATTGAACAGTACAAAATTTGGGTTACAATGTGGCTGTTTTATTTTTAGACATTCTGACATTCCATCTCAAATTGTTTTTGTTTTCTGTCATACCAAGTTAGTTAGTTTGTTTTCTTTCATATGTCACCTCAAACTGCACCATAAATGTTAGTTTTAGGCAGGAGGGTAGCACTCCTAATCATGACTGCAATGAAATATCAATATTGCTTGCTGTTATAAGTTGTTTTGTAGAAATAACTGCACTTAAAATAGATCTGTGGAAAATGTCAGTATTAAATGAAACAAATAGTACCTGTTCATCTGTTTATTTACTCATAAACAGTCACTTCATCTCTCTTAGATCATACATCAGCCTAGATAATACATCAGCTTCAATTAATTATACATGAGCACATTAATAATTCTTCTTCTCCATCTTTCATTTACTTGAAATTGATTGCCTATAGCTGCAATGTTTGATTGTTTGATTACTTATGCACATCTGTTCAATACCTTGTGTATTAATGAGGCTATTAATTATTTACTTTTGTGTGTTTCAGAAACAAACTCTTGGTCTCCTAGGAGTCATTACCACTCCATACAAAAGCATTCACAAAAGTGGACATATGACAGCATAGATATGAAGGTTGTGAAACAAGAACTACCAGATGTTCTGTGTGAGGACAAGAGTCACAGATTCGGTAAAATGGTAGACATAGCTGGAGGTAGCATCATTCAAAAAATGACAGAACACGGTAACCCGGAATCAAGAATGCTTGATAACAGTTGTAAGGCAACAGTAAAACATGAAAATTATTGTCAAATTTCAGAAAATGCTTCTTCTGTGATTGATACAAATAATAAACCATCTCTGGCTATTGAGAATTATCAGCAGCAAAATAAGGAAACACAAGAAAAACATACACAGAGCTTTGCACGGTCTCTTGATGACATTTTTGGTTATGTCAGTTATAGCTCTCAAAGAACTCACACAGGAGACTTGTCTTATGTTTCTAGTCCAAATGTTTGTGCAGACAGATATAAGAGAACACATGGTGAAGGGATGTCAAACAAATGTAATGAATGGGATGGTCTTTTGATTCAAGATGACTATCGTGAGTGCCTAAAGAACATGAATCACAAGAGAACACATACACGAGAGAAACCATACAAATGTGATGTTTGTGGTGGTTCTTTTACTGAAGATGGCAGTCTGATGACCCACACGAGAACACACACAGGAGAGAAACCTTACAAGTGTGATGTTTGTGGTGCTTCTTTTACTCATGCTGGCCATCTGAAGGGCCATAAGAGAACACATACAGGAGAGAAACCTTACAAGTGTGATGTTTGTGGTGCTTCTTTTACTCACGGTGGCCATCTGAAGGTTCATAAGAGAACACATACAGGAGAGAAACCTTGCAAGTGTGATGTTTGTGGTGCTTCTTTTTCTGAAGCTGGCAGTCTGAAGGTCCATAAGAGAACACATACAGGAGAGAAACCTTACAAGTGTGATGTTTGTGGTGCTTCTTTTACTCAAGCTGGCCATCTGAAGGGCCATAAGAGATCACATACAGGAGAGAAACCTTATAAGTGTGATATGTGTGGTGCTTCTTTTACTCACGCTTTCAGTTTGAAATACCACAAGGTAACACATACAGGAGAGAAACCTTACAAGTGTGATGATTGTGGTGCTTCTTTTACTAATGCTGGCCATCTGAAGGGCCATAAGAGAACACATACAGGAGAGAAACCTTACAAGTGTGATGTTTGTGGTGCTTTTTTTACTCATGCTGGCAGTCTGAAGGTCCATAAGAGAACACATACAGGAGAGAAACCTTACAAATGTGATAATTGTGGTGCTTCTTTTAATCATGCTTACAGTCTGAAGGGCCATAGGAGAACACATACAGGAGAGAAACCTTACAAGTGTGATGATTGTGGTGCTTCTTTTACTCATGCTGGCCATCTGAAGGGCCATAAGAGAACACATACAGGAGAGAAACCTTACAAGTGTGATGATTGTGGTGCTTCTTTCACTCAATCTGGCAGTCTGAAGGGCCATAAGAGATCACATACAGGAGAGAAACCTTACAAATGTGATGATTGTGGTGCTTCTCTTATTCATGCTGGCAGTCTGAAGAACCATATGAGAACACATACAGGAGAGAGACCTTACAAGTGTGATGTTTGTGGTGCTTCTTTTACTCGAGCTGGCAATTTGAAATACCACAAGGGAACACATACAGGAGAGAGACCTTACAAGTGTGATGATTAACCCCAACTTTATGGCCTTCCTAAATTGCCCATGCCTTGCGTACCACTGAGAATGATTTAATCTATGCTCAACTCTGTCCAACACAGGATGGTGAAATAGCTTGCAGAAACTGTTAAACTAATGTGACAATCATTCAACCTCTTAATATTAAAAGATTAATTTGAACTGGTCAAACTCCTGGATATTATCAGTCTTAAACTAAAGTGCATGGCGACAATAGATATTGCCTCTATTTTCACTGATTTGATGTTCCCATGGAAGAGCCAGGGTTCACATCTGTGATCGCATAAAAGATAAGAAACAAAACTTAGGCCTTCCAACATCAAAATTCAAGAAATTACTACTGCTGTGGACATCTAATAGTAAATTAATTTTTCTTTAAAAAATTGTACCACCAAATTGACAGTGTGGCCGTGAGGAGTCCTCTAAGTCCCATTCTAGCAGACATCTTTATGGTGCACTCAGGAAAACAGAGAGCCTAAAATATTAAGGACCTAGTTCTATACCGCTTTTATGTGAATAATATGAGGGTAAGTTGATAACTAAGTCATAAATGGCTGTAGAAAAATAACTAAATATGATAACAACTTGAAACCAGTTTATTTTTATACATACATTGTCCCTTTATTTCTCAACATAATTTCTACCAACATTGATGCACTTATCCCATCGTTTTATCAGTCCTCCCAAACCCGCTACATAGAAATGTGATCCCTGTTCTCATTTACCTGCCATCCCACAGGACTATGACTTACTTATTGACTTGCCCTCGTAACTTTTTCTACTCAGCTTTGCACCGCTTTACAGGACAAACATGTGTCAGCATAAACAAACCCACCTTGACGGGAGACATTTCGCCAATGACGCCGAAGTTGAATGTGAAGTGAAAACGTGGTTTTGAAAACAGAGCATGCTGTTATATGCAGTCGGTTTGGGCGGACTGATAAAACGATGGGACAAGTGCTTCAATGTTTGTGGAAATTATGTTGAGAAATAAAGGGACAATGTATGTATAAAAATAAACTGGTTTCAAGTTGTCATATTTAGTTATTTTTCTACAGCCATTTGTGACTTACTTATCAACTTACCCTCGTATATTATTCATCCCAGAGACCAGACAACAGGCTAAATCATTCCACTCGATCAAGCCCACAAAAACATTTCTTTGTCTGTTCACCACAAACATAATGACACCTTATCATTCATGGACATATTAATTCAACATTGACAGGATAGCACCATCCAAAATTCTGTCTATTGAAAGGGAACATTGACAGGCCAATACCTGAATTTAAATAGCTTTGCACCTATTCAGTATAAGCATGGCCTGGTACGGGCCCTGTTTGATCAAGCTAGAATGATTTGCTTTGATGACACTAAAATATGACCAGAAACTCTTAACCATAATCTACAATCAAATGTATATTCAGAAGTCAGCATGGCCGAATGAATAAGAACGCATGTTCTTAAACATCTGGTGTGCTGATGTTGAGGTAAGGGGTTCAACCACTACACTGGACAATTGGAATAAAATGTTGACCTCTCATCCTTGACTTGGGGATGTAAATTACAAGTACCCCTGAAGTCAGAATGTGTTCACCTGATGGCGAGGGACACTGTAAACAGGGAAAGCGAATCCACATGCAAAATTAAGTCCAGTACTACTAGAAGTAGTGAGTATGGACTTTGCCTGAGCTCAAGGTGGACGAGTGCCAAATAAACCTTATGTATAATGGACGTTCATTTGAAACCCATTCCAATGGCTTTATTACAAAAGCATGAAACAAACATTAAAATGTGTGGTAGAATTAAACAAAGCATTCATTTTGAATGAATTATGCACCATGGGCTGGTCAGAAGAAGTTGCCTTAGGCATTCAGGCAAGCGTCCCATTGCTTAGGTAGGTGCCGAATGCCGTCCACAAAAAAAGGATTGTGGTTGCTCACTGAACCAAGTTTTTGCCACATTCATTACATCTGCATCTGTGTGAAATCATTGCCCCTTGAGAGCTTTTTTTAGAGGGCCAAACAAATGAATATCACATTGTGACAAATAAGGACTATAGGCTGGGTGTTGCAGAATTTCCCACTTTTTCCAAGCTAATGCTTCCTGCACATTCTTTGCAGCATGCGGACGAGCATTATCATGCAACAAAATCACACCGTGTGAAAGCATGCCGGGTCATTTATTATTGATGGCTTTTTGCAGCTTGTCTAGTTTTTCCAAGTAGTGGATAGGGTTCCGGTTTCAAGATGGCGACGGACGGTCGTGTTGTTTTGTGTTCGTTAACTTTTTCGCGTAGGGGATGGATTTATTCATCTCTTGCGTGTAATTGGTGTGCCAGGATGTAAAACCAGGAGTTTCTACTCAAGATCTGCGCGGGTGCTACGGAGTTCGTGCATCGAGCGAAGCCATCCTTGAGTGAATTTTCAGCAGCGTGTGTGGTTCAACAGCAGTCTGTGTTTACGTTTTTTCAACGTGGCGGAAGGTGTTTTTTCCGAGCGGTCAGCAGTCAACATAACGAAGCGGCGTGGTAGCCGCGCAGGGACAAAGAAGCAAGGTAAGCGCGGTGGTTTGAGGCGTTTTAGACTCAAGTGTCACCGTCTAGGACTCAGGAACATCCGTATTCTATATTGGAACTGTGCCAGTGTAAAACAACGGGGCTCTATTTTAGAAACCCTAGTTTACAGGAACGACATTGTAGCACTCCAGGAGATGAGACTGGGCGATCAGCTACTCCGAATTGCCGGCTTCAAATGTTTCTACAACAGACGACATCTGGGAACGGCGACAGCATGGTGGCGTCAGAGCTAGACATGTCCAGTTGGGACAGTGACGATATACAAATACAGGCGTTGAGAGTTCATTCCAGTATACCATTCGTGTTGGATAATGTTTATGCCCGCAATGCGAGTATGGACGCCCAGAAGTGGCAGTGCTTAAGTGGCATATTAGGCCACGAGAGAAATGTTATTTTCTGTGGTGACTTCAACGCTAAAGGCAGAGCATGGGGAAATACTTCCTCCAATACACAAGGGGAGGAGCTCGAGACTGCACTGGAAACCATCGACCTGGTTTGTATTAACAGTGGCTGTGTCACCAGGACAGCAAGCCGTCCAGGCGATGAGGACAGTGCTATTGATCTGGCGCTAGTTTCACCTTCACTCACTACAGTGTGTAGATGGGGTGTCCTAGGACACCATGGCAGCGACCACCACCCGTGCAGCATATTGGTGGAGAAAGGCAGAACCAGGCAGCACAAGCTAAAGGTAAAGACGTTCCAGTATGACAGTACAGGGCAAGATGTGGTGAGTAAAATAAGACATGACAAGCGCAGAATGTTTCAGGGCAGGAAAAAAAGCTAGGAGCAGCCACCGTGGTGGAGTTTCGAGGTGGAGAAGGCTTGGGTGGATAAGCGTAGTGCTGTAAGGAGATGGCAAAATGCCAAGAAGAACAGAGCTGGTCATCCTAGTCCCTGCTTGCACTTAGAAAGAGAGATGCACACAAAAGTAAGCTATTTAAAAAAACTGGTCAAGGTGGTTAAAAGCGAAAAATGGGCAGAGGTGTGTCAAAGAGTAAGCACAGACAAGTCACTGAAATTGTTCTGGCGACTACATAAAAGCATGAGTGGTGTAGTCAAGAATAAGAGCATTTCAGACTTCCAAGGTGCTGACCTCACCTGGCAGAGGACTGACGAGGACAAGGGCAAAGCCCTCTTTGAACGCTACCTTGAGCAGGGCAACCAGACAGACATGGGAGGCCGAAATCTGGCCAAGGAGGTCACCTCAGACAGATGCAAGGCCCAGAACACTTCGGAGGAAGACACAGTGACAGTGAAAGAAATCAAGGCTGTGCTTCGACGATCAAAAAACAGTGCTCCAGGTCCTGATGGCATAAGATACGACGACATAAATAGGTGTACCGACAATGAGCTAGAGAAACTAGCAGACATGTACAACAACAGTATAGGGAGTGCTAGCATCAAGGAGGAATGGTTACACAGCTATCTGATTCCCTTGCCGAAGCCTGACAAAGACCACACAAAAATTCAGGGATATCAAATTATAACCATGCAGAATACAATAGGCAAGCTGCTGGAGAAGGTAATTGCCAGGAAAATATCAAGCCAACTAGAGAGGCAAGGTGTTTTCCCACCTACCCTGGGTGGGTACCGTCCAAAAAGAGAAACCTGGACCAATGCAGCAGTCTTTGCCCATGATGTCTATGAAGGTTTCCACTCAGGCACTGAAACCGTTGCTGCAGCGATTGATCTTGAGGACGCATACAACAGAATACCACTGGATTTTTTAATGTTTCAGCTTCTTGAACTAAACGTAAGTCCATTCCTCCTTAGTTGTATCGCTGCAGCCCTCTACCAACGGAAAGTAGTGTTTAGATGTGGCAGTTGGACTTTGGAACCAACAACAATATATCCTGGCCTACCACAGGGATGACCATTATCTCCGGTACTGTTCAACGCCTACACAGTGAGAATCACCAGTGAGCAGATCACTGGACCTGGCAGGACATTGTCGTATGCCGATGATGTTTTAGTGTATCGTCAGGGTAAGGATAGAGAGGAGGTTGCTGTGGAACTACAAACCGAACTCAATCGCATAAGTACTTGGTGTGATGAAGCTGGGGCAATGGTCAACCCAACAAAGGCAACAGTGGCTTGGTTCTCGTTGAATAATCATATTGTCAACAATCCAACACCAACTGTAATGCTGTGTTCAGAGACGGTGGAAAGAACGCAGGCAATGAATTACCTGGGGATACGGTTTGATCGAAGCCTTGCTTATAATGTGCACATAGACCAGGTGATAACAAAGGCCAAGCGGGGTCTGGCAGCGATGCGGGTGATGGCGGCAGCAAACTGTGAGCAGCGCCATCTATGTCTTCTGTACGAGGGGCTGGTCATGTCTGTTTTGGAGTATACAATGGCAATCCTGACTCTCAGCCATAAGCAGATAGAAAGGATGGAAAGGATACAGAATGAAGCCATGCGCATTAATATTTATTATTCTTGGATGTACAAGAGATAAAGCATGCAGGGCGATGCGCTACCTTCTTGATTTTCCAACCATTGAAGAGAGAATACAAGTTTGCAGGGCACGCGCCTACCTCAGAATTAACGCAAACACACAACATCCACTGCATAGTGAAATTAGGAAGGTGAAGGGCAGCAGGTTAAAAAGAGGACGGTCGTGGATGGGTCAAGCCGAAGACATTCTTCAACAGGTGTGTTCACTTGAGGACTTAGAACCTGGCGAGGAGTGGGTGCAAGTGCCAACAGACTTCTGCACATCCTTTTCAGTTTGCATCCAACTAGATAGAAAATGCAGACAAGAAAATCCGGCTGCTGTTGAGGCTGAAGTACAAGCGTTGATTTTCGAGAATTCGCTAGACGGTGACGCGGTCATCTACACAGATGGGTCGGTCGTCCGACATGTGAGAAGCTCATGGGCCTTTACAGCTCGGGCCGGAGGGAGAATTGTGAAGGAGGACTCTGGTGCTTTCACTGAAACCACAAGTAGCCTGACCATGGAAGTCATGGCAGTAAGTAAAGCAATAACATGGCTCGAGACACAGACATTCACTAGGGCTTGTTTCCTTAGCGACTCAATGAACATGATCAAGAGGATAGAGGAGGGGTCGATCCGAAGAGAATGGTTGCTGCCTCTGAAGCGGTCTCGGCTGGCAAAGATTAGTTTCATCTTCGTGCCAGGTCATGCGGGAGTACAAGGAAATGAGCGGGCTGACAAGCTCGCAGATGAGGCTACTGTGGAGGGCGGATGCGCCATGGACAAGGCTGACATTCTGAATGTCGAGAAGTGAGACTTTTGCGAGAACCAAGTGATGACTGTGAATCTACAACAATGGCCAGACTGCGGGAGCAGCAAATTAAAAGAGGGGTGGCCAAACAAGAACACTACGCAGGAAGCCAAAGAAGATTGATAAACCAACACAGAACTGGCGTCGTTAGCCGCTACACGCTGCGGGATTTGCTGAGGAGGGGATCCGAGCACTTATGGACTGAATGGTTCGATGTGCAACGAGGATGATCTGTCGACTAACTAACTAACTAGAGTTGATGCTGGCACCAGGTTCTTTAAAATTGGCCAACAATAGCCCTTCATGGTCAAAAAATGCACTCAGCATAACCTTACCAGTGGAAACCTGTAACTTGAATTTGTTGGCTTTTGGTGATCCAGCATGCTTCCATTGCATGCTCTCTCTTTTGCTGCTCGGTTCAAAGTGGTGCCACTATGCGGAAGAGTAATGCATCACCCTTCACTCTGTAATGCAGCAAGTGGTTCAAACACCATTCCATGCGTTCCTCTTTTTGGTGGTCGGTCAACATCCGTGGTACCCACTGCGAACACGCCTTCCAATATTGCAGTTTCGCTAGTGGACCTATGCTTCGACAACGGTTCATCTGTACTGCTGCATCAATGTTGCCGATGATTTTTTCTGTTGCAACAATATACGCTTGACCCGGCTGTCGAAGATCTGTCATGAACTGATGTCCTTTCCGAAACATTCGTGCCCAGTCTATCACTGTTGTCTTTGACACACATTTGTTACCATACGCTGCCTGCATTCTTCGATGAATGTCCACTGGTCGACATCCTTCAAATGAAAAAAAACTGAATCACCGCTCTTTGAGCTTCTGTGGACGGATTTTTGATCAGGCTGACCATTTTCTCTATGGTCAGAAACAGAACCTATGCATCATGGGTCGTTAAGCACATGCTTTTTATTAATTGGTCAATACTTATCACATGACTGACATGATCATGTTCAACATACGTAATTATATGTGGTGCGGCACAAACAGATTTCAAACGAACTCCCCTTATACAGTCAACTGACTTCATCAAACGTCATTATCAGCCACCCAAACCTACTTCCATAGAATCATCGGTCCCCACACCTCAAGTGTTTTTTTTTTTTCCAGCTAACCTTTTGAGGGGACATTAATTAAACAAATATACAGCGTAAAGCACACATTCTTTGTTGCTGAACCAGTGACCAGATATAGAACCACTTAGATAGTACTCATCTGTGAAAACTATTGTCTCTGTATGCCAAATCTGACTGCATTTATCAATTCCAGTGGGAGTGCCAAGCATCTTACATATTTAGAATGGAAAGACAATGTAGTGAGTAACAAAACATATACCTGTACGGATGGGAAACAGATTTAATCAGTCTTCAGGAATCTTGTTTAATAGCCACCATAAAGTTAAAAAAAGAGAAATCTTGTATATTGTATTTGATTAACAATAAATGAGTGCTCAAATACATCAAGGCATTAGTAATTAAATGATTCCAGCCAGTTTTATGCAAACAGAAGGTCTTAATTTTAAATTTGCACATACCAAAATATTTATGGCAGATAACTCAATGAAATTGATGGTGGCCAAATATGTTTGCTTGGCTGGTCTTCCCTGCCCTAACAACCAGTGTAAACCATTTTTGTATAGTGTATATACTACATACTATGTACATACAATTGTGTAGGTGTGCCCATAATTTCAGCCTGTACATTTACAAATACTGATGACTATCACAACTGATTAGAAGCCCACACAAAATAATATTGCCACACTAGTCTGTCACATACACTTTGGCAACTGTTACAGCCACAGTCTGACAGGGAAACAGTGATGCTGACTGAGCTGTACAGGACATCGCTGTCAACATCAGCATCTTTCAGCTGATTATTGATTTCTTGGCAAGATTACGCTCAGTAGTTTGCAATTGCTTTCTGAGTGACTGGCTCAATACCCCGTAAGTTACCGACGCGGAAAGAACCACTACCAATTCTCGCGCAACGTTACGTTACTTATGAGATTACGGAGAAAGTCATGTAACCTCTAGACAAGAGAGACCGGCTTTTGTTGTTTAGTTTATCATATTTCACAATACACTGCTAACTTTGTTTAATTGGTGATGGGATATCCAGAGTTGTGTGCTCTTCAGTAATAAACTAGAAATTGTTATTCTTTGTAATAGACATTAATTTTGCAAAGTAAACAAATAAAGATTGGTGATTATGCTTCTTCTTCGTTTGTTCCCTGTTGACTATGCTCCAGGTGAGTGGCTCTGTGGCACATGCTGACTGAAAATGTCTTTGGTTCACTTACTGGGGTGGAGATTATTGTAAGGGACTTTCTACTTTGAAGTGGTAATGACAGACAACATAACTTGTGGTGTTAATGATGTGTCAAAGGTAATATTTTTCGAATAGTTAAGTTTCATCTGTTGGGGTTTTCAAAACACTGTTCTCTTGGAGTGTGGCTTTCAAGGCTGTTGTAACATGTCTCTTTGCAAACTATTTGGTCAGCTTTCTATTACAGCTGTTCTCTTACAATAAAATAAGGTGTTTGTAGTTGTGGTTGGTAGCCATGACAGTGAAGTGACTAGTATACCCAGTGATCATGTATTTAAATAAACATAAGTGCATTTCTTTAATTGACCAGGGTTCCAAAGTCAACTATCCTAAAACATTGACCAGGGCTCCAAAGTCAACCACCCTTAAACATTGACCAGGGCTCCAAAGTGGCACCCCCCAGCCAGCTGATCGGCCACAGCCTGCCTGCTTCAATGGGTGTTTGGGGCTAGGACAAAATCTGAATCGCAGGCTGTAAAACCAATGCACCAGGTACTAATAAAAAAAAGAAAAATAGAAACCTCAAGCTACGGCTTGCAACCTGGAACGTGAGAACCATGTGTCCAAGATTTTACACTGACTTGACCAATATTAACGATGTGAGAAAAACGGCTGTGATTGATGCCGAACTCAATCGTCTTAACATTGATATTGCTGGCCTGCAGGAGACTTGCCTCGCTGAGGAAGGGTCACTCAGGGAAAACAATTACACCTTTTTTTGGAAGAGTAGATGGCAGGCAGAAAAAAGGCAACTTGGTGTGGGCTTTGCAGTGAAGAACTCACTACTGGGAATTATTGAAATTCCAGCAGGAGGAAATGAAAGACTATTATCCCTGCGTTTGGCAACCTCTTGTGGTTTTGCCACCATTATTACTGCATATGCACCAACACTCGATTCCTCTGATGATGTGAAGGATTCGTTTTATGAGGAGTTATGACTCCGTGATCAAGGCAGTTTCAAAACCTGACTACATTTATATGCTTGGTGATTTCAATGCTCGTGTGAGCAAGGAATCGAATTCATGGCCAATGTGTCTTGAAAAATACAACATCGGTCGCATGAATGAAATTGGGCTAAGGCTGCTGGAGCATTGCACCAGAAATTACCTATGTATTACAAACTCCTTTTTTATAATAAAAGAGCTGCATAAGGTCACATGGAAACATCCAAGATCCGGCCATTGGCACCAACTGGACTTCATCATCACACGGAGACAACATCTGAACCATATATCATTAACTCAAAGTTACCACAGTGCTGACTGTGATACGGATCACTCTTTAGTTGTTGCAAGGGTTAGACTGAGACCAAAGAGAATCTACACAGCTAAACACAAATCTAGCCCCAGAATTAATAATATTAACATTCACAATCCTGAAAAGTGCTTTCAGTTTTAACAGCAACTTGAAGACGCTTTCACTGATACACCAGAAAATTGCACAGTAAATGAAAAGTGGAGTCAACTTAATTCTTTATAATACTGCCGTAGGGTTTACAGCGCTGTGGATCACAAGAGGCAGGACTGGTTTGCGGCAAACAGCCAGACTCTGCAGCACTTGATTGATAAGAAGAAGATAGCTCTCTTAAGAAACAAGGAAAGACCAACGCGTAACACTCTGAGTGAGCTAAAGCAAGCTAGGAAGGATGTGCAAAAGGCTGCCAGGCAGTGTGCAAATGATTATTGGATCAAGTTATGTGAGTCCATTCAAATCGCAAGTGATAAAGGAAACATCAGAAACCTGTATGAAGGAATAAAGAAAGCCTGTGGTCCAGTGATCAAAAGATGTGCACCATTGAAAACCTTGACTGGAGAGATCATAACTGATAAGAAACAGCAGATGGGTAGAGCACTATTTGGAGCTTTACTCAAGTGAGACCAAACTAGCGGATGATGCCCTCCCCTCCCCAGAGGCTCTACCAACTCTTGACCAACTGGACACACTTCCCACCATAATAGAAGTTAAGTGTGCTATAAATGAACTTGCATCTGGCAAGGCTCCAGGTAAGGATGGAATTCCAATAGAGGTTATTAGGAGTGGGCAAGACACACTCACTCTACGTATCCACCAGCTAGTAGAGCTATGCTGGCGAGAAGGACAAGTCCCACAGGATTTCAAAGATTCAAGCATCATAACACTGTACAAGAACAAGGGCGATCGGAGCGACTGCAACAACTATAGGTGTATCTCACTTCTGTGTATTGTTGGAAAAGTATTTGCCAGAATTGTTCTGTGCAGACATCAAGTCTACCCAGGATCACAGTGTGGCTTTCGACAGAACAGGTCTACCATTGATATGATATTCTAATTGCGACAAATGCAAGAAAAATGTCGTGAACAGAATCAACCACTGTTTTTTGCCTTCATCGACCTCACAAAGGCATTTGATTTAGTCAGTCGTGAGGGTCTGTTCAAGGCAATAAAGACGATTGGCTGCCCACCAACTCTTCTGTCCATTGTGGAATCGTTCCACACAGGCATGAAGGGTATAATCAAGTTTGATGGTGCAACTTCTGAAGAGTTTGAAATCAAGAGTGGAGTTAAGCAAGGTTGTGTACTAGCTCCCACCCTCTTTGGAATATACTTTTCACTTCTACTGAAATATGCCTTTCGTGATCAGGATGGTGGTATATACATCCACTCACGCTCAGATGGCGGCCTCTACAATGCTCAGAGATTGAAGGCCAAGACCAAAATTAGGAGGGTGCTGATCAAAGAGTTGCTTTTTGCAGATGATGCTGCAGTTACGACCCGCTCTGAGGAAGAATTGCAATGTCTACTATCTGCATTCTCCAATGCTTGTTCTGAATTTGGTTTAACAATTAGCAAAAAGAAGACAGATTATGATACAAGGTGCACATGGGGTACCATCAATCTTTATTGACGACGCCGAACTAGAGATGGTAGACTAATTTTACATATCTAGGATCAGTGGTCAATAGCAAATTATCCCTAGATCAGAAAATCAATATCCGGATTGGTAAGGCAGCAACAACAATGAACAGGTTAAGAAAAAGAGTGGGGGAACAGGAAGCTTACTGCCAAAACAAAAGTCCTTGTCTATCAAGCCTGTGTCCTTAGTACTCTTCTTTATGGCAGTGAAACCTGGACAACTTACTCACACCAAGAGATGCGTTTAAACAGCTTTCATATGCGGTGTCTGCGAAGAATTCTTGGTATTAAGTGGTAAGACAAAATCACAAATACTGAAGTATTGGAAAGATCAGGTTGTGTGACAATTTATTCCATGCTCAGTCTTCGTAGACTTAGATGGATAGGACATGTTAGGAGGATGGATGATGGTAGAATACCAAAGGAATTACAGATGGGTAAGAGATCTCAGGGTTGGCCTCTACTACGATACAAAGATGTGTGTAAGCGGGACATGATTGATACAGGCATTGATAATGCACAGTGGGAGCAAGTCGCCGCTGAACGTGCTGCATGGAGGGCAATGATCAGAAATGGAATAAAGACAAAGGAGAAAATTATTGCAGATAAGTCACACACCGAGCGTGTGAGACGTAAGATGGTGCATTATGGTGGAAATGACCACATGTTCACATGCGCCCACTGTGTACGGATGTTTACAGCGCGAATTGGCCTTATCAGTCACATTCGCTACCGCCATAGGTAAAAGTTGTTATGCCTTTTTAAAGCACAAACTATCGTCAGTCAAGACGGCAAGGTGCCAATGAGGTGATGACATGAAGGATGATGAACAATAGTGAGATTGTTTATTAACAATCTTTAGAAGACTTAATTTCAATTCTTAAGGCTGGTGCACTGATATTTATTTCATCTATAAATCTCTCAAGGCTTACATCTAATTGTTAATTTTGAAGTTTTCTTTATTCAGCTTAAACTGGTCATTTGAAACACCACAAGAAAACACATAAAGAAAGAAAACGTTACAAATGATGGATCAAGATAGTGTCATCAGCACAATGTAAGTTATTTATATTATGTCCACAAACCAGGATTCCTGACATACTTCATGTAGATCTCAGTATATATTTACCGTGGGGCCTGAGTGATCTCGAGGTAAGGTGTCTGCCTCGAGTGCTTGAGGTCCCGGGTTCAAGCCCCGGTGAAGGCCGGGACTTTTTCACGTGGACTTCTAGTAACAAAATTTCTCCTGGTCTCTTGGTAGTGAGATCGGACGCCCGTGTGTTTTGCACGTAATATATCCCTTGGCAGTTGGAAATCGAAAAAAAGATAGCCAAACGGCGCTGCCCGGGCAAAATTTCGAGTTAAAAATCTACCCAAAGTATTTTCAGGATCCTCGCCGGTGCTGCGAAGTTCGTGCACTGAGCTGAGATTATCTGGACTCAGACTTGAGTTGGGAGTAGGTTACACTATGTGCCGTGATGTTGATCCGTGGACTAAACTAACTAAACTAAGCATATACTTACCGTACAATGAGAACAAATCAAAATTAGTTTACATTACACTGAAATGGTCCTAACAGGTTGTTGATTTTTCTGCAAAACCAACCGTTCATCTATTAACTATATCGTCTCGTCCCATTATGTGTGCACCATTCCTGAATTTTAAACAGCCAGTGGTATTTCATGTTTCCTACCTGATATTGTATTTATTTGTTTATAATAATACTGTATATGGAATGTGATTCTTTTACATAGTTTGTAGTAATCTCCATACATTGTTAATTCAATCATACTTCTTTAGCCTCATTGCATTTGTTTACTAATTCATTATGCATTCTATTATATTCTTCTTTATGTTAATTTTTTTTCTTTCTTCTTTCATTCATCATCTACAAAATTGCGTCTTTCATCCATTTCGTTTTAGCAATGCTGTGTGTAGGTGGAATGATTTCTTTCGATGTCTGTTGGATTAATTCTCGCAACATGTCCCGTTATTTATCGATAGCCTGTATTATCTCCATGACGATATATCTGTTCTTTACAGTAATAGTTTTCCTTTCTCTAATTTCTTTGCCTGCTTTAAGTAATGTTAAAACTGATTTGATGTTCTTTAGGTTTTCCTTCACAGTTTTAATTCTCAACCTCATCTTTCCTATAACTTGCACTTGGTCGATATGTCCGTCTGCCTTTGGACTAGTGTTTGCTTTTGCTAAACTGCTTCTGAATCTCTTGGCTAAAGGCTTGCGAACGCGGTTCGTGAGCCGGGTACCAGGCGACCGATTTGTGCAGCAGACCATGTCGCGCTGTGTTATAACGTGCTGGTATGGGAGCTGGTCGTTCAGAAAGCAATGGCAAACTACTGAACGTAACACTTGCCTAGTACATCAACAGCAGCTGAAAAATGCTGGTGTTGACTGCAACGTCCCGTAAGGGATACGCAACTAAAAAATATGGGGTCACCATGAGGCCGCGGCGAGTAATGCTATCTACAAGTTTTGTAAACAGAGAAGTACACACCTCACAACATTGTAGAAAACAAAGCCCTCTCTCAGTCATAGAACTGTACACACCTGTATACGTTTCAGACATAAAGTATACAGAACGGTTATCCTCGCAGCCTTGAATTAGTATTTGAAGATGGAATACTTCACACTCCAAGTGTAGAATCTGTCGTGGGACTAACTTACATGATATTAGTGTATAAAACAGCATAATGAGCAGCTGGAGTGTAGAGGCTAGACGCTTCCCTGACATCGCGGTGGTTATATGTTGGACTTGGAATTCGCATTGAGGTGGGTTTTTTAAATTAAAAACAAACACACACAGGCGCACAAGCAAACGTCTCGCTGCTCGAATACACACATAGATACACACACATGCGCGCGCGCGCACACACACACACACACACATATTGTCGTGACCTTCTGTGTCTGGTTTCGATCTGTTAACAGGTATAATGATGGTGATAAATATGAGGTGGCATGACCAGACTTCAAAAATACATATGGACACAAGTGGTACATCTGACTCATACACAGCCGTTTTGTTTGTCTTGCATAAGTGTGGTATGTTTGGTACTGTAGATGGTGCTGCCAAACACAACGCGTCTGATCGCATTGTTTATGGTTGTGAAAGTCTGACATGGGAAGGAAAGGGGGAGGATGGTCTAGAACTGTGAACATATAACTATGTTTGTGCTGACAATAGTACTTCTACCAGAGATAGTGGTTTTGTATTTGTATCGATATAACATATCTGTTATTTTTATCTCTAGATACGTCCATGCGTATTTATGTGCCTGGTTTTGTTGTCATGGAAAGACTATTCAGTACAATATTAATATGATTGTCTGATGTTAAGCCAGATGGAAAGTCCGCCTTATTTTTTCCATTTGCCTAAGCCCATCATGGTAGGTCTTTGGACGTTAAATTTTTCCCCATCCATTTACTAGACATCATTTTTAAAACGACCCGTTTTTCAGTTGTAGGACATTGCAGTCTTTTTTAAAACAATTATTTCGTTCACAGCAGTGTACATTGTGTATTTTCCTTTACATCTGCTAATACAACTAATTCATTGCTAATACATATTCATAGTGCAGTGATGTCGGTTCTTGACTCAACTCAACTCAACATATTCATATACACATAATAATACCATTACATTTATGGTAAGGTGCAATTACTTACACATTACTTGATGATGATGCTGCTGCTGATGATGATGATGATGATGATGATGATGATGATGATGATGATGATGATGGATGATGATGATGATGAAGTAATTATCTGATCTCATGCATACTAACATCTATCAATGTAAATTATTTTATACTCCAAGTGTCCACACGCACACTTAGTTTATTTAAACACGTTTAAACGTATCATTGAATGGATCTTACAGTAAACATTGCAACACGCGTTCTATTTGACAAAGGTCGCAGTCATCCCCATAGCATTGTACTATTCCATGTTTTCCCACATTGCATTGTGATAAGGGCATAACTATTTGGTAAAGTTTCTTCATTATTAAATAAGGGTATAATTAAATGCAGCGCATTTTGTAAATTTAATGTGATTATGCTGCCTCCATGGAACATAAATATATTATTGCTTGGCTTGCTAGTTTATGTTCGCTGGCTGTGAACTCCAGCGTGAAGTCCTGTCCTCTATGTCGGATGAAGACATCCTGTTGTCCAGCATCTGTGTGATGTCATACAGGACGTGAGGTTTGCGTGAGTATCCGTTGTCCCATGTCTGGCTTATTGGTGTGCAGACTGGTGGTTCCTCGCCGTACAGGCAGATACTCTCTGACTTCGGAAGCATCAGCGATCCTACTACGTTAGCCAGGACCCCGAAGGGACCTGTTGCCCAGGATGCACGGCGAGGACGTGTTAGTAGGTCTTGGTCAGTATAGAACCTGGCCCTGGTGCCTTGAAAACACCTTTGCGTCCCAAACATATTATACACATGGTTTAATCGCGACCGTGTTTATGCACAGCTCAATAAGATATAATTATAATATTTTTTTTTTAAAAGAGCAATTGGAGTAGTTTAAATAATGATACTTTTCTTGGCGATTTATTTATCTCTAGCTTAATTTACAAGGGGAAACAAAAAAAAAGTTTAGTTTATGACCTACCGATTTTCAAGGGGTATAATAATTATGATAACTTTATATTTTAATGTTTGTTTTTTTCATTCTTGTATAAATTTTAGTGTTACAATTATCCTTCATTAGCAAATATAACTTGTATCAGTTGCTGTTATTAGTGCATTACATTTCTTTATTGAGCTGTCGGTTCAGAAAGTAAAGTTTAATTTGATTCAATCTATATCTATAAAACAGAGTGTATGTGGCTTTGTGTGTGTGTTTGTGGGTATTTATGTATTGGATGCGTTCGATAACGGTACATCCGATTGAGATGACATTTTCTACACGTCTTCCTTTCATTCCTGTGCAACCGACTATAATAGTTTCTTAGTGTAAAATCTTCTACTTATTTAATAACATTTACTTTTCCATTTTCATTATATAATGTCTATAAAGCAGGGGGACTTCACTCTAGAAAAGTTATTTCAAGGGGCATAACTTTTAATAACATTTCTATATACTTTATAGTCATATTGTTGGACTTACTTGCACTATTGTTAAACTCTTTGTCTATAGTTATTTTTAGGCATATGAGTTATAATAAATAATGATATAATCTTTAAGGCATTTTTAAAGTTTGCATAAAAATAATGCATAATGCATAACATTGTAACCCATCTTTTTCTGCTTAAAGAACTTATCAACTTTCATGTCGGTGATTAAAAACAGTTTTCATTAAAAATAATGAATGGTGTGTGGAAGGACATTCTTTTAAGTGCGCTTGGGGCTGGGCGAAACCACGCCGGGTCAGATAGATAGACAGACAGACAGATAGTCGGGAACGGAAGCTTATTTGACTACTTATATGAATGAATTAAATGACATGCTCCCCACCAGGGACTGGGTGAAGCCGGGCCGGGTCAGACAGACAGACAGATAAACAGACAGTCGGGAACGGGAGAGCTTATATGACTACGTATATGAATTAAATGAGATGCTCCCCACCAGGGACTGGGTGAAGCCGAGCCGGGACAGACAGACAGACAGATAGACAGACAAACAGATAGTCGGGAACGGGAGAGCTTATATGACTACGTATATGAATAAAATTAGATGCTCCCCACCAGGGACTGGATGAAACCGGGTCAGACAGACAGACAAACAGATAGTCGGGAACGGGAGAGCTTATATGACTACTTATATGAATTAAATGCGATGCTCCCCACCAGGGACTGGGTGAAGCCGGGCCGGGTCAGCCAGACAGACAGACAGACAGACAAACAAGCAGACAGACAGACTGATAGATAGATAGATCCCATCCAGGGCCTGGGCGAAGCCGGGCCGGGTCAGCTAGTTATATAATAAAATAAGATGAACCACGTTAGCATGACATAGTGTGTATGTGCTGGCTTATAATATAGCCACGTAAGACTGTGATTGTTCAGCCTTCTGGGGAAACCCGGTTGGTTACCTTGTTTCGTCAACACGTGTTGTAAACGTTCATTATAGTGTGGCTTGAGTAGATCACCACAAGCTTCCCAGTCTCGTCGGTGAAGCGAAGAGTTTTCGCAGAGAGGTAGAAAAATAAAATCAAGTTGAAACATTTCAAAGTAAAGCAAAACTTCATAACGATGGCTGAGGAAATAAATAGCAAAGCCTACCCTTTGGCAGATCAGACTCTGACAGAACAAATTCTGGAGCTGGTACAGCAGGCATCAAATTATATGCAGCTGAAGAAAGGGGCCAATGAAGCTACAAAGACTCTTAACCGTGGTCAGGCTGAGTTTATTGTATTAACAGCCGATGCCGAGCCAATTGAAATTCTTCTGCATTTGCCCTTGCTGTGCGAGGATAAGAATGTCCCATACATTTTTGTGAGATCCAAACAAGCTTTGGGTAGAGCTTGTGGAGTATCTCGGCCTGTGATTGGATGCTCAGTTATCCAGAAGGAAGGTTCACAGCTGAGGAACCAGATACAGGCAATTCAGCGGAATATTGAGCGATTGCTTATTTAAAATGCACCTGATCATTGATGTCGCCATGTTTATCTGGTTATATTTTCTCTTATTAACGGTCACTTTATATCCAGTGTTATATTTTTCTAGTGTTTCATCATTTCATGATACACATAGCATTATTGATCATCAGTTATATGCACTGCCTACATTTAATAAACACAGATAATAAGAAAGAAAAAAAATAGTGGGCAGGATAGCCATGGTATGTGGTGACCTCGCCGGTCACATTGTCCTTTTGTGTGGTCAAGGTCCTCGCAGCCTCAGACAATGACCTGTCTGGGTTAGAAAGCTTAGGGTCGCGCGAGGCTCCTCCCTTAACACATACATGGTTCAAGGGTACCTGTCTGGGGAGGAGGGGCAGGGATGGACGCCTGAGCACTATAAGGAAATAAACCGTCCATCCAGAGCTGGGGTGGCCTCTAGTGTTTACACTAGCCCTGGTTCACTGCTGTGATAGCTGTCGCACGCAAACCTGATAAGCATGGCTTTCTTAGTAAGCTTTGAGCTCAGAGCGTGGCCGGCACTATCCCTTTTGTTATTTTGTTTAACTCAAACTGTAATAATGAGTTCATATAAAATTTTTTGCAGTAATTTATAGTATTTAACATGCTCGAATTCTAATCACAGCTGGTTTCGAATTTAAGAAACAAAACTTAAAAAACAAAACAAAAAAACAAAGCGCAGACACCAAGCACATTTTTCACTCGAATAAACACACACACGCGCGCGCGCACACACACACACACACATACATACACACCCACGCACACACACACACACACACATTGTTGTAACCATCACTGGCTGGCTTCGATAAGTTAACATGTATGACGGTGATGGATATAAGCTGACATAGCAGAACTTCAGGAATACATTGGAACACGAGTGATAAATCATTGAAATCATTTTATTGCTATATTATACAAAGTTGTCAGCCAGGCAGTGTTGCTGAGGCTTCATATCTGGCGGCACTCATTCATACACGTCTCAGACACTGGTGGTCTCCGATGCTCATTTGTGATCTTGCTACATTTATTTACAACCATTATTTGTATTACACAACCATTAGCAATCCGATAACAGTTCCATCATGTGGAATTAAATGCAAGTGTCTTTCTCTCTCATTGTTATCTAGAAGAAGTATGTTTCCTATAATGCAGAGACAACACTGCAATTGCTTCATGTGTCCAAAGCAAATAGCTCTCGAGAACACTTTACACGCGTCAAGGAAAGCTGTCTCCGAAGAGTACACTAGTCTCCTTGTAATGTTAATTGGGATTTTTTTCTTCTTCAATTCATTGACATATGTCTACAATCTTAATCGCTTGCTGTTCTCACAACGTAAGATTAGACATGTTTGTCTATAGATACCACACACATGCATGTTCCCTTTCATAATCTAACACCCAGGTCCTGAACTATGTGTTGAGATGTGGAACAACAGATTGCCGTGTTTAAGTAGTGACTTGGGGTGAATATGCAGACATTAACTTTCAATCTTTTGTTGTCTTAAATAGGCCCTCAGACCTGAATCGCCCCCTGTCTGCCATGTCCTTTGTATGTCTTATATTACTAATGCTTTCAATGAACTCTGACCCAATTATTATTTGTCATCATAACGCATGCATCTGTCGGTCATACATTTGCAATGGATTACCTAAGAGAGTTTCACCGACATGTAGAGAGGTTCTTAATAATCCTTCAAGACATCACGTCTGTATTCTATCTCTCCTATCTCTTTCCCTCCCTCCCTCCCCCCTCTCTCTATTGATGTTACTGTGTCTGTCTATCTGTGTAGTTGTCTCTGCAGTAAGACAGTGTCATGGATGCAGTGGGACGGTGTCATGGGTGCAGTGAGATGGTGTCATGGATGCATTGAGACAGTGTCGTGGATGCATTGGGACGGTGTTATGGATGCAGTGAGTCGATGCTATGGATGCAATACGGCGGTATCATGGATGCAGTGAAACGGTGTCATGGATGCAGTGAGAAAGTGTCGTGAATGCCTTGGGGTGTGACATGGATGCAGTGAGACGGTGTCATGGATGCAGTGAGACGGTATCATGGATGCAGTTAGACGGTGTCATGGATGCAAGGAGAAAGTGTCATGGACGCCTTGGGGCGGTGTCATGGATGCAGTGAGACAATGTCATGGATGCAGTGAGACGGTGCCATGGATGAAGTGAGACGATGTCATGGATGCAATGAGACGATGTCATGGATGCAATGAGGCGATGCCATGGATGCAGTGAGACGGTGTCATGGATGCAGTGAGACGGTTTCATTGATGCAGTGAGACAATGCCATGGATGCAGCGAGACAGTGTCATGGATGCTGTGAGACGGTGTCATGGATGCTGTAAGACGGTGTCATGGATGCAGAGCGATGGTGTCATTGATGCAGTGAGACGGTGTCATAGATGCAGTGAGACGGTGTCATGGATGAAATGTGATAGAGTAATGAATACAGTGAGATGGTATCATGGATATAGTGAGATGGTGTCATGAATGCTATGTGACGGTGTCATTGATGCTGTGTGACGGTGTCATGGATGCAGTGAGATGGTTTCATGGATGCAGTAAGATGGTGTCATTGATTAAGTGAGAGAGTGTCATGGATACAGTAAGACAGTGTCATGGATATAGTGAGAAGGTGTCATGGATACAGTGAGACGGTGTTATAGATACAGTGAGACGGTGTCATGGATGCAGTGAGATAGTTTCATGGATACAGTGAGACAGTGTTATGGATGCAGTGAGATAGTCTCATGGATATAGTGAGATGGTGTCATGGATGCAGTAAGAGGTGTCATAGATACAGTGAGACAGTGTTATAGATACAGTGAGACGGTGTCATGGATGCAGTGAGATAGTTTCATGGATACAGTGAGACAGTTTTATGGATGTCTTGGGGCGGTGTCATGGATGCAGTGAGACGGTGCCATGGATGCAGTGAGACGATGTCATGGATGCAGTGAGACGATGCCATGGATGCAATGAGACGATGCCATGGATGCTGTGAGATGGTGTCATGGATGCAGTAAGATGGTGTCATGGATGCAGTGAGATGTGTCATGGATGTAGTGAGATGGTGTCATGGGTGCATTGAGACAGTCTCATAGATGCAGAGCGACGGTGTCATTGATGCAGTGAGACGGTGTCATGGATGCAGAGAGACGGTGTCATGGATGCAATGTGATAGTGTAACTAATGCAGTGAGATGTTATCATGGATGTAGTGAGATGGTGTCATGAATGCTGTGTGACGGTGTCATGGATGCTGTGTGACGGTGTCATGGATGCTGTGTGATGGTGTCATGGATGCAGTGAGATGGTGTCATGGATGTAGTGAGATGGGGTCATGGATGCAGTAAGATGGTGTCATGGATTAAGTGAGAGAGTGTCATGGATACAGTAAGACAGTGTCATGGATACAGTGAGACGGTGTCATGGATACAGTGAGACGGTATCATGGATACAGTGAGACCGTGTCATGGATGCAGTGAGATAGTTTCATGGCTACAGTAAGACAGTGTTAAGGATGCAGTGAGATGGTCTCATGGATATAGTGAGATGGTGTCATGGATGCAGTAAGAGGTGTCATGGATGCAGTGAGACGGTGTCATGGATGTAGTGAGATGGTGTCATAGATGCAGTGAGAGGTGTCATGGATGCAGTGAGACGGTGTCATGGATGCAGTGAGAAGTGTCATGGAAGTAATGAGACGGTGTCATGGTTGTAGTGAGATGGTGTCATGGATGTAGTGAGATGGTGTCATAGATGCAGTGAGAGGTGTCATGGATGCAGTGAGTTGGTGTCATGGATGCAGTGAAATAGTTTCATGGATAGAGTGAGACAGTATTATGGATGCAGTGAGATGGTCTCATGGATATAGTGAAATGGTGTCACGGATGCAGTAAGCTGGTGTCATGGATTAAGTGAGAGAGTGTCATGGATACAGTGAGACGGTGTCATGGATACAGTGAGACGGTGTCATGGATACAGTTAGACGGTGTCATGGATGCAGAGAGATAGGTTCAATGATACAGTGAGACAGTGTTATGGATGCAGTGAGATGGTCTCATGAATATAGTGAGATGGTGTCATGGATGCAGTAAGAGGTGTCATGGATGCAGTGAGACGGTGTCATGGATGTAATGAGAAGGTGTCATGGATGTAGTGAGATGGTGTCATGGATGTAGTGAGATAGTGTCATGGATACAGTGAGATAGTGTCATGGATGTAGTGAGATGGTTTCATGGATACAGTGAGCGGTTGTTATGTGTACGGTGAGACGATGTCACAGAGTATTATTACCACCAGAGCTAATGCATAATACAAACGACGCGGGCATGTGGAAAGACATAAACGCTTACACCAATTAGCAGAACAGCATGATGATGGTGATGACTCTTCATGTTTGGTTCTAAGGTCCAATATGGTATTAATGCGCTCATGTTTACTCACAATGATGGGCTACCTACGCAGGTGTTGCCCACCGTGTCATGCCGAATAAATTATTTAACCCTAGTCGTGTCTTAAGTTTCTTTCACAGTGGTATTATTATTATTATTATTATTATTATTATTATTATTATTATTTATGTAGTTATTGTGTATGAGTGTATCCATAATTGGTTTTCCCCTATGTAATACGGAAATATTGTTTTGTCTATTTTCCATTAATAAATACGGCATGAGTGGGTATCTCTGTAAGTGTGGTCACCATGCAAACTCGCGGTTCACGTGTCTGCTTCTATTTCCCTCCCCCTGTCAACACAATCAGAAGTGATCAGCATACATGTTGGATCCAACCAGGATTGTTTGCTGACAGCGTGTCTGTACACAAATAGAGCCGATGATTAAACTCACAGCTTC
Organism: Cepaea hortensis; assembly: GCA_963921405.1. Taxonomy (NCBI): domain Eukaryota; kingdom Metazoa; phylum Mollusca; class Gastropoda; order Stylommatophora; family Helicidae; genus Cepaea; species Cepaea hortensis. Next base: position 90,091,583 of record OY992884.1, on the reverse strand, counting down.
CACTAATAAAAGCTACAGCACTCGCAGTCAACATTCTCACAAGACACACCATCATCAATACACGGCTTCTGAGGTAAGTATGAAGTTTGTCTGTGTGTCCAGTAATATAGTTCTCTCAGTATGTCCGTGAATCAAGTAAGTGTAGTTCTTTCATCATGCGTGTCTCTACAGCAAGTATAGTTCTCAGAGTATGTCCACGACTCCAGTAAGTATAGATCTGTCATCATATCCATGTATCCAGTAAATATAGATCAGTAATCATGTCCGTGTCTTCAGTAAGTATAGACATGACATCTTGTCCGTGTCACTAGTAAGTATAGATCTACCATCATGTCAATGTCTCCAGAAAGTATAATTGTGTCATCGCGTCGTGTCTCCAGTAAGTATAGATATGTCATCTTGTCTATCTCTCCAGTAACTATAGATCTGTCATCATGTCTATGTCTCCAGTAAGTATAGATCTGTCTTCACGACCATGTTTCCAGTAAGTATAGATATGTCATCATACACATTTCAACAGTAAGTATAGATCTGTAATCATGTTCATGTCTTCAGTAAGTATAGATCTGTCATCATATATATTTAAACAGTAAGTATAGATCTGTCATCATATCCATATCAACGGTCTCCAGAATGGCGGTTAGCATTGAACCGTTGGGGCCTGTGGCATGTTTATGCTTGTGGCTATGGTTTACATTCGCATTCTCTTCATGTTGGACTGGTAGTACATGGTTCCGTCGCTCTGCTACTGAGTGAGTGCGTGGGCGACGCCGTGAGCTGTGAAATTCGCGTGGATTGCTTTTACATCTGTCCTGTATAGTGAACTGCATGTTCAGAACAATGGCTACGGGCGATTGCTGTATTGACTGTTTTGCCCTTTCGGTTCACGGGTGCATTGTTTCGGAGTCTCCCGGGAATCGGCGCTTAAGCTGCGAAGTTCGTGCTTTAAGCGACACTTTCGGCGGGTATCCCTGCGGTAAAAGACCGAGCCATGTGAGAAAACCCGGGTCAATGAGGATTTTCTGGTGACTGCTGAGTCCATCGACGATGAACTGTGGCGAGTGTGGATAAATTTTGTGTTGGCATTCTGACTGTGGCATTATGCACAGTGTACCTGTGCGGGCTTGTTGGATTGCCGAGACTCCCGTCTATTCCACTTTTCAAATTGGACAGTGGGGAGCATTAGGTGTATAACGAAAATAACTAAGCCATACCCAATACAAACAGTAATTCCAGTCATCATTACTTTTAAGTTTTTCATTTAAAGAGCTGTAATCCATATGATGATAGTGTTCGAAAGCACTTAACTAGATACTCCTTCACTCACTCACCCCTTAACATCGAACATCACTAAGCTATACCAGTAAAACCAGTACTATCGGATATCTTTACCTTTTTAAGGTTTTCATTTGAAGAGCTGTAACCCGTATGAGAATAGTTATCGGAAGCACTTATCTAGATATTACACCACACACCCACCCATTAACAACGAATTTCACTAAGCCATAATCACTACAGCCAGTATTAGCGGCCATTATTACTTCTTAAAGGTTTTCATGTAAAGAGCCGTAACCCTTACGATAACCGACCGACCGCCGACCGCGCCCGCTAGCCGACACCAGCTCTGCGAAACCTTCAACTACATTTTAAGAGGTCACTTGACCACCCTTTAGCCAATTGACCGCCCCTTGAACACCTTTTGACCACGTCATCGTTTACTTTAACCATCACTACGTCACTAGACGTACCTTCCCCTACAATTTAATGGGTCACTTGACTACCCCATGACCACTTGACCACCATTTGACCACATCATCATTCACTTTAACCATCACTAGTTCTCTAGACGTACAATCCCCTAAAATTTAAGGGGTAACTTGACCACACTTGACCACTTGACTACATATTGACAACCTCTTGACCACGAGATCGCTCAATTTACCACCATCGTATCACAGCGCGTACACTTCTCTACAATTTAAGGGGTCACTTGGACAACCATTGATCAGCGCTTGACCACGTTATCGCTCACTTTAACCACCACCGAGTCACTACATGTAACCTCCCCTGCAATTTAAGGGGTCACTTGACTACGCCTTGACCACTTGACAACCTCTTGACCACGTTATCGTTTATTTTAACCACCACCACGTCAGTAGACTTCCTTTCACCTACAATTTAAGGGGTCACTTGACTACCCCTTGTACACTTGACCACCTCCTCACCACTTGATCACACCCAATCTGATGAGTTACTTGACCGCACTCCCTGACCACGCCTATTTTTCGAAAAATAATGAAGGAGTTATCTCCCTTTGCGGTGCACATTGATGTCTTTCTGATTTACTATACTACTATCTTTTGTTTTCTTCTTTGTTAGAAAGGCCCGTGTTTGTCTTCTTTCTAACCATAAGTGCATTCTCTCTCTCTCTCTCTCTCTCTCTCTCTCTCTCTCTCTCTCTCTCTCTCTCTCTCTCTCTCTCAGAAGAGGGCTGTCTCAACACTGAATCAGATTATGGTTGGATGTTCGCTCAATTCAGTTTATAGTTTCTAGACGCTTTGCCTGTTTTATTAACACTGTTGCGTAATTTTACACTTTTAAACATCTAAATTGCATTGGTATTTGGCACGATTGTTTAAATGCCATTGTGTTTGTAAATTAGGCCAGGTTAGTCGAAGTGCCAAATAGGCTACAGTCTTCCGGTTCATTACTTCCGGTTCCGGTTCAGCACAAAGATCATCAGTGGTTGCATGTTGCATTTCACCACAACTGTTTACTATCAAACGCCGGTTGAGGTACAGAAGTCGGCGGACACGGAAAACTGGGTAGGTGTAGATAATTAAAACATTTATTACCTAGCAATTGTTTTGTTAATGTTGCATATCCCTTACAGGACGTTGCAGTCAACACTAGCATTTTTCAGCTGCTGTTGATGTACTATTGTACTATTATCGCCCTTTTCTGAGCTCTTCAATTTTGATGTTTGTACTTTCGCGAACTTTTTCCTGCGTCGTCGAACAATCACTTCCGCTTTGACCATGCACGGATAAAAATTAATTAAACGACAGCAGTGTGGTACGATGAAAGGGGAAGTTATTGTAATATATTTTGCATTGGGTGTTCTGCTAGGCGGGAACTTTTAGCGGAAAAAACGATTTATCAGGATTTTATTTGGTTCTGTTCAGGATTAGTAAGGAAATTTGTCACATAACTCCTTGTAGCATAAAGAAAGGTTAACTTTTTATTGCATTTTTTAGTTCCCCGTTCAATTTTACATAAATATGCAGAGTTGCAACATCCCCTTATTCGTCCTTCGTTAGGAAAATGTTTTTTTTTAGTAAAGCAGCATAGCCAGTCATATTATGAATAGACTCCTCTGAATAGCGCATCCACTTTGCAAAATTCTATCTACGGCGACACCCACGCTATAGTATAGTAATACTACTATTTTAGGTGATCCTTTGTTTATTTTATAATTTGAACTGTCAGTTTAATTACTAAAATTAGTAAAATTAAACAGAAGAGATTAGAATTAGAAGTTTAATTCATAGTTAGTGACTAGTATTCTGTACTGTTTGTAACGTCTTCTCTTCATCATTTGACATGTCTGAACATTATTTTAAAATTCAGTTTTCAGACATGTCTATATACCAACATGTAAGGATTACTGTAATGCCCCATTACTTGAATACTTTTTTTTTCAGGCAGAGCAGTACATACGTAAATAATCCGATTTAAATAAAATACTAGTTACTACTGACATTCACAACCAATGTTAATGTAACTTTTATTTTTGCATCTTTCATTTTCTGTTTTATTTACATTATGATAGTCTGTTGGAGACATTATTATCTAACCCCACAATAGATTATAGGATCAGAATCAATTTTACTTTTACCTTTGACAATCACGGCCACATTTCCTGAACATTTAGAATAACTAGATGATGTTACATGTTGCACATATATATTAAATCAATTTCAGTAACATATGTATTCATGAATGTAATACATTATACACTTTTTCCCCTGGGAAGGTTAACCCGGTCAACAAATGCCTGCAGAAGTCGGATGTGTTGGCCTAACGGCGCAAGAACGCAGCACTGCTGTAAACAGGCACAACGCAGTCATGTCCCAAAAAAAAATAAATCTGGATGAACGCAGAAGAAGATACACTTTTTTCCTTTATAATTAAAATACTGAAGATGTCAGTGTTTCAAGCTGGATACCCTATTCAAAGGCTTCATTGCTAAGCTATTGATAGTAGATGGTCGTGCTGTACCTGATGTGCTGAGAGAAGTCAGGAGTCTCGTTCATGCCAACGAACCAGGCAAGCTATTACAGGAAGGTACTCTTACTAATGCTGGCTTCGTGGCTTAGAGGTTATGACTTTTCCCCCGTAATCGCCGCCCCGGACGCAATGATATATGGCACAACGTCCGTTTAAACATAAACAAGCCACGGTAATAGAAGGCAGAATTTCTCAGCTTCCAATCTTAGGGCCGCGATAAATCCTGACTTATCAGTTAATTTATCATTGCACTTCCTGGTATTAAATTACATCACCAGAAAATTCATAACTCCGCTTGGAATTAACGCACACTCTTCGTTGAGATACCGTTGGATTCGTCTTGTCAAGCTCTATCTAACTGGTATGATTTCATAAGTAAAAACCCAATTTTTAAATATTGACCAAAATTGCTACGTAGTAGTAGTAGTACTCTAGGCAAATTTTACGTTCAGTAGTTTGCCATTTATTTCTGAACGACCGGTTCCAAAATATCAAGACGTTATACTAGCACAACGCGACACGTTCTGCTGCACAAAATCAGTCGCGGCTGCGTTTCGAACGCCTGGTAAGCGGCTCATGAACCGCGTTCACAAGCCTTTGGCCTCGGACATCTGAAATAAACCACGGAAACACTTAAATATATAGACAATACTTAAAAATTGGGGTTTTACTTATGAAATCATGACAGTTGGATACAGCTTGACAAGACGAAGCCAATATACCATATGGTATCTCATCTCAATGAAGACTGTATGTTAATTCTAAGCAGAGTTATTAATATTTTTGTGTTGTGATCTGCAAACAGGAAGTGTGAAGGAATCTGTAAATAAAGTGGTTCTAATTGCGGCCCAATAAATTGGAAACTGAGAAATTCTGCCTTCTATTACTGTGGCCTGCTTATTTTTAAATGGACAACATAGTACCATATATCATTGCAGCCACGGTGGCGAGGCCTAACTTGACATGTTATCTATTTTTCGATAGGATGTGCCGTGATTTAATTAATAATTAAAAATGGCCACCAATTTTTTATTATTACAATTCTGTCACTAACGAACCTAGAAAAATGTATATTTTATTGTGCATTTTGGTAACAGGAAAGTACAGGTCACATTGCTCTTTTGATAGAATGTCGAGAGGACTGGTTTAATTGCACCGGGTTTTATCCCAGATGGCTCAGCCTCTTTCCACAGGGCGGCCTGCCAAAAGCATCGCACAAAGCATGAGAGTCTCAGAGTCTGAGAAAAATGCACTCAATTTTTAAGACTTCGATAGGATGTGTTGTGACCTAATTAACAGTTAAAAATAGCTGCCCCTTTATATTAATTAAATGTCATGTGGAATGTTTGTCGTTACTGAAAGAGAACAATTCATGAAAATGTACTCATATTGTCTTAATGTACCCACTGCATTGCGAAAGCTTTCTTTTGTTGACTAAATATTATGCATTAATGTAAGTAAATATGTTTTTAACTGCAGCATAAATTAAGCAGCAGTTAATTAATTATTAAAATATTAAATAATAAAAATATTCACTAATAATTGATTTCACTTCTGCTCTATAATTACACTGTTCTGTTTCTAAAAGTGAGCAATTAATAATTAAATACTAACTTTTAAAAAAAAAACCATAACTTATTTCATGGTATTTTATTTAAATTTACATAATTATGTACTGGTAAGCTGCTGAGAAAAAAAGTACTCCTTACAGGTTTACAGACTGGTCTGAAAACTGGCCTTCACAATTAAGTCATGCCAAATGCTGAAAAATTATACAAGTACACAGATAAATTACAGCTACAAATGAAACTTGTATTCTGTTTAATTTTAGTAGTTAAATTGCCAGTTTTAATTATAAATAAATACAGGTCCACTATAGTTTAGTACTATTGTATGTGCACCACCATTTTGAATTTTGTGTAATGACTGCCATATCTCATTTTCGTAGTTGTGCTAAATATCTTTTCCTGAACGCTAGCAAAAGTCAGCATTGTTGAAACGCTTCACATATATGCAAAATTGTACGGATAATTAAAAAATGCAACAAAAAGTATAAGACAAATTAGCTTACCGTTCTTGAATAAACTTCAAGAAATTCAAGAGAAGACAGTTTCTCAAAGACAAGTGCTTGCAGTTTAGCAGACAGACCACTACTGCATTTTTTAGAGTTATTTCCCTCAACGTCGTGCCACATTGGTTTCGAATACATCGAATTAAATGAGGCATGGCTAAAAACTGGAAGTGACTGGATGATCACTAAAAATCTCCAAGGAAAACAGTTTATGCATTCCTCCCCACAAACTAACCAGGTTTGGTAACTGACCTGAGAAGCATCTCTCGCATGCATCAGGGTGTCACATGTTCGCTGGTGTCGCGCCTGCTATCTGATCGTCTGTGAGTCAGTGTTTCAGACTCTGGTGTCTTTCTCCTCTCTTTGCTTCTCAGTTGTCTTGGCTCTTGTCTGTGGTTAGTTGTCGTCATCCTTCCTTGTGGTAGCTTCATGTGAGGTTGCTGTAAGTTCTGTTTCTTTGGTGCAACTCGCAGGCAGGTTCTCTCCGCTCGTCTTCTTGAGATCTTGGCGGCTTCCATGCTCCCCATCTTGTGTGTCTGGTGTCTTTTGGTGTCTTGAAACGTGCCATTTTCTCTCCTGTATCAGGGGACCAATAAAAAGATGTCATTTGAAATGAGAAAAAGAGTGTTGAGATGCTACATAGAACCTGTACTCTTATATGGATGTGAAGCTTGGACAATGAGCAGTCAGGCTGAAAAACATCTGATGGCTGTAGAAATGTGGTTTCTGAGGAAAATGCAAAGAATACCATGGACAGCCAGAAAGACCAATGAACAAGTTCTTCAAGAAACAAATGAAAATCGTAAACTGATTAGACACATTAGACATAGACAGTCACAATATTTTTGGCCTGTTATGAGAAGAAATGATCTGGAGAACTTGGTGACAACTGGTAAGATCGAGGGGAACAGACCAAGGGGATGACCTAGAAGCAAGTATCTGGATAGCTTGGCCTTGTGGCATGGTCGAGACAGAAACACGGAGCTGATCCACAATTCTGGTGATCGAGTGAGATGGCAGAATATGACTGTCCACGCTTACCGGCACGGCACATAATGGATGGATGGATCAGGTTTCTTGAACATTTGGGTGATGTTTTTCAAGATAGCGCTCGCATTTGCAAATGATGGTTGATTCACCAATCTTGAATTTTGTATACATGTGATTGCATAATATATTGTGTCCTGTTCTGAGGCGCAGAATGACTTGTTCTGGCCTATCCATAACGTGGTAGTCATTTTTAGCAGGTTTTGGTGACTTTCTGACTGATTTAATCAGTCTTTTCTTTTGGTGGTATGTAACAGGCACATCAGGGTGTTCTTCTTTTGCTCCTTCCTTAGCCAATCGATCAGCACACTTTATTGTGGCCAAAAATGTGTAAAGGTTTAACACTTCAAATATTGTGGCCAAAAATGTGTAAAGGTTTAACACTTCACATATTGTGGCCAAAAATGTATAATGGTTTAACACTTCACTTATTGTGGCCTAGAATGTGTAAAGGTTTAACACTTCACATATTGTGGCCTAGAATGTGTAAAGGTTTAACACTTCACTTATTGTGGCCTAGAATGTGTAAAGGTTTAACACTTCACATATTGTGGCCTAGAATGTGTAAAGGTTTAACACTTCACATATTGTGGCCTAGAATGTGTAAAGGTTTAACACTTCACTTATTGTGGCCTAGAATGTGTAAAGGTTTAACACTTCACATATTGTGGCCTAGAATGTGTAAAGGTTTAACACTTCACATATTGTGGCCTAGAATGTGTAATGGTTTAACACTTCACATATTGTGGCCTAGAATGTGTAATGGTTTAACACTTCACATATTGTGGCCTAGAATGTGTAAAGGTTTAAGACTTCACATATTGTGGCCTATAATGTGTAAAAGTTTAACACTTCACATATTGTGGCCTCCTAGAATGTGTAAAGGTTTAACACTTCACATATTGTCGCCTTCTAGAATGTGTAAAGTTTCTTCTTCTTCTTCTTCGTTCATCCGGTTTTTTTTCCGGACGTGATTGCGTTGTGCCTGTTTACAGCAGAGCTGTGTTCTTGCGCCGTTAGGCCGACACATCCGACTTCTGCGGGCATTTGTTGACCGGGTTAACCTTCCTGGGGGGTTTCTTAGGACGTTAGACTCTCACTGTTGTGGTGTTATCTCCCATCCCAGCTGGCCCATATAGAACAGCCAAAGGCATCCTGGTTGGCCCTCAAGGGAAGGCAGGGGCAGACCATGGGCATTCCCCGCCATCCAAGGAGGCTTCCATAGTTGCAGAGCCATCACACAGCGCTCTGGTACTGGGCTCGCCCAAGGAATCGTCACGTCCTGCACATCGCTGCTTAGCCTTACTTCCGTATATTGGGCCTTCCGTTCACCATAGGCTGTTCTTCCAGAAGCCAGAAGAATGCAGTTTGCAGGTGACATCCACACAGTGAGCTTTCGATTCGGACTTTCCACGTAATGGATTTGCTATCCAAGCAATATTCCATTTTGTGCCACTAGGACGCTTTTTCCACCTTTTATGAAGCCCACACAGTGAGCTTTCGATTCGGACTTTCCACGTAATGGATTTGCTATCCAAGCAATATTCCATTTCATGCCTCTGGGAGGCTTGTGTAACCGACATGCCTGTGGTATGAAGTGTGGCAGTCTAAAAACTTCTTCATGTACATTTAAATGTCAACCTGAATACAGTTAAAGTAAGCTGCAGTCGACTTGAGCTTGTTGATATCTCCATAAAGCTTGTCCTCGAATGAAGCAGGTGTGGGCCAAAATATCTTTCTCTGTTCTGCATATATTGGGCACTCTTGCAGCAAATGTTTAGCTGTCATTTTACCAGTTCCACAATTACATTCATCTGTATCTCCTATCTTTAGTTTGTTGAACAAGTGGTATTTCAGCCTGTTATGTCCTGTGCGGAGTCTGAAGATTGCTACTTGTTCTCTTCGGTCGAGTTTGTAATATGCATCATCCTTCTGGTGGCCTGGATGCTCTGATTCCCATTTGGTTCTATAAGTGCTTTTTATCAACCTCTTTGCCTCATTATAGGTTATGTCTATGTCAGGCTGTGGTAGTCGTCCGCCCTCTTTTGCCAGTCTGTCAGCCTCTTCATTTCCAGGTATACTGCAATGTAATGGGATCCACTGTATTACAACTTTTTTGGATTTCTGGCATAGACCATGGAGTGCTGCTCTTAGGTCAGCTAGTTCTGTGCTGTTTTTGCTCTTCAGTATTGAGACAGCTGACTTTGCATCTGTAAAGATAGCTATTTGCGTGTCTTTATTTTCCTCCATCAAAAGCATTTCTGCTGCAGTTTTCAGAGCCTCTACCTCCGCTTTGAAGTTACTTGAAAACTTTCCAGTTGCCACTGAATGTGTTTTTTTTTCACTCCATTTTTTAAATTTAGGAGAATTCCTCCTCCTCCATTCTCTACTGAATTTTTGGCTGATCCATCTGTATATGCATGGGTCCAATTGCTGCTTGGGTAATGTTCTTTTATGTAGTTTAGGGTTATTTCTCTTCTTTCGGTTTCATGCTGAGTGTTCTTTTTCTCAATACCAGGAATGTTTTCTATCATCTCAGGCAGTTGCTGCTGTCTCCAAGCTGGGAACTTGTCTGCATTGTAAATGGGTTTGACTGTTGATATGTTAAGTATGGGATCTGCCCTAATCTTTCGTTTTGCAGTTTCTACAAAGTTGCTACGCTTCAGTCTTCCCTTTCCAAAACCACTAAACCTTTTATACATAGGGTGGTCTGTCAATCTTCTAAATTTTTCAGCTTGTTGCTGGGCTCTGCTATCTCTTCTATCCTGCATTGGTTGTAAACAAGTTATCTTTTCTAATTCATTAATAGGCGTTGTCTTCAGGCTTCCAGTTATGATTCGCATTCCTTGGTTTTGGACTCTACTTATTTTGTTAAAGTGTGACTTAGCTGCTGTTGCCCAAGCTGCAATGCCATATTCCAGTGCTGGCCTCACCCGTCCAGTATATAACTTCTTGAGAACTTTCTCATCTGCTCCCCACGTTGTACCAGCAAGCTTTTTCATGATTGCCATTCTTTGCCTTGCTCTTGTTCGATTTTTCTCAACCTGTGTCTTCCATGTCAGGCGACGATCAAAGGTGACTCCTAGATAGTTTGGATTTTCTTCATGGCGCAATATTTTTCCATTCAATACCAGCTTAGGTTGCTGAGTTTTAGTTGAGAGGGAGAACACTGTGCATGTTGTTTTCTCCTCACTTATCTTCACTAGCCATGATTTTGACCAGTCCTCTAGCGCTAATAGGGCTTGCTGTATTCTGCTGTTAGCTGTACTAATATATTCTTCAGATGTCCATATGGCTAGGTCATCTGCAAAGGATGATGTGTGTACTCTGGCTGGAAAATTTTCCGTGATGTCGTTTATATATGCTAGGAATAATGTTGGTGAAAGAATTCCTCCTTGGGGGACACCTTGCTCCAACAGCATCATTTTGCTGGTTTGTCCTTGTACTTTTGTCCTGGCAGTTCTGTTCTCAAGGTAGTGGCTGATCCATTTGTACATTTTCCCACAGACATGCATTTTTTGTAGTTTTACTTTCAGTCCTTCCTTCCATACTTTATCAAATGCTTTTTCTAAATCTATCCAGACCGCTAGTGTTTGCTTTTTCTCTTGGAAGGCATCCTCTATTTCCTGAGCTATATAGGTTATTTGATCTTCAGTGGATCTGTACTTTCTGAATCCTGCTTGGTGAGGTGTTAAGAGTTGGTTTTCTTCCAGATGCCATGTTAGCCTGCCATTGATAATGCGTTCCATTAATTTTCCTACACAGCTAAGAAGACTGATAGGTCGATAGCCATTTGGTTCTTCCAGGTCTTTTCCTTTCTTTGGGACTGGTATTAGTATAGCTTCCTTCCATGCCTGAGGGACTATTCTCCTCTTCCAGCTGTAATTTAGGACTGCTAGTAGTTTCTTTTTTGCCTTAGTGCCTAGTGCATTTCATTTGTGATTCCATCCTTTCCTGGTGATGTCTTCTTTTTTAGGGTATTCATTGCCTGTTCCATTTCTTCCATTGTTAGATTTGCCATCATATATTCTGCTGCTGTCTCTGTATATCTATGATGTATCTGTTTATCTTTGATTGCTTTCTTCTGTTCGGCTGTAATATCAATGTGGTTTGCACTGGCATAGTGTTCCATTAGTGCATTTGCAGCCTTTTTTCCTGTAAGCAAGGCATTTCCTTGTTTAATTGTTATTTGTTTGTTTCTAGGTCCTTCATTGTTCATGGCTTTCACTAGTTTCCATAGTTTGTTTCCATCCCTGTCAAAATTCAGGTTTTCTGTTTTTTTCCTCCAACAATCTCTTGTTGTTTGATTTACTGTTCTTTTATATTTTGCTGAGATGGCTTTGAGAGAGATGTTCACTTCAGTTGTTTGTTCTCTCTCTGCGGTCTTCCTAGCATCTTCAACTTTGTCCTCCAAAATTTGTAGTTCTTCAGTCCAGTATGGTTTGTAATGTTTCCTCGCTCCTCTTGGAATAGACTCAGTGGCCGCCTGTATTATTGCTCTGTTTAGACTTTCCACCATTTGCTTCATGTTGCCATATCGTGTATTTATGTTTTCACAATATGTGTCTGTTAGTATGGCAAATCTGTCCCAATCTGCTCGTTTGTAATTCCAACGGGGCAAAGGCTTTTGCTCCTGTGGAACATACTCCATATTTATTACAAGCTTGATTGGTCTGTGGTCACTACCTGCTAATTGGTCAAGCACATGGCGATCGATTTTGTGGAGGATGTCTCCTGTGCAGAAAGCTAAGTCTGGAGTAGAAGTGGTAATCCATCTTCTGGAGTAAAAGCTCGGTGTGTCATCTGCTTTGTTGAGTAGATGGAGATTTGAGTCTATTTCCCAGTCCTCCACTTCATCTCCTCTTTTGTCAGTATCTGGGTATCCCCATCTTTCTGAACGGCTATTAAAGTCTCCGACAACAATGCAATTTGTGTCAGTTATTTCCATGTTTGAGAGTGTAAGATCCTTATCTGCCGGGCTATGCAGATTGTAAATTCTTATTTTCACGTCCTTTATCATTATATCAACACCTATAATTTCCGTTTGGTTGTCAGAGATCACAGATACTTCGCTGCAAGGTATTGTATTTCGTGTAAGTATTAGAACTCCTCCTTTGTGTCCTTCGCGGTCGAAACGTGTGGCCTGATATCCCTTGACTGAAAATGTGCGATTGGCGTTGAGGTGTGTCTCTTGAATGCATGCCACATCTATTCTATCTTTATGAAGACGCTGTGTTAGGGAGGCTTTCTTGTTATAAACTCCTTCTGCATTCCATTGTAGTATGTTGAGTGTCCGGGGTGTTTGGTCAATAACTCTTAACTTACTCTTCTGTGCCTTGACTCCACAGCACAGGGGAAGGTGACCACCAGTAGTCATGGGTGGACCCCCTCGAGGCAGGGGGCCCGGCACTATCACCGCCTGATGGGACTTCACGGGATTAGCACCATAACGATTAATTTTCATCTGTGGCATCATGAAATGATAAAGTTACGTTGCACTTCTTTGTCAAGCCTGTGGCTCAGTACATCCGATTTCGACAAGCATTTGTTCGGGATGCTTTCCCTAGCCTTTGACTGTCCCCAGTCTACCTACAAGGCAGCAGGTTTGTGCGTCACTTCGTCTGGTCCCTCTCCCTTGTTCTGTCCGACATGGGTGACCCTACCAGTAGCTGTGCTACCGTCGGCATAGCTCTTGGGGTCATTGGAACGCTCAAGCCCCTCTACCTCGTCAAGGTGGACGCACGGCAGAGGGGGTGTAAAGTTTAACACTTCAAATATTGTGGCCTCCTAGAATGTGTGAAGGTTCATAAGATGCATCAAGCATATGATACTTGACCCCTACTTGTATAGACTAATGGACACTCCAGGTGTGATGTGATCAATATCATGAGTCAACATATCAGCAACAAATATATATCAGAGACAAGTCAGCCTTCAGTCAAACGCAGAGTGTGTATGACCCGGTCGACCTTGTAAGCAGTCAGGCACTCTCTATGAATAACCGCTATCAGGCATTAATGCACCCTCTATCAAGACCAGGAGCGCACCAACGAATAAAGATCATTATCCCGCTCCCTGGCAACTATCAATTTTGATGATGGAAGTTCAGAATGCTCTTAACCATATGAAAACTGGCAAGACCCGGGTACAGATACTGTCATTTAAACTATCATTTACTGCCAATATAGTACCTTGCGGTGTATGGCAGAGGGGTACAGATAACACCACAATAAAAATGATCAATGTCTTAGAAGAATATAGAATAGACCAAGTCACCAGAATGTTGAACGCAATATACGATACTGGAGATATACCTCCTGAATTATGTAATTCTATATTTATTGCTTTCGATAAAGTGAGACATGTCAACGTGATAAGGATGCTTTAAGATCTACAAATTGATGGGAAAGACCTTAGACTTGTAAAAACCATATATTGGAAACAACAAGCTGCCATAAGAGTTGATAATGAAGTAAGCCAATATCAACCTATTAATAGAGGTGTGAGACAGGGATGTGTAATGTCTCCAGATCTGTTTTCCCTGTACAGTGAAAATATTTTCAGAAATATTGAAGATATGGAAGGAATCAACATTGGGGGACGATGCATCAATAACATTAGATATGCAGATGATACATTCTTGATTGCAGATAATGAACAGGACCTGCAAAATTTAGTAGATGCGGTTGTTCCACACAGTGAACAACTAGGGTTAGAATTGAATAGTAAGAAGATGCAGATTATGGTCGTCATTGGGAAGAAGGAAATACCTGTCAGAAGTCGGGGTGCCCCACCGGCTAGATGAATGTATTATTCACTGGCGAGCAACCCCAGATAGTCAGAAACTGACTAGGGACAAAATCTATATGGCTGAACTACAGATTAAGCCCTTGAATATCCAACGTACAGTTCCTACTGGCTCGTTACAAAATTGAAATGAACTGTGCTGAATATTCGCCAAGGATGGGAAGGAGAAGGTTATCTAGAATAGATTTTTACGTCTGAATTAAAGTGTAAAGACAACTATTCCAGTACAGGTTTTTCTCCCTGACTGCTCCCTTCCTTGGTGTGTAAGTGAACCCCCACCAATGTACACACACAACACGTATGCACAATTGGAATTAAAATATAACGACAGAACTATGAGTTACAATACTACAACATTTATTTGCTAATCATAACAATAGACATCGGATGATTGTCAATATGAGGATGATAAAATCATATAACATATTGTGATGAGAAACATTACGTAACTTTACTTGTTACTTCATCTATCTGGAACTGTGGTCCAGATCCCCACTCTCCAGTAGACTCAACAAAAGAACAGCTTGCCGGTATTCTAACGTCTGCCAGTCCTGGCTCTACCTAGTCATAACTCGTTCTTGAGATCTATAACATAGGTGCTCCTTGTGAGAGCTTGAAAGAAAGTCAAGAATGTGTTATATCAGTTCTACATCAGCGCAATCCTAATTAAAACATATCATAACACAAACATATACAATGACCAGTCTGGCCAAGTTTATCTTCCAGCTCTACTGTGTTCACCATCCTCCTTCTCCCTACTGTCTTTAGTCTGGGACGGGCTTTTCCCTTGTCTCACACGCCTGTAATGATTACATTTCTGCCGCCCCATGTCCATGTCGCTAATACAGAAATTCTGTGTCGTACAGCCGCTCCGTCCAATGTTAGTTTAGCAGCTCACAGGGTCGGTAAGTGTATTATAACAATACCAGGTCATCCGGGCTTACAAGCCATGACCAGTAGTTGTGCCAGGTTTCCATGCATTACCGTGGACGCACGCCCACAATACACTGAGAAAGTTTAGCACCATATACCCTATACTACCAACTGTGGGTAATGTCTGTACCATTACACCTCTGCTTCCAACACAATCATTGGCCCCTGTGCCAATGCGCAAATAGCATAACACTTCATATTGGCAGGTTTGCATATGACAAATCAATATATCAAACATCCAATACACATAAACATATTGATTAAACTAGACATATTATGATACTTTAACATCATAGCATAATGCACTAGTTAGTTTATGAAATTACACATACATACATCCAACATATCCGTAAACATTATATTACTTCAAGATGGACATCTAATGATACTCAATATAATAGCATCAGGCATTATTAATGAGTACTAATATTGTATAGCTACAAAATGAGATATACAACAAGTCTAATTAAAGTTACCACACAGACCAGCCATATTTGCTGAGCTGCCCGGTTTAATCACACTTAGTTACTGCTGTTGTAAGAATTAAATAAATAGTCAGTTGACTATATTCTGTACAACAAATGCACACACCAAAAAGCAACTAGGATAGTGTCCAAAGAAATGACAAGCATCTACCAAGACACCTAAAAGTATACTTAGACAAGATCTGTCTTACATAAGGTTCTACTTCTCAGAAGAATAACACTTTAAAGCAATATGATATTGAACGCAGAACTTAGAAAGAACACTCAAGTAATCTATGACAATGATAGTTCTTGCAATAACCTAGATCAGATATAGACTGGAATTCAGTACATACACCTAAAATACTTAGTTACTAAGAAATCTACATTTACTCTCTCTTCTCACCTGTTCTGAAGTCAAACTTAATCTAACATAAAACAGGCTAGGGACCCTTATTTAAGCTGAGTCAAGCAGACCGTATTATCTACTTGGCATTCCCATCATAAATTCTTCTTATCTCCACCGGACAGTGATTGCAATTAACTCCAAGTCTGTCCAGTCATAAAAATTCTTTTAACCACTAACCCTCACCATAGTGTCACACCTGGATGGTTTTGCGTTGCCAGCCCCAGATCAGTTTCACAGTCTTATCAGTGATTTCACACCTTGCAGAGTCTGCCAGTCCGAATGGACGGGGCTTGTGTACCGCCCTGGGGCCATTATCTCTCCCTGTGTCAATGTTGTTCACGCCTGGGTGGTTTTATTTCACTCACTGGCCCAGTTCATTGTTGATTCAGTCTGGGTCTACCTGGGCAAGAAGGTGCCAATGCGTCTGTGTGGTGTCATAGCCCGTCTGGGTCAGCAGTTTTCTAAGGTGTAGACTAATTTAAATTATCTAGTTGTGTCCGTCTCAAGTATCCCATTTTACTTGCCATCTGCAAGCTTACGTCATGGCTAGAGGCTTTTTGTGAATAATCTTACCTCACGACTAGATAGCCGTGGAGTAGCGTGATTAATTCATTTTTTCTCAGTTTGGTCTCTCAAATTTGGAGACCGAGAAAAATATTCTGGGATGTTAAGGCGGCCAATTCGTGACAATACCACAAAGTGATATGCGGGTAATTGGGCATATTCTTAAGCAAGTGAATTGGTACAGTTATCTCAGAACAATCATAACATCTGATTGGGAGATGCCTTGAAGAGATTAGAACAAGAATTGCTATTGTGAATGTAGCCTTTTGCAAGATGAAAAACATACTGACCAATAAAAGGATATCAATTGAAATGAGAACAAGAGTGTTGAAGTGCTACATAAAACCTGTACTTTTGTATGGATGTGAAGAGTGGAAAATGAGCAGTCAAGCTGAACAACATCTGATGGCAGTGGAAATGTGGTTTCTGAGGAAAATGCAAAGAATACCATGGACAGACAGAAAAACCAATGAACAAGTCCTTCCAGAAACAAAAGAAGATCGTAAATTGATTAGAGTCATTAGATGTAGACTGTCACAATTTTTTTTGCATGTTATGAGAAGAAATGAATTGGAGAACTTGGTGACAACTGGCAAGATCGAAGGGGAAGACCAAGAAGTAAATATCTGGATAGCTTGGCCATGTGGCATGGTTGAGACAGGAAGACGGAGCTGATCCATGACTCTGGTGATCGAGTGAGATGGCAAAACATGACCACCCACGCTTATCAGCATGGCACATGATGGAGGGATGGCAACTATGGGAACTTGCAATAGAGATGTGAATGACAGGAAAGTATAACCCCAAGCAAAAATCATACGCCTAGACAGAATATGTTAATTAAGAGAAGCTGAAATAACGAAGAATCATCAAGAACACCACTAACAGATCATTTAATTTGACATCTGACAACATGAAAGTCCAGTGACAAACTGGTGAACTATAAAATGCACATAAAGAGAAAGCTCACAGTGAAATTCAACAGCAAAATGTGAACTTGTAACTAAACTTTGTGCAGGTAGATTTAAGTAACAAACACAAACAGTTTGCAAATACAGTGTTGTATCATTAATCATATTGAAAACCAAAATATCAAATTGATTAATATAGTTTATGTTTGCATACAAATGTAACCTACACATCCTTTCAGACGGACTGTAGACATAAGATGGAGAATAAACTACCATCAAGTGTCAAGATAGAACAGTCTGAAGCCTGTATAGGTCAAGGTAAGATTAAATGCAATATAACATAACTGTTAGTTGAATATTCTTTACAGGATGTGCAGTCTACCCAAGCATTTATTGGCTTTTTGTGATTTACTAGATAATTCTACATTTAGGAGTTTGCCATTGCTTTCTGAATGGTCAGAGCCTTATACCATTGAAATCAACACAATAGTAGAATGTAAATCTACTCAGACATTGGGGAAAATAAGGTCATAGGTGTGACGACGTATCCACTGGGATCAGTGCATAACTCAGTAGTTGAGCAGAGCAGGGCCTGTCCTGACAATCAGAAATTGCTGTCAAAGGCAGAGGTAAAAGACCCAGATGTGAATATGGAAGCCAAGGGAAAACCACCACAATATCTTCCCAAGACAAGTTTAAAATAGGAATGTGGAATGTCAGGACATGGTTCAGATTTTAAAAAAAGTTACATAATGCAATAAAAGAAATGAAAAATATGAAGATTAATATCCTAGGCATGAGTGAGATGAGGTGGAGGAGATCTGGTTAAGTAATAACAGACAAATGTGCAATAATGTGTTCAGAAGGTAATACATATGGAAACGGTGTAGGGCTAATTTTTTATGAGGAAACTGTAGCAGAAGTTGAGTATTAGGTGGGAAAAGGCTACAGCACGATTGAGCATCGGGATGGAATGGGAAGAGAGATGCTCAAGTCGTGACGTAGTTTGTTGTTAGGAGTTAGTTTACATCTAGAGCCAGAGCAGAGAAGACGCCATGTTGTGTCCAGATTGTCATCAATAAGAAATAAACAACATTTATAATAAACCAGAGAACTCGTTGGTCCTACTCTGTTATATATCCATAAATGGTGCCCACGACTCAGGATCGGAACTTGAAGGGTTGCGGAATCACAATACGCTGTCCAACATCGAAGTAAATTACAACGTTTTGAAGATCTTGTTCCGCTCACGTCAATTACGGCACGGTTTTAAACATGTATTGAACGCAACAACGAAATTGAAAGATGGCCTCTACGTTGTTTGTGAGAAGTACAGCAACCAAAAGCCCGGCTAGGGATGGTTGTCTGTAAATATTTTCAGAATCTTCACTGTACGGACTTGCTAGATGTACGGGCAGTCGTTGTCAGTTGAAATATGAAAGCCAGCTGAGCAAAAGAGTGAGAAAGAGCACATCTTGTTCTGGATCATTTGAAATAAGAGGAAAAAGAAACCTTCAAGATAAATCGAATCAAGTAGAAACAATTTACTAACTGAGCAGTTGTCTACTTCTCGTCAAGATTTCCTCGAGCGAACTAAAGGCCGCAGAATCATGACCTTGGAGTTTTGAATAAACAGTCGCTCAACAATAAACTCAATCACTAATTTGAAAAGTAAGAAGGAATGATAACCTCATCAAAAGTAGCGATATCGCCAGGGAACTCTCGGAAGTGGGAGGGGCGGACTGGGCTGCCGACCTACTGAAGAGAGGACCCAAATTATCGCTTACCTGAAGTACCTTGGTTCTCAAGACGTCGATTTGATGTACCCCATCCGGGGCGAATAGAAGCCAGAAGACTGGTAGGGACCCAACCAGGGGTTGAAGTTATTGAGGCATCCGAAGAAGAAACTACCTGAAGGGCGGGATCACTTGGAAGAAGAAACTACCTGAAGTGCGCGATCGGTTTCAACTAACACAGACTCCTAGTGTTTGAGTTCTACCTGACAGTGAGCATAGAGGAATACAGGAATACGTCTTTCTTGGATCGGGAACAGAGAGTAGGGTAATCAGTAAACCTATTAACTGGTTGAACTTGGTGTATAAGGTAAATAAGGTAATATTTCTTAAATTAGTTGATTACAAATGTGAAATTGATTATTTAGTCTGTACAATAATATTTCAGCATGACAGAGCAGGATTCATTAGCACAAGTGTTGACGGGAGTGGGAACAGTGATAGATAGACTTAATACGGTCATGAAACAACAAGGAATGGCAACTGAAATTGTTAAGTTTAGCGGACAGGCAAGAGAGTTTAAAAAGTGGGTTACTTCCATAGAGAAATATGCATATTTGTTGTCTGCATCAGATGAAGAGAAAATGAGACTTGCTTATCAGGCAGCAACAGAACCGGTTTCGGATCATATCCGAAGAAAATTAGAGGCTAGAGTAGATGAGACATGGGAGCAGTTCAAAGACGACCTGGCACACAAATACGCGGAAATAACGGATCCACAACATGCGTTTTCGGTATTGAGACAGTCTAAACAAAACAATGGAGAGACGGTACAATTGTTCAGCGATAGGTTGATTAACTTGGCTGAAGAGGCATTCTTGGGACAGAATGTACGAGGAGAAGAGGTGGAGAGGATGTTAGTCGGGATTTTTGTAGATGGCATAAAATCCGATGGACTGAAGTTTAAGTTGATGAGAGAAAACCCCGAGAGGTTGTCACAAGCTGTAGATATTGCAGTACAAGAAGAAAATTTGAGACGTAGATTTAGATTGAGAACAGGACGAGAAATAGGAACTAGTCGAGAAGATAGAATTGAGGAGCCTATGGAGATAGGACAAACAAGGTTCGGATGGAATAGGAGAAGAGGCGTACAGACGTTACAAGGTAGTAATAGAAATGCTTATGATGAAAGGAGACAAATGAGGTATCCTACCGGTGAGACAGTGGGTAAAACAAATAACACAAATATAGTCTGTTGGGTTTGTGGTCAACGCGGACACGTTTCTCGTTTTTGTGGTAACAGGCATGTCCAGTTGAATACACCAAGTAGAAATGGCAATAGCAGGCTAAATAGGAATGTTGAAGATAGACACAGAAATTTTACAGGTACAAGAACGCAGGGAAACGGGCGCCCTACCTATTAAATAGGACCTGTGGTAGGAGGGAAAATAATAAGGTCCCAAGGTTTAAAGAATATGTTAATAACAAGCATAGTAGAACGGGTAGAGAATACTTTCAACTAGATGAAGTCAAACAGTTTACAGAAAATAAAACAGATCATAGCTCATGTATAATCAATCAATCAATCATGTGCCATGCCGGAAAGCGTGGGCGGTCATGATTCGCCATTTCACTCGATCACCAGAGTCGTGGATCAGCTCAGTGTTCCTGTCTCGTCCATGCCATGTGGCCAAGCCATCCAGGTATTTTCCTCTCGGTCTTCCTCTTGGTCTGTTCCCCTCGATCTTGCCAGCTGTCACCAAGTTCTCCAGTCCATTTCTTCTCATAACATGTCCAAAAAATTTTTTGACTGTCTACGTCTAATTTCTCTAATCAATCTACGATTTTCATTTGTCTCTTGTAGTACTTGGTCATTGGTTTTTCTATCTGTCCATGGTATTCTTTGCATTTTCCTCAGAAACCACATTTCTGCAGCCATCAGATGTTTTTCAGCTTGACTGCACATTGTCCAAGTTTCACATCCATACAAAAGAACAGGCTCTATGTATCCCCTCAACACTCTTTTTCTCGTTTCAATTGACATCATTTTATTGGTCAGAATGTTTTTCATCTTGCTAAAGGCTACCTTCGCAATGGCGATTCTTGTTCTAATCTCTTCAAGGCATCTGCCATCAGATGTTATGACTGTTCCGAGATAATTGAACCGATTCACTTGCTGAAGAATATTCCCATTTACTTGTATATTACATTGTGGTACTTCGTTCTTCCTAGTGACGACCATAACCTGTGTCTTCCTACAATTTAATTCCAACCCCAGCTGCTCACTGTGTACAACCACAGCGTCTACTAATTGTTGCAGATCCTGTGCATTGTCTGCAATCAATACTGTATCATCTGCATATCTAATGTTATTTATGTTTCGTCCTCCAATGCTGATTCCATTTAGGTCTTCTACATTTCTGAAAATATTTTCACTGTATAAGGAAAAAAGATCTGGAGACATTACACATCCCTGCCTAACACCTCTCTTAATAGGTTGGTATTGTCCTACTTCATTATCAATTCTTATGGCAGCTTGTTGTTTCCAATATATGTTTTTTATAAGTCTAATGTCTTTCCCATCAATTTGTAGATCTGCCAGCATATCCACAATGTTGACATGTCTTACTCTATCAAAAGCCTTTGTGTAGTCAATAAAGCAAAGATGTATATCCTTGTTTACTTCTAAAGCACGTTCAATAACTGTTCGCAGCATATACACAGCATTTACTGTACCCTTTCCTTCTACAAAACCACATTGTTCTTCCCCTATTTCAGGTTGTATTTTCTTCCTCACTCTTTGCATGATAATTCGTAACAAAATCTTTGTGATGTGACTCATTATACTAATTGTTCTATGTTGATCACATTCTAAGGTTCCTGATTTCTTTGGGATTGCAATAAATACAGAATTACATAATTCAGAAGGTATATCTCCAGTATCATATAATGTGTTCAGCAGTCTAGTGACTTGCTCTAGTCCAAATTCTTCTAAAGCTTTAATCATTTCTGTTGTGATGTTATCTGCACCGGGGGCCTTGCCAGCTTTCATATGCTTAAGAACATTTTGAACCTCCATCTTTAAAATTGCTGGTCCTTCATTATTAAATCTAATAGCATACTGTTCCTCTCTGTTATCATTATACAGGTCTTTCACATAATCTGTCCATACATGTAGAATCTGATCTTTTTCTATTATGATTTTGCCATCTTTAGTTCTTAGACAGCCTGTAGATGTACTTGTTCTTTTATTAGTAAGTTCCTGAATCCTTTTGTGCACTAATTTGGTATTTTGACTGTTGTGTTGTTTTTCAATTTCTAAGCACTTTTCCTCAAGCCATGATTCTTTTGCCTTCCTACATAATATTCTGACTTGTCTGTGAATTTCTTCATATTTGGCAGGATTATTTTTGTTGAGTCTTCTTGTTTCCATTAAGTGTAAAATTTCCTCAGTCATCCATTTCTTACGACCCACCTTCTTTAATTTTGGAATAGTTGTTTCTGCAGCCATATTGATTGAATTCTTTAACATTTCCCATTGATCATCCACATCCTGGAATAGGATCTCTAGATCAGACAATATTTCAAATCTGTTCTGTACTTCTATGTTGAATTTGTTTTGTATTTCCTTGTCATTACTCAATGTACACAAATCATATTTAGTGTTTCCTGTTATATACTTGACTTTCTTCAACTTTATCCTCAATGTTCCTGTGAGTAATCTGTGGTCACTATAACAATCAGCACTGGGAACTGTTTTTGCTACTGTTAGGGCGTTTCTAAATCTTCTGCTAATGAGAATGTAATCAATCTGGTTTCTAATCCTGCTATCAGGACTCCTCCAGGTCCATAATCTTCTAGGGTGTTGCTTGAACCAGGTGTTTCCTACAATCATTTCCTGTTCTTTTGCCCACTCTACTAGTCTGTATCCTCTTTCATTTCTCTCTCCTAAACCATAGTTTCCTACTGTGTATCTATCCCCTTGATTTCCTACTTTTGCATTGAAGTCCCCTATTATAATGTTTATTTCTGAATTTTTACATTTCTTTAAGGCAGACTCTATGTCATTATAAAATTCCTCTACACTATCTTCACTGGACTCTCCTGTTGGGGCATATACTTGAATAACATTTATGTTAAAAGGTCTGCCACTCAATTTAACTAGTAGTACTCTGTCCGACACGGCCCAATATCCCTGAACAGACGTTGATGTTTTCCGGTCCAAAATTATTGCCACTCCCCTATGTCTATCCTCACCTCCAGAATAAATAATCTTAAAATCTTTGTGTATCTTGATGTCTGCTCCTGTCCATCTTGTTTCGCACAAACCTAATATATTAATTTTTTCTCTTTGAATTTCTTGTGTTATGTTCTCTAATGTTCCGTCGTTGTTTAACGTCCTAACGTTCCATGTTCCTAATTTTAATGTCTCTGTCCTTGTCTTGCGATGATCAGTCTTTAAGCGAATCATAATAAACTAGGCAATTTCAAAGAGGTAGTTTGCCGTTGCTTTCCTCTATGGCAGTGACCATACTGGCCGGATGACCGCAATCAGTGTCTCTCGAAAGAGAGAAAGCTTGCCGTCGCGAAACTCGAGACCATAACCAACAAATATCTGTCGGCTGCCCTCATAATTTCATCCACCACCTGCCTTCCGTGGCTTCTTTTGAACACTTCCGATTAACGAACACGAAATAACATCACATAATCCAAAGGAAAAACACTATCCACACGAATTTCACGGGAATTTCCATAAGGAATCCACAGAAAAACACTGAACAGCTTCTCCCCCAAGACAACGAGTCATCGCATAGAAATAGGAAAATATAGATTGTAGAATATTTAAGAGTCATAATAATCTTCACTCTGTTACAGGACAGAATTTACAAGTAATTGGACAAACAATGATCAATTTTAAATTAGGAGGGGTCAACGTAAGACATCTTTTTCATGTAGTGAAAGATTTAAATAGAAACATGCTGATAGGAAGAGATTTTTTAATAAAAAATGGAGTAAGACTTTTCTTTGATTTACACAAATTAAAATTGTAGAATATTTAAGAGTCATAATAATCTTCACTCTGTTACAGGACAGAATTTACAAGTAATTGGACAAACAATGATCAATTTTAAATTAGGAGGGGTCAACGTAAGACATCTTTTTCATGTAGTGAAAGATTTAAATAGAAACATGCTGATAGGAAGAGATTTTTTAATAAAAAATGGAGTAAGACTTTTCTTTGATTTACACAAATTAAAATTCAAGGACGTCTATGTAGATATGGAAGAAGACATGCATATATCAGCACTAGTTAGAGTTAAAATGTCCACGACGTTAAAACCACAGTCGGTTAATTTGATACAAGCAAAGGTGAAGAAAATCCCATATTATGTGGCAGGACACACAGTCAGAATCACTGAATTGCAACAGGAAGTAATTGATGAGCCTGGTTTGGAAGTTCCGGATGGAATAGTAGCGTTAGATAAACACTTAACTTTTCCAGTGATGGTTATTAACAACACAGGTAGAGAAATTAAATTATACAGAGGATGTGTAGTAGCTAAACTAGAACATGACATTAGTGATATATTGGCAACAGATAGAGTAGAAAGGCCGGGAGCAAACTATTCACAAACTTCTAGTGAAAGAATTAATAACAGACGCGGACGCGGAAGTAGAGGGAACGTACAAATGGATGAATTGATCCATCCATTCAGAAGAAATACAGCCCAAATACATTCACTAGACAAAATGACAAGGGAACAAGAATTGTTGGCACAGTTAAAAGCTCCACCAGAAAATAAGGAAGTATTAGAACAATTTATAAAGGAAAATCAGGATGTATTTGCAATTAATGATTTAGAATTGGGAAGGACAAAAACAGTTACAATGGAAATAGATACGGTAGACCATCCACCAATTAGTTTAAAACCATATAGAACTCCTTTAAGAAATAGAGAAATTGTCGAAAAAGCAATAGAAGACATGTTGAAAGCGGGAATAATAACAAGATCAAAGTCAAAATGGTCATCTCCGATTGTAATCGTGGCCAAACCTGATGGTTCAAGTTGGTTCTGCTGTGACTATCGGGCGTTGAACAAAATCACTAAGAATGTAGCGTACCCACTGCCGGTGATTGATGATATTTTGGGGTTGCTTAATGGCTCTACATTTTTCACGACACTAGACGCAAGATCAGGATTCTGGTGTATCCCGATGTCGAAGGACGCTCAAAAGAAAAGTGCTTTCTGTACTCATATGGGTTCTTACGAATTCTTACGAATGCCATTCGGGGTTCGTACGGCTCCATCTCACTACATGCTCTTAATAAATGAGGTATTAGAGGGTATGCAAAAGTTTGCATTAGCATACATAGACGACATTCTAATCTATACAGCAGGGGATGTGGACGATCACTTAAAGCATGTCAGACTAGTATTCGACAGATTAAGAATACATGATGTTAAATTGAAGCTTAGTAAGTGCCCGTTTTTAAAAACAAACAAAATATTTGGGGTATATTATAAATAGAGACGGAATTAAACCAGACCAAGACAAGATAAAGGTTATTAAAGAGTTACCTTCTCCAACTAACGTAAAGGAAGTGCGTGCTTTTATTGGAACTTGTGGGTACTATAGGCGCTTTATCCCAGGGTTTTCAAAGATAGCAGAACCTATTACTAATTTAACGGGCAAATACGCTAGATTTAAGTGGGATGATGAGTGTAAAAAAGCGTTCGAGTTTTTAAAAAACAGCTTAACAGTGGTACCACTATTGACGCATCCAGATTTGAATAAACAGTTAATACTGTATACAGATGCTTCGGATAATGCTATAGGAGCGTGTTTGGTTCAACCATATGAAGGAAAAGAGTCTGGAATACCAGGGGTTAAAAATGAAAGGCCAATTTATTTCTTATCTCATAAGCTTAGCAGGTCGCAACGGAAATGGTCGACTATTGAGAAAGAGGCATATGCTATACACTACGCTCTACAGAAACTAAATTACTACTTACATAACGCAAATTTTGTTATTAGAACTGACCATATGCCTTTAAAATCTCTATTAGAAGCTCCAGTGCAGAACAGGAAAATACAGACGTGGGCATTGAATCTACAGGGATACAATACAAAAATTGAATACATACCAGGTAGGATTAACACGTGTGCTGATTTATTGTCTAGGATCCCGTACCCACAGTCATCAGGAGACACAGAAGATGAAGGTGAACCAGAGATTGACGACCGAAACTGGCAAGTAAATATATTAGATTCTGCCATAATAAATAGAGAAGAGTTTGAGAGTTTACCATCAGATCAAGAGGCTGAACCTAGAGCAGAAGACCCACATTTAGCACAATTTAATATGAAAGAAGAACAAGAATTAGATCCAAAAGTATTACAAATAAAACAGAAATTAAATGAAACGGAGGAGAATAAATATAAGAAGAATTATTTAGTTTTACAAGAAGATGAACAGTTATATTATATGAGTGAAAAGAATGAACAGCTAAGGAAATATTTTCCCACACATTTGGAAAATGAAGTTTTAAAAGCATATCATGATGAGAATGGTCATCTCGGTCGGGATAAATTAGTGAAAGCACTTACGAGTAAATATTATTGGCCGAACTTATTTAGATCTGCTTGCAAATATGTGGATACGTGTGAAAGATGCAGGTTAAGGAATATGAAAACAATTAAGTGTCCATTACAAGATACAGATATTCCTCAGTTTCCAATGCAAAAAATTAGTTTAGATATATCGGGTCCTCACCCTAGAACATTGTCAGGAAACGTGTATTTAATTCATATAGTAGACGTCTACAGTCTTTGGCCGGAAGTTTATGCAATCCCAGATAAGAGCGCAGATACTGTCATTAATATTTTTTTACAGGAGTTCGTACCAAGATTTAGTTGTCCACAGATTATACTCACGGATAATGGTAGAGAATTTGTGAATAAGAAATTCGAAAAGTTATTAAAAGATTTGAATATAAAACATGTAAAGACCTCATACTACAGACCTTCTTCAAATGCTAAGAACGAACGACAACATAGAACATTATACGATATTATAGCAAAGATTGTGGATGAACATGAAAAAGATTGGGATCTATTCTTAGGACCAGCACTTAGTGCTATACGCACAAATCAAAATGAAAGCACGGGGTTTTCACCATTCTATTTAATACACGGGAGAGAACCAATATTACCTATAGATAATCTGTTAAAACCAAGACGGAAATATATGGGGGAAGACTTTCAAGAGTTCATCATACAAGAAATGCATAGAGCACACGTAAGATTAAAGAATAATATAATTAAAGCGAGAGAAAGACAGAAAAAGTACAAAAACGTGAATACAAAATTACAGGAGTTTAAAGTGGGTGATAGAGTTTATTACAAGAAGCATAGAAGGAACTCTAAGTTTGATGCTCGTTGGGTCCCAGGTTATTACGTTTTAGAAAAGCTAGGAAATGTATCGTATAGTATCAAGAACCAGGTGACGGGACATGTGGCAAGGGCACACGTGGAACACTTATGAAGAGATGATGATGAGAAGGAAAATGATAATTATAATAATAATTATTATTCAGACACCGGATACTTAGATGAACGAGTCGTCAGGGGAACTATAATAACCCCAGGTTTTAAAAAAGATCCAGCACACAATCAGTTAAAAACAACTCCAGTTTACGATGATACTCAAGAACAGACTATACCGAAAACGATAGAAGAAGGAAATGTGAATGAGAGTCATTATGATAGTATAGAGTCTATGGAAGAGGAAATAGGTGCTCCATTTAAGAATACTAGACAAGCAACAAAAAGAAGAATGGATAAACAAAGAGAAAGAGAAGTGAAAAGACAGAGGAGAATTAGAGAGTATTCAACAAGCGGTGAAGATATGCCTCTACTAGAAAGGTCCTTAAGAAATAATGATAGACAAATTAGATGGGATATTGAACGGAAGAGATTAGCGGCTGCTAGCGAGAGACATACAGATGAAGAAGAAGAAATGGATGAGAAGTCAGAGTCAAATAGTAGTATGGAGGAAGCTGATAGGTTATACGGGGAGGAGGATATTGATGTGGAGATAGCACTTATTCAAAGAAACTTGGAGTTATTGAAGAGGTGGAAACGTAAGAGGTAAATGGATAGAAAATATTGCAGATAGCAAGATATAAGTTTCATGGTTTAGAAAGGAAAGAGATACGTGATGAATTATATGAGACGGTGGAAATGGAAAAGGCTTCTGATGATGCTTTTCATAAATGATCTTGAGGAGTAGTTAAGCATTAAGATAACTAATATGGATGTAGGTTCGAGTGAGGCATATATATTTTTTTCTCTGTGATGGAGTTGCTGGTTGATTTTATGTTTCAATTTCTTATTAGATAGATAAGTTAGTCAATGGTACAGCAGGTAGATGTACTCTATAGTAAATAGACAAGTTTTTATTGGTGCTAGAAATACCGTGGTTAATGGTAATGATTAAGTAGTTATAGGAATATGTGGAACAAATCCAGGAGAAACAATTGGTGTGTCGAACCACAGGTTCTGTTGGTAGATAATACGCTCGTTGTTAGTTAAAGACTTTTGTAAAAGGAACAGATATTGTTTTAAGTTAGAAATTGGTCTGTAGATAACAGGTATATATATATATATACTTGACAGTGAGTTGTTTTAGTTTCTCGCTTATAAAAACAATGAAGTGACTTGAGTGAATAGATATGAGTTACATTGGTTCGTATAGGAGGACAATGTTGCTTGGTCACTTTAAGTAGTTAATTCTATGTGAATTATATTTTTTTTGATAACCTTCTCTTTATCGAGAAGACAGTTGTTTTATTGAATCTGAGTTTTAAATGCCTCATATATAATGTTTTTTTTGCTTGATTTGCTCCTGTGATATGATTGTTATTATTTGATTTTAGAATAGGGTTATTGTGTTCCTAGACTTTTGCGTACAAACTATTGGTCCGTAAAAGAGACCAGTAGTGTTAGGTAATACTAGAAAATTTTATTTTAATTTGATAAGATGCATGTTATATTATTTTAAAATGTATTTTTCGTTGATTGAATTGGGGGGTATAATGTCTGGTTTTGATTTTATTTCGCTTAACTCATAATTTAATTAAGTTGTTTTGTGTATTAGGTTACCTGGTTATAAATTTAATTAAGTAAGTTAATTTTTAAATAGTTATGGTGTTGGCTGGAATAAAGAAAAAATATGAGTAGTTAATAAAACTACTGAGGGCTAATAGAGAGACATATAGTTAATCGGCATGAAGAGGTTCTTATGGTTATGAAATAGGAGCTGCATTAAAGTCAGCATTATATGAAGAAAAAGGAGGGGGAGACTGTGAATGGCAGCATATAAGCGGGAGTAATTATATAGGTAGACAAAGAAGCAGATTATGGGATGTGAGGGGGAAAGATATAGGAGCTGTGAAATACCAGCGTTTATTAAATTAAAAATGTTCATGGAATATGAACATTGGCTCGTGGTAAAAGATGAGGTAACGGAAATATAGACAAGATTGTGGATGGCAATATAAGTGTTGAATAAATAAATGTTGAGAAAACTTGTGTCAACTTGATTTATAGAGAACAAAGATCTATTTCATAAGATGTATTTTAAAAAATTATTTTACAAAATTTTTTTATTGGCAAGGGAGGTAAATGTGATTGTGTGGACTATGCATTATTTTATGTAAATGTGATCATGTTGACTATTCATTCTTTATGCTTTTCACTGGGTGCGCACCCCTTCTTTACTTTTTCTAACTACGTTGTTTCTGTTTGTCCTGTGTTGTGAAAGAGTGAGGAATTTCATAATATCAAGTGTACGATAACGATTATACGAGCTATTCTTATGATATGTATATTTTGTACAGGAACTTTGAGGAGCCAAGAACGAACCAGAAATATATAGTGGATTACTATATGGCAGGGGAAAGAGTTATGAATAGATTGGTTTACTTGAAATAAAGTTGGTTTGGGGAAGATTAGAGGAGTTGTGGGAAGTAAGGAAAGGGAAGGAGGAGTGTTTAGTTTAAAAAGGTAACCATATGTGGTATGATGTATTGTATAAAGTTGAGATTTAATGGTTATTGATATGTGTTATGTTATGAAGAGGCAGAAACGAAGAAGAAGTTATAGTGGGTTACTATATGATAATATGACAGGGAGAAGAGTTAAAGAATAGAATATTTACTTAAGTTGGAGTTGGTTTGGG
Source organism: Cepaea hortensis (assembly GCA_963921405.1). Classification (NCBI taxonomy): domain Eukaryota; kingdom Metazoa; phylum Mollusca; class Gastropoda; order Stylommatophora; family Helicidae; genus Cepaea; species Cepaea hortensis. The sequence goes on along the minus strand of OY992884.1, from coordinate 90,061,109 downwards.
GAAGATTAGAGGAGCTGTGGGAGGTAAGGAAAGAGAAGGAATAGAGTAGGGGGATTGGGAGTAAAGAATTTTTAAAGGAAAAATTCTTTAGAAAAACATAGGAAGGTGTAGCAGAAGTTGAGTATTAGGTGGGAAAAGGCTACAGCACGATTGAGCATCGGGATGGAATGGGAAGAGAGATGCTCAAGTCGTGACGTAGTTTGTTGTTAGGAGTTAGTTTACATCTAGAGCCAGAGCAGAGAAGACGCCATGTTGTGTCCAGATTGTCATCAATAAGAAATAAACAACATTTATAATAAACCAGAGAACTCGTTGGTCCTACTCTGTTATAAAACAACTATATCAGTTAATGGTTATTTGATTAAATCAGATAGTTATTATTGTCAAATTAAATGTCAAACCAAGAGATATTAATATTATACAAGTGTACACACCAAAAGGCTGGTCTCTCTGGCTGAGGGGCTACAACACTTTCTCTCTGTAATCCCGTTTATCACTCAGAGTCTCGTAGCGGAGCGAGAACTGAGTAGGTTCGACCCCCGCTCGTGACTTGCGGGATACTGAGCCGGCCGCTCAGAAAGCAATGGCAAACTACTGAGCGTAATCTTGCCAAGAGATCAACATACAGCTGAAAGATGCTGGTGTTGACAGCTAAATACTGTAAAGGATTTACTGCTTAAAAAAAAAACCAAAAAAAAACACCAAAAACAGTAGTGAGGTGAAATTACAAACATTTTATGACATAGTAGAAATGGCGACACATACAAAAATGTAAACGTGATTCAGGAGTCAATATTTTATTAAACACGGGCTAAGAAAAATATGAATGAATCTAAGATAAAGCTGCATATTTTGAAATGAGCTATTAAATTATTGGAGGCCCAGTCAAAGATATCACTGTGAAAACCCTTGAGTTATTCGCACATCTCTAGAGATTTAAAGTAGCCAGCACTTGTTGCATCTTCCAATGGCACAATAGAAAGAAATGTCTCCTTCACTTTCCCTTCTCTGATAAAATGAATATACAGTACCAGCCCCTCATCATCAGATCTGTCTGCATGTCCATCAAGTAAGATACCTACATATGAGTTTTCCTTTATTTCAACATCAAATCTTCAAAAAGATATGAGGCAATGTATGAAATAAATTCTCTACACTGTTGTTTGTTCATTCACACAATTTTCTGAATCAATCACATTAAGCTTGGTTAACAACAAACCAAACTTTCAAAGTCAGTGTAGGGTCTGTAATTGTTGGCAATACAGTACAGTACCATGAAATGTACATTCATATGGTGCAGCATATTAGCATCCATATTTTTCCAATCTCACTTTGCTAAAGGAGCACATTCAGGATTCTTCTTTGTACTTTCAACCTTCTGACACTTGAAGTGTATATAGGATTTGTGGTGCTTTGTATGTTTCCAATTTAGATGGTCCCAAACATCCAAACACAACTTTTGAATTTTGGTCTGCAGTGTTGGTGGAAAACTTACTGCCTACTTCACAATTTTTTCTTCATAGTGCAGCAGTGGTAGAAGTTCTAGCCATGATTGCTTAAAGTTTTGACAGGGAATTTAGAAATACTATCTTCAATGCAACATCATCAGTTAACAGCAGTGACGCTATATCAAAGAAGACCTGGTATGAGAACAAGAGGATGCCCAAGAAGAAATGGACTGACAACATCAAAGACTTTGTACAATCACATGGAATGACACTATCCAGTGCCACTAATCCAGTTCTGAAACGTTAACTATTCCTTCCCACGATGCTTGACAGCAAGCATGGAAATAAGATGATGATGATCTTCAAAGATAGGTTTTTCCATTGTCATCTAGATCACATTCAGAAAGCAATGACAAACTAATGAACATAAACTTACCCACAAATACTGGGGTTGACCGCAATGTCCTGTAAAGGATATGCAACTAACTATATCACAATAATTCATTTCATGCTGATCATTATCATCTTTGAACATTACAAACCACACTTGAATTTGCTGTTTTTTCATTTTTGTTCTCTTCTCTGTCGCTACATTGTATATTTTCAGGCAAAGTTGACCCACTTCAGAAAAAATCTTTAATAGTACCCTGTTTTATTTTCTTGCACCATGGGTCACTTTACACTGATTTGTTCCATTAATTTTCTACAATTTAAGTAAACGTAAAACAACACAACTCAACTCGCAAGCATTGATGACACCTGATGTGCACGCAACGTGTTGGTAAAGTAGCCACTGTCGAAAACAAGATGACTAACTCTTTGATCGAGTTACAAGAACTCCATCGTTAATGTTGAGGTAAACATATCACTCCAGAAATCACAAGTCAGCTTGCAATGCTGTAAACACCAGACTTTCCAACTATCAGAATATCCTCATTTACACACACACACACATCCTCAAATGATTACAATGTTTGTGAAAATACACTTGAAGTATAAATACAGGATGTGTAGTTGATACTAAGTGATATAAAGTACTTGTAAATATGTTCTTGCATGTCAGCTTGCGTCTAATGTGTAACCTCTCTAACTCTTATGACTCCTTAACTTGTATGGCTTATTGCTAAGCTGCCTCATGCCTGAATGTGGCGTTATTGCTGTCCGATTTGGTACAACTCTGGACATGAACTTTCCATCATAGTTATTCTATCTGCACCATGACAGTTATATAGAACCTGTCTTACTGTATGGCAGTGAATCATGGAACATCAATAAACAAATTCAGAACAGTCTAGAAACAATGGAGATGTGGATGCTGATACAAATGTTGTGAATACGTTGGATCTCAAGTGTAACTAACAATGATTGCCTGGTAAAGGCTAATGTGATTAAAACATTATATACAAATATAAGGAGACAAACATCATTCTTTGGTCAAGTTGTGAGAAGAGGGGAATTGGAAAATACTGTGATGATTGCATGCTGGGTGGACTGAGACAATGGCATGGTGGGATATTATCAGCAGATTTGATTCTGAGCACCAGGGACCAAGATCTGTGGAGAGATATCTTCTTCTTCTGCTTTCATCCGGAGTTTTTTTTTTTCCGGATGTGATTGCATTGTGCCTGTTTACAGCAGAGCTGTGTTCTTGCGCCATTAGGCCGACACATCCAACTTCTGCGGGCATTTGTTGACCGGGTTAACCTTCCCGAGTACGTGGAGAGATATGAATGCCTACATCAGCTGGCAAGGCACATGATGATGAATGTACATGTCTAGTCAGTGAGCATCAGCCAATGAGCAGTGGTTTCATAACCTTGTCCTCTAAAAGTTTAATCTAAACAGCTGGTGTTTCTGCTTACCTAATGGGAAGGTGATCACTTTATGGAGTTTAGTGCACTGTAGCAGATGAGTGGACCAAAAAATTAGGAACAGTAACACTGAGCAGCATTGAACAGTACAAAATTTGGGTTACAATGTGGCTGTTTTATTTTTAGACATTCTGACATTCCATCTCAAATTGTTTTTGTTTTCTGTCGTACCAAGTTAGTTAGTTTGTTTTCTTTCATATGTCACCTCAAACTGCACCATAAATGTTAGTTTTAGGCAGGAGGGTAGCACTCCTAATCATGACTGCAATGAAATATCAATATTGCTTGCTGTTATAAGTTGTTTTGTAGAAATAACTGCACTTAAAATAGATTTGTGGAAAATGTCAGTATTAAATGAAACAAATAGTACCTGTTCATCTGTTTATTTACTCATAAACAGTCACTTCATCTCTCTTAGATCATACATCAGCCTAGATAATACATCAGCTTCAATTAATTATACATGAGCACATTAATAATTCTTCTTCTCCATCTTTCATTTACTTGAAATTGATTGCCTATAGCTGCAATGTTTGATTGTTTGATTACTTATGCACATCTGTTCAATACCTTGTGTATTAATGAGGCTATTAATTATTTACTTTTGTGTGTTTCAGAAACAAACTCTTGGTCTCCTAGGAGTCATTACCACTCCATACAAAAGCATTCACAAAAGTGGACATATGACAGCATAGATATGAAGGTTGTGAAACAAGAACTACCAGATGTTCTGTGTGAGGACAAGAGTCACAGATTCGGTAAAATGGTAGACATAGCTGGAGGTAGCATCATTCAAAAAATGACAGAACACGGTAACCCGGAATCAAGAATGCTTGATAACAGTTGTAAGGCAACAGTAAAACATGAAAATTATTGTCAAATTTCAGAAAATGCTTCTTCTGTGATTGATACAAATAATAAACCATCTCTGGCTATTGAGAATTATCAGCAGCAAAATAAGGAAACACAAGAAAAACATACACAGAGCTTTGCAAGGTCTCTTGATGACATTTTTGGTTATGTCAGTTATAGCTCTCAAAGAACTCACACAGGAGACTTGTCTTATGTTTCTAGTCCAAATGTTTGTGCAGACAGATATAAGAGAACACATGGTGAAGGGATGTCAAACAAATGTAATGAATGGGATGGTCTTTTGATTCAAGATGACTATCGTGAGTGCCTAAAGAACATGAATCACAAGAGAACACATACACGAGAGAAACCATACAAATGTGATGTTTGTGGTGGTTCTTTTACTGAAGATGGCAGTCTGATGACCCACACGAGAACACACACAGGAGAGAAACCTTACAAGTGTGATGTTTGTGGTGCTTCTTTTACTCATGCTGGCCATCTGAAGGGCCATAAGAGAACACATACAGGAGAGAAACCTTACAAGTGTGATGTTTGTGGTGCTTCTTTTACTCACGGTGGCCATCTGAAGGTTCATAAGAGAACACATACAGGAGAGAAACCTTGCAAGTGTGATGTTTGTGGTGCTTCTTTTTCTGAAGCTGGCAGTCTGAAGGTCCATAAGAGAACACATACAGGAGAGAAACCTTACAAGTGTGATGTTTGTGGTGCTTCTTTTACTCAAGCTGGCCATCTGAAGGGCCATAAGAGATCACATACAGGAGAGAAACCTTATAAGTGTGATATGTGTGGTGCTTCTTTTACTCACGCTGTCAGTTTGAAATACCACAAGGTAACACATACAGGAGAGAAACCTTACAAGTGTGATGATTGTGGTGCTTCTTTTACTAATGCTGGCCATCTGAAGGGCCATAAGAGAACACATACAGGAGAGAAACCTTACAAGTGTGATGTTTGTGGTGCTTTTTTTACTCATGCTGGCAGTCTGAAGGTCCATAAGAGAACACATACAGGAGAGAAACCTTACAAATGTGATAATTGTGGTGCTTCTTTTAATCATGCTTACAGTCTGAAGGGCCATAGGAGAACACATACAGGAGAGAAACCTTACAAGTGTGATGATTGTGGTGCTTCTTTTACTCATGCTGGCCATCTGAAGGGCCATAAGAGAACACATACAGGAGAGAAACCTTACAAGTGTGATGATTGTGGTGCTTCTTTCACTAAATCTGGCAGTCTGAAGGGCCATAAGAGATCACATACAGGAGAGAAACCTTACAAATGTGATGATTGTGGTGCTTCTCTTATTCATGCTGGCAGTCTGAAGAACCATATGAGAACACATACAGGAGAGAGACCTTACAAGTGTGATGTTTGTGGTGCTTCTTTTACTCGAGCTGGCAATTTGAAATACCACAAGGGAACACATACAGGAGAGAGACCTTACAAGTGTGATGATTAACCCCAACTTTATGGCCTTCCTAAATTGCCCATGCCTTGCGTACCACTGAGAATGATTTAATCTATGCTCAACTCTGTCCAACACAGGATGGTGAAATAGCTTGCAGAAACTGTTAAACTAATGTGACAATCATTCAACCTCTTAATATTAAAAGATTAATTTGAACTGGTCAAACTCCTGGATATTATCAGTCTTAAACTAAAGTGCATGGCGACAATAGATATTGCCTCTATTTTCACTGATTTGATGTTCCCATGGAAGAGCCAGGGTTCACATCTGTGATCGCATAAAAGATAAGAAACAAAACTTAGGCCTTCCAACATCAAAATTCAAGAAATTACTACTGCTGTGGACATCTAATAGTAAATTAATTTTTCTTTAAAAAATTGTACCACCAAATTGACAGTGTGGCCGTGAGGAGTCCTCTAAGTCCCATTCTAGCAGACATCTTTATGGTGCACTCAGGAAAACAGAGAGCCTAAAATATTAAGGACCTAGTTCTATACCGCTTGTATGTGAATAATATGAGGGTAAGTTGATAACTGAGTCATAAATGGCTGTAGAAAAATAACTAAATATGATAACAACTTGAAACCAGTTTATTTTTATACATACATTGTCCCTTTATTTCTCAACATAATTTCTACCAACATTGATGCACTTATCCCATCGTTTTATCAGTCCTCCCAAACCCGCTACATAGAAATGTGATCCCTGTTCTCATTTACCTGCCATCCCACAGGACTATGACTTACTTATTGACTTGCCCTCGTAACTTTTTCTACTCAGCTTTGCACCGCTTTACAGGACAAACATGTGTCAGCATAAACAGGAAACCCACCTTGATGGGAGACATTTCGCCAATGACGCCGAAGTTGAATGTGAAGTGAAAACGTGGTTTTGAAAACAGAGCATGCTGTTATATGCAGTCGGTTTGGGCGGACTGATAAAACGATGGGACAAGTGCTTCAATGTTTGTGGAAATTATGTTGAGAAATAAAGGGACAATGTATGTATAAAAATAAACTGGTTTCAAGTTGTTGTCATATTTAGTTATTTTTCTACAGCCATTTGTGACTTACTTATCAACTTACCCTCGTATATTATTCATCCCAGAGACCAGACAACAGGCTGAATCATTCCACTCGATCAAGCCCACAAAAACATTTCTTTGTCTGTTCACCACAAACATAATGACACCTTATCATTCATGGACATATTAATTCAACATTGACAGGATAGCACCATCCAAAATTCTGTCTATTGAAAGGGAACATGGACAGGCCAATACCTGAATTTAAATAGCTTTGCACCTATTCAGTATAAGCATGGCCTGGTACGGGCCCTGTTTGATCAAGCTAGAATGATTTGCTTTGATGACACTAAAATATGACCAGAAACTCTTAACCATAATCTACAATCAAATGTATATTCAGAAGTCAGCATGGCCGAATGAATAAGAACGCATGTTCTTAAACATCTGGTGTGCTGATGTTGAGGTAAGGGGTTCAACCACTACACTGGACAATTGGAATAAAATGTTGACCTCTCATCCTTGACTTGGGGATGTAAATTACAAGTACCCCTGAAGTCAGAATGTGTTCACCTGATGGCGAGGGACACTGTAAACAGGGAAAGCGAATCCACATGCAAAATTAAGTCCAGTACTACTAGAAGTAGTGAGTATGGACTTTGCCTGAGCTCAAGGTGGACGAGTGCCAAATAAAACTTATGTATAATGGACGTTCATTTGAAACCCATTCCAATGGCTTTATTACAAAAGCATGAAACAAACATTAAAATGTGTGGTAGAATTAAACAAAGCATTCATTTTGAATGAATTATGCACCATGGGCTGGTCAGAAGAAGTTGCCTTAGGCATTCAGGCAAGCGTCCCATTGCTTAGGTAGGTGCCGAATGCCGTCCACAAAAAAAGGATTGTGGTTGCTCACTGAACCAAGTTTTTGCCACATTCATTACATCTGCATCTGTGTGAAATCATTGCCCCTTGAGAGCTTTTTTTAGAGGGCCAAACAAATGAATATCACATTGTGACAAATAAGGACTATAGGCTGGGTGTTGCAGAATTTCCCACTTTTTCCAAGCTAATGCTTCCTGCACATTCTTTGCAGCATGCGGACGAGCATTATCATGCAACAAAATCACACCGTGTGAAAGCATGCCGGGTCATTTATTATTGATGGCTTTTTGCAGCTTGTCTAGTTTTTCCAAGTAGTGGATAGGGTTCCGGTTTCAAGATGGCGACGGACGGTCGTGTTGTTTTGTGTTCGTTAACTTTTTCGCGTAGGGGATGGATTTATTCATCTCTTGCGTGTAATTGGTGTGCCAGGATGTAAAACCAGGAGTTTCTACTCAAGATCTGCGCGGGTGCTACGGAGTTCGTGCATCGAGCGAAGCCATCCTTGAGTGAATTTTCAGCAGCGTGTGTGGTTCAACAGCAGTCTGTGTTTACGTTTTTTCAACGTGGCGGAAGGTGTTTTTTCCGAGCGGTCAGCAGTCAACATAACGAAGCGGCGTGGTAGCCGCGCAGGGACAAAGAAGCAAGGTAAGCGCGGTGGTTTGAGGCGTTTTAGACTCAAGTGTCACCGTCTAGGACTCAGGAACATCCGTATTCTATATTGGAACTGTGCCAGTGTAAAACAACGGGGCTCTATTTTAGAAACCCTAGTTTACAGGAACGACATTGTAGCACTCCAGGAGATGAGACTGGGCGATCAGCTACTCCGAATTGCCGGCTTCAAATGTTTCTACAACAGACGACATCTGGGAACGGCGATTCTCGTTCGCGACAGCATGGTGGCGTCAGAGCTAGACATGTCCAGTTGGGACAGTGACGATATACAAATACAGGTGTTGAGAGTTCATTCCAGTATACCATTCGTGTTGGATAATGTTTATGCCCGCAATGCGAGTATGGACGCCCAGAAGTGGCAGTGCTTAAGTGGCATATTAGGCCACGAGAGAAATGTTATTTTCTGTGGTGACTTCAACGCTAAAGGCAGAGCATGGGGAAATACTTCCTCCAATACACAAGGGGAGGAGCTCGAGACTGCACTGGAAACCATTGACCTGGTTTGTATTAACAGTGGCTGTGTCACCAGGACAGCAAGCCGTCCAGGCGATGAGGACAGTGCTATTGATCTGGCGCTAGTTTCACCTTCACTCACTACAGTGTGTAGATGGGGTGTCCTAGGACACCATGGCAGCGACCACCACCCGTGCAGCATATTGGTGGAGAAAGGCAGAACCAGGCAGCACAAGCTAAAGGTAAAGACGTTCCAGTATGACAGTACAGGGCAAGATGTGGTGAGTAAAATAAGACATGACAAGCGCAGAACGTTTCAGGGCAGGAAAAAAAGCTAGGAGCAGCCACCGTGGTGGAGTTTCGAGGTGGAGAAGGCTTGGGTGGATAAGCGTAGTGCTGTAAGGAGATGGCAAAATGCCAAGAAGAACAGAGCTGGTCATCCTAGTCCCTGCTTGCACTTAGAAAGAGAGATGCACACAAAAGTAAGCTATTTAAAAAAACTGGTCAAGGTGGTTAAAAGCGAAAAATGGGCAGAGGTGTGTCAAAGAGTAAGCACAGACAAGTCACTGAAATTGTTCTGGCGACTACATAAAAGCATGAGTGGTGTAGTCAAGAATAAGAGCATTTCAGACTTCCAAGGTGCTGACCTCACCTGGCAGAGGACTGACGAGGACAAGGGCAAAGCCCTCTTTGAATGCTACCTTGAGCAGGGCAACCAGACAGACATGGGAGGCCGAAATCTGGCCAAGGAGGTCACCTCAGACAGATGCAAGGCCCAGAACACTTCGGAGGAAGACACAGTGACAGTGAAAGAAATCAAGGCTGTGCTTCGACGATCAAAAAACAGTGCTCCAGGTCCTGATGGCATAAGATACGACGACATAAATAGGTGTACCGACAATGAGCTAGAGAAACTAGCAGACATGTACAACAACAGTATAGGGAGTGCTAGCATCAAGGAGGAATGGTTACACAGCTATCTGATTTCCTTGCCGAAGCCTGACAAAGACCACAAAAAAATTCAGGGATATCGAATTATAACCATGCAGAATACAATAGGCAAGCTGCTGGAGAAGGTAATTGCCAGGAAAATATCAAGCCAACTAGAGAGGCAAGGTGTTTTCCCACCTACCCTGGGTGGGTACCGTCCAAAAAGAGAAACCTGGACCAATGCAGCAGTCTTTGCCCATGATGTCTATGAAGGTTTCCACTCAGGCACTGAAACCGTTGCTGCAGCGATTGATCTTGAGGACGCATACAACAGAATACCACTGGATTTTTTAATGTTTCAGCTTCTTGAACTAAACGTAAGTCCATTCCTCCTTAGTTGGATCGCTGCAGCCCTCTACCAACGGAAAGTAGGTTTAGATGTGGCAGTTGGACTTTGGAACCAACAACAATATATCCTGGCCTACCACAGGGATCACCATTATCTCCGGTACTGTTCAACGCCTACACAGTGAGAATCACCAGTGAGCAGATCACTGGACCTGGCAGGACATTGTCGTATGCCGATGATGTTTTAGTGTATCGTCAGGGTAAGGATAGAGAGGAGGTTGCTGTGGAACTACAAACCGAACTCAATCGCATAAGTACTTGGTGTGATGAAGCTGGGGCAATGGTCAACCCAACAAAGGCAACAGTGACTTGGTTCTCGTTGAATAATCATATTGTCAACAATCCAACACCAACTGTAATGCTGTGTTCAGAGACGGTGGAAAGAACGCAGGCAATGAATTACCTGGGGATACGGTTTGATCGAAGCCTTGCTTATAATGTGCACATAGACCAGGTGATAACAAAGGCCAAGCGGGGTCTGGCAGCGATGCGGGTGATGGTGGCAGCAAACTGTGAGCAGCGCCATCTATGTCTTCTGTACGAGGGGCTGGTCATGTCTGTTTTGGAGTATACAATGGCAATCCTGACTCTCTGCCATAAGCAGATAGAAAGGATGGAAAGGATACAGAATGAAGCTATGCGCATTAATATTTATTATTCTTGGATGTACAAGAGATACAGCATGCAGGGCGATGCGCTACCTTCTTGATTTTCCAACCATTGAAGAGAGAATACAAGTTTGCAGGGCACGCGCCTACCTCAGAATTAACGCAAACACACAACATCCACTGCATAGTGAAATTAGGAAGGTGAAGGGCAGCAGGTTAAAAAGAGGACGGTCGTGGATGGGTCAAGCCGAAGACATTCTTCAACAGGTGTGTTCACTTGAGGACTTAGAACCTGGCGAGGAGTGGGTGCAAGTGCCAACAGACTTCTGCACATCCTTTTCAGTTTGCATCCAACTAGATAGAAAATGCAGACAAGAAAATCCGGCTGCTGTTGAGGCTGAAGTACAAGCGTTGATTTTCGAGAATTCGCTAGACGGTGACGCGGTCATCTACACAGATGGGTCGGTCGTCCGACATGTGAGAAGCTCATGGGCCTTTACAGCTCGGGCCGGAGGGAGAATTGTGAAGGAGGACTCTGGTGCTTTCACTGAAACCACAAGTAGCCTGACCATGGAAGTCATGGCAGTAAGTAAAGCAATAACATGGCTCGAGACACAGACATTCACTAGGGCTTGTTTCCTTAGCGACTCAATGAACATGATCAAGAGGATAGAGGAGGGGTCGATCCGAAGAGAATGGTTGCTGCCTCTGAAGCGGTCTCGGCTGGCAAAGATTAGTTTCATCTTCGTGCCAGGTCATGCGGGAGTACAAGGAAATGAGCGGGCTGACAAGCTCGCAGGTGAGGCTACTGTGGAGGGCGGATTCGCCATGGACAAGGCTGACATTCTGAATGCTCTACGAGAAGTGAGACTTTTGCGAGAACCAAGTGATGACTGTGAATCTACAACAATGGCCAGACTGCGGGAGCAGCAAATTAAAAGAGGGGTGGCCAAACAAGAACACTACGCAGGAAGCCAAAGAAGATTGATAAACCAACACAGAACTGGCGTCGTTAGCCGCTACACGCTGCGGGATTTGCTGAGGAGGGGATCCGAGCACTTATGGACTGAATGGTTCGATGTGCAACGAGGATGATCTGTCGACTAACTAACTAACTAGAGTTGATGCTGGCACCAGGTTCTTTAAAATTGGCCAACAATAGCCCTTCATGGTCAAAAAATGCACTCAGCATAACCTTACCAGTGGAAACCTGTAACTTGAATTTGTTGGCTTTTGGTGATCCAGCATGCTTCCATTGCATGCTCTCTCTTTTGCTGCTCGGTTCAAAGTGGTGCCACTATGCGGAAGAGTAATGCATCACCCTTCACTCTGTAATGCAGCAAGTGGTTCAAACACCATTCCATGCGTTCCTCTTTTTGGTGGTCGGTCAACATCCGTGGTACCCACTGCGAACACGCCTTCCAATATTGCAGTTTCGCTAGTGGACCTATGCTTCGACAACGGTTCATCTGTACTGCTGCATCAATGTTGCCGATGATTTTTTCTGTTGCAACAATATACGCTTGACCCGGCTGTCGAAGATCTGTCATGAACTGATGTCCTTTCCGAAACATTCGTGCCCAGTCTATCACTGTTGTCTTTGACACACATTTGTTACCATACGCTGCCTGCATTCTTCGATGAATGTCCACTGGTCGACATCCTTCAAATGAAAAAAAAACTGAATCACCGCTCTTTGAGCTTCTGTGGACGGATTTTTGATCAGGCTGACCATTTTCTCTATGGTCAGAAACAGAACCTATGCATCATGGGTCGTTAAGCACATGCTTTTTATTAATTGGTCAATACTTATCACATGACTGACATGATCATGTTCAACATACGTAATTATATGTGGTGCGGCACAAACAGATTTCAAACGAACTCCCCTTATACAGTCAACTGACTTCATCAAACGTCATTATCAGCCACCCAAACCTACTTCCATAGAATCATCGGTCCCCACACCTCAAGTGTTTTTTTTTTTCCAGCTAACCTTTTGAGGGGACATTAATTAAACAAATATACAGCGTAAAGCACACATTCTTTTTTGCTGAACCAGTGACCAGATATAGTACCACTTAGATAGTACTCATCTGTGAAAACTATTGTCTCTGTATGCCAAATCTGACTGCATTTATCAATTCCAGTGGGAGTGCCAAGCATCTTACATATTTAGAATGGAAAGACAATGTAGTGAGTAACAAAACATATACCTGTACGGATGGGAAACAGATTTAATCAGTCTTCAGGAATCTTGTTTAATAGCCACCATAAAGTTAAAAAAAGAGAAATCTTGTATATTGTATTTGATTAACAATAAATGAGTGCTCAAATACATCAAGGCATTAGTAATTAAATGATTCCAGCCAGTTTTATGCAAACAGAAGGTCTTAATATTAAATTTGCACATACCAAAATATTTATGGCAGATAACTCAATGAAATTGATGGTGGCCAAATATGTTTGCTTGGCTGGTCTTCCCTGCCCTAACAACCAGTGTAAACCATTTTTGTATAGTGTATATACTACATACTATGTACATACAATTGTGTAGGTGTGCCCATAATTTCAGCCTGTACATTTACAAATACTGATGACTATCACAACTGATTAGAAGCCCACACAAAATAATATTGCCACACTAGTCTATCACATACACTTTGGCAACTGTTACAGCCACAGTCTGACAGGGAAACAGTGATGCTGACTGAGCTGTACAGGACATCGCTGTCAACATCAGCATCTTTCAGCTGATTATTGATTTCTTGGCAAGATTACGCTCAGTAGTTTGCAATTGCTTTCTGAGTGACTGGCTCAATACCCCGTAAGTTACCGATGCGGAAAGAACCACTACCAATTCTCGCGCAACGTCACGTTACTTATGAGAGTATATGAGATTACGGAGAAAGTCATGTAACCTCTAGACAAGAGAGACCGGCTTTTGTTGTTTAGTTTATCATATTTCACAATACACTGCTAACTTTGTTTAATTGGTGATGGGATATCCAGAGTTGTGTGCTCTTCAGTAATAAACTAGAAATTGTTATTCTTTGTAATAGACATTAATTTTGCAAAGTAAACAAATAAAGATTGGTGATTATGCTTCTTCTTCGTTTGTTCCCTGTTGACTATGCTCCAGGTGAGTGGCTCTGTGGCACATGCTGACTGAAAATGTCTTTGGTTCACTTACTGGGGTGGAGATTATTGTAAGGGACTTTCTACTTTGAAGTGGTAATGACAGACAACATAACTTGTGGTGTTAATGATGTGTCAAAGGTAATATTTTTCGAATAGTTAAGTTTCATCTGTTGGGGTTTTCAAAACACTGTTCTCTTGGAGTGTGGCTTTCAAGGCTGTTGTAACATGTCTCTTTGCAAACTATTTGGTCAGCTTTCTATTACAGCTGTTCTCTTACAATAAAATAAGGTGTTTGTAGTTGTGGTTGGTAGCCATGACAGTGAAGTGACTAGTATACCCAGTGATCATGTATTTAAATAAACATAAGTGCATTTCTTTAATTGACCAGGGTTCCAAAGTCAACTATCCTAAAACATTGACCAGGGCTCCAAAGTCAACCACCCTTAAACATTGACCAGGGCTCCAAAGTGGCACCCCCCAGCCAGCTGATCGGCCACAGCCTGCCTGCTTCAATGGGTGTTTGGGGCTAGGACAAAATCTGAATCGCAGGCTGTAAAACCAATGCACCAGGTACTAATAAAAAAAAAGAAAAATAGAAACCTCAAGCTACGGCTTGCAACCTGGAACGTGAGAACCGTGTGTCCAAGATTTTACACTGACTTGACCAATATTAACGATGTGAGAAAAACGGCTGTGATTGATGCCGAACTCAATCGTCTTAACATTGATATTGCTGGCCTGCAGGAGACTTGCCTCGCTGAGGAAGGGTCACTCAGGGAAAACAATTACACCTTTTTTTGGAAGAGTAGATGGCAGGCAGAAAAAAGGCAACTTGGTGTGGGCTTTGCAGTGAAGAACTCACTACTGGGAATTATTGAAATTCCAGCAGGAGGAAATGAAAGACTATTATCCCTGCGTTTGGCAACCTCTTGTGGTTTTGCCACCATTATTACTGCATATGCACCAACACTCGATTCCTCTGATGATGTGAAGGATTCGTTTTATGAGGAGTTATGACTCCGTGATCAAGGCAGTTTCAAAACCTGACTACATTTATATGCTTGGTGATTTCAATGCTCGTGTGAGCAAGGAATCGAATTCATGGCCAATGTGTCTTGAAAAATACAACATCGGTCGCATGAATGAAATTGGGCTAAGGCTGCTGGAGCATTGCACCAGAAATTACCTATGTATTACAAACTCCTTTTTTATAATAAAAGAGCTGCATAAGGTCACATGGAAACATCCAAGATCCGGCCATTGGCACCAACTGGACTTCATCATCACACGGAGACAACATCTGAACCATATATCATTAACTCAAAGTTACCACAGTGCTGACTGTGATACGGATCACTCTTTAGTTGTTGCAAGGGTTAGACTGAGACCAAAGAGAATCTACACAGCTAAACACAAATCTAGCCCCAGAATTAATAATATTAACATTCACAATCCTGAAAAGTGCTTTCAGTTTCAACAGCAACTTGAAGACGCTTTCACTGATACACCAGAAAATTGCACAGTAAATGAAAAGTGGAGTCAACTTAATTCTTTATAATACTGCCGTAGGGTTTACAGCGCTGTGGATCACAAGAGGCAGGACTGGTTTGCGGCAAACAGCCAGACTCTGCAGCACTTGATTGATAAGAAGAAGATAGCTCTCTTAAGAAACAAGGAAAGACCAACGCGTAACACTCTGAGTGAGCTAAAGCAAGCTAGGAAGGATGTGCAAAAGGCTGCCAGGCAGTGTGCAAATGATTATTGGATCAAGTTATGTGAGTCCATTCAAATCGCAAGTGATAAAGGAAACATCAGAAGCCTGTATGAAGGAATAAAGAAAGCCTGTGGTCCAGTGATCAAAAGATGTGCACCATTGAAAACCTTGACTGGAGAAATCATAACTGATAAGAAACAGCAGATGGGTAGAGCACTATTTGGAGCTTTACTCAAGTGAGACCAAACTAGCGGATGATGCCCTCCCCTCCCCAGAGGCTCTACCAACTCTTGACCAACTGGACACACTTCCCACCATAATAGAAGTTAAGTGTGCTATAAATGAACTTGCATCAGGCAAGGCTCCAGGTAAGGATGGAATTCCAATAGAGGTTATTAGGAGTGGGCAAGACACACTCACTCTACGTATCCACCAGCTAGTAGAGCTATGCTGGCGAGAAGGACAAGTCCCACAGGATTTCAAAGATTCAAGCATCATAACACTGTACAAGAACAAGGGCGATCGGAGCGACTGCAACAACTATAGGTGTATCTCACTTCTGTGTATTGTTGGAAAAGTATTTGCCAGAATTGTTCTGTGCAGACATCAAGTCTACCCAGGATCACAGTGTGGCTTTCGACAGAACAGGTCTACCATTGATATGATATTCTAATTGCGACAAATGCAAGAAAAATGTCGTAAACAGAATCAACCACTGTTTTTTGCCTTCATCGACCTCACAAAGGCATTTGATTTAGTCAGTCGTGAGGGTCTGTTCAAGGCAATAAAGACGATTGGCTGCCCACCAACTCTTCTGTCCATTGTGGAATCGTTCCACACAGGCATGAAGGGTATAATCAAGTTTGATGGTGCAACTTCTGAAGAGTTTGAAATCAAGAGTGGAGTTAAGCAAGGTTGTGTACTAGCTCCCACCCTCTTTGGAATATACTTTTCACTTCTACTGAAATATGCCTTTCGTGATCAGGATGGTGGTATATACATCCACTCACGCTCAGATGGCGGCCTCTACAATGCTCAGAGATTGAAGGCCAAGACCAAAATTAGGAGGGTGCTGATCAAAGAGTTGCTTTTTGCAGATGATGCTGCAGTTACGACCCGCTCTGAGGAAGAATTGCAATGTCTCTATCTGCATTCTCCAATGCTTGTTCTGAACTTGGTTTAACAATTAGCAAAAAGAAGACAGATTATGACACAAGGTGCACATGGGGTACCATCAATCTTTATTGACGACGCCGAACTAGAGATGGTAGACTAATTTTACATATCTAGGATCAGTGGTCAATAGCAAATTATCCCTAGATCAGAAAATCAATATCCGGATTGGTAAGGCAGCAACAACAATGAACAGGTTAAGAAAAAGAGTGGGGGAACAGGAAGCTTACTGCCAAAACAAAAGTCCTTGTCTATCAAGCCTGTGTCCTTAGTACTCTTCTTTATGGCAGTGAAACCTGGACAACTTACTCACACCAAGAGAAACGTTTAAACAGCTTTCATATGCGGTGTCTGCGAAGAATTCTTGGTATTAAGTGGTAAGACAAAATCACAAATACTGAAGTATTGGAAAGACCAGGTTGTGTGACGGTTTATTCCATGCTTAGTCTTCGTAGACTTAGATGGATAGGACATGTTAGGAGGATGGATGATGGTAGAATACCAAAGGACATCGTTTTTTGTGAATTACAGATGGGTAAGAGATCTCAGGGTTGGCCTCTACTACGATACAAAGATGTGTGTAAGCGGGACATGATTGATACAGGCATTGATAATGCACAGTTGGAGCAAGTCGCCGCTGAACGTGCTGCATGGAGGGCAATGATCAGAAATGGAATAAAGACAAAGGAGAAAATTATTGCAGATAAGTCACACACCGAGCGTGTGAGACGTAAGATGGTGCATTATGGTGGAAATGACCACATGTTCACATGCGCCCACTGTGTACGGATGTTTACAGCGCGAATTGGCCTTATCAGTCACATTCGCTACCGCCATAGGTAAAAGTTGTTATGCCTTTTTAAAGCACAAACTATCGTCAGTCAAGACGGCAAGGTGCCAATGAGGTGATGACATGAAGGATGATGAACAATAGTGAGATTGTTTATTAACAATCTTTAGAAGACTTAATTTCAATTCTTAAGGCTGGTGCACTGATATTTTTTTCATCTATAAATCTCTCAAGGCTTACATCTAATTGTTAATTTTGAAGTTTTCTTTATTCAACTTAAACTGGTCATTTGAAACACCACAAGAAAACACATAAAGACAGAAAACGTTACAAATGATGGATCAAGACAGTGTCATCAGCACAATGTAAGTTATTTATATTATGTCCACAAACCAGGATTCCTGACATACTTCATGTAGATCTCAGTATATATTTACCGTGGGGCCTGAGTGATCTCGAGGTAAGGTGTCTGCCTCGAGTGCTTGAGGTCCCGGGTTCAAGCCCCGGTGAAGGCCGGGACTTTTTCACGTGGACTTCTAGTAACAAAATTTCTCCTGGTCTCTTGGTAGTGAGATCGGACGCCCGTGTGTTTTGCACGTAATATATCCCTTGGCAGTTGGAAATCGAAAAAAAAGATAGCCAAACGGCGCTGCCCGGGCAAAATTTCGAGTTAAAAATCTACCCAAAGTATTTTCAGGATCCTCGCCGGTGCTGCGAAGTTCGTGCACTGAGCTGAGATTATCTGGACTCAGACTTGAGTTGGGAGTAGGTTACACTATGTGCCGTGATGTTGATCCGTGGACTAAACTAACTAAACTAAGCATATACTTACCGTACAATGAGAACAAATCAAAATTAGTTTACATTACACTGAAATGGTCCTAACAGGTTGTTGATTTTTCTGCAAAACCAACCGTCCATCTATTAACTATATCGTCTCGTCCCATTATGTGTGCACCATTCCTGAATTTTAAACAGCCAGTGGTATTTCATGTTTCCTACCTGATATTGTATTTATTTGTTTATAATAATACTGTATATGGAATGTGATTCTTTTACATAGTTTGTAGTAATCTCCATACATTGTTAATTCAATCATACTTCTTTAGCCTCATTGCATTTGTTTACTAATTCATTATGCATTCTATTATATTCTTCTTTATGTTAATTTTTTTTCTTTCTTCTTTCAGTCATCATCTACAAAATTGCGTCTTTCATCCATTTCGTTTTAGCAATGCTGTGTGTAGGTGGAATGATTTCTTTCGATGTCTGTTGGATTAATTCTCGCAACATGTCCCGTTGTTTATCGATAGCCTGTATTATCTCTATGACGTTATATCTGTTCATTACAGTAATAGTTTACCTTTCTCTAATTTCTTTTCCTGCTTTAAGCAATGTTAAAACTGATTTGATGTTCTTTAGGTTTTCCTTCACAGTTTTAATTCTTAACCTCATCTTTCCTATAACTTGCACTTGGTTGATATGTCCGTCTGCCATTGGACTAGTGTTTGCTCTTGCTAAACTGCTTCTGAATCTCTTGGCTAAAGGCTTGCGAACGCGGTTCGTGAGCCGGGTACCAGGCGTTCGAAGCTCAGCCGCGACCGATTTGTGCAGCAGACCATGTCGCGCTGTGTTATAACGTGCTGGTATGGGAGCCGGTCGTTCAGAAAGCAATGGCAAACTACTGAACCTAACACTTGCCTAGTACATCAACAGCAGCTGAAAAATGCTGGTGTTGACTGCAACGTCCCGTAAGGGATACGCAACTAAAAAATATGGGGCCACCATGAGGCCGCGGCGAGTAATGCTATCTACAAGTTTTGTAAACAGAGAAGTACACACCTCACAACATTGTAGAAAACAAAGCACTCTCTCAGTCATAGAACTGTACACACCTGTATACGTTTCAGACATAAAGTATACAGAACGGTTATCCTCGCAGCCTTGAATTAGTATTTGAAGATGGAATACTTCACACTCCAAGTGTAGAATCTGTCGTGGGACTAACTTACATGATATTAGTGTATAAAACAGCATAATGAGCAGCTGGAGTGTAGAGGCTAGACGCTTCCCTGACATCGCGGTGGTTATATGTTGGACTTGGAATTCGCATTGAGGTGGGTTTTTTAAATTAAAAACAAACACACACAGGCGCACAAGCAAACGTCTCGCTGCTCGAATACACACATAGATACACACACATGCGCGCGCGCACACACACACACACACATATTGTCGTGACCTTCTGTGTCTGGTTTCGATCTGTTAACAGGTATCCATCCATCCATCATGTGCCATGCCGGTAAGCGTGGGCGGTCATGTTCTGCCATCTCACTCGATCAACAGAGTCGTGGATCAGTTCCGTGTTTCTGTCTCGACCATGCCACAAGGCCAAGCCATCCAGATACTTGTTTCTAGGTCTTCCCCTTGGTCTGTTCCCCTCGATCTTACCAGTTGTCACCAAGTTCTCCAAATCATTTCTTCTCATAACATGCCCAAAAAATTGTGACTGTTAACAGGTATAATGATGGTGATAAATATGAGGTGGCATGACCAGACTTCAAAAATACATATGGACACAAGTGGTACATCTGACTCATACACAGCCGTTTTGTTTGTCTTGCATAAGTGTGGTATGTTTGGTACTGTAGATGGTGCTGCCAAACACAACGCGTCTGATCGCATTGTTTATGGTTGTGAAAGTCTGACATGGGAAGGAAAGGGGGAGGATGGTCTAGAACTGTGAACATATAACTATGTTTGTGCTGACAATAGTACTTCTATAAGAGATAGTGGTTTTGTATTTGTATCGATATAACATATCTGTTATTTTTATCTCTAGATACGTCCATGCGTATTTATGTGCCTGGTTTTGTTGTCATGGAAAGACTATTCAGTACAATATTAATATGATTGTCTGATATTAAGCCAGATGGAAAGTCCGCCTTATTTTTTCCATTTGCCTAAGCCCATCATGATAGGTCTTTGGACGTTAAATTTTTCCCCATCCATTTACTAGACATCATTTTTAAAACGACCCGTTTTTCAGTTGTAGGACATTGCAGTCTTTTTTAAAACAATTATTTCGTTCACAGCAGTGTACATTGTGTATTTTCCTTTACATCTGCTAATACAACTAATTCATTGCTAATACATATTCATAGTGCAGTGATGTCGGTTCTTGACTCAACTCAACTCAACATATTCATATACACATAATAATACCATTACATTTATGGTAAGGTGCAATTACTTACACATTACTTGATGATGATGCTGATGATGATGATGATGATGATGATGATGATGATGATGATGATGGATGATGATGATGATGATGATGATGATGAAGTAATTATCTGATCTCATGCATACTAACATCTATCAATGTAAATTATTTTATACTCCAAGTGTCCACACGCACACTTAGTTTATTTAAACACGTTTAAACGTATCATTGAATGGATCTTACAGTAAACATTGCAACACGCGTTCTATTTGACAAAGGTCGAAGTCATCCCCATAGCATTGTACTATTCCATGTTTTCCCACATTGCATTGTGATAAGGGCATAACTATTTGGTAAAGTTTCTTCATTATTAAATAAGGGTATAATTAAATGCAGCGCATTTTGTAAATTTAATGTGATTATGCTGCCTCCATGGAACATAAATATATTATTGCTTGGCTTGCTAGTTTATGTTCGCTGGCTGTGAACTCCAGCGTGAAGTCCTGTCCTCTATGTCGGATGAAGACATCCTGTTGTCCAGCATCTGTGTGATGTCATACAGGACGTGAGGTTTGCGTGAGTATCCGTTGTCCCATGTCTGGCTTATTGGTGTGCAGACTGGTGGTTCCTCGCCGTACAGGCAGATACTCTCTGACTTCGGAAGCATCAGCGATCCTACTACGTTAGCCAGGACCCCGAAGGGACCTGTTGCCCAGGATGCACGGCGAGGACGTGTTAGTAGGTCTTGGTCAGTATAGAACGTGGCCCTGGTGCCTTGAAAACACCTCTGCGTCCCAAACATATTATACACATGGTTTAATCGCGACAGTGTTTATGCACAGCTCAATAAGATATAATTATAATATTTTTTTTTTAAAAGAGCAATTGGAGTAGTTTAAATAATGCTACTTTTCTTGGTGATTTATTTATCTCTAGCTTAATTTACAAGGGGAAACAAAAAAAAAAAGTTTAGTTTATGACCTACCGATTTTCAAGGGGTATAATAATTATGATAACTTTATATTTTAATGTTTTGTTTTTTTCATTCTCGTATAAATTTTAGTGTTACAATTATCCTTCATTAGCAAATATAACTTGTATCAGTTGCTGTTATTAGTGCATTACATTTCTTTATTGAGCTGTCGGTTCAGAAAGTAAAGTTTAATTTGATTCAATCTATATCTATAAAACAGAGTGTATGTGGCTTTGTGTGTGTGTTTGTGGGTATTTATGTATTGGATGCGTTCGATAACGGTACATCCGATTGAGATGAAATTTTCTACACGTCTTCCTTTCATTCCTGTGCAACCGACTATAATAGTTTCTTAGTGTAAAATCATCTTTCTTATTTAATAACATTTACTTTTCCATTTTCATTATATAATGTCTATATAGCAGGGGGACTTCACTCTAGAAAAGTTATTTCAAGGGGCATAACTTTTAATAACATTTCTATATACTTTATAGTCATATTGTTGGACTTACTTGCACTATTGTTAAACTCTTTGTCTATAGTTATTTTTAGGCATATGAGTTATAATAAATAATGATATAATCTTTAAGGCATTTTTAAAGTTTGCATAAAAATAATGCATAATGCATAACATTGTAACCCATCTTTTTCTGCTTAAAGAACTTATCAACTTTCATGTCCGTGATTAAAAACAGTTTTCATTAAAAATAATGAATGGTGTGTGGAAGGACATTCTTTTAAGTGTGCTTGGAGCTGGGCGAAACCACGCCGGGTCAGATAGATAGACAGACAGACAGATAGTCGGGAACGGAAGCTTATTTGACTACTTATATGAATGAATTAAATGACATGCTCCCCACCAGGGACTGGGTGAAGCCGGGCCGGGTCAGACAGACAGACAGATAAACAGACAGTCGGGAACGGGAGAGCTTATATGACTACGTATATGAATTAAATGAGATGCTCCCCACCAGGGACTGGGTGAAGCCGAGCCGGGACAGACAGACAGACAGATAGACAGACAAACAGATAGTCGGGAACGGGAGAGCTTATATGACTACGTATATGAATAAAATTAGATGCTCCCCACCAGGGACTGGGTGAAGCCGGGTCAGACAGACAGACAAACAGATAGTCGGGAACGGGAGAGCTTATATGACTACTTATATGAATTAAATGAGATGCTCCCCACCAGGGACTGGGTGAAGCCGGGCCGGGTCAGCCAGACAGACAGACAGACAGACAAACAAGCAGACAGACAGATTGATAGATAGATAGATCCCCTCCAGGGCCTGGGCGAAGCCGGGCCGGGTCAGCTAGTTATATAATAAAATAAGATGAACCACGTTAGCATGACATAGTGTGTATGTGCTGGCTTATAATATAGCCACGTAAGACTGTGATTGTTCAGCCTTCTGGGGAAACCCGGTTGGTTACCTTGTTTCGTCAACACGTGTTGTAAACGTTCATTATAGTGTGGCTTGAGTAGATCATCACAAGCTTCCCAGTCTCGTCGGTGAAGCGAAGAGTTTTCGCAGAGAGGTAGAAAAATAAAATCAAGTTGAAACATTTCAAAGTAAAGCAAAACTTCATAACGATGGCTGAGGAAATAAATAGCAAAGCCTACCCTTTGGCAGATCAGACTCTGACAGAACAAATTCTGGAGCTGGTACAGCAGGCATCAAATTATATGCAGCTGAAGAAAGGGGCCAATGAAGCTACAAAGACTCTTAACCGTGGTCAGGCTGAGTTTATTGTATTAACAGCCGATGCCGAGCCAATTGAAATTCTTCTGCATTTGCCCTTGCTGTGCGAGGATAAGAATGTCCCATACATTTTTGTGAGATCCAAACAAGCTTTGGGTAGAGCTTGTGGAGTATCTCGGCCTGTGATTGCATGCTCAGTTATCCAGAAGGAAGGTTCACAGCTGAGGAACCAGATACAGGCAATTCAGCGGAATATTGAGCGATTGCTTATTTAAAATGCACCTGATCATTGATGTCGCCATGTTTATCTGGTTATATTTTCTCTTATTAACGGTCACTTTATATCCAGTGTTATATTTTTCTAGTGTTTCATCATTTCATGATACACATAGCATTATTGATCATCAGTTATATGCACTGCCTACATTTAATAAACACAGATAATAAGAAAGAAAAAAAATAGTGGGCAGGATAGCCATGGTATGTGGTGACCTCGCCGGTCACATTGTCCTTTTGTGTGGTCAAGGTCCTCGCAGCCTCAGACAATGGCCTGTCTGAGTTAGAAAGCTTAGGGTCGCGCGAGGCTCCTCCCTTAACACATACATGGTTCAAGGGTACCTGTCTGGGGAGGAGGGGCAGGGATGGACGCCTGAGCACTATAAGGAAATAAACCGTCCATCCAGAGCTGGGGTGGCCTCTAGTGTTTACACTAGCCCTGGTTCACTGCTGTGATAGCTGTCGCACGCAAACCTGATAAGCATGGCTTTCTTAGTAAGCTTTGAGCTCAGAGCATGGCCGGCACTATCCCTTTTGTTATTTTGTTTAACTCAAACTGTAATAATGAGTTCATATAAAATTTTTTGCAGTAATTTATAGTATTTAACATGCTCGAATTCTAATCACAGCTGGTTTCGAATTTAAGAAACAAAACTTAAAAAACAAAACAAAAAAACAAAGCGCAGACACCAAGCACATTTTTCACTCGAATAAACACACACACGCGCGCGCGCACACACACACACACACACATACATACACACCCACGCACACACACACATTGTTGTAACCATCACTGGCTGGCTTCGATAAGTTAACATGTATGACGGTGATGGATATAAGCTGACATAGCAGAACTTCAGGAATACATTGGAACACGAGTGATAAATCATTGAAATCATTTTATTGCTATATTATACAAAGTTGTCAGCCAGGCAGTGTTGCTGAGGCTTCATATCTGGCGGCACTCATTCATACACGTCTCAGACACTGGTGGTCTCCGATGCTCATTTGTGATCTTGCTACATTTATTTACAACCATTATTTGTATTACACAACCATTAGCAATCCGATAACAGTTCCATCATGTGGAATTAAATGCAAGTGTCTTTCTCTCTCATTGTTATCTAGAAGAAGTATGTTTCCTATAATGCAGAGACAACACTGCAATTGCTTCATGTGTCCAAAGCAAATAGCTCTCGAGAACACTTTACACGCGTCAAGGAAAGCTGTCTCCGAAGAGTACACTAGTCTCCTTGTAATGTTAATTGGGATTTTTTTCTTCTTCAATTCATTGACATATGTCTACAATCTTAATCGCTTGCTGTACTCACAACGTAAGATTAGACATGTTTGTCTATAGATACCACACACATGCATGTTCCCTTTCATAATCTAACACCCAGGTCCTGAACTATGTGTTGAGATGTGGAACAACAGATTGCCGTGTTTAAGTAGTGACTTGGGGTGAATATGCAGACATTAACTTTTAATCTTTTGTTGTCTTAAACAGGTCCTCAGACCTGAATCGCCTCCGTCTGCCATGTCCTTTGTATTGTCACAGTGTGTAAATGAACAAGGGCTTACAAGTCTGGTAGAAATCATAAATCCAGTTTATTAAAAGTTTAGGTCGACAAAGACTCTGAATATTATACAAACGTGTCAACAGCCTGCCTTCTAGGGCTGAGTTCTCATGTACACTAACTTGACAACAAACTACGTCACGACTTGAGCATCTCTCCTCTCGTTCGACCCCGATGCTCAATCGTGCTGTAGTTGTTTCCCACCTAAATACTACTAAAACCCGTACCTCTGTTACACCTCCCTATGTTTTTCTAAAGAATTTTTCCTATAAAGGAAAAATTCTTTACTCCCAACTCTCTTACTCTATTCCCTCTTTTTCCTTAACTCCCACATTTCCTCTAATCTTCCCCAAACCAACTCAAATTTGAGTATATATTATATCCTTTAACCCTTCTCCCGGTTATATTGTCAGCTAGTAACCCACTATATACTTCTTCTTCGATTCTACTTTTTACAATATATCATACCACGTATGGTAACTCTTTTAAAGTAAACACTCCTTCTCCCCTTTCTTTGGTTCTTACAGTTCCCAAATCTCCCTAAACCACTTTATGTTAAGTAACCCAATCTATTTCCCCAAACTATATAGCTATCCACTATATATTTCTTCGTTTCTAACTCTTCATAACAAAACCTATATTAATTACATATCCACAACAATTGAATCTTTATAACTATATACAATACATCATAACACATATGGTTGAAATAACCACTCCTTCTCTTCATAAGAAATCTGCTTAAGAATTCAAACGCTGTACCTTTCTGGTACCAACTCCCCATTGTCTTCAACAACACTACCAACTCTCTACTTTCAACCTGTAATCACTCTCACACAATAGAAAGACAAAGAATCGGTGGCCACCGGTATTTAAAAGAAGCAGTAGAACTCTTCCACACAAAGACCACACTCAGCTAAATCCCACACCCCCTTTACCAAACCATACTCCTTTACCCTCCTATGTCATTTGAGACTTTATGTAATAAAGTCTAAAATAATTATATCTCCTACAGTACCACTCATTATGGTAACAGTTTACGCTTCTATTTACAGCATCAAAAATACCAACCAAGTGTCTGTATATTACAGACACTACCAATTTTATAACTCTGAACCTTACCTCAATGTAATGTTAACCACAAAACACGTCCCGAGGACACAATTAAAAATCAAGACCTGTTCTAATACACATCACCTCACATAATATACCTCTCTTTTAATCTTGCCCCCTTACTGTCCATTTATTATGAGCACCTCTACTCAAACCTCCAGTTGTTAATTTATGCCGTTATCAACAGCAACCATGTACTGCCCCTAACTCACGTCTGTGACTGCAGTCCGTATAACACGGACCCTCAAAACCCCATGTCATTTTGTTCCCAATGTACATTTCACACTTATTATTGTACTGTTATCTACAGTTTCTAATCAAACATGGATTCAATTCATGTTTAATTATTTGTCTGGGGCAACACGTTACCCAGTATATCATGGCTCTTCTAAACCCCATGGAGGCTATGTTCAAAACTTTTCCCTCATTTACCCCAGTGCTATATTCATTCATCTCCAATCTGGTTTTCAATTTATATATTTCTAATCAATGCTCATTTAACTAAATTTCTTAACAAGGTAACTTAATACACAAAACAACTTATTAACGCTAAATAAAATCAAAACAGGACATTATACCCCCCAACTCATTTAAGGAAAAACACACTTTAACAAGATAATACATGCATTTCATCAAATCAGAAGAAATATTCTATTTCTACCTATCACTATTGGTCTCTTTTACGGACCAATAGTTTGTACTCAAAAGTCTAGGAACACAATAATCCTATTCTAAACAGAGACAACAACAATCATTTTACAGAACCAAATCAAGAAAAAAAACATATTATATATGAGGTATTGAAACTCAGATTCAATAAAACAAGTGTCTTCTCGCTAAAGAGAAGGTTTCCAAAAAAATAATTCACATAGCAGCAACATTGTCCTCCTATACTAACCAACGTACTACATACCTATTCACACAAGTCATGCCTATTTTGTTATAAAACAAAACAACTCAATGCCAAGCATTAATGCCAAAATATATATATACATATATATATATATATATATATATATATATATATATATATACATATCTGTTACCTACAGACTAACATAACGCGGAACAATACTTGTTCCCCTCAACCAAAATCACCACTCCACAATTGACCGTTCCATTTTCTGGAAGACAAACATTGATTATCTCCCCTCACAATATTTTACAAAACTAACTCCTTACACATCACAATATTTGGAATATAATCACTGTAAACTACAGGTCAACTCATTTCACCTATTACTATCCCAATGTTATCTCAAAGTACCAGTGGTCATCTATCCAGTAATAGAACCTGTGACTTGGCACACCAATTGTTTCCCTTGGATTTATTCCAAGCATCACTACACTTGTTAATCATTATTACCGTTAACTACGGTATCTCCAGCCTCTTACGTCCAACAAAACTTTGTCTCTCACCAACACAACCAACTCTACTTTTAAGTTTCTCGTCTATCCGACGCAATTTACTAATCACATCATTACTTTCCAACATCTCACCACAACTACTCTAAGCTAATCCTCAGGTCTCTCCTAGCACTCTTGTATGGTCACCCTTATCGGAACACATTCTCCAACATTCATTTAACTAACGTTGTTTACCTCTGTACCTTTCACTCTTCGTTTTCTTTATCGGGATTCTTTCAGAACTGCAACTCACGCCACTTATAACTGACAGCAGACCTCACTTTTCTCGTTTCTCAGTATTAGGCATTCCTGCTTCGATATGTCTCTGTCAAGAATACTAAAAATGTTTTATGAAACGTCATTCAGAATGTTAACTCTCTTTCCGTCCACCTGTCATACAACTTCCCTAATTTCTTTCCAACGTCAGATATTCTAACGAAACGACATCCCAATTCTCTAATCATGTTCTCTCTATCTCTCAATTTTCCTCTTTTTATCAACGTCACTTATCAACCACTCTTCGTATATTCACACGGACAATGATACACAACCTCGCTCTCATCTCACGACTATTTTCGCATCGCGACAATGCTAAAGTGTCCATACCATTACTTTAAAAAAAAAACAACTTAGACGCCAATTCAACATTCCAGCAATCACTCACCACAATCCAAGCGTATCGACCTCCTCTACACACCTTGACACAAGATATATCAGCGCACTATTACATTTTATCTATGTACTTCACTTAGGCGACGTCACCACACCTCAATCTTACTTCACTCATCGCGACGAACACCTGTTTGTCTACATTTATACTCACGAATAACCAGACGAATTACTCCACAGGACTTTCACACTTCACTACTTTCTTATTTCTACTTTACTCAATCACTCACTCCTATACGAAGGTCAGACCCTATACATTATCTCTCGCAACTTATATCGCTTTCACAGCACTATCTACTATCTCTTCAAAACAAACCTCATTCCGCCGAACCACTGACCTCGTAACTATCATTCTATACTTCTCCACACAACAACTTTTTCAGACTTAATCAGCTCTTCTTTCTCCACAAGCACGACGTAATTCGTATTTTTCAAGCAACCACTTCTACAGTCTTTTACTCTTAATATACTCGCGTTCAACTGGCTATTTCACACATGATATCCAATTCCTCCTCAATCTGTATCTCTTCACTAGACACTCTCGGCCCAGCCGTAAACAACACCACACCTACTTCTCAATCTACTAAACAAAACTATCTCAGACTTCATGTCACAGCTCTGAGTCGAACCATCCATACTTATTTTATCCCTCTCTCTACTAATTATGTGCTGAATCTACTCTACTTTAATCAGTCCATTTATACATCACTCAACGTGACTAACTCTCTGTATCTATTCATTCTGGACAAAGGACTATTTTAATTTCTATTCTTCCTACATCATCACTAAACACAATATATCCTAATTCTGTATTACGTATCCACGTAAAATCTCATTTGCCGTAACTCTCTATCCTCAACAACACTATTGCCTACCTTGTATCATGTGATGCCACACCAAACAATTTCATTTGTCTATTTTAGACAGCTCATATATCTATGTGCTCAAACCGCAATTCTTGCAAAACAATTCTATTTTCCTTCCTCACCCAAATAATTTTAACAACCATAGAGCGCATCGAAACCAAATATTTCGTCGTCTCTTAGTACTGATGTTCGTCTCGCTTCAATTATACCATCATCACTATCCGTTGTTAACCTGTTGTTAAAGTACTCTGGTCTTAAGGTCATAAGGTCTTCTATTTTTCTTAAGTCACTTTCTGTCGTTGAATAAACTCCCGCTATCTGTCTACTATTATTCTTCTTCTTGAATGAATTCTTTCCTTTATTTCTTTCATTTGCGTTGGTCTGGTCACTGTTTCCTGTCAACCTTACGTAACGTTTGTACTTCCCCATCTCGTCTTCAGATGACACACTGACAATAGTTCCTTCATCAGACCCATAGCCTACTGCAAACACGTCGAGCCTATTCCCATAGTCATCTTTAGAACGTCTGATTTTCTTTCTCTTTCTCGGTCTTCGTCCCTTAGCCTTCCCTACTTTCTTTTCATATAAACTAGTATCTAGTTCTCTAGAGTCACTAACTAAAACTCTGTCCGTCTGTCCACCAGCAACTACACCGTACGAGGGAACATTACGCTTCAAGTCAGGATCTGTTTGTAGTGCAATTCTCTCACTCTCCGAATCATCAGTATTTATATCTGTTTCAGCATCACTATAACATGCGGCGGTGGAAATATCTTCTTCGTAATCTGAACTCCGACAACTAATATTCCTACACCATTTGGGAATTAGTTTCATGTCTATACCCGAGGAACTTAACATGGCAGTACCTCTATTAACTATTATACTACTATTTCTTTCTTCAATACTTTTCCTCTTTGGCTTTCTTTCGTCCTTGGTTCTCGTCTGTCTATCTTTCTTAACTTCAACCGTGTCTCCCTTAGTCAAGTAAGTTAATTTTGACGGAGTCTCTATTAAGTCAGTTTGACTTCCCTTTGTTATCTTACTGGCTGGTTGTACCTGGACCTTTTTCTCTACTGTATCTACCTGAGTCTGCGTACTATTTTCCATCGTATTACCTGCCTGCGTCTGTGTATCTCGGTTTATTTTCTTTACCAATATCGTCGTCTTCTTTTCCTGTTCAATCCTAATATCGGCAAGTACTTTAGGGGTCGTTGAATTCTTATCTTTGGGTTCTATTCTGTCCTTCGATCCTGACTTCAAATACTATCTTTGTCTCTTTTCAAACCAGTCGTTACGTCGTTTTCTAGCGGTTGCACTGTGAGAGGGCCAGTCCCATGATTTCCTTGAAAGGTTTCTCTCACTCCCATTTTTGTATTTATAACAGCTATACCAGTCCAACCTTTCACCATTACGTCTGTTCTTCTCACCGTCTTTTACTCTATATACATTAGGCCTTGATTCGTCATAACCATATTGTCTTCTGTCTTTATTAAGCAATGGCTGTCTCCTGTTATTCTTTCCTACTCCATTACAGTCTACCATAATTCTATAAGGGTCTTGTCTAGTCGTTCTGTTCTTCAACGCTTCCACAAAATTCTCTACTTCAGTAATTGACACCTTTAATTCCCCTAACCATGTACTAACACGTTGTAATTCCACATACAAGTAATTCATATTAACTTCCTTTGAAATTTCTATCAACCTGAAACAATATTTCTACTTCTTCTTCTACATTTTCTTTGGTACCTGGAGAAAAAACTCGAAGTCCTGAACTCAGCCTAAATTATGCCTGATTCTCCACTGTGCTGTGATGGTTCTGTTATGCTGAAATATTTATACTTGTACAAGCAAACAAACAATCAATTCTTATTAATATCTAAATTAATTAACTAAAGAATGTTATCGTCCTCCTGAAATTCAATTATTTTCTATCTAATATCAAATATGTTACCCTATTTCTTGTTGAGGTTATCTTTCCAACCGGTTTCAGTAAGGACCAAAAATGTTCAACTGGGCTGCTCGACAGGTACGACTGTACTCCACAGGGCTTGATAGGGCACGACAAAAGCTCACAGGCCTCGATAGGGCACGACAAGACTTTACAGACCTCGATAGGGCACGACAAGACTTTACAGACCTCGATAGGGCACGACAAGACTTTACAGGCCTCGATAGGGCACGACAAGACTTTACAGGCCTCGATAGGGCACGACAAAACCTTCCAGGCCTCGATAGGGCAGTGAAGAATGGTTGATCGTATCAGCCACCCAAGGACGGGCTCTTGAAACACAGTAAGGAACGATCGAATTTATCAGCCACCCAAGGACGGGCTCTTGAAACACAGCAAAGCTCTGAGATGAGCTGAGAACGGCTCGATTTTAATGACTTGGTTTACTGGGCCATAGCTATCCAAACCATCACTGGACGATGGTGATAAAAAAATCAGTATTTCAGCCGAACTTGATAAGGAGCTTCGGTCCAAACCAGAGTAGCGTCGTCCACATTCTGGAATTGAGCAGGGATAAAATTTGGTAACGTTCACTGATTGTCCAGAATAGCGTGGAGCAATCTTGTGGTGCTCTTCATACAACGAGATGACCTTCAGTTGTTCGAGTTGACAGTTGACCTTCAATTAACCAGCTGCTCTGTTAACAAATTTAGGATTCTTGATAGCAGAATTCCGAAGATAATTACAGACAGTTTTGGTTGCTGTAACTCTCACAAACGGCCATTTTCTTATATTTTGAGAGCAGAAAAATTTCCTCAGTCCGCCAGTAAACAAGTGTGCTTCAGACCAGCTAGATTAAAACAACGACTGCAATGACGGCAGTCCAAACTCACAGGATATCGACAACAGTTCGGTCACTCCAGAGCAGGATAATAAACAGCTCCCGATTTAGTCCAATAGACAGTAATACTAGTAGCTCCATCCAAAAACTGACTTCAATAGGTATGGCTGCTCCAATCGACCGTTCGAAAAAACGTTGGTTCTAAGTTGCAGGCCTCAAAAGGTAGTCTAGTCTAGACATTTTGATTGTTTCTTCCGAGAAGATTCTAGATTCCCTCTTCTTCTTGTTGCCGCAAGTGGAGAAAGGTGTTTATTAAAAGTTCTCCATTGTTCTCTGCTGTTACTGTTTGTTAGTACTTCGCATTGTGTCGCGTCCGCGATGGCAAAGTCCAGAATCCTGGTTAAGCGGCTCCATTTAAAGCCACATGTCACAGTGTGTAAATGAACAAGGGCTTACAAGTCTGGTAGAAATCATAAATCCAGTTTATTAAAAGTTTAGGTCGACAAAGACTCTGAATATTATACAAACGTGTCAACAGCCTGCCTTCTAGGGCTGAGTTCTCATGTACACTAACTTGACAACAAACTACGTCACGACTTGAGCATCTCTCCTCTCGTTCGACCCCGATGCTCAATCGTGCTGTAGTTGTTTCCCACCTAAATACTACTAAAACCCGTACCTCTGTTACAGTATGTCTTATATTACTAATGCTTTCAATGAACTCTGACCCAATATTATTTGTCATCATAACGCATGCATCTGTCGGTCATACATTTGCAATGGATTACCTAAGAGAGTTTCACCGACATGTAAAGTGGTTTTTAATAATCCTTCAAGACATCACGTCTATATTCTATCTCTCCCATCTCTTTCCCTCCCTCCCTCCCCCCTCTCCCTCTCTCTCTATTGATGTTACTGTGTCTGTCTATCTGTGTAGTTGTCTCTGCAGTAAGACAGTGTCATGGATGCAGTGGGACAGTTTCATGGATGCAGTGAGACGGTGTCATGGGTGCAGTGAGATGGTGTCATGGATGCAGTGAGACAGTGTCGTGGATGCATTGGGACGGTGTTATGGATGCAGTGAGTCGATGCTATGGATGCAATACGGCGGTATCATGGATGCAGTGAAACGGTGTCATGGATGCAGTGAGAAAGTGTCGTGAATGCCTTGGGGTGTGACATGGATGCAGTGAGACGGTGTCATGGATGCAGTGAGACGGTATCATGGATGCAGTTAGACGGTGTCATGGATGCAATGAGAAAGTGTCATGGACGCCTTGGGGCTGTGTCATGGATGCAGTGAGACAATGTCATGGATGCAGTGAGACGGTGCCATGGATGCAGTGAGACGATGTCATGGATGCAATGAGACGATGCCATGGATGCAATGAGGCGATGCCATGGATGCAGTGAGACGGTGTCATGGATGCAGTGAGACGGTTTCATGGATGCAGTGAGACAATGCCATGGATGCAGCGAGACAGTGTCATGGATGCAGTGAGACGATGCCATGGATGCAATGAGGCGATGCCATGGATGCAGTGAGACGGTGTCATGGATGCAGTGAGACGGTTTCATGGATGCAGTGAGACAATGCCATGGATGCAGCGAGACAGTGTCATGGATGCAGTGAGACGGTGTCATGGATGCAGTGAGACGGTTTCATGGATGCAGTGAGACAGTGTTATAGATACAGTGAGACGGTGTCATGGATGCAGTGAGATAGTTTCATGGATACAGTGAGACAGTGTTATGGATGCCTTGGGGCGGTGTCATGGATGCAGTGAGACGATGTCATGGATGCAGTGAGACGATGCCATGGATGCAATGAGACGATGCCATGGATGCAGTGAGACGGTGTCATGGATGCAGTAAGATGGTGTCATGGATGCAGTGAGATGTGTCATGGATGTAGTGAGATGGTGTCATGGGTGCATTGAGACAGTCTCATAGATGCAGAGCGACGGTGTCATTGATGCAGTGAGACGGTGTCATGGATGCAGAGAGACGGTGTCATGGATGCAATGTGATAGTGTCATTAATGCAGTGAGATGTTATCATGGATGTAGTGAGATGGTGTCATGAATGCTGTGTGACGGTGTCATGGATGCTGTGTGACGGTGTCATGGATGCTGTGTGATGGTGTCATGGATGCAGTGAGATGGTGTCATGGATGTAGTGAGATGGGGTCATGGATGCAGTAAGATGGTGTCATGGATTAAGTGAGAGAGTGTCATGGATACAGTAAGACAGTGTCATGGATACAGTGAGACGGTGTCATGGATAAAGTGAGACGGTATCATGGATACAGTGAGACGGTGTCATGGATGCAGTGAGATAGTTTCATGGATACAGTAAGACAGTGTTAAGGATGCAGTGAGATGGTCTCATGGATATAGTGAGATGGTGTCATGGATGCAGTAAGAGGTGTCATGGATGCAGTGAGACGGTGTCATGGATGTAGTGAGATGGTGTCATAGATGCAGTGAGAGGTGTCATGGATGCAGTGAGACGGTGTCATGGAAGTAATGAGACGGTGTCATGGTTGTAGTGAGATGGTGTCATGGATGTAGTGAGATGGTGTCATAGATGCAGTGAGAGGTGTCATGGATGCAGTGAGTTGGTGTCATGGATGCAGTGAGATAGTTTCATGGATAGAGTGAGACAGTATTATGGATGCAGTGAGATGGTCTCATGGATATAGTGAAATGGTGTCACGAATGCAGTAAGCTGGTGTCATGGATTAAGTGAGAGAGTGTCATGGATACAGTGAGACGGTGTCATGGATACAGTGAGACGGTGTCATGGATACAGTGAGACGGTGTCATGGATACAGTTAGACGGTGTCATGGATGCAGAGAGATAGGTTCAAGGATACAGTGAGACAGTGTTATGGATGCAGTGAGATGGTCTCATGAATATAGTGAGATGGTGTCATGGATGCAGTAAGAGGTGTCATGGATGCAGTAAGACGGTGTCATGGATGTAGTGAGACGGTGTCATGGATGTAGTGAGATGGTGTCATGGATGTAGTGAGATAGTGTCATGGATACAGTGAGATAGTGTCATGGATGTAGTGAGATGGTTTCATGGATACAGTGAGCGGTTGTTATGTGTACGGTGAGACGATGTCACGGAGTATTATTACCACCAGAGATAATGCATAATACAAACGACGCGGGCATGTGGAAAGACATAAACGCTTACACCAATTAGCAGAACAGCATGATGATGGTGATGACTCTTCATGTTTGGTTCTAAGGTCCAATATGGTATTAATGCGCTCATGTTTACTCACAATGATGGGCTACCTACGCAAGTGTTGCCCACTGTGTCATGCCGAATAAATTCTTTAACCCTAGTCGTGTCTTAAGTTTCTTTCACAGTGGTATTATTATTATTATTATTATTATTATTATTATTATTATTATTATTATTATTATTATTATTATTATTATTTATGTAGTTATTGTGTATGAGTGTATCCATAATTGGTTTCCCCCTATGTAATACGGAAGTATTGTTTTGTCTATTTTCCATTAATAAATACGGCATGAGTGGGTATCTCTGTAAGTGTGGTCACCATGCAAACTCGCGGTTCACGTGTCTGCTTCTATTTCCCTCCCCCTGTCAACACAATCAGAAGTGATCAGCATACATGTTGGATCCAACCAGGATTGTTTGCTGACAGCGTGTCTGTACACAAATAGAGCCGATGATTAAACTCACAGCTTCCACTAATAATTTAAAAGCTACAGCACTCGCAGTCAACATTCTCACAAGACACACCATCATCAATACACGGCTTCTGAGGTAAGTATGAAGTTTGTCTGTGTGTCCAGTAATATAGTTCTCTCAGTATGTCCGTGAATCAAGTAAGTGTAGTTCTTTCATCATGCGTGTCTCTACAGCAAGTATAGTTCTCAGAGTATATCCACGACTCCAGTAAGTATAGATCTGTCATCATATCCATGTATCCAGTAAATATAGACCAGTAATCATGTCCGTGTCTTCAGTAAGTATAGACATGACATCTTGTCCGTGTCACTAGTAAGTATAGATCTACCATCATGTCAATGTCTCCAGAAAGTATAATTGTGTCATCGCGTCGTGTCTCCAGTAAGTATAGATATGTCATCTTGTCTATCTCTCCAGTAACTATAGATCTGTCATCATGTCTATGTCTCCAGTAAGTATACATCTGTCTTCACGACCATGTTTCCAGTAAGTATAGATATGTCATCATACACATTTCAACAGTAAGTATAGATCTGTAATCATGTTCATGTCTTCAGTAAGTATAGATCTGTCATCATATATATTTCAACAGTAAGTATAGATCTGTCATCATATCCATATCAACGGTCTCCAGAATGGCGGTTAGCATTGAATCGTTGGGGCCTGTGGCGTGTTTATGCTTGTGGCTATGGTTTACATTCGCATTCTCTTCATGTTGGACTGGTAGTACATGGTTCCGTCGCTCTGCTACTGAGTGAGTGCGTGGGCGACGCCGTGAGCTGTGAAATTCGTGTGGATTGCTTTTACATCTGTCCTGTACAGTGAACTGCATGTTCAGAACAATGGCTACCGGCGATTGCTGTATTGACTGTTTTGCCCTTTCGGTTCACGGGTGCATTGTTTCGGAGTCTCCCGGGAATCGGCGCTTAAGCTGGGAAGTTCGTGCTTTAAGCGACACTTTCGGCGGGTATCCCTGCGGTAAAAGACCGAGCCATGTGAGAAAACCCGGGTCAATGAGGATTTTCTGGTGACTGCTGAGTCCATCGACGATGAACTGTGGCGAGTGTGGATAAATTTTGTGTTGGCATTCTGACTGTGGCATTATGCACAGTGTACCTGTGCGGGCTTGTTGGATTGCCGAGACTCCCGTCTATTCCACTTTTTAAATTGGACAGTGGGGAGCATTTTGTGTATAACGAAAATAACTAAGCCATACCCAATACAACCAGTAATTCCAGTCATCATTACTTTTAAGTTTTTCATTTAAAGAACTGTAATCCATATGATGATAGTGTTCGAAAGCACTTAACTGGATACTCCTTCACTCACTCACCCCTTAACATCGAACATCACTAAGCTATACCACTACCAGTAAAACCAGTACTATCGGATATCTTTACCTTTTTAAGGTTTTCATTTGAAGAGCTGTAACCCGTATGAGAATAGTTATCGGAAGCACTTATCTAGATATTACACCACACACCCACCCATTAACAACGAATTTCACTAAGCCATAATCACTACAGCCAGTACTAGCGGCCATTATTACTTCTTAAAGGTTTTCACGTAAAGAGCCGTAACCCTTACGATAACCGACCGACCGCCGACCGCGCCCGCTAGCCGACACCAGCTCTGCGAGCCCCATACCTTCAACTACATTTTAAGAGGTCACTTGACCACCCATTAGCCAATTGACCACCCCTTGAACACCTTTTGACCACGTCATCGTTTACTTTAACCATCACTACGTCACTAGACGTACCTTCCCCTACAATTTAATGGGTCACTTGACTACCCCATGACCAATTGACCACCATTTGACAACATCATCATTCACTTTAACCATCACTAGTTCTCTAGACGTACAATCCCCTAAAATTTAAGGGGTAACTTGACCACACTTGACCACTTGACTACGTATTGACAACCTCTTGACCACGAGATCGCTCAATTTACCACCACCGTGTCACAGCGTGTACACTTCTCTACAATTTAAGGGGTCACTTGGTCAACCATTGATCAGCGCTTGACCACGTTATCGCTCACTTTAACCACCACCGAGTCACTACATGTAACCTCCCCTGCAATTTAAGGGGTCACTTGACTACGCCTTGACCACTTGACAACCTCTTGACCACGTTATCGTTTATTTTAACCACCACCACGTCAGTAGACTTCCTTTCACTTACAATTTAAGGGGCCACTTGACTACCCCTTGTACACTTGACCACCTCCTCACCACTTGATCACACCCAATCTGATGAGTTACTTGACCGCACTCCCTGACCACGCCTATTTTTCGAAAAAAATAATGAAGGAGTTATCTCCCTTTGCGGTGCACATCGATGTCTTTCTGCTTGCTTGCTTGTGTTCGTTGGCTTGAGCTCCAACGCGAAGTCCTGTATGTCGGATGAAGACATCCTGTTGTCCAACATCAGTGTGATGTCATACAGGACCTGAGGTTTGCGTGAGTATCCGTTGTCCCATGTCTGGCTTATTGGTGTGCAGACTGGTGGTTCCTCGCCGTACAGGCAGACACTCTCCGACTTCGGAGGAATCAGCGATCCTATTGACTTCAGCCAGGACCCCGAAGGGACCTGTTGCCCAGGACGCTCGACGAGGACGCGTCAATAGGTCTTGGCCAGTATATAACCCGGCCCTGGTGCCTTGGAAACACCTCTGCGTCCCGATGTCTTTCTGATTTATTATACTACTATCTTTTGTTTTCTTCTTTGTTAGAAAGGCCCGTGTTTGTCTTCTTTCTAACCATAAGTGCATTCTCTCTCTCTCTCTCTCTCTCTCTCTCTCTCTCTCTCTCTCTCTCTCTCTCTCTCTCTCTCAGAAGAGGGCTGTCTCAACACTGAATCAGATTATGGTTGGATGTTCGCTCAATTCAGTTTATAGTTTCTAGACGCTTTGCCTGTTTTATTAACACTGTTGCGTAATTTTACACTTTTAAACATCTAAATTGCATTGGTATTTGGCACGATTGTTTAAATGCCATTGTGTTTGTAAATTAGGCCAGGTTAGTCGAAGTGCCAAATAGGCTACAGTCTTCCGGTTCATTACTTCCGGTTCAGCACAAAGATCATCAGTGGTTGCATTTCACCACAACTGTTTAGTTTACTGTTTACTATCAAACGCTGATTGAGGTACAGAGGTCGGCTGACACGGAAAACTGGGTAGGTGTAGATAATTAAAACATTTATTACCTAGCAATTGTTTTTTTAATGTTGCATATCCCTTACAGGACGTTGCAGTCAACACTAGCATTTTTCAGCTGCTGTTGATGTACTATTGTACTATTATCGCCCTTTTCTGAGCTCTACAATTTTGATGTTTGTACTTTCGCGAACTTTTTCCTGCGTCGTCGAACAATCACTTCCGCTTTGACCATGCACGGATAAAAATTAATTAAACGACAGCAGTGTGGTACGATGAAAGGGGAAGTTATTGTAATATATTCTGCATTGGGTGTTCTGCTAGGCGGGAACTTATATTTAGCGGAAAAAACGATTTATCAGGATTTTATTTGGTTCTGTTCAGGATTAGTAAGGTAATTTGTCACATAACTCCTTGTAGCATAAAGAAAGGTTAACTTTTTATTGCATTTTTGAGTTCCCCGTTCAATTTTACATAAATATGCAGAGTTGCAACATCCCCTTATAATGCTTATTCGTCCTTCGTTAGGAAAATGGTTTTTTTTTTTAGTAAAGCAGCATAGCCAGTCATATTGAGAATGAATAGACTCCTCTGAATAGCGCATCCACTTTGCAAAATTCTATCTACGGCGACACCCACGCTATAGTATAGTAATACTATTATGCTATTAGTATTATAGGTGATCCTTTGTTTATTTTATAATTATTAATTTGAACTGTCAGTTTAATTACTAAAATTAGTAAAATTAAACAGAAGAGATTAGAATTAGAAGTTTAATTCATAGTTAGTGACTAGTATTCTGTACCGTTTGTAACGTCTTCTCTTCATCATTTGACATGTCTGAACGTTATTTTAAAATTCAGTTTTCAGACATGTCTATATACCAACATGTAAGGATTACTTGAATACTTTTTTTTTCAGGCTGAGCAGTACATACGTAAATAATCCGATTTAAATAAAATACTACTGACATTCACAACCAATGTTAATGTAACTTTTATTTTTGCATCTTTCATTTTCTGTTTTATTTACATTATGATAGTCTGTTGGAGACATTATTATCTAACCCCACAATAGATTATAGAATCAGAATCAATTTTACTTTTACCTTTGACAATCACGGCCACATTTCCTGAACATTTAGAATAACTAGATGATGTTACATGTTGCACATATATATTAAATCAATTTCAGTAACATACGTATTCATGAATGTAATACATTATACACTTTTTCCCCTGGGAAGGTTAACCCGGTCAACAAATGCCTGCAGAAGTCAGATGTGTTGGCCTAACGGCGCAAGAACGCAGCACTGCTGTAAACAGGCACAACACAGTCATGTCCAAAAAAAAAAAAAAAAATCTGGATGAACGCAGAAGAAGATACACTTTTTTCCTTTATAATTAAAATACTGAAGATGTCAGTGTTTCAAGATGGATACCCTATTCAAAGGCTTCATTGCTAAGCTATTGATAGTAGATGGTCGTGCTGTACCTGATGTGCTGAGAGAAGTCAGGAGTCTCGTTCATGCCAACGAACCAGGCAAGCTATTACAGGAAGGTACTCTTACTAATGCCGGCTTCGTGGCTTAGAGGTTATGACTTTTCCCCCGTAATCTCGTATACTCTCGTCGGTAACGTGATGATGGTGAGAATCAGGAGTGGTTCCAATCGCATTGGTAACTTACGGGGTATGTGAGCCGGCCGCTCAGAAAGCAATGGCAAACTACTGAGCGTAATCTTGCCAAGAGACCGACATACAGCTGAAAGATGCTGGTGTTGACATCAATGTCCTGTAAAGGATATGCAAAAAAAAAAAAAACTCTTACTAATAATGTATGTATATTTAACAAATTAGTTCTGAAACATAAACAGCATTTAACATAAAGAATGGCCATCACTTGTCACACTCTTTCTTTGTTCGTCCATCTCTTGATGTTATCATCCCACTTGTATCGTTGTCTACCTCTTGCTTGCTTGCCCTCCAGTATATGAAAATATAAAATTACACAGAGTAGTGAAGGCTAATGCAGTGTATAGTGAACAGATCAAGGAAATGTAAGTACATTTTTATTTTTTGGGGAGGGAGGATCATTAATTGTTAATTATGTCACGGCACATCCTATAAAAATAATAAAAATACGTCAAGGTAGGCCTCGCCGCCCCGGACGCAATGATATATGGCACAACGTCCGTTTAAAAATAAACAAGCCACGGTAATAGAAGGCAGAATTTATCAGCTTCCAATCTTAGGGCCGCGATAAATCCTGACTTATCAGTTAATTTATCATTGCACTTCCTGGTATTAAATTACGTCACCAGAAAATTCATAACTCCGCTTGGAATTAACGCACACTCTTCGTTGAGATACCGTTGGATTCATCTTGTCAAGCTCTATCTAACTGGTATGATTTCATAAGTAAAAACGCAATTTTTAAATATTGACCAAAATTGCTATCATCTCAGTGAAGACTGTATGTTAATTCTAAGCAGAGTTATTAATATTTTTGTGTCGTGATCTGCAAACAGGAAGTGTGAATGAATCTGTAAATAAAGTGGTTCTAATTGCGGCCCAATAAATTGGAAGCTGAGAAATTCTGCCTTCTATTACTGTGGCCTGCTTATTTTTAAATGGACAACATAGTACCATATATCATTGCAGCCACGGTGGCGAGGCCTAACTTGACATGTTATCTATTTTTCGATAGGATGTGCCGTGATTTAATTAATAATTAAAAATGGCCACCAATTGTTTATTATTACAATTCTGTCACTAACGAACCTAGAAAAATGTATATTTTATTGTGCATTTTGGTAACAGGAAAGTACAGGTCACAGTCCTCTTTCGATAGAATGTCGAGAGGACTGGTTTAATTGCACCGGGTTTTATCCCAGATGGCTCGGCCTCTTTCCACAGGGCGGCCTGCCAAAAGCATCGCACAAAGCATGAGAGTCTCAGAGTCTGAGAAAAATGCACTCAATTTTTAAGACTTCGATAGGATGTGCTGTGACCTAATTAACAGTTAAAAATAGCTGCCCCTTTATATTAATTAAATGTCATGTGGAATGTTTGTCGTTACTGAAAGAGAACAATTCATGAAAATGTACTCATATTGTCTTAATGTACCCACTGCATTGCGAAAGCTTTCTTTTGTTGACTAAATATTATGCATTAATGTAAGTAAATATGTTTTTAACTGCAGCATAAATTAAGCAGCAGTTAATTAATTATTAAAATATTAAATAATAAAAATATTCACTAATAATTGATTTCACTTCTGCTCTATAATTACACTGTTCTGTTTCTAAAAGTGAGCAATTAATAATTAAATACTAACTTTAAAAAAAAAAAAACATAACTTAATTCATGGTATTTTATTTAAATTTACATAATTATGTACTGGTAAGCTGCTAAGAAAAAAAGTACTCCTTACAGGTTTACAGACTGGTCTGAAAACTGGCTTTCACAATTAAGTCATGCCAAATGCTGAAAAATTATACAAGTACACAGATAAATTACAGCTACAAATGAAACTTGATTCTGTTTAATTTTAGTAGTTAAATTGCCAGTTTTAATTATAAATAAATACAGGTCCACTATAGTTTAGTACTATTGTATGTGCACCACCATTTTGAATTTTGTGTAATGACTGCCATATCTCATTTTCGTAGTTGTGCTAAACATCTTTTCCTAAACGCTAGCAAAAGTCAGCATTGTTGAAACGCTTCACATATATGCAAAATTGTACGGAGAATTAAAAAATGCAACAAAAAGTATAAGACAAATTAGCTTACCGTTCTTGAATAAACTTCAAGAAATTCAAGAGAAGACAGTTTCTCAAAGACAAGTGCTTGCAGTTTAGCAGACAGACCACTACTGCATTTTTTAGAGTTATTTCCCTCAGCGTCGTGCCACATTGGTTTCGAATACATCGAATTAAATGAGGCATGGCTAAAAACTGGAAGTGACTGGATGATCACTAAAAATCTCCAAGGAAAAAAGTTTATGCATTCCTCCCCCCAAACTAACCAGGTTTGGTAACTGACCTGAGAAGCATCTCTCACCTGCATCAGGGTGTCACATGTTCGCTGGTGTCGCGCCTGCTATCTGATCTTCTGTGAGTCAGTGTTTCAGACTCTGGTGTCTTTCTCCTCTTTTTGCTTCTCAGTTGTCTTGGCTCTTGTCTGTGGTTAGTTGTCGTCATCCTTCCTTGTGGTAGCTTCATGTGAGGTTGCTGTAAGTTCTGTTTCTTTGGTGCAACTCGCAGGCAGGTTCTCTCCGCTCGTCTTCTTGAGGTCTTGGTGGCTTCCATGCTCCCCATCTTGTGTGTCTGGTGTCTTTTGGTGTCTTGAAACGTGCCATTTTCTCTCCTGTATCAGGGGACCAATAAAAAGATGTCATTTGAAACGAGAAAAAGAGTGTTGAGATGCTACATAGAACCTGTACTCTTATATGGATGTGAAGCTTGGACAATGAGCAGTCAGGCTGAAAAACATCTGATGGCTGTAGAAATGTGGTTTCTGAGGAAAATGCAAAGAATACCATGGACAGCCAGAAAGACCTATGAACAAGTTCTTCAAGAAACAAATGAAAATCGTAAACTGATTAGACACATTAGACATAGACAGTCACAATATTTTGGGCATGTTAT
Source organism: Cepaea hortensis (assembly GCA_963921405.1). Lineage (NCBI taxonomy): Eukaryota > Metazoa > Mollusca > Gastropoda > Stylommatophora > Helicidae > Cepaea > Cepaea hortensis. The sequence goes on along the minus strand of OY992884.1, from coordinate 90,017,483 downwards.
GAGAAGAAATGATTTGGAGAACTTGGTGACAACTGGTAAGATCGAGGGGAACAGACCAAGGGGATGACCTAGAAGCAAGTATCTGGATGGCTTGGCCTTGTGGCATGGTCGAGACAGAAACACGGAGCTGATCGACAATTCTGGTGATCGAGTGAGATGGCAGAATATGACTGTCCACGCTTACCGGCACGGCACATAATGGATGGATGGATCAGGTTTCTTGAACATTTGGGTGATGTTTTTCTCGATAGCGCTCGCATTTGCAAATGATGGTTGATTCACCAATCTTGAATTTTGTATACATGTGATTGCATAACATATTGTGTCCTGTTCTGAGGCGCAGAATGACTTGTTCTGGTCTATCCATAACGTGGTAGTCGTTTTTAGCAGGTTTTGGTGACTTTCTGACTGATTTAATCAGTCTTTTCTTTTGGTGGTATGTAACAGGCACATCAGGCTGTTCTTCTTTTGCTCCTTCCTTAGCCAATCGATCAGCACACTTCACATATTGTGGCCAAAAATGTGTAAAGGTTTAACACTTCACATATTGTGGCCTAGAATGTGTAAAGGTTTAACACTTCACATATTGTGGCCAAAAATGTATAATGGTTTAACACTTCACTTATTGTGGCCTAGAATGTGTAAAGGTTTAACACTTCACTTATTGTGGCCTAGAATGTGTAAAGGTTTAACACTTCACATATTGTGGCCTAGAATGTGTAAAGGTTTAAGACTTCACATATTGTGGCCTATAATGTGTAAAAGTTTAACACTTCACATATTGTGGCCTCCTAGAATGTGTAAAGGTTTAACACTTCACATATTGTGGCCTTCTAGAATGTGTAAAGTTTAACACTTCACATATTGTGGCCTCCTAGAATGTGTAAAGGTTTAACACTTCACATATTGTGGCCTTCTAGAATGTGTAAAGTTTAACACTTCACATATTGTGGCCTCCTAGAATGTGTGAAGGTTTATAAGATGCATCAGGCATATGATACTTGACCCCTACTTGTATAGACTAATGGACACTCCAGGCGTGATGTGATCAATATCATGAGTCAACATATCAGCAACAAATATATATCAGAGACAAGTCAGCCTTCAGTCAAACGCAGAGTGCGTATGACCCGGTCGACCTTGTAAGCAGTCAGGCACTCTCTATGAATAACCGCTATCAGGCATTAACGCACCCTCTATCAAGACCAGGAGCGCACCAACGAATAAAGATCATTATCCCGCTCCCTGGCAACTATCAATTTTGATGATGGAAGTTCAGAATGCTCTTAACCATATGAAAACTGGCAAGACCCGGGTACAGATACTGTCATTTAAACTGTCATTTACTGCCAATATAGTACCTTGCGGTGTATGGCAGAGGGGTACAGATAACACCACAATAAAAATGATCAATGTCTTAGAAGAATATAGAATAGACCAAGTCACCAGAATGTTGAACGCAATATACGATACTGGAGATATACCTCCTGAATTATGTAATTCTATATTTATTGCTTTCGATAAAGTGAGACATGTCAACATGATAAGGATGCTTTAAGATCTACAAATTGATGGGAAAGACCTTAGACTTGTAAAAACCATATATTGGAAACAACAAGCTGCCATAAGAGTTGATAATGAAGTAAGCCAATATCAACCTATTAATAGAGGTGTGAGACAGGGATGTGTAATGTCTCCAGATCTGTTTTCCCTGTACAGTGAAAATATTTTCAGAAATATTGAAGATATGGAAGGAATCAACATTGGGGGACGATGCATCAATAACATTAGATATGCAGATGATACAGTCTTGATTGCAGATAATGAACAGGACCTGCAAAATTTAGTAGATGCGGTTGAACAACAAGGGTTAGAATTAAATTGTAAAAAGACACAGGTTATGGTCATCACTAGGAAGAAAGAAATACCACAATGTAATATACAAGTAAATGGGAATATTCTACAACAAGTGAATAGGTACAATTATCTCGGAACAGTAATAACATCTGATGGGAGATGCCTTGAAGAGATTAGAACAAGAATCGCCATGGCAAAAGTAGCCTTTAGCAAGATGAAAAACATACTGACCAATAAAAAGATGTCAATTGAAACGAGAAAAAGAGTGTTGAGATGCTACATAGAACCTGTACTTTTATATGGATGTGAAGCTTGGACAATGAGCAGCCAGGCTGAAAAACATCTGATGGCTTGTGGTTTGTGAGGAGAATGTGGTTTGTGAGGAGAATGCAAAGAATACCATGGACAGCCAGAAAGACCAATGAACAAGTCCTTCAAGAAACAAATGAAGATCGTAAACTGATTAGAGACATTAGACGTAGACAGTCACAATTTTTTGGGCATGTTATGAGAAGAAATGATTTGGAGAACTTGGTGACAACTGGTAAGATCGAGGGGAACAGACCAAGGGGAAGACCTAGAAGCAAGTATCTGGATGGCTTGGCCTTGTGGCATGGTCGAGACAGAAACACGGAACTGATCCATGACTCTGGTGATCGAGTGAGATGGCAGAACATGACCGCCCACGCTTACCGGCATGGCACATGATGGATGGATGGATATTTATTGCAATCCCGAAGAAATCAGGAGCCTTGGAATGTGATCACCATCGAACAATTAGTATAATGAGCATCACAAAGATTTTGCTGAGAATTATCATGCAAAGAGTTAGGAAGAAAATACAACCCGAAATAGGAGAACAATGTGGGTTTGTAGAAGGCAAGGGTACAATAAATGCTGTGTATATACTGAGAACAATAATTGAACATTCTATTGAAGATAGAAGATATCAAAGATCTATATCTTTGCTTTATTGACTACACAGAGGCTTTCAATAAAGTGAGACATGTCTACATGATAAGGATGCTTGAAGATCTACAAATTGGAAAATACCTTAGACTTGTAAAACACATATATTGGAAACAACAAGCTGCCATCCAAATTGATAATGATGTAGGTCAATATCAGCCTATTAAAAGAGGTGTGAGACAGGGATGTGTAATGTCTCCAAATCTTTTGTCCCTGTACAGTGAAAATATTTTCAAAAATATAGAAGATATGGAAGGAATGAACATTGGGGACGATACATCAATAACATTAGATATGCAGATGATACAGTCTTGATTGCAGACAATGAACAGGACCTGCAACATTTATTAGATGCGGTTGTTGCACACAGTGAACAACTAGGGTTAGAATTGAATAGTAAGAAGATGCAGATTATGGTCGTCACTGGGAAGAAGGAAATACCACAAAGTGATATGCGAGTAATTGGGCATATTCTTAAGCAAGAGAATACAGTTATCTCGGAACAGTCATAACATCTGATTGGGAGATGCCTTGAAGAGATTAGAACAAGAATTGCTATTGCGAATGTAGCCTTTTGCAAGATGAAAAACATACTGACCAATAAAAAGATATCAATTGAAATGAGAACAAGAGTGTTGAAGTGCTAGATAGAACCTGTACTTTTGTATGGATGTGAAGCGTGGAAAATGAGCAGTCAAGCTGAACAACATCTGATGGCAGTGGAAATGTGGTTTCTGAGGAAAATGCAAAGAATACCATGGACAGACAGAAAAACCAATGAACAAGTCCTTCAAGAAACAAAAGAAGATTGTAAATTGATTAGAGTCATTAGATGTAGACAGTCACAATTTTTTGGGCATGTTATGAGAAGAAATGACTTAGAGAACTTAGTGACAACTGGCAAGATCGAAGGGAAGAGACCAAGGGGAAGACCAAGAAGTAAATATCTGGATAGCTTGGCCATGTGGCATGGTCGAGACAGGAAGACGAAGCTGATCCACGACTCTGGTGATCGAGTGAGATGGCAGAACATGACCGCCCACGCTTACCGGCATGGCACATGATGGATGGATGGATATTTATTGCAATCCCGAAGAAATCAGGAGCCTTGGAATGTGATCACCATCGAACAATTAGTATAATGAGCATCACAAAGATTTTGCTGAGAATTATCATGCAAAGAGTTAGGAAGAAAATACAACCTGAAATAGGAGAACAATGTGGGTTTGTAGAAGGCAAGGGTACAATAAATGCTGTGTATATACTGAGAACAATAATTGAACATTCTATTGAAGATAGAAGATATCAAAGATCTATATCTTTGCTTTATTGACTACACAGAGGCTTTCAATAAAGTGAGACATGTCTACATGATAAGGATGCTTGAAGATCTACAAATTGGAAAATACCTTAGACTTGTAAAACACATATATTGGAAACAACAAGCTGCCATCCAAATTGATAATGATGTAGGTCAATATCAGCCTATTAAAAGAGGTGTGAGACAGGGATGTGTAATGTCTCCAAATCTTTTGTCCCTGTACAGTGAAAATATTTTCAAAAATATAGAAGATATGGAAGGAATGAACATTGGGGACGATACATCAATAACATTAGATATGCAGATGATACAGTCTTGATTGCAGACAATGAACAGGACCTGCAACATTTATTAGATGCGGTTGTTGCACACAGTGAACAACTAGGGTTAGAATTGAATAGTAAGAAGATGCAGATTATGGTCGTCACTGGGAAGAAGGAAATACCACAAAGTGATATGCGAGTAATTGGGCATATTCTTAAGCAAGAGAATACAGTTATCTCGGAACAGTCATAACATCTGATTGGGAGATGCCTTGAAGAGATTAGAACAAGAATTGCTATTGCGAATGTAGCCTTTTGCAAGATGAAAAACATACTGACCAATAAAAAGATATCAATTGAAATGAGAACAAGAGTGTTGAAGTGCTAGATAGAACCTGTACTTTTGTATGGATGTGAAGCGTGGAAAATGAGCAGTCAAGCTGAACAACATCTGATGGCAGTGGAAATGTGGTTTCTGAGGAAAATGCAAAGAATACCATGGACAGACAGAAAAACCAATGAACAAGTCCTTCAAGAAACAAAAGAAGATTGTAAATTGATTAGATTCATTAGATGTAGACAGTCACAATTTTTTGGGCATGTTATGAGAAGAAATGACTTAGAGAACTTAGTGACAACTGGCAAGATCGAAGGGAAGAGACCAAGGGGAAGACCAAGAAGTAAATATCTGGATAGCTTGGCCATGTGGCATGGTCGAGACAGGAAGACGAAGCTGATCCACGACTCTGGTGATCGAGTGAGATGGCAAAACATGACCGCCCACGCTTATCGACATGGCACATGATGCATGGATGGCAACTATGGGAACTTGCAATAGAGATGTGAATAACGGGAAAGTATAACCCCTAGCAAAAATCATATGCCTAGACGGAAAATCTTAATTAAGAGAAGCTGAAGTAACGAAGAATCATCAAGAAAACCACTAACAGATTGTGTAATTTGACATCTGACAACATGAAAGTCCAGTGATAAACTGGTGAACTATAAAACGCACATAAAGTGAAAGCTCACAGTGAAATTGAACAGTAAAATGTGAACTTGTAACTAAACTTTGTGCAGGTAGATTTAAGTAACAAACACAAACAGTTTGCGAATACAGTGTTGTATCATTAATCATATTGAAAACCAAAATATCAAATTGATTAATATAGTTTATGTTTGCATACAAATGTAACTTACAAATCCTTTCAGACCGACTGTAAACGTAAGATGGAGAGTAAATTACCATCAATTGTCAAGATAGAACAATCTGAAGCCTGTATAGATCAAGGTAAGATTAAGTGCAATATAACATAACTGTTAGTTGAGTATTTGTTACAGGATGTTGCAGTCTACCCCAGCAGTTGTTGGCTGTTTGTGATTTACTAGATAATTCTACATTTTGGAGTTTGCGATTGCTTTCTGAATTGTCACAGCATTTTACCATTGAAATCAACATGATAGCAGAATGTAAATCTACTCAGACGTTGGGGAAAATAAGGTCATAGGTGTGACCAAGTGTCCACTGGGATCAGTGCATAACTCAGTAGTTGAGCAGAGCAGGGCACTCTCTTGTCCTGACAATCAGAAATTGCTGTCAAAGGCAGAGGTAAAAGACCCCGATTTGAATATGAAAGGCAAGGGAAAAACCACCACAATATCTTCCCAAGACAAGTTTAAAATAGGAATATGATATGTTAGGACATGGTCGAGATAAAAAAGTTACATAATGTTATAAAATAAATGAAAAATACGAAGATTAATATCCTAGGCATGAGTGAGATGAGGTGGAGGAGATCTGGTTAAGTAATAATAGACAAATATGCAATAATGTGTTCAGAAGGTAATACATACGGAAAAGCAGTAGGGCTAATGTTTGATGAGGAAACGGCTAAAACAGTTAATGGTTGTTTGATTAAATCAAATAGTTATTATTGTCAAATTAAAAGTCAAACCAAGAGATATTAATGTTATACAAGTGTACACACCAAAAACAAGCAGTAGTGAGGTGAAATTACAAACTTTTATGACATAGTAGAAATGGCAACGCATAACAAAATGTAAACGTGATACAGGAGTCAGCATTTTATTAAACACAGGCTAAGAAAAATATGAATGATTGATTGATTGATTGATTGATTGATTGATTTAGGAACCGACATCACAGCATTCCGGACATTCCCATAATATATTCATAAATTCATAAATATGAATGAATCTAAGATAAAGCTACATATTTTGAAATGAGCTATTAAATTATTGGAGGCCCAGTCAAAGATATCACTGTGAGAACCCTTGAGTTATTCGCACATCTCTAGAGCTTTAAAGTAGCCAGCACTTGTTGCATCTTCCAATGGCACAATAGAAAGAAATGTCTCCTTCACTTTCCCTTCTCTGATAAAATGAATATATAGTACCAGCCCCTCATCATCAGATCTGTCTGCATGTCCTTCATGTAAGATACTTAGATATGGGTTTTCCTTTATTTCAATATCAAATCTTCACAAAGATATGAGGCAGTGTATGAAATAAATTCTCTATACTGTTGTTTGTTCATTCACACAATTCTCTGAATCAATCACATTAAACTTGGTTAACAACACAACCAAACCTTCAAAGTCAGTGTAGGGTCTGTAATTGTTGGCAATACAGTACAGTGCCATGAAATGTACATTCATATGGTGCAGCATATTAGCATCCATATTTTTCCAATCTCACTTTGCTAAAGGAGCACATTCAGGATTCTTCTTTGTATTTTCAGCCTTCTTACACTTTAAGTGCATTTAGGATTTGTGATGCTTTGTATGTTTCCAATTTAAATGGTCCCAAACATCCAAACACAACTTTTGAATTTTGATCTGCAGTGTTTGTGCAGAAGAAGGTCCACCAGAGAGACGAATGGAGACGGATTGTATTTGCAGCAAAGAACCTCAATGGCTCGGAACGCTGAAGAAGAAGAAGAAGAAGTGTTGGTGAAAAACTTACTGCTCACTTCACAGTTCTTTCTTCATAGCACAGCAGTGGTAGAAGTTCTAGCCATGATTGCTTAAAGTTTTGACTGAGGGAATTTGGAAATACTATCTTCAATGCAACATCATCAGTTAATAGAAATGACGCTATATCAAAGAAGGTTTGGTATGAGAACACGAGGATGCTCAAGAAGAAAATGGACTGACAACATCAAAGACTTTGTACAGTCACATGGAATGACACTACCCAGTGCCACTAATCAAGTTCTGAAACGTTAACTATTCCTTCCCATGATGCTTGACAACAAGCCTGGAAACAAGATGATGATGATCTTCAAAGATAGGGCTTCCATTGTCATCTAGATCACATTCAGAAAGCAATGACAAACTACTGAACATAAACTTACCAAAAATGCTGGGGTTGACTGCAATGACCTGTAAAGGATATACACTTAACAATTTCTCAATTCATTTTATGCTGATCAGTTTCATCTTTAAAAATTACAAACCACACTTGAATTGGCTGACTTTTCAATTTTGTTCTCTTCTCTGTCGCTACATTGTATATTTTCAGGCAAAGTTGAGCTACTTCAGAAAAAATCTGTAATAGTACCATTTTATTTTCCACTGGTCATTATATACTGATTTGTTCCATTAATTTTCTACAATTTAAGTAAACGTAAAACGACACAACTCAACTTGCAAGTGTTGATGACAATATGTCAGTAAAGCAGCCCCTGTTGAAAACAAGATGACTTTAGTCGAGTTACGAGAACTTCATAGTTAATGTTAAGGTAAACATATCACTCCAGAAATCACAAGTCGCTTGCAATGCTGCAAACACCAGACTTTCCATCTCTCAGTATATCCCTATTTACACACACATGTGTTCAAATGATTACAATGTGTGTAAAAATACACTTGAAGTATAAATACAGGATGTGTAGTTGATACTAAGTGAAATAAAGTACTTGTAAATATGTTTTTGCATGTCAGCTTGCGTCTAATATGTAACCTCTCTAACTCGTATGACTCCTTAACTTGTATGGCTTATTGCTAAGCTGCCTCATGCCTGAATGCGGCGTTATTTTTGTCCAATTTGGTACAGCTCTGGACATGAACTTTCCATCCTAGTTATTCTATCTGCACTGTGACTGTTATATAGAACCTGTCTTACTGTATGGCAGTGAATCATGGAACATGAATAAACAAATTCAGAACAGCTTAGAAACAACAGAGATGTGGATGCTGATACAAATGTTGTGAATACGTTGGATCTCAAGTGTAACTAACAATGATTGCCTGGTAAAGGCTAATGTGATTAAAACATTATATACAAATATAAGAAGACAAACATCATTCTTTGGTCAAGTAGTGAGAAGAGGGGAATTGGAAAATACTGCGATGATTGCATGCTGGATGAACTGAGACAGTGGCATGGTGGGATATCATCAGCAGATTTGATTCTGAGCACCAGGGACCGAGATCTGTGGAGAGATATGAATGCCTACATCAACTGGCAAGGCACATGATAATGATGAGTGTACATGCCTAGTCAGTGAGCATCAGTCGTGAGCAGTGGTTTCATAACCTTGTCCTCTAAAAGTTTAATCTAAACAAGTGGTGTTTCTGCTTACCTAATGGGAAGGTGATCACCTTACGGAGTTTAGTGCACTGTAGCAGATGTGTGGACCAAAAAATTAGGAACAGTAACACTGAGCAGCATTGAACAGTACAAAATTTGAGTTACAATGTGGCTGTTTTATTTTTAGGCATTCTGATATTGCATCTCAAATTGGTTTTGTTTTCTGTCGTACCAAGTTAGTTAGTTTGTTTTCTTTCATATGTCACCTCAAACTGCACCATAAATGTTAGTTTTAGGCAGGAGGGCAGCACTCCTAATTATGACTGCAATGAAATATCAATATTGCTTGATGTTATAAGTTGTTCAGTAGAAATAACTGCACTTAAAATAGACCTGTGGAAAATGTCAGTAATAAATGAAACATACAGTACCTGTTCATCTGTTTATTTACTCATAAACAGTCACTTCATCTCTCTTAGATCATATATGAGCCTAGATAATACACCAGCTTAATTTATACATGAGCACATTAATCATTCTTCTTCTCCATCTTTCGTTCACTTGAAATTGATTGCCTATAGCTGCAATGTTTGATTGTTTGATTACATATACACATCTGTTCAATATCTTGTGTATTAATGAGGCTATTAATTATTTACTTTTGTGTGTTTCAGAAACAAACTCTTGGTCTCCTAGGAGTCATTACCACTCCATACAAGAGCATTCACAAAAGTGGACATATGACAGCATAGATATGAAGGTTGTGAAACAAGCTGATCCACGACTCTGGTGATCGAGTGAAATGGCGAATCATGACCGCCCACGCTTTCCGGCATGGCACATGATTGATTGATTGATTGAAACAAGAACTACCAGATGTTCTGTGTGAGGACAAGAGTCACAGATTCAGTAAAATAGTAGACGTAGCTGGAGGTAGCATCATTCAAGAAATGACAGAACACAGTAACTCAGAATCAAGAATGCTTGATAAAAGTTGTAAGGCATCAGTAAAACATGAACATTATTGTCAAATTTCAGAAAATGCATCTTCTGTGATTGATACAAATAATAAACCACCTCTGATTATTGAGAATTGTCAGCAGCAAAATAAGGAAACACAAGAAAAACATACACAGAGCTTTGCAAGGTCTCTTGATGACATTTTTGGTTATGTCAGTTATAGCTCTCAAAGAACTCACACAGGAGACTTGTCTGATGTTTCTAGTCCAAATGTTTGTGCAGACAGATATAAGAGAACACATAGTGAAGGGATGTCAAACAAATGTAATGAATGGGATGGTCTTTTGATTCAAGATGACCATCTAGAGTGCAAAATGAACATGAATCACAAGAAAATACATACAGGAGAGAAACCTTACAAGTGTGATGTTTGTGGTGCTTCTTTTACTGAAGCTGGCAGTCTGAAGGTCCATAAGAGAACACATACAGGAGAGAAACCTTACAAGTGTGATGTTTGTGGTGCTTCTTTTACTCGGGCTGGCAGTCTGAAGGACCATAAGAGAACACATACAGGAGAGAAACCTTACAAGTGTGATGTTTGTGGTGCTTCTTTTACTGAAGCTGGCAGTCTGAGGGTCCATAAGAGAACACATACAGGAGAGAAACCTTACAAGTGTGATGTTTGTGGTGCTTCTTTTACTCACGCTGACAGTTTGAAGGTCCATAAGAGAACACATACAGGAGAGAAACCTTACAAGTGTGATGTTTGTTGTGCTTCTTTTACTCACGGTGGCAATCTGAAGGTTCATAAGAGAACACATACAGGAGAGAAACCTTACAAGTGTGATGTTTGTGGTGCTTCTTTTACTCACGGTGGCCATCTGAAGGTTCATAAGAGAACACATACAGGAGAGAAACCTTGCAAGTGTGATGTTTGTGGTGCTTCTTTTTCTGAAGCTGGCAGTCTGAAGGTCCATAAGAGAACACATACAGGAGAGAAACCTTACAAGTGTGATGTTTGTGGTGCTTCTTTTACTGAAGCTGGCAGTCTGAAGGGCCATAAGAGAACACATACAGGAGAGAAACCTTACAAGTGTGATGATTGTGGTGCTTCTTTTACTCGAGCTCACAGACTGATGATCCACAAGAGAATGCACACAGGAGAGAGACCTTACAAGTGTGATGTTTGTTGTGCATCTTTTACTGAAGCTGGCCATCTGAAGGTCCATAAGAGAACACATACAGGAGAGAAACCTTACAAGTGTGATGTTTGTGGTGCTTCTTTTACTCACGCTGGCAGTTTGAAATACCACAAGGGAACACATACAGGAGAGAAACCTTACAAGTGTGATGTTTGTGGTGCTTCTTTTACTGAAGCTGGCAGTCTGAGGGTCCATAAGAGAGCACATACAGGAGATAAACCTTACAAGTGTGATGTTTGTGGTGCTTCTTTTACTGAAGCTGGCAGTCTGAAGGTCCATAAGAGAACACATACAGGAGAGAAACCTTACAAGTGTGATGTTTGTGGTGCTTCTTTTACTCGGGCTGGCAGTCTGAAGGACCATAAGAGAACACATACAGGAGAGAAACCTTACAAGTGTGATGTTTGTGGTGCTTCTTTTACTGAAGCTGGCAGTCTGAGGGTCCATAAGAGAACACATACAGGAGAGAAACCTTACAAGTGTGATGTTTGTGGTGCTTCTTTTACTCACGCTGACAGTTTGAAGGTCCATAAGAGAACACATACAGGAGAGAAACCTTACAAGTGTGATGTTTGTTGTGCTTCTTTTACTCACGGTGGCAATCTGAAGGTTCATAAGAGAACACATACAGGAGAGAAACCTTACAAGTGTGATGTTTGTGGTGCTTCTTTTACTCACGGTGGCCATCTGAAGGTTCATAAGAGAACACATACAGGAGAGAAACCTTGCAAGTGTGATGTTTGTGGTGCTTCTTTTTCTGAAGCTGGCAGTCTGAAGGTCCATAAGAGAACACATACAGGAGAGAAACCTTACAAGTGTGATGTTTGTGGTGCTTCTTTTACTGAAGCTGGCAGTCTGAAGGGCCATAAGAGAACACATACAGGAGAGAAACCTTACAAGTGTGATGATTGTGGTGCTTCTTTTACTCGAGCTCACAGACTGATGATCCACAAGAGAATGCACACAGGAGAGAGACCTTACAAGTGTGATGTTTGTTGTGCATCTTTTACTGAAGCTGGCCATCTGAAGGTCCATAAGAGAACACATACAGGAGAGAAACCTTACAAGTGTGATGTTTGTGGTGCTTCTTTTACTCACGCTGGCAGTTTGAAATACCACAAGGGAACACATACAGGAGAGAGACCTTACAAATGTGATGATTGAGGTGCTTTTTTTACTCACACTTGTGATGTGAAGAAACTTATAAGAATGCGTCATCATCATCATGTGCCCTGCAAACTACCATAGATGTTCATGTATCTCCTCAGATCTTGCTCCCTGTTCAGTATCAATTCTGCTGATAGTATTTCTATGTCACCATACAGTCCATCCAGCATCATCTCTCTTGATCTTCCCATGTCTCTTTTCCACTGATCTTTCCAAACGTTACAATGCTGTCTCATGCTTTTCTTCTCATCACAATACTAGAGAATGCTATTGTCTCTTTCTGATAGTTGTATATAATGTTCTACTTTCATTAGCCTCTTCCAGGCAATCATTGTTAATTTACTCTGGCAATCCAAGCCATTCACAACAACTATCTAAAGAATCATATTGCTGCTGCTTCCAACAAAATAGATGATATTTTATCAAATCCAACCAAATTTGACTTAGATCCTGAAGTCATCAACCCTAGGAAATTGGTTGCAATAGTGAAGAAAGAGATTCAATCACTATTAGATAGTAAATTCACCAGTGACGTGACTGCACAGTTAGTCATTCCACAGGGCTCATAAACCCCAACTTTATGGCCTTCCTAAATTGCCCATGCCTTGGGTACCACTGAGAATGATTTAATCTATGATCAACTTTGTCCAACACAGGATGGTGAAATAGCTTGCAGAAACTGCTAAACCAGTGTGACAATCATTCAACCTCTTAATATTAAAAGATTAATTTGAACTGGTCAAACTACTGGATACTATTGATCTTAAACTAAAGTGCAAGCCGTCAATGGATATTGCCTCAATTTTCACTGATATTCCCATGGAAGAACCAGGGTTCACCATCTGTGATCGCATAAAAGAAAAGAAACAAAACTTAGGCCTACCAAAATCCAAATTCAAGAAATTACTACTGTTGTAGACATCTAATAGTAAATTAATTTTTCTGTAAAAAATTGTACCATCAAATTGACAGTGTGGCCATGAGAAGTCCTCTAAGTCCCATTCTAGCAGACATCTTTATGGTGCACTCAGGAAAACAAAGAGCCTCAAATATTAAGGACCTAGTTCTATACCTCTGGTATGTGAATGATATATTATTCATCCCAGAGACCAGACAACAGGCTGAATCATTCCACTCAATCATGAACAAGCCCACGAAAACATTTCTTTTTCTTTTGACCATGAACATAATGACTCCATATCATTCTTAGACATATTAATTCAATATTAACAGGATGGCACCATCCAAAATTCTGTCTATTGAAAGGGAACATGGACAGGCCAATACCTGAATTTAAATAGCTTTGCACCTATTGAGTGTAAGCATGGCCTGGAACGGGCCCTGTTTAATCGAGCTAGAATGATTTGCTTTGATGACACACTAAAATATGACCAGAAACTCTTAACCATAATCTTCAGTCAAATATATATTCAGAAGTAAGCATGGCCAAATGGATAATAACGCATGTTCTTAAACATGTGGTGTGCTGATGCTGAGGTAAGGGGTTCAACCCCTGCACCGGACAGTTGGACTAAAATGTTGACCTCAACTTCGGATGTAAATTACAAGTACCTCTGAAGTCGGAATGTGTTCGCCTGATGGTGAGGGACACTGTAAATAGGCAAAGCTAATCCACATGCAAAATTAAAGTCCAGTACTACTAGAAGTAGTGAGTATGGACTGCCTGAGCTCAAGGCTTTTTTTTTTTTTTTTATTCGCATTTCCTTTACAGGACATCGCTGTCAAGAGCAGCATCTTTCAGCTGTCTGTTGATTTCTTGGCAAGATTACGCTCAGTAGTTTGCCATTGCTTTCTGAGCGGCCGGCTCAGTTATCCTGCAAGTCACCAGCGGGGGTAGAACCACTTCCAGCTCTCGCCCGCTACGAGACTTTGCGTGATAAACGGGATTACGGAGAAAGTGTTGTAACCAAGCTAGTGAGCACCCAATAAAACATGTGCATTCAACTGACTTCATCAAATGTCATTATCAGCCACCCAAACCTACTCCCACAGAATCACCGGTCCCCACACCTCAAGTGTTTTTTTTTTTTGTCAACTAACTTTTTGAGGGGACACTAATTAAACAAATATATTATAATGCGTAAAGCACGCATTCTTTGTTGCTGTACCAGTGACCAGATATAAAACCACTTAGATAGTACTCATCTGTGAAAGAACTATTGTTTCTGTACGCCAAATCTGGCTGCATTTATCAATTCCAGTGTGTGAGTGCCAAGCATCTTACATAGGTAGAATGGAAAGACAATGTAGTGAGTAACAAAACATATACCAGTACGGATGGGAAACAGATTTAATCAGTCTTCAGGAATCCCTGTGCAGTTGACAGGTCACAAAATACTTAGACCCGGCCAGCGATTTTAAGACATTTGTTTAATAGCCATCATAAAGTTAAAAAATAGAAATCTTGTATATTGTGTTGATTAACAATAAATGATTGTTCAAATACATCAAGGCATTAGTAATTATATGATTACAGCCAGTTTTATGCAAACAGAAAGTCTTCATTTTAAATTTGCAATTACCATTGTGAAAACTGATGCTGAACATTCATACAATATCAGTGACTGTGTTTTTTAAGTATTTCAGCCCTTGTATAATTAATGTATTCACTTCATATGATATGTAACTCTGCTGTATGCACCTGAGAAGATGCAGTAAAATATGCCAGATAATAAATTGGACAACATATTGTTTGTGACTTCTGTGTTTAAACATTAGAAATATATTAATTTTGATTTCAGTTTAATTCAAACTTTAGCTCTAAAATACTCCAAATTATAACTATATACCTTAACAAATCAGCCATATCACCCATTGAATGTCAATATGTGGCTAGCACCATATACCCAGTACAGCTCATGGTGTGAGAGGTGGTCCTTGACTTTTCTTTCATGGATGTGATGTTTATGGTTGTTGTGTTCCTCTTTACTCAACACTCATTAGTCTCTAATGTGGGGTATCACATTGAGCAAGCTATCACAGTGCTCTTGACAGGAACAGCCACAAAGCACATACCAAAGTATTTATGGTAGTTAACTAACTCAATGAAAGTGATGGTGGCCAAATATGTTTGCTTGCCAGTCTTCCCTGCCCTAACAGCCAGTGTAAACCATTTTTTGTATAGTGTATATACTACATATTATGTATATACAATTGTGTAGGTGTGCCCATAATTTCAGCCTGTACATTTACAAATAGTGATGACTATCACAACTGATTAGAAGCCCACACAAAATAATATTGCCACACTAGTCTATCACATACACTTTGGCAACTGTTACAGCCACAGTCTGACAGGGAAACAGTGATGCTGACTGAGCTGTCCAGGGTTTTCAAGAATAAATGTAACAGTTGTTTGCTTTGTGTTTGTTTTCTTTTCTTGTTTAAATTTGAAACTGTCTTTGTTTTTGTTTCGTCATCGTGCGTGGTGTCGTCGTGTATCGTCATTCACACTGTGAGCACTAACAAGTCGAGTTGCCTTATTCTGTCAAGAAGCCTGATACGCAGGAAAATGTCACGTGGAAAGTCCAACAACAAGAAACATGCGGTAACCAAGATGTGCATCGTAGGAGCCGACAACAAGAAGAGCGTGGAGAGCCTACCTGCTAGCTGCATCAAAGAGTAATACTACAGCTATTACTGAAGCTACCACGAGGGAGAAGATCGACAGCCCAACACAGTCAAGAACCAAGACAGCAGAGAAGGAGGAGGAGAAAGACACCAAAGTCAGAAACACCGACTCAAAAACAGTCTGATGGGTTGAAAGTGGAGCTGACAGACGAAGAAATCATGAAGCAGCTACGAGAGGAGAATCTTCACATCCGATTCTTGAAGGCGGAGCGGCTCTTCACCTACTCCAAGATACCCACAACCTTGGCGGTAGTGACATCGGAGGGCAGCGTGATGCCAACCACAGTATCAATCAACGAGAGAATGCAGCAGCCAGAGAGATTCATCCCAAGAATCACTCAATGTTCCAGATGTAGAGGACCGGCCACAGCAGGGCAATATGTTGCAGTAAGACAGAAATCTGCCGTTACTGCGCCGATCACCACACCTTCAAGGAGTGTCCGCTGGCCAAGCTGGACACGGACTTCCGAGCACCCAACATCAAAAGAAAGTGCGCCAACTGCCTGGGCGAACATGGAGCAAGATACTTGAGCTGCCCGTACCTCCAAAGACACAGAGACGTGTTAAATATCGTCATCAACACCAAGACGCCATATAGGGAAGCAATGCGGCGATGAGGGACAGCCACAGGCCTCTCGCAAGATGAAAGAGCACAACTCCAATGCCAGATCAACGAGTTAAAGAAACAAGTCAAGGCACTGCTGACGCCTAACCCGACCAGCGACAACGATAATCTACTGGCGGAAATAAAGGAGATCCAGTAGAACATCAAGCGAGAAGTGGAACAGATGACCGCGTTGAAGCAGGAAAACAAACAAATACTATGTACCATAAAAGCGGAGAGAGAGAGCAGCTAAAAGCTGAAATGAAATCAACTCAAAACAAAATAACAGAAGCCATGCAAGAGACCACAAAGAAGCCGCAAGAAACCCAACAAAACACTGAGCCGGAGCCGCAAGATAAAACCAGCAGCCGAACCACGACGCCCTAAACATCCAAGGGGAAATCAACATTCCGTCAGACAGCCGAAGAAAGACAAGGTGAGGAACACTTTGGTGCCGACAAGTGGTTTGCAAAGGAACCTACCCGGGAGGAAATGGAGGAGTACATAGAAGCAAAAAAGAAATGGGCATGGAAAGATGAACTCAGGCACGAGGAATACACGAGGAGACAGGAAGCAAAAGGAAAGAAGGTGAAGAAACTCAGGGGGAAACCCCATAGAATACCCGGAGATAATCTCTGACTATAATACCGGCATTGAGTACTATATCGAGGACGGAGAGATCGTCCCATGGCTGACCACAGAGGAATCAGTCGAAAAACAGCAAGAACTTAAACTCGAAAGTGAAAGAAAGCGCAAGGAGGTAAATAACATTGAAAAGCTTCTACGGGCAATACATAGAACAAGAGGCAAAAATACTAAATAAAAAGTCCTTATAAGGACTACAACCAGTCAAGCCAGACGAGCCAGGATCCTGCACCAACAAAGAAAACCACAAGAGGAAACATGCGCAAAGGACAGCCGCCGACCGATCCCCTCGCTGACGTCACAGACACAGATACATAACCAGTTCGAGATATGACTCACAAGACAAGAATTAGGGTGAATAAACCCACAAAAACCACAGACCTCAACAATAACCGACGCTGAGGAAGCAGGTTGAACGAGGCTGAATTTGGAATTTTTGGTTTTAAAATTGGAATTGGAATAGTTTTTGTTTTTTCCCCGCATATCCTTTATATGACATCGCTGTCAACATCAGCATCTGTCAGCTGATTATTGATTTCTTGGCAAGATTACGCTCAGTAGTTTGCCATTGCTTTCTGAGCGACCGGCTCAATACCCCATAAGTTACTGACATGGAGAGAACCACTACCAATTCTCGCGCAATGTCACGTTACTTATGGGAGTATACGAGATTACAGAGAAAGTCGTGTAACCTCTAGACAAGGAAGGCCGGCTTTTGTTGTTTAGTTTATCATATTTCACAATTCACTGCTAACTTTGTTTAATTGGTGATGGGATATCCAGAGTTGTGTGCTCTTCTGTAATAAACTAGAAATTGTTATTCTTTGTAACAGACATTAATTTTGCAAAGTAAACAAATAAAATTTGTTGATTATGCTTCTTCTTCTTTTGTTCCCTGTTGACTATGTTCCAGGTGAGTGGCTCTGTGGCAAATGCTGACTAAAAATGTCTTTGGTTCACTTACTGGGGTGGAGATTATTGTAAGGGACTTTCTACTTTGAAGTGGTAATGACAGACAACATAACTTGTGGTGTTATTGATGTGTCAAAGGTAATATTCTTCGAATATTTAAGTTTCATCTGTTGGGGTTTTCAAAACGCTGTTCTCTTGGAGTGTGACTTTCAAGGCTGTTGTAACATGTCTCTTTGCAAACTTGTATTTGATCAGCTTTCTATTACAGCTGTTCTCTTACAATAAAATAAGGTGTTTGTAGTTGTGGTTGGTAGCCATGACAGTGAAGTGACTAGTATATCCAGTGATCATGTATTTAAATAAACATAAGTGCATTTCTTTAATTGACCAGGGCTTCAAAGTCAACCATCCTAAAACATTGACCAGGGCCCCAAAGTCAACTATCCTTAAACAGCAGGAAATGTCTTGGGAAGTAAAAACAGCACCATAAACCCATTACACCTCCTGGCATCTTAAAAGGTCCTTTACTTTAGTGATTTACTTGTGGCTTTTCTTTTTGTGACTTGTAAAGTTTTTGATAAATCTCTACTTTCTAGAAGCTCAAAAACTATGTCAAGCTGTTATATATCTTGTAAAATGACAGCTGTTTTCTTGGCCTTTGATTTGATTGAATGATAAGGGGGAAAAATTATATTTGAATATGCTGAGAAAATATTTTTTTTAATTTTCTGAAGTCCAATGTGACAATACTAAATCCATTTTTTTCTGAGAACTTCTTTTCACAGAATATGATCATATGTCTTAACAGACAAGAACAGTCATATTTGTATGTTGTAAATTTTCGATGTTGGATAATCTGAGCAATCTTGAGCATGTATGCATCTGTCATACTGAATCTGAATAAAATGGTTGTACAGAATAGTGTACATATTTTAGATGATTTATTAATAATTACATGAAGTTTTGGTGTCAGGTCTTAGTCAGATATGACTGAGCTACCGTATAACAGTAGACGGTACTACCTGCTTTCTGTTAGCGCCGAACGTTGGGCGGCGCTTACCAAACCCGACACCCCACATTGTGCTAATGGCTTCGGGTGAAAGAGCACAATTGGGAGGGTACAAGCCTTACCCTGGTGCGAGGAAATGCAACCTAAAGACAAAATGTCATGGCAGGGCAGACCAGGCCCTAAGCCTTGGTTGGCGGCTGGTCTAGGATCGAAGCTCCGACAGGCGGACAGTTAGAGCATTGCTTTGCTGATCCAGCAGCTTCTGCAACTTGTCTTGTTCCAGATGTAGGGGTGTTACCTTTCCTCTAGAGTGAACTAGGCAGGCCGAGAGAGGGATCATGCTGCATGGGCAACACATGATCTCTATATTTTAGCCCAGGCTTTGTGCTATGGAGAGGCAATAACTCCATCCCTGGTCTTAACCGGTCTCGGAATCAAAGCGAGAGGCAACTGTTACGGGTTGTAAGTCTCTGTCAGTTGGCGTAGACATGGGACGCCACGCGTTGCTTCTGATGGTGGGAGACACCTACAGGTGTCACTGATCAGCTACCGCCCGCCTAAAGCTGGGCACCCCCCAGCCAGTTGGGTGCTGATCCACCACAGCCTGCCTGCTTCAATGGGTGCTTGGGGCTAGGATAAAATCTGAATCGCAGGCTGTAAAACCAATGCACCAGGTACTCATAAAAAGAAAAAATAGAAACCTCAAGCTACGGTTTGCAACCTGGAACGTGAGAACCATGTGTCCAGGATTTTCCACTGACTTGACCAATATTAACGATGTGAGAAAAACAGCTGTGATTGATTCCGAACTCAATCGTCTTAACATTGATATTGCTGGCCTGCAGGAGACGCGCCTCGCTGAGGAAGGGTCACTTAGGGAAAAAAAATTACACCTTTTTTTGGAAAGGTAGAGGGCAGGCAGAAAAAAGGCAACACGGTGTGGGCTTTGCAGTGAAGAATTCTCTACTGGGAATGATTGAAATTCCAGCAGGAGGAAATGAAAGACTACTATCACTGCGCTTGCCAACCTCTTGTGGTTTTGCCACCATTATTACTGCATATGCACCAACACTCGATTCCTCTGATGATGTGAAAGATTCGTTCTATGAGGAGTTAGACTCCGTGATCAAGGCAGTTCCAAAATCTGACTACATTTATATGCTCGTGTGGGCAAGGACTCGAATTCATGGCCAGTGTGCCTTGGAAAATACAACATTGGTCGCATGATTGAAAATGGGCAAAGGCTGCTGGAGCATTGCACAGAAATGACCTATGTATTACAAACTCCTTTTTTAAAACAAAAGAGCTGCATAAGGTCACATGGAAACATCCAAGATCCGGCCATTGGCACCAGCTGGACTTCATCATCACACGGAGACAACATCTGAACCATATATCATTGACTCGAAGTTACCACAGTGCTGACTGTGATACAAATCACTCTTTGGTTGTTGCAAGGGTTAGACTGAGACCAAAGAGAATCTACACAGCCAAACACAAATCTAGCCCCAGGATTAATATTATTAACACTTACGATCCTGAAAAGTGCTTTCAGTTTCAACAGCAACTTGAAGACGCTTTCAGTGATACGCCAGAAAATTGTACAGTAAATGAAAAGTGGAGTCAACTTAAGGAAATTCTTTATAAAACTGCCGTTGGGGTTTGCGGCACTGTGGATCATAAGAGGCAGGACTGGTTTGCGGCAAACAGCGAGACTCTGCAGCCCTTGATTGATAAGAAGAAGATATCTCTCTTAAGAAGCAAGGAAAGACTAACGCGTAACACTCTGAGTGAGCTAAAGCAAGCTAGGAAGGCAAAAAGCTGCCAGGCAGTGTGCAAATGATTATTGGATCAAGTTATGTGAGTCTATTCAAATCGCAAGTGATAAGGGAAACATCAGAATCATGTATGAAGGAATAAAGAAAGCCCGTGGTCCAGTGATCAAAAGAAGTGCACCATTGAAAACCTTGACTGGAGAAATCATCACTGATAAGAAACAGCAGATGGGTAGAGCACTATTTGGAGCTTTACTCAAGTGAGACCAAACTAGCGGATGATGCCCTAAACGCCATAGAGGCTCTACCAACTCTTGACCAACTGGACACACTTCCCACCATAATAAAAGTACGTGTGCTATAAATGAACTTGCATCTGGCAAGGCTCCAGGTAAGGATGGGATTCCAATAGAGGTTATCAGGAGTGGGCAAGACACACACACTCTACATATCCACCAGCTAATAGAGCTATGCTGGCGAGAAGGACAAGTCCCACAGGATTTCAAAGATTCAAGCATCATAACACTATACAAGAACAAGGGCGATCGGAGCGACTGCAACAACTATAGGGGTATCTCACTTCTGTGTATTGTTGGAAAAGTATTTGCCAGAATTGTTCTGCGCAGATTTCAAGTCCTAGGAGATCAAGTCTATCCCGAATCACAGTGTGGCTTTCGGCAGAACCGGTCTACCATTGATATGATATTCTAATTGCGACAAATGCAAGAAAAATGCCGTGAACAGAATCAACCACTGTTTATTGCCTTCATCGACCTCACAAAGACATTTGATTTGGTCTGTCGTGAGGGTCTGTTCAAGGTACTAAAGAAGATTGGCTGCCCACCAACTCTTCTGTCCATTGTGGAATCGTTCCACACAGGCATGAAGGGTATAATCAAGTTTGATAATGCAACTTCTGAAGAGTTTGAAATCAAGAGTGGAGTTAAGCAAGGTTGTGTACTAGCTCCCACCCTCTTTGGAATATACTTTTCACTTCTACTGAAATATGCCTTTCGTGATCAGGATGGTGGTATATACATCCACTCATGCTCAGATGGCGGCCTCTACAATGCTCAGAGATTGAAGGCCAAGACCAAAATTAGGAGGGTACTGATCAGAGAGTTGCTTGTTGCAGATGATGCTGCAGTTACGACCCACTCTGAGGAAGAATTGCAATGTCTACTATCTGCATTCTCCATTGCTTGTTCTGAATTTGGTTTAACAATTAGCAAAAAGAAGACACAGATTATGTCACAAGGTGCACATGGGTTACCATCAATCTTTATTGACGACGCCGAACTAGAGATGGTAGACTAATTTTACATATCTAGGATCAGTGGTCAATAGCAAATTATCCCTAGATCAGGAAATCAATATCCGGATTGGTAAGGCAGCAACAACAATGAACAGGTTAAGAAAAAGAGTCTGGGAGAACAGGAAGCTTACTGCCAAAACAAAAGTCCTTGTCTATCAAGCCTGTGTCCTTAGTACTCTTCTTTATGGCAGTGAAACCTGGACAACTTACTCACACCAAGAGAAACGTTTAAACAGCTTGCATATGCGGTGTCTGCGAAGAATTCTTTGTATTAAGTGGCAAGACAAAATCACAAATACTGAAGTATTGGAAAGATCAGGTTGTGTGACTTTTTATTCCATGCTCAGTCTTCGTAGACTTAGATGGATAGGGCATCTTAGGAGGATGGATGATGGTAGAATACCAAAGGACATCTTTTTTGGTGAATTACAGATGGGTAAGATATCTCAGGGTCGGCCTCTACTACGATACAAAGATGTGTGTAAGCAGGACATGATTGATACAGGCATTGATAATGAACAGTGGGAGCAAGTCGCCGCTGAACGTGCTGCATGGAGGGCAAAGATCAGAAATGGAATAAAGACAAAGGAGAAAATTATTGCAGATAAGTCACACACCGAGCGTGTGAGACGTAAGATGGTGTATGATGGTGGAAATGACCACGTGTTCACATGCGCCCACTGTGAACGGACGTTTACAGCGCGAATTGGCCTTATCAGTAACATTCGCTACCGCCATAGGTAAAAGTTGTTATGCCTTTTTAAAGCACAAACTATCGTCTGTCAAGACGGCAAGGTGCCAATGAGAAGATGACATGAAGGATGATGAACAATAGTGAGATTGTTTATTGAAAATCTTTAGAAGACTTAATTTCAATTCTTAAGGCTGCTGCACAGATATTTATTTCATCTATGAATTTCTCAAGGCTTACATCTAATTGTTAATTTTGAAGTTTTCTTTTTTCAACTTAAACTGGTCATTTGAAACACCACAAGAAAACACATAAAGAAAGAAAATGTTACAAATGATGGATCAAGACAGTGTCATCAGTACAATGTAAGTTATTTATATTATGTCCACATACTTCATGTAGATCTCAGTATATATTTACCGTGGGGCCTGAGTGATCTCGAGGTATGGTGTCCGCCTCGAGTGCTCGAGGTCCCGGGTTCAAGCCCCGGTGAGGGCCGGGACTTTTTCACGTGGACTTCTAGTAACAAAATTTCTCCTGGTCTCTTGGTAGTGAGATCGGACACCCGTGTGTATTGTTGCGCACGTAATATATCCCTTGGCAGATGGAAATCGAAAAAAAGATAGCCTAACGGCGCTGCCCGGGCAAAATTTCGAGTTAAAAATCTACCCATAATATTTTTAGGATCCTCGCCGGTGCTGCGGAGTTCATGCACTGAGCTGAGATTATCTGGACTCAGACTTGAGTTAGGAGTAGATTACACCTATGTGCCGTATTGTTGATCCGTGGACTAAACTAACTAAACTAAACATATACTTACCGTACAATGAGAACAAATCAGTTGACATTACATTGAAATGTTCCTAACAGGTTGTTGATTTTTCTGCAAAACCAACCGTCCATCTATTAACTATATCGTCTCGTCCCATTATTTGTGCACCATTCCTGGATTTTAAACAGCCAGTGGTATTTCGTGTGTCCTACCTGATATTGTATTTATTTGATAATACTGTATATATGGAACGTGACTCTTTTACATAGTTTGTAGTAATCTCCATACATTGTTAATTCAATCATACTTCTTTAGCCTCATTGCATTTGTTTACTAATTAATTATTCATTCTATTATATTCTTCTTTATGTTCTTTTTTTTTTTCTTTCTTCTTTCATTCATCATCTACAAAATTGCGTCTTTCATCCATACAGTGTGTAGGTGGAATGATTTCTTTTGATGTCTGTTGGATTAATTCTCGCAAATGGTCCCATTGTTTATCGATAGCCTGTATTATCCCCATGACGTTATATCTGTTCTTTAAAGTAATAATTTACCTTTCTCTAATTTCTTTGCCTGCTTTAAGCAATGTTAAAACTGATTTGATGTTCTTTAAGTTTTCCCTCACTGTTTTAATTCTCAACCTCATCTTTCCTATAACTTGCACTTGGTCGATATGTCCGTCTGCCATTGGACTAGTGTTTGCTCTTGCTAAACTGCTTCTGAATCTCTTGGCTAAAGGCTTGCGAGCGCGGTTCGTGACGTTCGAAGCTCAGCTGCGACCGATTTGTGCAGCAGACCGTGTCGCGTTGTGTTATAACATGCTGGTATGGGGGGCCGGTCGTTCAGAAAGCAATGGCAAACTACTGAACGTAACACTTGCCTAGTACATCAACAGCAGCTGAAAAATGCTGGTGTTGACTGCAACGTCCCGTAAGGGATACGCAACTAAAAAATATGGGGCCACCATGAGGCCGCGGCGAGTAATGCTATCTACAAGTTTTGTAAACAGAGAAGTACACACCTCACAACATTGTAGAAAACAAAGCACTCTCTCAGTCATAGAAGTGTACACACCAGTATACGTTTCAGACATAAAGTATACAGACCGGTTATCCTCGCAGCCTTGAATTAGTATTTGAAGATGGAATACTTCACACTCCAAGTGTAGAATCTGTCGTGGGACTAACTTACATGATATTAGTGTACAAAACAGCATGGGGAGCAGCTGGAGTGTGGAGGCTAGACGCTTCCCTGACATCGCAGTGGTTATATGTTGGAATTCGCATTGAGGCGGGTTTTTAAAACTAAAAACAAACACACACAGGCACACAAGCAAACGTTTCGCTCGAACACATACACACACACACACACACACACAATACACACACACAATACACACACACACACACACACACATATTGTCGTGACCTTCTGTGTCTGGTTTCGATCTGTTAACAGGTATGATGATGGATGGTGATAAATATGAGGTGGCATGACCAGACTTCAACAATACATATGGACACAAGTGGTACATCTGACTCACACACAGCTGTTGTGTTTGTCTTGCATGAGTGTGGTATGTTTGGTACTGTCGATGGTGCTGCCAAAAACAACGCGTCTGATCGCATTGTTTATGGTTGTGAAAGTCTGACATGGGAGGGGGAGGATGGTCTAGAACAGTGCACATATAATTATGTTTGTGCTGACAATTGTACTTCTACCAGAGATAGTGGTTTTGTATTTGTACCGATATAACAATATCTATTTTTATCTCTAGATACGTCCATGCGTTTTTCTGTGCCTGGTTTTGTTGACACGGAAAGACTATTCAGTACAATATTAATATGACTGTCTGATGTTAAGCCAGATGGAAAGTCCACCATATTTTTTTCCATTTGCTAAGCCCATCATGGTAGGTCTTTGGACGTTAAATTTTCCCCCATCCCTTTACTAGACATCATTTTTAAAACGACCCGTTTTTTTCAGTTGTAGGACATCGCAGTCTTTTTTAAAACAATTATTTCGTTCACAACAGTGTACATTGTGTATTTTCCTTTACATTTACTAATGCAACAAATTCATTGCTAATACATATTCATAGTGCAGTGATGTCGGTTCTTGACTCAACTCAACTCAACATATTCATATACACATAATAATACCATTACATTTATGGTAAGGTGCAATTACTTACACATTATTTGATGATGATGATGATGATGATGATGATGATGATGATGAAGTAATTATCTGATCTCATGCATACTAAAATCTATCAATATAAATTATTTTATACTCGAAGTGTCCACATGCACACTTAGTTTTATTTAAACACGTTTAAACGTATCATTGAATGGATCTTACAGTAAACTGGCTGTAAGCTGTTCGCTGGCTGTGAACTCCAGCATGAAGTCCTGTATGTCGGATGGAGACATCCTGTTGTCCAGCATCTGTGTGATGTCATACAGGACGTGAGGTTTGCGTGAGTACCCGTTGTCCCATGTCTGGCTTATTGGTGTGCAGACTGGTGGTTCCTCGCCGTGCAGGTAGATACTCTCCGACTTCGGAAGCATCAGCGATCCTACTACGTTAGCCAGGATCCCGAAGGGAACTGTTGCCCAGGACGCACGGCGAGGACGTGTTAGTAGGTCTTGGTCAGTGTAGAACCTGGCCCTGGTGCCTTTAAAACACCTCTGCGTCTCAAACATATTATACACATGGTTTAATTGCGGCAATGTTTATGCACAGCTCAATAATATATATATATATATATATATATATATATATATATATATATATATATATATATATATATATATATATAAAAGAGCAATTGGAGTAGTTTAAATGGTGTTACTTTTCTTGGCGATTTATTTATCTACAGCTTAGTTTACAAGGGGAAACAAGAAAAGTTTAGTGTATGACCTACCGATTTTCAAGGGGTATAATAATTATGATAACTTTATATTTTAATATTTCCTTCATTCTCGTATAAATTTTGTATCAGTTGCTGTTATTAGTGCATTATATTTCTTTATTGAGCTGGCGTTTTAGAAAGTAAAATTTAATTTGATTCAGTTATATAATAAAATAAGATGGACCACGTTAGCATGACATAGTGTGTATGTGCTGTCTTATAAAATAACCACGTGAGATTGTGATTGTTCAGCTTTCTGAGGAAACCCCGTTGGTTAGTGGGCAGGAAATATGTTGTTTGAAATATGTCTATATCTGCAATGGTGAACTGTCTGAACCCTGTCCTGTCACCAATGGAGTGAAGCAAGGATGTGTCCTGGCACCAACACTGTTCAGCCTCATGTTTTCAGCCATGTTTCAGCCTTCGAGAACGACGACATTGGAATAGACATCAACTACCGTATGGATGGACAGTTATGCAATCTCAGAAGGCTGAAAGCTAAAACCAAAATTAACAGCGGCACCGTCAGAGAGCTCCTGTTTGCTGATGATTGCGCTCTATACGCCAACTCAGAGGCGGACATGCAACATAATGTTACAGCTTTCTCACATGCCTGTGCCAATTTTGGGCTCAATATCAACTTGGAGAAGACTGTAGTTATGTACCAGCCTGCTCCAGGGAATAATCACACTGTGCCAAATATCAAAGTGAATGGTCATAGACTAAGTGTTGTGGACAAATTCACCTATCTTGGCAGCACTGTGTCACAAGCTGCCACAATTGATGACGAAGTGAATGTAAGAATCTCCAAGGCCAGTGTGGCCTTTGGCAGACTGTACAAGAATGTATGGGACAGAACTGGAATAAGCCTGCAAACAAAGCTAAAAGTCTACAAAGCAGTTGTATTGACTACTGCTATATGCTTGTGAAACATGGACTGTTTATCAGCGACACGCTAGGAAATTAAACCACTTCCACACAGTCTGCCTAAGGAAGCTACTGAAGATTAAATGGCAAGACAAGATCCCAGACACTGAAGTCCTAGAAAGAGCGTCCATGCCCAGTATCCACACAGTACTGATGAAGAATTAGATTTGCTTGGCTGGTCACTTGACTCGCATGCCAGATCACAGGCTCCCTAAACGAATTTTTTACAGCGAACTGCGTTGTGGTAAACGCTCCCAAGGTGGCCAGAGGAAACGCTTTAAAGACACTCTGAAAATCTCTCTGAATGCTTTTGGAATTCATCACGACACCTGGGAGACTGCAGTCAGAGACCGAAATTCGTGGCGTGCATCATTACACAAGGGTGCAGTCATGTGTGAGGCAACCAGGACTGCAAGAGCTGTAAAGAAAAGGCAGGATAGAAAAACCACTGCAGGAAATCCTCCTCCAGAAACGTCAAGCATTCTTTGTCCACATTGTCAAAGAACATTTCGAGCCAAAATAGGCCTTATTAGCCATCTTAGAACCCAAGGTTCCATACTTTCAACCCCACTGGATGAAATGAATGGTCATCATCGTTCTTGACGGACAAACAACATATCTGCAATGTTGTCTCTTGTATGAATTTAACTGCCTTTTTCAGTTCACACAGTGGTCCATAGAAAGGATGCAGTGAGAAAGTGTCGTGGATGCCTTGGGGCGGTGTCATGGATGCAGTGAGACGATGCCATGGATGCTGTGAGACGGTGTCATGGATGCTATGTGAGATGTCATGGATGCAGTGAGATGGTGTCATGGATTTAGTGAGATGGTGTCGTGGATGTAGTGAGATGGTGTCATGGATGCAGTGAGAGGTGTCATGGATACAGTGAGATAGTGTCATGGATGTAGTGAGATGGTTTCATGGATACAGTGAGCGGTTGTTCTGTGTACAGTGAGACGGTGTCACGGAGTAATATTATCACCAGAGCTAATGCTTAATACAAACGACTGAGGCATGTGAAAAGACATAAACGCTTACACTAATTAGCAGAACAGCATGATGATGGTGATGATGCTTCATGTTTGGTTCTACTATTCCAATTCTAATTTTCAAAAACAAAAATTACAAATTCGGTCTCGTCTAACATGCTTCATCAGCTGTGGTTATTGTTGAGGTCCGTGGTTTTTGTGGGTTTATTCACCCTAATTCTTGTCTTGTGAGTCCTATCTCGGCTGTTTATGTATTATTTGTGTCTCTGACGTCAGCGGTGGGATCGGTCGGCGGCTATCCTTTGTGCTCGTCTGTTCTTGTGGTTTTCTTTGTTGGTGTAGGGTCCTGGCTCGTCTAGGTTGACTGGCTGCAGTCCTTATAAGGACTTTTCGTTATCCCACTCCATGCATCGTAAGCTGGGGGATCGGTCGGCGGCTGTCCTTTGTGCATGTATCCTCTTGCTGTTTTCTTTGTTGGCGCAGGCTCCTGGCTTGACTGGTTGCAGTCCTTAAAAGGACTTTTTAATTCGATGTGATATGCCTCCTTGCGCTTTCTTTCAGTTCGCTTCCCACGTTTGAGTTCTTGCTGTCTTTTGCTCGCTTCCTCCGAGCTCAGCCATGAGATGATTTCTCCGTCTTCAATGTAGTATTCCCATGCGTATTCTTCTGCGCGTTTTATTTCTGGAAGAATTATTGTGTCTTTGAAGCAGGGCACTGGTTCCCCGTAGAGTTTCTTGTACTTCTCCTTTTTTTTTCTTCCATACACTTTCTGTATTCCTCGCACGTGAGTTCGAAGTGCCTCTTTCTCTTGGAAACATTATTTCTACTTCTGGCTTCGGGACGTCCTCTATGCCGACGTCAGGGTGCTCATCTCGATTTTCTTCTGATGTCTGTTGGGATATTGGCTTCCCTTTTAGTAATTCGGCCGTCGTATTTGGGCTGCTGGCTTTCGCTTGTGTTTCCGGCTCGGTTTCTTGGTTTTCATCCTGCGATTTCTCTGTAGTTTCTTGTTCGGCTTCTGTGGTTTTGTTTTGGAGTATTTCCATTTCAGCTTTATGTAGTTCTCGCTCTGATTTAATGGTTTGTAGGATCTCTTCATTCTCCTTCTTAATCAGTGCCATATGTTCTACTTCTTGCTTGATGTTTTGCTGTATCGCCTTCATTTCCGCCAGTAGTTTTTCGTTGTCGTTATTCGGGGTCGGCGTTAGCAGTGCCGTGACTTGTCTCTTCAACTCGTCTATCGGTTTTTGAAGTTGATCTCTTTCGGCTTGTGCTATACCCATGGCTGTCTCGCCCCTCTGCATTGCTTCCTTGAATGGAGTCTTTGTGATGATGGCGATCTTTAAGACGTCTCTGCGTCTCTGCAGGTACGGACAGCCCAAGTATCTTGCTCCATGCTTGCCCTGGCAGTTGGCGCACTTTATTTTGTTGTTTGGAGTTCTGAAGTCCGTGTCCAGCTTGGCCAGTGGACACTCCTTGAAGGCGTGGCGATCGGCGCAGTATCGGCATATTTCCGTCCCACTGCAACAAGTAGCTCTGCTGTGTCCGGCCCTCTGATATCCGGAACATTGCGTGATTCTTGGGATGAATCTCTTTGGTTGCTGCATTCTCTTGTTGAATCATACTGTGGTCGGCATTTCGCTGCCCTCCGACGTCACCACTGCCAATTGGTTCTAACGTCCAATATGGTATTAATGCGCTCGTGTTTACTCACAATGATGGGCTACCTACGCAGGTGTTGCCCACCGTGTCATGCCGAATAAATTCTTTAACCCTAGTCGTGTCTTAAGTTTCTTTCACAGTGGTATTATTATTATTATTATTATTATTATTATTATTATTATTATTAGTATTATTATTATTATTATTATTTATGTAGTTATTGTATATGCGTGTATCCATAATTGGTGTCCTCTATGTAATACGGAAGTCTCGTTTTGGCCATTTTCCATTAATAAATACGGCACAAGTGGGTATCTCTGTAAGTGTGGTCACCATGCAAACTCGCGGTTCACGTGTCTGCCTCTACCCCCCGCCCCCCCCCCCTCCACCCCCTGTCAACACAATCAGAAGTGAGCAGCATACATGTTGGATCCAACCAGGATTGTTTGCTGACAGCGTGTCTGTACACAAGTAGAGCCGATGATTAAACTCACAGCTTCCACCAATAAAAGCTGCAGCACTCGCAGTCAACATTCTCACTGGACACACCATCATCAATACACGGCTTCTGAGGTAAGTATAAAGTTTGTCTGTGTGTCCAGTGGTATAATTTTCTCAGTATGTCCGTGAATCAAGTAAGTGTAGTTCTTTCATCATGCGTGTAGTAGTATAACCGGAGTCACGCGAATACCACCACCCCACACCCCAGCGTTGGGCACCGATACCGCCGCCCTAGCACCACCCTAAGGACTGTCGAATAGTGGTCCGCACCGACCCCCAGTCGCCCCCTAAGGGCTCGAATAGGGAGTCCGAACCGACCCCCATTCGCACCCCAGCAAGAGAGGCTCGCCTCGGTACTATCATTCTGACTCGATATATTTCTCATAGCCAGATATATTATTTTGGAATTAAAGCTGTATGAGATATAGGGGTACGCACCATGAACACGTGTCGGTGGCTACTGTTGGGGACGACGCGCCAGTGTGAGAGGCGGTGTAGGGGGGAATTCTGTCGGAAGCACAACGCACATCTCAAGAAGGGGGGATTCACAGTCGCCTGTACGAGCTGCGGCATCGGGGTGAAAACCACTCTAGCCCTCTGCCGGCCGTGCGGAGCCAACATTAAATACCACAAACTGCGATACCAACAGGAGGGTCCGTTCCTCTGTGAACGGAGGCGCCTTAAAAGAATAAATATTTAAATTCCGGCAAAAGAAATTTTCATTTAGAGAGAAGTGGATTGTTGACGGTACGAGTCCAGCAGTAATCATGGTCACCGTAAAACAGTTGCAAAATCAAGCTCGCCAGTATGGGATGCCATACAGCCACCGCCGTAAGGCCGTCCTTGCCGGGGAGATAGCTCAGGCGAGAGACGCAGTCCGCGCCACCCGACTCGAGCGGGCCGCCACCACCGGGCGGTATCCAGCTCTTCGGGGGGAAGTCCAGGACGCAGCGCAGCACTCGCGGGAGGCTGCGCGGTTGGAAGACGAGGTCACCGCCGCCCTGCGAGCGCGTAAATACGCCGCCCGGGCTCGAGCAGACCCGTTACAACGCTTCGCCGTGTTAGACGCCAATTCAAGAAGGCGCCACTGGCGCTATCTACACTAGCTCCACTCATCACCCAGCGCGGTCCCAAACTCCTAGAGGAGGTAATCCCCAAGGATAGGGAAGAGCGGGGGAGGCGAACAATCACATGGAAGCTCTTCCGAGGGCTAGATGGTCCGATCGTAGAGAGGCTCATGCCCCACCTCGAGGCATTGAGGTCAGCCTTCTATCTGCGGTACGCCTACACCTACCGAATCCGAAACATCGAAAACGGAGACGTTATGCTGTACCACAAAACCCTACGCGGGTCCCGCGATTTCATGCAAGACACTGCAACAGCCGCAGAGTGGTTGGCAGATCGTGATGAGATCCGCTTCGACTCCAGCCAAATCGACCGCCCCAGCACCAAGTGGTACTTTGTAAGGTGGATACAAGTCGAGGTGAAGGCGATCCTCACTCCACAGGTTCTGTTAGGGGCAGGGCGACTGCCGGACTGGCTGCGGTACAAGCAGGGGCTGTACGCGTTGGACACATACAATGACAACCTCTGTCTGTTCCGATGCTTAGCCGTTCACAACGGTGCGAGGCCAGACCGTTGCACCGCCGATGCCCGGAAGCTGGCACAAAAGTTGTGGGGCACC
The DNA here is from genome assembly GCA_963921405.1 of Cepaea hortensis. NCBI lineage: Eukaryota > Metazoa > Mollusca > Gastropoda > Stylommatophora > Helicidae > Cepaea > Cepaea hortensis. Next base: position 89,985,132 of record OY992884.1, on the reverse strand, counting down.
GAAAACCCAGACAAGCCAGGCTTGGATTCGTTAAAAGTGTTTGAGGAGAAGATGAATTTAGGGATCCGCGTCTACGAGCCAACGGAAGAGGGGGTCTGGCGATTGGTACGAGCTACGAGCGCGTCGGCACCAAGCCGATGGCGATCGGGGTGTATGCCAACCATGCTTTCCTGATAATTGACCTGTCAAAGCTAGCACAGAGCTACGAGTGTCAGCATTGCAATCAGCGCTTCACCAAAGCCTATAATCTCCAGCGCCACTCCGACCGCTGCAGCAGAGGGTAAACCAAGATCCTCTGTCCAGGGAAGGAGGTGGAGCGGCCGCAGTCGGCATACGAGAAAGTTTTCTACCCCCAAAACAACACCAGCCGTAGCTCCATCCTATGGTTAGAGAACATGGCCGAAAAATCAGAGCGCCACATCCACCACGCATACTGCGGGCACGGGGGAGAGCGGTGGATCGTTGACGGTTTGGTGGATGGTTACGGCCCCACCACCCACACGGTGTACCAATATCACGGCTGCTACTGGCATGGGTGTCCCACCCACAGTGAGGCCCCAACGCTGACGAGCTGTATCAGAAAAACCTCCGCCACGGAGAGAAAATAAAGGCCTCTGGCTACAATCTGGTGGTAGTGTGGGAGTGTGAGCGACCACCTCTGTCTCGCGCCCCAATGCCTCAGGTGCAGACGGTGGTCTACCCTCATGCGATCTTTTATGACTTCGAGGCCTGGCACGACAAAGTTCAAGCCCAGCGCCCCACCCCGACCTCACCTATGAGAGCCATCAGATTGCGATATCTTTTTCGGTGGGGGACACCATAGAGGAGCAGCCAACCCACCTGAGCAACGCAGACCCAAAAGCCTTGATAGCCGAATTCATGGCAGACCTGCGTCGGCGAGCAACCGCAATACGAGCCGAGATGGAAGCGCGTTACCTCCCGGAAGACCTGGATAAGCTGCAGCCACAACTGCAGAAGAAAATGCGTGCGTGGTGTGGGCAAGTCCCTGTGTTGGGCTTCAACTCAGTCCGGTACGACCTGAACCTAATCAAGGAACACTTCGTAGCGGAGCTAGCAGGCACCTGCCGGAAGATCAACGTGGCCGCTCAAGGGACAAAGACAATGTTCCTCGTCACACCCGAGTTCAAGTTCCTTGATATTCTCAACTACCTGGCCCCCGGCACCACGTACGATGCATGGGTGCGCTCCTATGGCTGCACAGCAACAAAGTCGTGGCTGCCGTATGAATGGCTCGACACACCTGAGAAGCTGAACTACCCAGGTCTGCCCGACTACCCCGCGTGGTATTCTGAATCTATTCAGAATCCGGTCACATCAATACCCAAAGTGGAAGCTGTGCAGGACCGCAAAAGGGTACGACGCTAACACGCTCTACCTCAGCACCATGGCTATGGACATGCCGTGCGGGAAAGAGCGAGTGCTCCACGCAGAAAACCCCCAAGAGGTAGCCCCCAAGGTCGCCCAGCAGGTGTTAAAAGGCCAGCTGTTTGGATTTGTCAAGTGTAAAATCTCCACCCCCAAAGACTTGTGGCCAAAGTTCGAAGAAATGGCACCCCTCTTTATGAACCAGGCAGTACCGGAGGCCTTAGTAGCACCGGAGATTTTGGAATGCCTGAAGCGCACCGGCCGCCAGCGGTCGGGGTGTAAGAAACTGCTGGACCTCCTTGAGGCCGACGGAATCTTGCTGTACACCCCGCTGTTGAAATGGTATCTAGAACACGGACTCGAGCTGGAGGCGGTCTATACAGTCATCCAGTATGAGCCAAAGAAGCTCTTCACGTGGTTTGTTGAGCAAGTAACCGAAGCGCGCCGCCTTGGGGATGTGGACAAAGCGAAGGCGATGCTGGCCGAGGCTATGAAGCTTCTAGGCAATTCAGCATACGGAAAGCTCATCGAGGCACTCGAGCGTCACACCAACACCAGCTACAACCGAGAAGAAAAAACAGTGGATCAGGCACTACGTTCTGCCTGGTTTGACGACCTCATAGAGATAGGCGACGCATACGAGATCAAATCGCGTAAGCCGCGTGTGATCATCAAACGTCCTTTCCAGGTAGGCATCGCCGTGTATCACCTGGCCAAGCTCAGCATCTTAGAATTCTACCACGACTTCGTTGACCGGTTCGTGGATCGCAGGGACTATGAGGTCATGCAGATGGACACCGACAGCCTGTACATCGCGCTGAGCACCCTCAATCTCGAGGAGGCTGTAAAGCCTGAGATGAAAGAGGAGTTCAACCTCGTGAAGAGGGATTGGCTTGCCTGGGACAAATGGAGCGGGCAAACCTCCGGCATCTTCAAGACCGAGTTTGAGGGGAGTCGAGGCATCGCTCTCTGCAGCAAATGCTACATCTTCGACGGGGACGTGAACACAAAGTTCTCGTGCAAGAGGGTGGGAAAAAGGCAGAACACCATGACCTGGGGGAGATACAACTCCGCCTTAGAGGGGTCCGTAGACAGAGTGGAGAACCGAGGGATGTGCATGCATAACGGGCAGATGGCCAGCTACCAACAAGGCAAACTGGGCCTCAGCGCGTATTATGACAAATGGTCTGTCTTACCCGACGGTATCCACACGCAGCCCATCGAGTACCGCAAGGTCGCCGCGGAGTGAGCCCTCACTGTTTAGGGAGGATCCGGTCAGGAGGTATTTGGGTGTCGGGAGGAACAATCATCAGCTCTTCGCGAACGAAGCCCCTAGCCGGCCCATCCTCCAGGTAGTACAGCGCAGGCTGCCCATCCTGACAGACAGTTTTACGAATCTCGTGTACTGTTAATGACCACGAAGGATCAGTCGCCCGGCGCCGGCCACCTTCAAGCTCATGCTCCACAGGCGAGCTTGCATACAGATACCGAACTAGAGCATCAGACGGAATAACAGGCTCCTTGAGGCCGATAATACGGTGAGCAGGAGCGGCTGGCGAATGGGATACAGTAGTGTCCTTAATGGCGTCAACCGGCTTCCGACCCGTCAAACGAGTCACCTCACCTTTAAGAGCCGCGACCACCTGAGGAAGAGCCTGAACCCATTCAACCGATCGTTCAGAGGACCCACGAGCTGCCATTAGTAACTCTTGGGCGTACTGGGCACCGAACAGTCTCTCTACCAGAGTGCGATTGAACCTCTCGACGATCGCCTGCTGCCAGTGATTCCCAGCTTCTCCTCGCCGTATCTGTGTCTTATGCTTCGCTGCCAGCTGGCTCATGGCACCCATAAACTCACGCCCCGGGTCAATCTGCAGAAGCTGTGGCCATTTGAGTGGCCTGCGTTTGTAAATTCGCTTTAGGGCCAAAGCCACCCCTTCGCTGCTCTTGTCTATCAAAGCCTCTGCTTTCTTAAACCGTGAGGCATTATCCACAACCGTCAAGGCATACTTAAATGTCTTACGACCAACCCGGTCATGTGGTAGATAGAGCAAGTCAGCCTGATGGACGGCATTCGGTCTATCTTCATCAATAGATTGCCGCGGAATGAATAGCTTGCTTCTTGAGCCAGTCTCCGGCAATATCCTCCGAAACATTAGCTGCAGCAGCTAGCTTCTTAATGGCCGCCAAGCCTTTCCAGTAGCCCTGAGGGCTGTAGTAGATATCCTCCAGATCTTTCATTTTGGTACTGGGTAGTAGCGGTTAATGTCTAAAGCAACTTATAAGCAACAATACCAGTCGCTGCCAGCCCAAGAACGATAAAAGTGATCTCGCGGTCTTTCTGCGGCTCAGATGACACATAGAAATCCGACAGAAGAGGTATCAGGCTCGAGGGGCTCTACATGTTTTCCGGAGATCAGGTTGTATTCCCGCATGGCCTGGTCGACATCCTGGAAAGAGTGAACGGCGTGGCCTTCGCGCTGTAGCTCATCGTTGAGCCAGTCCAGCCGCGCGGTTCTCTTTCTCGTCCACTCAGCCTGGGCCGCCTGTAGCCGCTCGACAGCCTCATCGTGCCGCCTCATTTCTTCATGGGTGTCTGCATGCCCTAGCTTGGAAAAGAGGTAGTTGCCTCCGGTAAACGCGAGGGCATTGACAACATCGCCCCTTATCATCATTTCGACAGAGGCCATAGCCAGCGGGGTTGATACTGTAAGGGCTTATGCAATATATCAGCGGGGATCATGCCATCTTTGATAAGCAAATCTCGGAGTGCTAAGGCAGTGGACGTGTCTAAAACCATCATTCCAATGTCATACATATCAGCGTCTAGCTTGGGTAAGGTTGCCCCTTTGAAAATCACCTTGGTCAGTTTTGCATATAACATAATATAAAATCCACAATCTTATCGTTCTAGACTCAAAATACATAATGAAATCATATAATATACTCTCATGTAACTCTAACCATTAATTCATGTACAATTATAACATGACATATAAATTTTCACAATCACAGAAAATGACATGGTACTTGTTAAATTGCTTGTTGACTATCCTTGTTGACATAGCACTTATCTCTGATATATCATTCCATCCTTGCTTTGGTTCTGTCATGAACATACATTATTCATAAATGTACCTTAATATTTATAATATTCAATCAAATGACCTATTGTTATGTTGTTTATTGTTATATTGACCTTCTAACAAGGCTTTATATACAAGTATCATTTTAATATCTATATCATTATAATTATGAACTCAATTTATATAAACGAAACTATAACTATAATTCAACTATAACTGATCAACAAGAAAATCTGCCATTCTATAATCGACTCAGAATGTCAGCAAGATTATTGTCTTTCCCAGGAATGTGACAGATGTCAAAATCATAATCCTGTAATAATAATGAGCATCTATGTATTCTCGAATTCTTCGGATGACCCGATTTGAAAATTTGTAAAGGTTTGTTATCCGAAAGAACCAGAAATTTCCTACCTAGTAAGTATCTAGAAAACTTCTCAATACTTTCAATTAAAGCTAAAGCTTCTAATTCAGTAACAGCATATTTCTCTGAGTTTCAGATAGCTTCTTAATGAAGTAAAGAATAGGATGTAATTTTCCTTCATGTAATTGAATTAATACGGCTGAAATAGCATGTAAACTAGCATCCGTTTGTAAAACAAAATCTTTTGAAATATCAGGTAATTTCAAAATAGGATATGTACTAAATAGAGTTTTTATTTGTTGTAATAACTTCTCGTGATCCTCTGTCCAAACTATCTTTGTTGGTTGACCTTTCTTTAAAAGTTCCGAGAATGTTGCTGTCATATGTGCAAAATTGGGAATAAATTTTTGATAATAATTAATTAACCCTAATACACTCCTAAGCTCCTTTTTGGATGTTGGAGGTTTGATATTGAGAATCTTTGTCACAACTAATGAATCTGTTTTCCTAAATCCGTTAGAAATTCTATGACCTAGAAATTGTATCTCAGTAAACCCTATCTCAACCTTTCTTGGTTTAGCTTTCAACCCATGTTCTTGTATTTTGTTAAAAACTTGTTTGAGAATTTTAACATGTGTGTCAATATCACAAGTATGGATACAAATATCATCCATATAAGTTGCTACATTGGTAATTCCATGAAGTAATCTTCTCATCATCCTCATGAATATACTCGGTGCATTTTGTAAACCAAATCGAAGATATTCCCATTCATATAAACCCAACTGCGACTAACTAACTAACTAACTAACCTGCCATTATTCCATATAAAATGGATCTCTATTCTTTAATATGTTAGTATCCGGTCGCTTGGAGGGCGCAGGTGGGGCAGGTGCTTTACTCCGCCGCATGTCTGCGTAATTACTACAACGACAACGCCAGCCACTCCGATAATCCAGGGAGTCCAGCCGCGGTAATCAACTGGCACCATTGGAAACAGCGGTGGTGGGGCCTGCTCATGCTCCGGGGCAAACTTTCGTTTCTTCTCACGAACAGCCTGCTGCAGAGCTAGAGACAACCTCTCTGTTTCACGACTCTTTCGAGCAGCAGCTCCTCTCTTCCCAGCCGCAACTTTTCTGTGGTCCTTCGTCACTAGTTTCTCCGTCTCCTGTGGAGCAATTTTGGGGGTCTCCTCCTCCATCTTGTTCTTGCTTAGGACTGATATGTCCAAAATGGAAGTGCCTAAAAGTTGCTAGCGCGACAGTTGCAGGTGCTAAGCACATGCCGAACTTATGGTAGAGTTCATATGTAACTGTGTTTAGCGCATGCCCTAGAAACGGGTCGGCCTCCAGGTCTGTCACCAAAGCTTGCCACTTGTGCGTACATCTGTAGCATAGCCGTGCCAAGGGTCATTGTTATTGCAGCTCCGTGTCTCGCATATAGCTTCTCAATTTCTTGATCAGGCAAGGCCTCAACCTGTTCCACTGTAAGTTTGGAGTACTTACCTCCAATGTACTTCCCGGCAGTCCCCCAGCCGCAAGTGCTGCCAGCCTTTCACGATGCAATGCATGTCCGGACTGTGGCGTTGTGGCAGGTGGTGTTGCATGCCCGGACTGTGGTGTTGTTGTAGGTGTTGCATCCGGAGCAGACTCTGCTGCCTTTGCCTCTTCACGTAACAGCTGGTCGAGTATGGTGTCACAATTCATCACAGCGTTTGCAAATACCCAACGTCTAACTCTAATATAGGAATGCACAACCCATCCAAGCACACAACATGTGCATATCAGTTGTAATACAACTAACGCTGTTACGGAGTAACAAAGCACAGCTTCATACATGCTTAAGTGGTGCTTAGCTGATGCTTAACACATGCTTAGCTGATGCTTAACATATGCTTAGCTGATGCTTAACATATGCTTAGTATCTAACAAACCTCACCAGCTTTGAGCACTTTATAGGAAAATGGGAACTTGGTCCTCAGTACCAGCTTTGAGAACTCATTAGCTTCGAGTTGCTTTCGCACCCCATCACGTTCCTCCCTAGAGTGAATGATGTAGTTCTCGTCCAGGCAGTCTTCAAAGCTATCCTTATCCTTGGAATGGAAGAGCGCCACCCACTGTGTCTGCGCCCTGAGACCTTTCGCAACGGCGTTGTACTTCTGGGTTTGAACCCACAAACTTTGCTAAGCACGTCGCCCGCTAAAAGCTAGATAAGTCAACATAGTCCGCTTCTGCGCAATAGCATCCTCTGCGCTGCAGTCATCAATGATGTATAACGTCGGCGTCTCCTGACGCTGTTTTCAGAAAGTTCAAGTTCATTGGGTTCACAGACGACTTCCTGTGGCCCGTGAGTGGAGTATATGAAAATTACCTTGTCGTGTTTCCTATTGGATAAATGCGAAACTATTTTTATGAAAATTGCAAATGACAACTTTAACGAAGGGCCAAAAGGTTATTCTTCAAGCCTGCATGCTTGAGAGCTGTTGAAAGTGGCTTGTTTGAAGAATATTTTCCACTGTGTGACAAAGGTAAGGAAGTTTATAGTTTGGCTTGTTTATTATAAAAGGTATTCTAATTTAACCTGCATTTTTGAACTGCGCATCCAATTTTACATATAAATGTTGACTTTCATCAATGTTCGTTATGCGGATGAGTTAAAAAAAAATTTCTGTGAGCTTGGTCATGGTGCGTATTCTTTAAATTCATAATTTCGGAATCACGAAATATTTGATTGGTGTCTGCTTCTTTTTTTGACAAACAAGAAGATTTACAATCATAAAGTTAAACAAAATATCAATATACGTTTAAATTCTATTACATATTTATTTTGTTGCTTTATATTTATTGTATTTATTGTTCATCTTGCTACATGACTTAAAATTTATGAAAGTCAAGTCATTTTTCAAACTTGTCCATCGTCCATTGCTGAAATTTAGTTGACTGGTTCATAGTTTTATTTGTATTGATAAATGTCATATCAAGATAATTATACTTTATTGTGCATTTATGAATGCTGTGTCCATTTCTGCACACAACGATCGAGGATCTAGCAAGATTCGTTATGCAGAGGTGTGAAAAAAAAAATTATTTTGTGAGACCACCTAGTTATATCTTTACAATCGGGAAAATTCACAATGGCGGCATCCCAGCACATATCACACTAGTGTCTGTTTTTATTGAAACACTGGAGATGTAGAATCATAAGATACAAAATATCAAATAATTTCTATAGATAATTTGAGTTGTTGCTTTAAAAATATTTAATCAAGTGATATATAAAGTCATATAAAGTCAAACCCGTCAATGGATGACTTTGTATTCTCCGCTCTGGCGGAATATGTAATTGCAAATTTGTAAAAATATTGTAGATGTTAAATAATATTTAAATTTAAGATAAGTTATATGTTTTTGATATCTCCAACCAGTTAAGCTTTTATTCTTGTCTTTCTGATTATATTTTTATACATATTTCTTTGGTAGTCTCTGTGGCGAAGTGTTCAAGCCGTTTAACTCATGCTCCGAAGGTTGTGGGTTTGATTCTGGGCCGCGTCCTTCAGTTTACGAGTTAAATGTTTCGGAGACTCCTGTGGGTCATCGCTAAAAGCTACGGAGTTCATAGGCAGAGTTCGTAGGGAGGCATTATTTGCACCGCGCTCGTATAATCTTTTTTTTTTTTGCATATCCTTTACAGGACATTGCTGTCAACACCAGCATCTTTCAGCTGTATGTTGATTTCTTGGCAAGATTACGCTCAGTAGTTTGCCATTGCTTTCTGAGCGGCCGGCTCACATACCCCGTAAGGTACCGATGTGATTCGAACCACTGCTTATTCTCACCGTCATCACGTCACCCACGAGAGTATACGAGATTATGGAGAAAAGTCGCTAACCTCTAAGCCACGAAGCCGGAATTGCGTATAATCACTTCGTTAAAAAAAAAAATTCCTAAAGATCATAAGATGCATTTAATTTTTATTTACATTTTCTAAATCTCAATCTCCAACCATTTTCATTTTTATTTAATTGTTTGCTTTTATTTACTATTTCTCATTAGGTTTATCATGGCAAGAAAAAGGAATCTTGATCATCTGAGATCGCATCTATCAGTGTTTGAACCTTATATCCCATTGAAAAAGGCTACTGTCAGAGTCTAGAGTAGTGCAGTGATGCAGTGACATCGTTACGCCCGCCAGGCGACTTAGTTCCCCAGCCGGGATGCCGCAACTTCGTTACACCCGCCAGGCGAGTAGTAGGTACCTGCCTGCGAGGTTGCTGGCTGACGAGACGGCCAGCGGTCAGGCAAGGACGAAGCAAGACGCACGCATGCCTCGTGAAGCCACTTCAGGTGGGGAGGCACATTGCGAGCTATAGACAGACAGCTCTGGGACGTGGACTCGACTGGACGTATGATGAGAGAAAGGCGTTGTGTGGTTTCTGTGCCCGAAAGTCGAGTGTCTGTTCATCTTGAGAGATTGTGAGCTGTATTTTGTATGTAAGTGTATTGAAGTATAACTTATATCTTGTAATGATCATCGTGTCGTATATGATTTGTAAATAAATCCATTGAACGTTGTGTCGTTGAGTCTCAAGTCAAATCACGTTGTACTTGTACTGTCTCACATGTGTTAGGAAAAACGAGCCAGGTTTAAGACCCTGACATGTGTGGACGTGGTGGCATTCGTCCGGCTTTGAAATGAACGTAGTTTAGATAATTTAACATTTAAACGTAGAGTTGTGAACTTAGAATTTTTGTCCAACTTTATTGTACATGTAAATGTGATCGTTGAAGGCTCATTTTGATAGATATTATTACATTATTTAAACATGGAGACTAAATGTGATTGTACAGTGCATACATATTGTTTGGTCTTGTAAACGTGTAAAACATTTGTGGTTGTGAAACTTGTCACCGTTTTGACCTTGTCGCCATTGTGACCTTGTCGCCATCTTGTAAACTTGATGTCTTTGTCCTTACTGAATGTCATCTTGATGTAAGTGATGTGTCATTAATGTTGTAGCGTGTTGAGATACATTTAGATTGTCTTTGTAAAGTAAGTTGTGGAAAGCAGAAAGTTTTGGAAAGAAAGTGACTTGTGTTTTGAAAAGAAAAAAAATTGTTGACTGACAAAATTACGACCTACAATTACACTCAACGCCATACAAACCTAATCAAAACTTAGTGACAAGCAGGCACACCACATCAAATAGACGCTAATTTATTTCCTCCAAAAACAAAGCAGGTTTTCTGTGCCATCTGAAACCCTTGCCCGTAGAGGTCATTTGTGTTTGAAGTAGCGACCCTACAGTTCTTAGCCCGATTTCCAACAGTTCTTCACCGCATCCGGGGCACTTGAGTATATTTTTCTTTTCATATACTTTTGGATGCAAATTTAGGCACGTATTGTCAATAGAACACAATTGTAAATTGTTTACTTTACTAACCACTTGTAACAAATTGTGTGTCTGATATTTCATTTGCATTTTCCATCATGTCGTCATTAAATGATTTCATCGATATGAGGTTGAAGTTAAAGTTAACAGGTGATGAGTTAACGAAATGGAGTGAGAAGAAATACTCTGAATACCACGAGCGTGAAGAAAGAGCAGCTGAAAGGGCTGCCAAGCAATTAGAGGCAGAAACAGCAACCGCAGCAAAGACAAAACAAGCGGAGCTAGATGTCGAATTGAAAAAGGCAGAGATTGAAAGAGAGACAGAAGTGAAGAAAGCTGAAATAGCAGCTCAGATTAAACGGGAAGAGCTGGAAGTGCAACTTAAAATCAAACAACTTGATACTGAGACTGCCATTAACAAAGAGTCTAAGAAATCTGAGAGACTGGAGAAAGAAAACCAGTACAAGAAATACCAAGGTATAGTACGTAATTATACCTCGGGTGACTGCATTGCAGCCTTTACCCAAAATTTTGAGACGTTAATGGACCATTACCAAATTCCACTGTCTGAATGGAATATTATTTATATGAGGAGTTTATCAGGGGAGCCTCTTAAAGTCATTGAGACTATCCCCAAAGACCTCAGAAAAGATTACCATTATCTAAAATCAAAGATTATGGCACATTTTATGTTAGATGAGGCAGGTTACAGAGAACAATTCAGCAAGTTGAGCCCAAAACCGACTCAAACGTTCTCTGACTACCTCTGCTTAGTCCGAGATATATTTACCAAATGGACTTCAGCAGCTAAAATTGATAAAAACTATCAAAGATTAGAAGATCTGATCATCAGAGATAAAATCATTTCATCCATTCCATCAGCATTTTCAAAATTTTTGCAAGAGAATGAATGCACTAGTGTAGATGAGATTGAGAGACGTGGTTCGGCGTATTACACAGCCAACAAACATTGTTTTGCCAGTGAAGCTACTGACATAAATTTTGTAGCATCGGCTAACTATGACAAACCCTATAGTAGGCAGAAACCTCATAAGCCTACATCTGAGAAGTATAATCACTGTAGATATTGTAAATTTTCACACCATCAAGGTGAGATGTGTGACAAGAACCCCACATATCATACTTATCTACAAAACATGGTAAACAGACAAGATAAGGAGCGCAGATCCTTCAGAAATTTGCGTAAATGTTTCCTCTGTAAGGCGTACGGACATTATCGCCATGATTGTAAAGGTAGGCAAATGACCAACAAAGCAAATGCCGCCTTGTTTGACAGTTCATCGTCAGATGAAGAACAATCAGAGAAACATCCTGTGAACTCAGTACATGCTTTTGATGTATTTAACGCAAATAAATGTACTGTTTGTAATACCTTTTATGAAGATGGCATTTTAGCATGCGGCCACTCCATTCCTATTGCCAATGAAGAAGCTAATTTGGTAGTAGATTCCAAAGGCAGAATAAACGTCCATCAAGGATACGTGAATGGCAAGTCTGCTACAGTCCTTCGGGACACGGGAAGCTCACTTATTGGTCTAAAGAGAACGTTCATAATGCCTACAGACTATACAGGCAGGCACGTAACATGCAGAACATTCTCTGGCAATATTGAAAAGTACCCACTAGCATGGGCATATATTCAAACACCTTTCCTCACTGGTAAAGTAAAATGCGCAGCATTACCAAACCCGGTGTGCGATATTATAATTGGAAATTTACCAGAGGTGAATGATATGCCTCATGACATAACATCTCTTTGCATTGATGATATCATACCATCACCATCAAATGTCATCATTGATAATGTTACACCACCTAATGAATGTATGGTAGCTAATGTAGCACTAAGATCTCATGACATCATTGATAACACTGTTTCATCACCATCTGATATCATTGAATGTGTGAACGCAGTAACCAGAGCTACTGCTAGAGTGCAAGATGAAAGTAACCAAACTGAGGCTATACAAATGCTTAGCCCAGTATCACTACCTTCTGAAACCATGAAGGAAACGTTTGTAACAGCTCAAAAGGCTGATCCTTCATTGTCGAAATATTTTAATCTGATCGGCCAAAAGCCAAAGGTAACCAAGAATGCAAAATGGCATTTTGCTTTGAAAAATTCTATCCTCACTAGGTATTATACCAGAGGTGACAGCACAACAGAGCAAACTGTTTTGCCAACTAAGTATCGTAAGCAAGCCTTACATCTTGCCCATGATATACCTCTTGCAGGGCATATGGCATACGCTAAGACCAGATCAAGATTATTAACACAGTTTCATTGGCCCAAATTTTGCAATGACATTAAACAATATTGCAGAAGTTGTGACATCTGCCAAAAACTGGTAAAGAAAGGTAAACACCCACAGGCAAAGTTACAAGTTACTGACTTAGCCAGTAGACCTTTTGAGAAAATATCTGTCGACATAGTGGGCCCTCTTAATCAGACAACATCTAGAGGGAATAAATATATTCTAACTGTCATTGATCAATATAGCCGCTGGCCGGAAGCGATTCCGCTAAAGAACATAACTGCCAATGATATAATGGAAGTTTTCTTCCATATATTTTCTCGGATAGGATTTCCAGACACTATCCAATCAGATAGGGGAACTCAGTTTATCGCCGCATCTACTCAAGCTTTCACCAAAATGTTGGGAGTGAAGCAATGTTTCAATTCCCCGTACCATCCTCATTCGAGTGGGATAATAGAAAAATTTAACGGCGATTTAAAACACATGCTTGCTAAAGTCACTCAAGAGCATCCCAAGAACTGGGATGTATATTTACCTGCTATTCTCTTTGCTTATCGCGAGGTACCACATTCTAGTACAGGTTTCTCTCCTTTTGAACTTATCTATGGTGCCAAACCACGTGGCCCATTGACTATTTATCACCAAATGTTAACTGACTCCACTCCAATACTTAAACCCATATCATCATACGTATACGTTACATCATTGCGTGAAAGAATCATCAAATCTTGTATAATTGCAAAGGATGCACTAAAATTATCTGGTGCTACATATAGACAATATGCTGACAAAGGTAACAGGACAATAACGTTGACACCTGGACAGGATGTTCTTCTTCTACTACCTAGTGACAGACACTTATTGACTGATTCTTGGCAAGGACCTTTTAAAGTGACGAGACAAATTTCACCTGTAGACTACGAGATCCAAATAAAAGACAAACACAAAATATTCCACATCAATATGCTAAGACCATATTACAACAGAGACAATGAACAAGACGATACAATAGCTTGTACAGTGATAATAGACCACGAGGATGACGAGGCTAGTGACGAAATTCCAACACCTGCATTAGACACGACAAACTGCTTGAAGGAAATTAAGATCAACCCAAAGTTAACTCAAGCAGAAACAGACAGTTGCAAACATCTTATACAACAGTACAACACCATCTTCTCCAACAACCCAGGACAAACAGAATTAGTACAACATCACATCACACTCACGTCAAACACACCCATAAAATGCAGACCATACACCATTCCATTGCATTACAAAGAAAACTTACATCAGGAGATCATCAACTTAGAGAAAAACAACATCATAAGACGATCCCAATCAGACTTCTCATCTCCAATGGTCATAGTAGGCAAAAAGGACAACACGATAAGACTCTGTGTCGACTATAGAAAGCTCAATAAGATAACTCTTCTAGATCTGGAGCCAATGGCAAACTCTGACGATCTACTGACAGAACTGACAGACGCTAGGTTCTTTACGAAGGTAGACATGACTAAAGGTTACTGGCAAATAGCGGTAGACGAACAGAGCAGACATCTGACAGCATTTGCCACACCTTGGGGACTGTACGAATGGTGCAAACTTCCATTTGGGCTTGTCAATGCCCCAGCAACATTCGTACGTATGACACGACTTCTTCTAGTAGATATACCGAACATAATTTGCTATATAGACGACATTTGTGTTCACACAAAGACGATGACAGACCACATAAAGACACTAGAACAAACTTTTGAACGCATTAGACAGCACGGACTGACGGTAAAGCCTGCAAAAGTAGACATAGCCTACCAGGAAATATCCTTCTTGGGGTACAAAATATCCAATGGCTTTGTCACGACAGACGATAACATCGTGTCCAAGATACTAAAACTCTCACTTCCGACTACGAAAAAGCAAGTCAGAAGTTTGTTAGGACTGATAAATTATTACCGGCAGTTCATACTTGATTTTTCTGAACTGACCGAAGTATTTACTAACTTACTAACAAAAGATAAACCGGAGAAAATTGTAAGCAATGAATGCCTAAAATTTGCATTCCAAAGAGTATTAGCTTGTTTTTCTGATAATAGCTTAAATAATCTTATTCTGAAATTGCCCAATCTTCAATTACCTTTCAGATTGCGTACAGATGCGAGCTCCGTGGCGATTGGAGCAGTCTTGTTGCAAGAGCATAATAACATCCTTCACCCTGTGTACTTCGTATCCAGGAAACTGAAACCCAGAGAACGGGCTTGGTCAATACCTCAGTTGGAAGCCCTAGCTTTAGTGGTGGGTATAACTAAATTGTCCAGATTCCTCCTAGGACATTTTATTGTCGAATCCGACAGTAGTCCATTGCGATTTATCAATTCAGGTGTACCTTCAAACCAAATGGTAGCGCGCTGGTCTCTTAAGCTCCAAGATTACAGCTTCGAGGTTCGACATATCCCAGGCAGAACCAACACTATTGCCGATCTCTTGTCCCGTTGTCCGACCGACCCAGTGAGCACTAATGTCTGAGTGCAGTGTGTAAAATACACTCAGATTAACACAGCCATCCATCAGTGAATAATTTTTTTCATTCACGAAAGCTGTGTAATGTCTACGATGTGATGTGATAGGGTTTACTCCCAATATATATAGTGTTCTTATTTTACTAATTAATGTAGTGATTGTCGTGTATAATTGTGTAGTGTGTGGTAGAAAGCGAACTTTATTAATTGTATATATTACGAAACAAGAACAGTGCCACATTCGCTCAAAACTTACCGTAAGCGAACTATCCAATTTGACAGTGGTATCTGCGTGTGGAGCATTCCAGTGATATTTTAAATCCGTGTGTGAAAGTGTGACCTGAACATTGACATCTACACAACTGCAGTCAATCGAAATCCAGAAGTTTTTTCAGGGAAACACCCAACACATGAACGATTAGAACATTGTACATTCCGTAACTACATCAGACCGGAACAAGTGTGTTCTACAAGCTTCAACATCAGCTGTTTAGTGTTCGTGTGTACTTCCGGATTAGTTAGAAAGTTAGTTCAAAATTAGCAGACGACAAACAAAAGTTTAAAAAGCTATGACGATTCTAAAATCTTTAGGAATCAACAAGTTTGAATACACAAATTGTGTATTTATATTTTTTATGTAGTGTAATCTTAGAATCATATCTTGATTAATTTATTCATACTACCGACTTTTTCTCGCTAGTATGAAGAAACATCAAGCGATGACGCTAAGAAATAGAATAATTATTGTAAAATATTATTTTTCAGAAATTTTGAAGTTATTCCCCTTTCATTTAGTTGTTACTACATCATTACACCAAAGGGCTATAATGTGAAATGTATACGAGTATGTGTTGTATATAAATAACCATGTAGTTGCCAGATTGTTAACACACCAAGAAGCCATATACTGGGCATGGTAGAGTGTTACCGACATTGCAGACCAACACAAGAGCTCCTGGCCAAATAAGGTCAGGGTTTGAGCGTTTAATGCGACTTATGTAAAGCCGTATTTCGGTCTAGCCAGATGGTTTTTGTTTCAGAAACCATATTATTACTTTTTTTTTTGAAAGGCTGCGAGGTAGATGCTTGGAGCTGGTACTGCCGATCTGACTGGGTCAATAATGCAATTGAGGTAATCAGCCATCGAGAGGATGAAACTTGACAAGTGTTAACGGTTGAACACCACATGTCGTTGAATACAACTTCCATTTCTTATATGTTTCTATGTCAAGATGTGTATGTCTATGTATTCTGATTCCAATGTATATAACAACAGAAGGGTCGACTCTGACAAGGTTAAAATATTTAACCCAGTATGTACATATAGTATACATGAAAGATGACATCTTTCATGGAGCTGCCCGGGGGAGCATGTCAGAGTCTAGAGTAGTGCAGTGATGCAGTGACATCGTTACGCCCGCCAGGCGACTTAGTTCCCCAGCCGGGATGCCGTAACTTCGTTACGCCCGCCAGGCGAGTAGTAGGTACCTGCCTGCGAGGTTGCTGGCTGACGAGACGGCCAGCGGTCAGGCAAGGACGAAGCAAGACGCACGCATGCCTCGTGAAGCCACTTCAGGTGGGGAGGCACATTGCGAGCTATAGACAGACAGCTCTGGGACGTGGACTCGACTGGACGTATGATGAGAGAAAGGCGTTGTGTGGTTTCTGTGCCCGAAAGTCGAGTGTCTGTTCATCTTGAGAGATTGTGAGCTGTATTTTGTATGTAAGTGTATTGAAGTATAACTTATATCTTGTAATGATCATCGTGTCGTATATGATTTGTAAATAAATCCATTGAACGTTGTGTCGTTGAGTCTCAAGTCAAATCACGTTGTACTTGTACTGTCTCACATGTGTTAGGAAAAACGAGCCAGGTTTAAGACCCTGACAGCTACATTGCCCAACTGTTGGTAGTGGATCATCGTTCTGTACCAGATGTACTTACACTTAAAGAAATACAACAAGAAACTGTAAGTACATTTTACTCTGTTGATACAGACCTGTATGCAATCACACACAAACACAGTCATATAGGCAGATACGTAGTCATAGATGTCAGATCAGCTGTCATCACAACAATGTCATATAAATAAGATACAAAAGACACAAAATCATAAACACAGATCATGCCTGTACTTTTTATTGCCAACCATTAATTAAACGTAGACAGTCCAACAACGATTTAATCTTTTATCTTCCATGACATTCTTCTTGCTTGGAGAAAATCAAATATACATCTAGCAATTTATGAATTAGTAATTAATTAGCGGACATTTATAATTGCTAATTAGGTCACCACATATCATACTGACACAGCAAAGAGACCATAAGTTCTGTACTCTGTACGCTGTTTTTGTTGTCAGCACTCTCATTACTCTTAGCGTGGCCGCGTTGAGGTACGTTTACGGCTGCTACTGTCACCGCCATCACTCAGTTGCGCAGGTTCGACTCCTGCCCCGGGCATACAAACGCTTGTCAGTTCTCAATTGTGGTAGTGGGTAAATGCACCCGGGACCCACGGCTGAGTCAGTGGTGGCAGTAAAGACCGTATCGTATCTCGAGGGGTTTAGGGAGTGACAATGAAGGAAGTGTACAGAGGATGGAGAGAAGATATAAAGTCATTTTTCAAACCCATCCGTGACCGACTTTGTATACTCCGCTCTGGCAGCATATTTTATTTTAATTTAGTTGTAAATGTTAAATAATGGTTTAGACTGAGATCAGTTATATTATTATATATGTTTTTTAAATCTCCAACCAGTTTAGCTTTTATTCTTGTCTTTCTGATTATACACATTTCTTGGAAAATAAAAGATACATCTCAAAATTTTTAAAGGTAAAATTAAGAAAACGGAGGCCTATTCATGAATTAGTAATTAATTAGCGGGCATTTTAAATTGCTAATTAGGCCACAACAAACATTATTAAAACACCAAAGTGACAATTAGATGCGTAACATCATTCCGCATAAAACCATATACATCTCAAAATTTTTAAAGGTAAAATTAAGAAAACGGAGGCCTATTCATGAATTAGTAATTAATTAGCGGGCATTTTAAATTGCTAATTAGGCCACAACAAACATTATTAAAACACCAAAGTGACAATTAGATGCGTAACATCATTCCGCATAAAACCATATACATCTCAAAATTTTTAAAGGTAAAATTAAGAAACGGAGGCCTATTCATGAATTAGTAATTAATTAGCGGGCATTTTAAATTGCTAATTAGGCCACAACAAACATTATTAAAACACCAAAGTGACAATTAGATGCGTAACATCATTCCGCATAAAACCATATACATCTCAAAATTTTTAAAAGTAAAATTAAGAAAACGGAGGCCTATTCATGAATTAGTAATTAATTAGCGGGCATTTTAAATTGCTAATTAGGCCACAACAAACATTATTAAAACACCAAAGTGACAATTAGATGCGTAACATCATTCCGCATAACAACATGCATAAATTGTAATTTTTAAAGATTAAATTAATAAAATGCAGGTTAAATTCTGATTTAGTAATTAATTAGTAAATAATTAGCGGCCATTTTTACTTCCTAATTAGGTCATCAGACATCATATCAAAAAATAAATAACATGACCAGTTAGGCCTTGCAACCCCGAACGCAGTGATGTATGGTTGCTAAGATGTTCGTTTAAAAATAAAACAGATAGTCTCAAAAAACCAAAATTTTGATAATCTGTGCTTTCATTTTGACCATGACGCAAAAAATTCCTTCAGTGAGCACTCTTTTGTGAAAATTTTAGTCCAAAGGTCACGACACTCAAATTTACATAACTCAGCTTAGAATCGAGATACACAACTCATTGAGGTACCGTTAGATTTGGTTTTTCAAGGCCTATCTATCTGTGGTTCTCCCAATAGTAAATGATCAATTTGAATATCATGATCAAAATTATAGAAGGCCTCTAGCCATTTGAGCAGCCGATCACCGGGGTCAAATATGAAGACCTCGGGATCTGACCACACCCACGACCGGGCCCGGTATGTTTCATTGTATCGTACTGAAAAACAAGCAATGACATTATGCTCGAAAACGCCCCTGTACGGGCCTTCCAGGATGTCGAGAATGAATTCTGGCCAGGCTAGCTGGTAAGGCTGCGGAGGAACTCCCAGGAATCATAGGTGGTATTATCTCCTGGCTCCTTAACTTCTTGAGTAAGGGTGTGGGATGGCTGGCCGGAAATCTCTGGGCATTAGTGGTTCTACTCGGTGGCTTGCTGCTGCTGGCTGTCAGAGAGCGGCTAATTGCGAAGAAAATGAACTAACCATAGGGCCACTAGACCGACTGCGACACCCCCAGCAATGAGTGCTATCTTTTCGTTTTGATGCTGCAGCCCAGCTGCCTTATCAGCTACGCTAGTGGTCGGCTGCGCTGGCTGAGCATTGCTGGGCGACTCTACCGTCGGTGCCGGCTATGCAATGCTGGACAGCTTAGGGTCTGGGGCATTAATGGCCGTATTCAGACCACGCTTTAGGCCTGCCTCTGCGATGACGATCATGTTGTTATATCCAGCTATCTGGCCAATACGGAGCAGCATGTCGCTGGGGGACATATACAACCCCGTGCCAAAGACATAATTAACTTCTGAGCTCGCGTATTGTAGCAGGTCCTGGTACCTTTTGATGGCCGCCGCGAGATCGACGGACGCAGAAATGGCGTCTTCTACTAATACCAGGAATTGCTTCTGGGCATCAAACGCCGTTCCAGTTCCCAGAATTCGTGTTCTAGTCTGAGCCTGGGCCCCTAAGATGGCCCACACATAGGTTCGAATGCTGTCATTTATTCGCTCAACGCCGCCAGGGTGAGTGAAGCCCTGTGACTTGTTAAGAACGAAACTCCGCCAGGCGGAGTCAGCCTGAGGATCATCTTGCGAGATGTACTCTATGTGTAGTACATCGTTTGTGGTCTTTTGTGTGAATGATAGTCGCTTTGGGTCATATACACCACCTTGGCCGTCATTCAGGACGTGATAACCACTATTCGTCCAGTAAGTGTATACACTCCCCAACCCGTTAATCCTCCCAAGCCGTCTCCAGTTATCATTCTGGGAAATCC
Source organism: Cepaea hortensis (assembly GCA_963921405.1). Lineage (NCBI taxonomy): Eukaryota > Metazoa > Mollusca > Gastropoda > Stylommatophora > Helicidae > Cepaea > Cepaea hortensis. The sequence goes on along the minus strand of OY992884.1, from coordinate 89,965,023 downwards.
CAAATTCCGCGCATATACGCTGATAGGCTCTTACATCGTAGGGGTTTTCAAAGGCGGTCCAACCCTGGTCTTGTGGTAGAGCCACACGCATCTCTTTGAGGATTCGACGAATCTGGTAGTAGACATGGAATGTGAAGACGGCTCGTGTTAGTGGGTCAGGGTCGGCCAGATGCTCCTGCGTGGACACCCCACACCCCGCCGTGGCACACCATACAGCGAAGTTGAGTTGGTTTTGCCAGAATTGCATCGGATTGCTGTACCAGGCTTGTACGATCTGGTCTGAATCCACGTATGGCAACTGGTATTTTTCAAACACGTTGGGGAACTGTGCCTGAAAGAATCCTTGGAGATTGACCTGTATGTCCACGTTTGTGAGATCCTTTGTTTGCGCAAACGGGTATACCCCACCCGCCGGGTATTTGTCGCCCTTATTGAACTCGTAAGCAGTCATTATTATTAGCTGTGCTAATATGTATCTCACACTTAGTAATGTCAAACATGGGGAACCAATCCCCCACAACCCGGTCCGCGACGGTGACCTAGAGGTGGCTATCGTGGAATTGTTGTTCTACCCCGCGTGGGTTAACATTTACGAGAAGCTGAAAAACAATTTGTTCAAATATGGTAAGGATGTTTTTACTATCCCCGGCGAGTATTATGATTTCTGTGCTCTCAACAAGCAATTCTTTGAGCCACTGAAGCTCTTTCTTTCTCTTAACCCTGCAACTGGCCTTGTAAGTCTCGGTGGTATAAAATCGGGGGTTGGCATAAGGTGGGGAGGGGTAGGCAGGGTTCTTGGGTTCGACTCAGGCGATACAAGTAGGATGCTCGCTGATGAAACGTTTATATTCCACGCGTCGAAGTTTCCTAACCTTATCATATATAAGGAGTTGTACATTCATCTCGAGGGGCTGTCATCATATGAGAACCGTCATAATTCACTTCCCTCCACACTCCTCCGGGCTGTACCCGTTAAAAAAGAGGATTTTCTCTGTGCCTCATTATAAAAAGCTGGAAACTGGAACGGTAGGTGCTATAAGACTTTCTGTCCGAGATGAAAAGGGTGACGACGTGCCACTGGCTTATCTAAGCTGTGTGCTCCACATCAGACATGGCCGCTCCGCCGGGTATTTTGCGTCCTTGTTGAACTCGTAAGCGGTCATTATTATTAGCTGTGCTAATATGTATCTCACACTTACCAATGTCAAACATGGGGAGCCCATCCCCTCAACCCTGTCCTAGACAATCGCGATGGTGACCTAGAGGTGGCTATCATGGAATCGTTGTTCTACCCTGCGTGGGTTAATATTGCCGACGATCTGCACAATAATGAGTTCAGCTATGGTGGCGAGCTTGTTATTATCCCCGACGGGTATTATGATGTCTGCACTCTCAACAAGCAATTCTTTGAGCCACGGAAGCTCTCTCTTTCTCTTAACCCCGCAACTGGCCTTATAAGTCTCGACGGTATGAAAGATATGGACATACAGTGGGAAGGGTTAGGTGAGCTTCTTGGGTTCAGTTTAGGCGTGTGATCTAGTAGACGCCTTGATGGGTCCTATGAGGTGTTTACAATATCTGGGATGGGGTTACCTAACCTTATCATATATAAGGAGTTGTACATCCATCTGGAGGGTTTATCATCATATGAGAACCGCCATAATTCACTCCCCTCCACACTCCTCAGGACACGATATTTTCTCTGTGCTTCGCTATAAGAAGTTGGAGACTGGAACTCTAAGCGATATTAGACTTTCGGTCCGTGATGAACAAGGCAATGCCGTGCCGCTGGCATATCTAAGTTGTGAACTCCACATAAAACATGGCTGATTCAGAAGGTCCAGGAAGGCATCGCCCAAGAGCATGCTCTACCCTAACCTTTGCGGATTTGGCCGACACTATTGGGTGGTGGGAGCCGGGTCATAACTACAAGATTTATGGTCTCCAGCTCACTCCCCAGGGGGTCTATGCTCGTGCCGCCATAGACCATCCCGACGACGATGACTGGGATCTGTAGCTTGAGCTTCGTACGGGATATACTCACCTCGAGCCCAATGGGATACTTATCAGGTTAACCAACACGGGCAAGGCGTTTGTGAGTTATCAGGCCTGCAGGACAGTCATACGCCCCAACAAGTCTCCGGTTGTGACCTACCAGTCATTTCTGAAAATGCAGTGCTCTAGGGCTCTCTTCTATGCCATATCGGTGACTGAGGCTAAAGTCCAGGGGACTAAATATTGCTTGGAGGCTGTTACAGAGTGTAAAGCTGACCTTGACATGTTAGGTAAGCCTCCTAAGGAGTCAACCATCTATCTCGAGTTAGCTTTTGGGGCAGTGGCGCAGACTGAGTTTGCCCCAGTCCTTCCTGGGGTCTCTATTAAATGGAGTGCGTCATATCTCCCCAGGCATGTTGCTCTCGTCATTACTTCCACGGCCGACGGGACGTGGGCGGCCCGGGCAACAGAGACGGATATTATAGTAGAGTTCAGTGAGGTTGCGGTGGATGAAATCATCATTAATACAGTTACTGCTTTTGTCCGGCTTTTGTTCACTACAGGGCCAGTTAGTACCGTTCGCATTGAACATTTAATAGTTCAGTTGAAGAAGTAGGTTTTCATGCACAAAGAATAATGTCGCTCTATCCCTCATTTGATACTAGTGGCGGCGGTACCTTTCGCATTCATGAGATTACCCGTCTTCGGAAGTCTCTGGAAGATGAAAGGGACAAACGGGCTGCACTGTATAAAAAATATCGGCGTGCCGTTAATGCATTAGACGCTGTGGACAGCGTGATGCTGGCGGCTAGCCTTGGTATGGGTGTGGGGGTGTTGGGCTTCTTACTACCATTATCGCTGCCCCTGTAGTTGTCGGGCTCGAGATAGCTGCCCTAGCTTGTGGAATCATGTCCGATGGGAGCAAGCTAGCGTCCCGCAAACTAACATCGAAAGCTAAGAAACACGATGAAATTTGCACTCTGGCGACGGCTAAGCTTTCCAGTATAGCCGACCTTGTTTCAAAGGCTTTGGATGATGGGAGAATTACAGACGTGGAGTATAAAATAATTACAGCTGAAGAAAAGAAATTTCACCAGTTGAAAAAAGATATTCGGAGCAAGGTGCCGACAAATCTGGACGAAGAGACAAAAAAATCTCTCATTCTGAAAGGCAGAGACGAGGCACGGGCAGAGTTCGTAAAAGCTATAGGGTCGAAATAACCTGTATACGCGATCAGGACAATCTGGGGCCGCCCCCCTACTCCACTGAATGATCCGCCACTGAATTTCAGTAATGCGCGGAAGGATATACTCCTCAGATAAACAATGTAAAATTTTGAGGTATGTATGAACATTTTTTCCCTTGCTTTTTTCTCTCCCCCTGTTGTGAATGTTATCTGTTATGTTTTTGCTGATGAAGTCTCACCACAACGTCCTGTATGTATTATAATCCAGTTATGCAAAGCCGCACTTTACACAGCAGTTCCTTTCACTAATGTAGGCTATACACTTGGCGGCTCAAGTGGTTCCCTCCCGGGGGCGTACCGAGTTTGTGTGTGTATTGCAAAGGGGGAGACGCAACCGTACCAAGATGCTTTTCTGAAAGCTAGTAAAAAGGCTTCCACATTTCGAAGTCACAAGTTTGTGACTTCGGTATGCGGGTAATGCAGAAGTATAAAGCTTGAGACGGTTCTCACACTGGGTGGTCACGACGCACAAGTTTACTTTGTCTCATTCTTGTCGAGGCCGGTAGAGGCTACCTACGGCTTGAGTTGCTCCCACTGGAAATTCGCGCTACGCTCAGTGCGCGCATGTGTGTGCGTGCATGAGCCTGCGTATGCCCCATTATGCACCTACTACACCTATTCATCTTTGGTATGGTGGGCGGCCCTCTGGTTCATATTGAGGACTTAGCTTCATCCCTTTATAGAGTAGCAGCTTGCTGCCGGTTGTCTTTTCAAACTTCTTTTAAATCGCGTCTAGTGTGCAACGCTCACACATCTCATATGGTTTTCTAACACCCCTCTCACAGAATATGCACTCTTCTATCACCTCGCCCCGCTTTGCTTGTTCATCGTGCCAAGAACAATAAAGGTCAATGAATGGCCGGCTGCAATGTTCAGTGTCGAGCTTCGGCCACTCACATCCATAGGTCTCCATCTGTATGTGCCCAATAAGTCAACCTCTAATTCGACGCGCTGCCCGGCGCCCACTAATATTTTTGGGAGGGGGTCCTGGCTGTTGCAATTTGTGTTGGTGGTGCTCGGCGAGAGACCGTGCCCTCTCGCCAAGTGCTCCCGTTCGTATTCGCATGTTTGTAGCGGTGCCCATCTTTATATGGCTGGTATGAGGGAGGTGTCTAATTCGTTGGTCCCCACCGCGCTGAGCGGAGATCTGGCTATGATAAATATATCGAATCAGAATGATAGTACCGAGGCGAGCCTCTCTTGATGGGGTGCGAATGGGGGTCGGTTCCGACCCCTATTCGAGCCCTTGGGAGGCGACTGGGGGTCGGTGCGGACCCTATTCGACAGTCCTTAGGGTGGTGCTAGGGCGGCGGTAACGGTGCCCATCGCTGGGGTGTGGGGTGGTGGTATTCGCATGACTCCGGTTATACTACTCGTGTCTCTACAGCAAGTATAGTTCTCATAGAATGTCCACGACTCCAGTAAGTATAGATCTGTCATCATATCCATGTATCCAGTAAATATAGATCAGTAATCATATCCGTGTCTTCAGTAAGTATAGAAATGATATCTTGTCCGTGTCACTAGTAAGTATAGATCTACCATCATGTCCGTGTCTCCAAAAGGTATAAATTTGTCATCGCGTCCGTGTCTCCAGTAAGTATAGATCTGTCATCTTGTCTATATCTCCAGTAACTATAGATCTGTCATCATGTCTATGTCTCCAATAAGTACTAATCTGTCTTCACGTCCATGTCTCCAGTAAGTATAGATATGTCATCATATACATGTCAACAGTAACTATAGATCTGTAATCATGTTCATGTCTTCAGTAAGTATAGTTCTGTCATCATATACATTTCAACAGTAAGTATAGATCTGTCATCATATCCATATCAACGGTTTCCAGCATTGCGGTTAGGCATTGAACCGTTGGGGCCTGTGGCGTGTTTATGCTTGTGGCTACGGTTTACAATCGCATTCTCCTCATGTTGGACTGGTAGTACATGGTTCTGTCACTCTGCTACTGAGTGAATGCGTGGGCGACACCGTGAGCTGTGAAATTGGCGTGGATTACTTTTACATCTGTCCTGTTCAGTGAACTGCATGTTCAGAACAATGGCTAGCGGCGATTGACTGTTTTGCCAACTTGGTTCACGAGTGCATTTATTTCGGAGACTCCCGGGAATCGGCGCTGAAGCTGCGGGGTTCGTGCTTTATGCGACACTTTCGGTGGGTCTCCCTGAGGTAAAAGACTGAGCCATGTGAGAAAACCCGGGTCAATGAAGATTTTCTGGTGACTGCCGAGTCCATCGACGATGAACTGTGGCGAGTGTGGATGCATTTTGTGTTCGCATTCTGACTGCGGCATTATGCACAGTGTACCTGTGCGGGATTGTTGGATTGCCGAGACTCCTGTCTATTCCACTTTTCAAATTGGACAGTGGGGAGCATTTTGTGTATAACGAAAATAACAAAGCCATACCCAATACAACTAGTAATTCCAGCCATCATTACTTTTAAAAGATTTTCATTTGAAGAGCTGTGATCCATATGATGATAGTGTTCGATAGCACTTATCTAGATACTCCTTCACTCCCTCACTCTTTAACATCGAACGTCACTAAGCCATACCAGTAAAACCAGTACTATCGGATATCTTTACCTTTTTAAGGTTTTCATTTGAAGAGCTGTAACCCGTATGCGAATAGTTTTCTGAAGCACTTATCTAGATACACCACCACTCACCCACCCATTAACAAAGAATTTCACTAAGTCATAATCTCTACAGCCAGTACTAGAGGCCATTATTATTTCTTAAAGGTTTTCATGTAAAGAGCCGTAACCCTTACGATAACCGGCCGACCGCGCCCGCTTGCCGACACCAACTCTGCGAGCCCCATACCTTAAACTACATTTAAAGGGGTCACTTGACCACCCATTAGCCAATTTACCACCCCTTGAACACCTTTTGACCATGTCATCGTTTACTTTAACCATCACTGCGTCACTAGACGTACCCTCCCCTACAATTTAATGGGTCACTTGACTACCCCTTTAACCATCACTATGTCTCTAGACGTACAATTCCCTAAAAATTAAGGGGTAACTTGACTACACTTGACTACTTGACTACTATTGACCATCTCTTGACCACGAGATCGCTCAATTTACTACCACTGTGTCACAGCGCGTACACTCCTCTACAATTTAAGGGGTCACTTGGCCACCCATTGACCAGTTGACCATCGCTTGACCACGTTATCGCTCACTTTAACCACCACCGAGTCACTACATGCAACCTCCCCTGCAATTTAAGGGGTCACTTGACTACGCCTTGACCACTTGACAACCTCTTGACCACGTTATCATTCATTTTAACCACCACCACGTCACTAGACTTACTTTCACCTACAATTTAAGGGGTCACTTGACTACCCCTTGTCCACTTGACCACCTCCTCACCACTTGATCACACCCAATCTGATGAGTCACTTGACCGCACTCCCTGACCACGCCTATTTTTCGAAAAATAATAAAGGAGTTATCTCCCTTTGCGGTGCACATCGATGTCTTTTTGATTTACTATACTACTATCTTGTGTTTTCTTCTTTGTTTTCTTTTCTTCTTTGTTAGAAATACCTGTTTTTGTCTTCTTTCTAACCATAAGTGCATTCTCTCTCTCTATCTCTCTCTCTCTCTCTCTCTCTCTCTCTCTCTCTCTCTCTCTCTCTCTCTCTCAGAAATGCTCTCTATCTCTCTCAGAAGAGCGCTGTCTCAGCACTGAATGAGTTTATGGTTGGATGTTCGTTCAATTCAGTTTTATAGTTCCTAGGCGCTTTGCCTGTTTTATTTACACTGTTGCGTAATTTTACATTTGTAATCATTTAAATTGCATTGGTATTTGGCACGATTGATTAAATGCCATTGTGTTTGTAAATTATGCCAGGTTAGTCGAAGTGCCAAATAGGCTACAGTCTTCCGGTTCAATACTTCCGGTTCCGGTTCAGCACAAGGATCATCAGTGGTTGCATTTCACCACAATTGTTTACTATCAAACGCCGGTTGAGGTACAGAAGTCGGCGGACACGGAAAACTGGGTAGGTGTAGATAATTAATACATTTATTACCTAGCAATTGTTTTTTAAATGTTGCATATCCCTTACAGGACGTTGCAGTCAACAGCAGCATTTTTTAGCTGCTGTTGATGTACCATTGTACTGTACTAACTACTTAGGCAAATTTTACGTTCAGTAGTTTGCCATTTATTTCATTTATTTCTGAACGACGTTCCAATACCAAGACGTTATAACACAACGCGACACGGCCTGCTGCACAAAATCACTCGCGGCTGCGTTTCGAACGCCTGGTAAGCGGCTCCACGAACTGCGTTCACAAGCCTTTGGCCAGGACATCTGAAATAAACCACGGAAACACTTAAATATATAGACAATACTTAAAAATTGGGGTTTTACTTATGAAATCATGACAGTTGGATACAGCTTGACAAGATGAAGCCAATATGCCATATGGTATCTCATCTCAGTGAAGACTGTATGTTAATTCTAAGCAGAGTTATTAATATTTTTGTGTCGTGATCTGCAAACAGGAAGTGTGAAGGAATCTGTAAATAAAGTGGTTCTAATTGTGGCCCAGTAAATTGGAAGCTGAGAAATTCTGACTTCTATTACTGTGGCTTGCTTATTTTTAAATGGACAACATAGTACCATATATCATTGCATCCGGGGTGGCGAGGCCTAACTTGACATGTTATCTATTTTTCGATAGGATGTGCCGTGATTTAATTAATAATTAAAAATGGCCACCAATTGTTTATTATTACAATTCTGTCACTAACGAACCTGGCAAAATGTATATTTTATTGTGCATTTTGGTAACAGGAAAGTAAAGGTCACATTCCTCTTTCGATATAATGTCAAGAGGACTGGTTTAATTGCACCGGGTTTTATCCCAGATGGCTCAGCCTCTTTCCGCAGGGCGGCCTGCCGAAAGCATCGCACAAAGCATGAGAGTCTCAGAGTCTGAGAAAAATGCACTAAATTTTTAAGACTTCGATAGGATGTGCTGTGACCTAATTAACAGTTAAAAATAGCTGCCCCTTTATATTAATTAAATGTCATGTGGAATGTTTGTCGTTAGTGAAAGAGAACAATTCATGAAAATGTACTCATATTGTCTTAATGTACCCACTGCATTGCGAAAGCTTTCTTTTGTTGACTAAATATTATGCATTAATGTAAGTAAATATGTTTGTAACTGCTGCATAAATTAAGCAGCAGTTAATTAATGGTTAAAATATTAAATAATAAAAATATTCACTAATAATTGATTAAAATTCTGCTCTATAATTACACTGTTCTGTTTCTAAAAGTGAGCAATTAATAATACTAACTTTAAAAAAAAACTATAACTTATTTCACAGTATTTTTTTTAAATTTACATAATTATGTACTGGTAAGCTGCTAAGAAAACAAGTACTCCTTACAGGTTTACAGACTGGTCTGAAAACTGGCTTTCACAATTATTTTAAGTCATGCCAAATGCTGAAAAATTATGTTGTTTGTCCATCAAGAATGATGATGACCATTCATTTCATCCAGTGGGGTTGAAGGTGTGGAGCCGTGGGTTCTAAGATGGCTGATAAGGCCTATTTTGGCTCAAAATGTTCTTTGACAATGTGGACAAAGAATGCTTGACGTCTCTGGAGGAGGATTTCCTGCAGTGGTTTTTCTGTCCTGCCTTTTCTTCACAGCTCTTGCAGTCCTGGTTGCCTCACATATGACTGCACCTTTGCGCAATGATGCACGCCACGAATTTCGGTCTCTGGCTGCAGCCTCCCAGGTGTCATGATGAATTCCAAAAGCATTCAGTGAAATTTTCAGTGTCTTTAAAACGTTTCCTCTGGCCACCTTGGGAGCGTTTACCACAACGCAGTTCGCTGTAAAAAATTCGTTTAGGGAGCCTGTGATCTGGCATGCGAGTCAAGTGACCAGCCCAGCGAATCTGATTCTTCATCAGTAGAGTGTGGATACTGGGCATGGATGCTCTTTCTAGGACTTCAGTGTCTGGAATCTTGTCTTGCCATTTAATCTTCAGTAGCTTCCTTAGGCAGACTGTGTGGAAGTGGTTTAATTTCCTAGCGTGTCACTGATAAACAGTCCAGGTTTCACAAGCATATAGCAGTGTGGATAATACAACTGCTTTGTAGACTTTTAGCTTTGTTTGCAGGCTTATTCCAGTTCTGTCCCATACATTCTTGTACAGTCTGCCAAAGGCTGCACTGGCCTTGGAGATTCTTGCATTCACTTCGTCATCGATTGTGGCAGCTTGTGACACGGTGCTGCCAAGATAGGTAAATTTGTCCACAACACTTAGTCTATGATCATTCACTTTGATATTCGGCACAGTGTGATTATTCCCTGGAGCTGGCTGGTACATAACTACAGTCTTCTCCAAGTTGATATTGAGCCCAAAGTTGGCACAGGCATGTGAGAAAGCTGAAACATTATGTTGCATGTCCGCCTCTGAGTTGGCGCATAGAGCGCAATCATCAGCAAACAGGAGCTCTCTGACGGTGCCGCTGTTAATTTTGGTTTTAGCTTTCAGCCTTCTGAGATTGAATAACTTTCCATCCATACGGTAGTTGATGTCTATTCCAATGTCGTCGTTCTCGAAGGCATTCATCAACATGGCTGAAAACGTGAGGCTGAACAGTGTTGGTGCCAGGACACATCCTTGCTTCACTCCATTGGTGACAGGAAAGGGTTCAGACAGCTCACCATTTTCCTGTACTCTTGCCTGCATGCCGTCATGAAATAGCCGCACTATTTGGACAAACTTTCGTGGACAGCCATATTTTGCCATAATCTTCCACAGTCCTTCTCTGCTGACTGTATCAAAAGCCTTGGTAAGGTCAATGAAAGTGGAGAACATTTCTTGCAGCTGCCTTGCAGCGAAAATCATGTCAACAGTTCCACGTTCTTTTCTGAAGCCACATTGACTCTCAGGAAGAAGACCTTGATCGAGATGGGCTGTGAGGCGATTGAGAAGAATTCTGGCGATTATCTTCCCTGCAATTGAAAGCAAGGAGATGCCTCGGTGGTTGTCACAGGATTGGCGGTTTCCTTTACGTTTGTAAAGGTGGACTATTGACGCGTCCTTAAAATCTTGTGGCATGGTCTCGTTCATCCATATGTTTGTGAAGACTTGGTGAAGCTGCTCTGTTAGGACCGGCCCACCTGCCTTGTATATCTCTGCTGGGATGGAGTCAGGACCAGGTGCCTTGCCACTGGAGAGTTGCTGGATGGCTTTGTTTATTTCCACTATGGTTGGCAGGTCATCAAGAGTCTCATTGGTGGGAACTTGAGGAAGGCAATTGATGGTTTCATCATCGAAGAAGGAAGTTGCATTTAAGATTTTGCTGAAATGCTCTGCCCAGCGTTGGAGGATTTCTTTCTTATCGGTGACCAATGTTCCCCCGTCTGCACTGAGGAGGGGAACTATGCCTGGTGATGAAGGACCATAGACCTATACAAGTACACAGATAAATTACAGCTACAAATGAAACTTGTATTCTGTTTAATTTTAGTAGTTAAATTGCGAGTTCTAATTATAAATAAATACAGGTCCGCTATAGTTTAGTACTATTGTATGTGCACCACCATTTTGAATTTTGTGTAATGACTGCCGTATCTCATTTTCGTAGTTATGCTAAACATCTTTTCCTGAATGCTAGCAAAAGTCAGAATTGTTGAAACGCTTCACATATATGCAAAATTGTACGGAGAATTAAAAAATGCAACAAAATATATAAGACAAATTAGCTTACCGCTCTTGAATAAACTTCAAGAAATTCAAGAGAAGACAGTTTCTCAAAGACAAGCACTTGCAGTTTAGCAGATAGACTACTACTGCATTTTTTAGAGTTATTTCCCGCAACGTCGTGCCACATTGGTTTCGAATACATCGAATTAAATGAGGCATGGCTAAAGACCGGAAGTGACTGGATGATCGCTAAAAATCTCCCAGGAAAAAAGTTTATGCATTCCTCCCCCCAAACTAACCAGGTTTGGTAACTGACAGAAGCATCTCTTGCCTGCGTCAGGGTGTTACATGTCCGCTGGTGTCGCACCTGCCATCTGATCGTCTGTGAGTCAGTGTTTCAGACTCTGGTGTCTTTCTCCTCTCTTTGCTTCTCAGTTGTCTTGGCTCTTGTCTATATTGAGTTGTTGTCATACTTCCTTGTGGTAGCTTCATTTGAGGTTGCTGTAAGTTCTGTTTCTTTGGTGCATCTCGCAGGCAGGTTCTCTCCACTCGTCCTCTTGGGGTCTTGGTGGCTTCCATGCTCCCCATCTTGTGCGTCTGGTGTCTTTTGGTGTTAGTCTTGAAACGTGCCATTTTCTCCCCTGTATCAGGTTTCTTGAACATTTGGGTGACTTGCTCTCGATAGTGCTCGCAGTTGCAAATGATGGCTGATTCACCAATCTTGAATTTTGTATACATGTGGTTGCATAATATATTGTGCCCTGTTCTGAGGCGCAGAATGACTTGTTCTGGTCTGTCCATAACATGGTAGTCGTTTTGAGCAGGTTTTGGTGACTTTCTGACTGATTTAATCAGTCTTTTCTTTTGGTGGTATGTAACAGGCATATCAGGCTGTTCTTCTTTTGCTCCTTCCTTAGCCAATCGATACAGCACACTTCACATATTGTGGCCAAAAATGTGTAAAGGTTTAACACTTCACATATTGTGGCCATAAATGTGTAAAGGTTTAACACTTCACATGTTGTGGCCTAGAATGTAAAGATTTAACACCCCACATATTATGGCCTATAATGTGTAAAGGTTTAACACTTCACATATTGTGGCCTCCTAGAATGTGTAAAGGTTTAACACTTCACATATTGTGGCCTCCTATAATGTGTAAAGGTTTAACACTTTACATATTGTGGCCTAGAATGTAAAGGTTTAACACTTCACATATTGTGGCCTAGAATGTAAAGGTTTAACACTTCACATATTGTGGCCTAGAATGTGTAAAGGTTTAACACTTCACATATTGTGGCCTCCTAGAATGTGTGAAGGTTTAACACTTCACATATTGTGGCCTCCTAGAATGTGTGAAGGTTTATAAGATGCATCAGGCATATGATACTTGACCCATATTTTTATAGACTAATGGACACTCCAAGAGTGATGTGATCAATATCATGAGTCAACATATCAGCGGCAAATATATATTAGAGATGAGTCAGCCTTCAGTCAAACACAGAGTGCGTATGGCCCGGTAGGTCTTGTGAGCAGTCAGGCACTCTCTATGAATAACCACTATCGGGCATTAACACACCGTCTATCAATACCTGGAGCGCACCAGGGAATAATAAAGATCATTATCTCGCTCCCTGGCACCAATGGGGACTTGCACTAGAGGTGTGAACAACTGGAATGTATAACCCCAAGCAAAAATCATACGCCAATCGGAATATGTTAATTAAGAGAAGCTGAAGTAACGAAGAATCATCAAGAACACCACTACCAGATTGTGTAATTTGACAACTGACAACATGAAAGTCAAGTGATAAACTGGTGAACTATACAACACACATAAAGAGGAAGCTCACAGTGAAATTGAACAGTAATATGTGAACTTTTAACTAAACTTTGTGTGGGTAGATTTAAGTAACAAACACAAACAGTTTGCGAATACAGTGTTAATGTAAAGGTTATGCAAAATTAAAACATTAAAACGCATTATTATTATGTAAATGATCAGGAAGATTTGTTCATCTTTCAATGTTCTGCTTTCCCAACATCACAGTATCCATCCATCGAGCTGATTGTGAAAGTATAAACCCTTTAACACAGGGTCATTTGGCAATAAAATATACCTTTAATTAAATACACCACATGGAGGTGGGGAGAAGAGGAGAGAGAGAGTTACATTGCCCAATACTACAAACAGATTGTGGTGAAAAATGAACAAACCTCATAGAATCACAATAAAATGTGTCATTTATTAAAAAAAAATATATATATCCTGTAGAATATTGCATAGGGATGATATATTGTATGTATTACCTAGGATGGTACTGATGTAGAACTAAATAATACACACTGCACATTTTAAGTAAAAAAAAACTCTGCATGAATACTTGTTTTCTACCACAGATCATTGATGTTTCAGGGGGCTGAGAGGTCTTGAGGTATGGTGCCTGCCTCGAGCGCTGGAGGTCCTGGGTTTAAGCCCCGGCAAGGGCGGGGAATTTTCACGTGGATGTCTAGTAATAAAATTTCACCTGGTCTCTGGGTAGTGAGATCGGACGCCCATGTGTATTGTTGCACACGTAACAAATCCCTTGTCAGTTGGAAATCAAAAAAGAGAAGCCTAACAGTGCTACCCGGGCACAATTTAGAGATAAAAATCTACTCAAAGTATTTCAGGTCCTCATCGGTGCTACGTAGTTTGTGCACTGAGCTGAGCTTCTCCGGACTCAGGCTTGAGCTAGGAGTAGAACGGAGCACTTATGGGTTACACCCGTGTGCCATGATGTTGATCCATTGACTAAACTAAACATTGACGATCATCGATGACACTCTCCACATATGTGTAAACATGGATACAAAATTTGCAAATCCATCTCAAATTATCAACAGACTAATTTAAAGAGTGCTAGAAAAAAAAATTACTTATTGTATGCCAAATACAAGAATTTATTTCAAAGACAATATAATATAAACTAAAGGCTATGCACAGACTGTTAGACTGACCTATTTTATTGAAGCTAAGATGGTGTTTGTTATTGTCATGTGATAATTGAATGAATAGATTCTGAAAGAAACACATACAGTGATTTCTAGCCTTTTTTGTGGACTCAATACATCCTTCTGTGCAGGCGCTGAATTCTACTTCTGGTTTTGATCTTATTGCATTGGTTAAGTAAAATGCTTAGTATATTTTTTTTTAAATTTTAGGCCACCCTCTATTTTATTTGCCCTGTTGGTTATACTAATTATAGACAGTACTGTCAATACAATAGACTTTCTTGTTATGCTTCATACTATTTTCGGGTGTTCTTAATCTGTGACCTACATAACATCAGCATCTATTCCTCACTTCTTGCTTCACTTGTAATTTACCTGTTTTCATGAACTCCATATAGTGATTATGGCATACCACTTTAGTCCTTTTATTCTACACAGGCACTAATGAATGAATGTTTGTAGTCCATTAATAATTGTTTTAGACATTCTCCATGTTTCTGATACGTGCAGCAGTAATTAGAGTTAAATAATTTTTAGTGCTATGGAAGCTCCTTTTATATTTTTATTTTAATATCTCTATACTATATGTTCCCCCATCTTTGTCTACATTAGTACGCAGATAGATGTATTATTCCACTTCTCAAAGTGACGTTTCAAAAGGGAACTCATGGAGAGAACTAGACAATTCTGTTTACTTCTCTTATCTATTATTATTCACTAAGAGAGATCATGTTATTATTTGCTATGTTTATTCTTATTATTTTCAATTTTAATCTATGAATTTTAGACCTCGTTGTTGTGACCTCCTATCAAGTGTCTTTAGATAGTTTCATATTTCCCTAATTGTTTTGGGGAAAACAATTTGGAAGGAAAGAAAACAAAGTAAAAATAAGTAGGATAGAACTGTTATTCTGTCATTTACTGCCCAAATAGTATTTGCAATGTATAGCAGGGGGGTCTTGAGCCTGAGGAATTAAGACTGCCTGTCTAGTGCAGTGCCGCAAACTGTGCAGGTATTTTTTTTCCCTCCAACATAAAAAATTCTACGCCTTACCAAGGCTTTTTTTTTTTTGCGCTCGCTCGCTTTTAACTCAAGTATAGTCCATACATGCAATTTATAGTAGTAATGGACTGAATTTTGCATGTGGGTTAGCTTTCTCTTTTAACAGTGTCCCTCGCCTTCAGGCGAACCCACTCCGACTTCAGAGGTACTTGTAATTAACGTCCCAAAGTTAAGGACAATAGGTCAGCATTTTAGTCCAGCTGTCCGGTGTAGGGGTTGAACCACTATCCTCGGCATCAGCACACCAGATGTTTAAGAACATGCATTTTTACCCATTCGGCCATGTGGACACACCAAGGATTTGAACCTGGGTCTCCCGAAGGAGAATCTGGCATTCTAGCCACTCGGCCAGCCACTCCTCATGTGGATAGAACTGACATAATTAAATCCAATGGTACCTCATTCAAGACTCTAAGTCAGTTGTAATGGATGTCATTTATCAGTTAGGGCATCTTCATTGGACTCCGGACAGGTCCATAGGTGCTCAGATTCTTCCCCCAGCATATGCATCAGCGTTCGGTGGATAAAAGTGCCAGTTCTGTGTTTGTTAACGAGGCACCTCATTTTCCCGATGTACTTCTCGTGTCTGGCTGTGCCAATTCTTGCTCCCAAGACTTTCATCCTGGACAGCGATGTGGATTCACTGACGTCAAAGTCTTCTGTTCTCGACATGTCTTTAAGGACGTTAATAACGTCAGCATTATCCATGGGCTGGCCATCAGCAGTGGGTGCAGAGCCAGCCAGTTTTATCAGCTCGTTCATTTCCCTCGACCATGTCCCGGGGCAAAGATGAAGGTGACTTTACGGACAACAGACTTCCTAATATGTTATTATTATTTGGTTGTGAATTAATTGTGTCCTTCAGTCTGAAAATTGACAAATAACTGGTTTTGCTGGTTGGTCGACTTTTGTCAAAAGAATGTGGGGATCCAAGGACATAGATAAGAAGCATTTTGTGGCAGGGGTCAAAGATTAAATTCTGCAAGCCTAATATATTTTATGATATTTAGGGAATTTGCCACGTTGGATTTTATCAAAACCTTTTCTTTTACACTTTATCCCTCATTTGGTATGGGCTGTCAATCAATTCAGTCCAAGCCAGTCTATTTTTTTTTAACTCATGCAGCTGCCCATCTCCTCCTGACATTATTCATTTGTCTCTTTCTTCTCCTTGTGTTTTTAGGTCTTCCTTTATTTCATTTGCTCTGGCAATTTTGGACTAAGGCTTTTCACGTGATACAATTCTCAGGTGTTCTCTGAGTATGTCATATGCAGTACAGCATCTTTTATTTTTATTCCTTCTTGATGCACTTGTATTTGTTTAGTTCTCTCCAGGAGTTCCACATTAATGATTCTGTCATACGATTTGTATCCACCTATTTTACCCAGTCAACAATTAATGAATGTTTGTGGTTTATTAATAATCATTGTATGTCATTCTCCTGTTTCTGATCCATACAGTAGTACTGTTTTAACATTTTACTTGAATCATCTGTTGTTTAATTGTTTTGACTTCCACAAATGTCCAATTGTTATGAAATTCCTCTTGCCCTTTGCGTTCATATTTTAATATCTTTATATGTTGACCCATCTGTGCCAATATTGCTACGTAAATAGGTGTATAATTCTGCATCTGGAAGTGAACTTTCACCAAGGGAAATAGGTTATTGTTTGCTTGATTTATTCTCATTATCTTTGTCTTTCCCTATGAAGTTTTAGACTTAATTGTTGTGACCTCCTATCCAATGTGTTTAGCTAAATCTTGCATCTCATTTCACTGTGTGAGGCAAGAAGGCAATCTCATCAACAAGGTCCAGATCATTGAGCTTCAGTGCACATGCAGACAATACTAGGGGCTTCTCATAAGTCTTTAGCTTGACCATGAAGGAGTAGGCGGATAAAATTGAAATTTGGCACATGTATAGCTCATTCAATTTGTAATGGACATATGAATTATGAATTTCTCACCTCAACTGGTTTTCCTGATATGGTGCATAGTACAACACACCGTAGTGACCAGATCTGCACATCCAACAGTTTGTCAGAACAATGGAGAAAAATCAGATGCCAGGACTGTGATAAAATTCTTGATGTTAAGGGTAAAACACTTACAGAAATACACAGGGAGATGGGGCCAGTGTTTGAGGAAGTCTGTCCTTCGTATGCTTCTGTAAATAATTGGTGTTTGCAGTTTAAGTGTGGCCGTTCCCAAGTTGCTGATCTGCCAAGATCAGGACAACAGAGTGCAATGATGCAGATGCTGCAAAAGTGAAGAAAATCATAGACCAGGATAGGAAAATGACAATTGCAGAGATATTGGGTTCAGCAAAACTGAGTAAGAGTACAGTTTTTAGAATTTTACACAACGGACTGAACATGAGAAAAGTGTGTGCCCCACGCCTGCTGACATGTGAACAGAAACAAACACGGGTTGATTGCTGTGGCCAGTTGCTCAACATGTAAGACATCTTCGGCTTGACTCATCCACGACCGTCCTCTTTTTAACCTGCTGCCCTTCACCTTCCTAATTTCACTATGCTGTGGATGTTGTGTGTTTGCGTTAACTCTGAGGTAGGCGCGTGCCCTGCAAACTTGTATTCTCTCTTCAATGGTTGGAAAATCAAGAAGGTAGCGCATCGCCCTGCATGCTGTATCTCTTGTACATCCAAGAATAATGCGCATAGCTTCATTCTGTATCCTTTCCATCCTTTCTATCTGCTTATGGCTGAGAGTCAGGATTGCCATTGCATACTCCAAAATAGACATGACCAGCCCCTCGTACAGAAGACATAGGTGGCGCTGCTCACAGTTTGCTGCCGCCATCACCCGCATCGCAGCCAAACCCCGCTTGGCCTTTGTTATCACCTGGTCTATGTGCACATTATAAGCAAGGCTTCGATCAAACCGTATCCCCAGGTAATTCATTGCCTGCGTTCTTTCCACCGTCTCTGAACACAGCATTACAGTTGGTGTTGGAGTGTTGACAATATGATTATTCAACGAGAACCAAGTCACTGTTGCCTTTGTTGGGTTGACCATTGCCCCAGCTTCGTCACACCAAGTACTTATGCGATTGAGTTCGGTTTGTAGTTCCAGAGCAACCTGCTCTATATCCTTACCATGACGATACACCAAAACATCATCGGCATATGACAATGTCCTGCCAGGTCCAGTGATCTGCTCACTGGTGATTCTCACTGTGTAGGCGTTGAACAGAGATGGTAGAAATGCGTAAATTTAGGTGGTGGCTACATTGAGAAGGAATAAGCACCGCCAAATTTCAATTTTCTCCGCCTACTTATTCATGGTCAGGCTAACGACTTATGAGAAGCCCCTTGTATTGGGACAAAATGTACCTAATTGTCAAATGTAGGCATGCTCACAAATTTTGTGTTAGAAACTAATAAAGTAAAATTCCTGCTCCTAAACAAAAGTTTAGAGGGAACATTGATGAAAGATTTTCTTGTTTTTCTCTCAAATTGAAGACTCATTGTTGGATGTATGGAAGGAGGGAAAAAGATAAAATAAAGAATGACTGCCGCTGTAAGTATTGTATCAATTTTAATATGTGTATGATGTGTAACACAAGTAATGATATTCCATAGAGCTGTCATGTATTGTTATGTTATCTTTGTCATGATATACCAATAACATTACACTGTGATAGATTCCCAAACTCAAATTCTTAAACGGGACTTGAGGAATAATATATTAGAAATAATGTCTTGAAGTAATCATAATACATTTTGTATCATTAATCATATTAAAAACCAAAATATCAAATTAATTTATATATTTTATGTTTGCACACAAATGTAACTTACAAATCCTTTCAGACCGACTGTAGACATAAGATGGAGAATAAACTACCATCAAGTGTCAAGATAGAACAATCTGAAGCCTTTATAGGTCAAGGTAAGATTAAGTGCAATATGACATAACTGTTAGTTGAATATTCTTTACAGGATGTTGCACTCAACTTCCGCATGTATTGGCTGTTTTGTGATTTACTTGATAATTCTACATTTAGGAGTTTGCCATTGCTTTCTGAATGGCCAAAGCCTTATACCATTGAAATCAACACAATAGCAGAATGTACATCTACTCAGACATTGGGAAAAATAAGGTCATAGGTGTGACCAAGTATCCACTGGGATCAGTGCATAACTCAGTAGTTGAGCAGAGCAGGGCACTCTCTCTTTCTGACAATCAGAAATTGCTGTTAAAGGCAGAGGTAAAAGACCCTGATGTGAATATGGAAGGCATGGGAAAACTACCACAATATCTTCCCAAGACAAGTTTAAAATAGGAATGTGGAATGTCATGACATGGTTGAGATTTTTAGAAAAGTTACATAATGCAATAAAAGAAATGAAAAATATGAAGATTAATATCCTAGGCATGAGTGAGATGAGGTGGAGGAGATCTGGTTAAGTAATAACAGACAAATGTGCAATAATGTGTTCAGAAGGTAATACATATGGAAACGGTGTAGGGCTAATTTTTTATGAGGAAACAACTATATCAGTTAATGGTTATTTGATTAAATCAGATAGTTATTATTGTCAAATTAAATGTCAAACCAAGAGATATTAATATTATACAAGTGGACACACCAAAAACAGTAGTGAGGTAAAATTACAAACATTTTATGACATAGTAGAAATGGCGATGCATAAAAAAATGTAAACGTGATTCAGGAATCAACATTTTATTAAACACAGGCTAAGAAAAATATGAATGAATCTAAGATAAAGCTACATATTTTGAAATGAGCTATTAAATTATTGGAAGCCCAGTCAAAGATATCACTGTGAAAACCCTTGAGTTATTCACGCATCTCTAGAGCTTTAAAGTAGCAAGCACTTGTTGCATCTTCCAATGGCACAATAGAAAGAAATGTCTCCTTCACTTTCCCTTCTCTGATAAAATGAATATACAGTACCAGCCCCTCATCATCAGATCTGTCTGCATGTCCATCAAGTAAGATACTTACATGTGAGTTTTTCTTTATTTCAGTATCAAATCTTCACAGAGATATGAGGCAGTGTATGAAATAAATTCTCTACACTGTTTGTTCATTCACACACTTCTCTGAATCTTCTTCTTCTTCGTCTTCTTCTGCGTTCATCCGGATTTTTTTTTCCGGACATGATTGTGTTGTGTCTGTTTACAGCATAGCTGCGTTCTTGCGCCGTTAGGCCGACACATCCGACTTCTGCGGGCATTTGTTGACCGGGTTAACCTTCCCAGGGCTTCTCTGAATCAATCACATTAAGCTTGGTTAACAAAGCAACCAAACCTTCATAGTTGTCGTGTCCTCCTTTAAAGTGTCGTCCCTGGAGTGAAGAGAGTCAACACCCACATTATAATATTTTTCTTTCCTATCAATATCCTGGAGAATCCACCAGCTTCCGTCCAACACACTCCATCAGCCCGTGGACACCTTTTCCTATCACTCTCTCACTGTCGTACTATGCCCCCTCTCATACTTCCCCAACGCAACATACTCAACAACTCTTGCTTCTAAAAATTAATAAAGATTAATTTATTAAAAGAAAAGTGTAACGTATATGAGACGTGTATGCGAAGAAAATGTGTGTCGTGTATTATAACATAAATGTATATGTCAGCCCTCAAAGTTCAGGATCATAGTGCACACATCATGGCAAGGATTACACGAGTCAGTACACTAGACCTCACCGAAGTCGTATCCTTCTCTCCAGACATGTCCTCCTCCAGGAACTCTGATGACCATGAGATCTGAATCCCATGTAAATATATAATCCGTGCAAAAAAAACTATTATTGTTCCTAACACAACTGTTCCTAATAGTTTATAGAAACTCCGGCTTCATAATTCCGGCGCAGTGAAACAAACATGGAACACTGTCCTATGAACAAGACTTTTTGTCTCTTGATAAATGTTCACTAGTTCTCACTATTAAACAGTTATTGTCTATACTCCAATAGAGTCCTTTATTTTTGTTCTAGTCATAAGTGAACTGAATATCCATCACTACTGGTGTGTTAAAACTGGTATGACCTAAACTCATTCGGTATTTATCCTGTAGGATACATATACCATTCAGCTCCACTGAGCAATGTTGATCATCTTCCTCTAGCATAAGCTCTGTTGTAAAGTTGCTGGCCAATCTTCCTGCGCCAAACTTTATCCGGGATCGGATTTTTCCTTGGTTCCGTGTTCTTCATTCCAACCAGAGGAAACCTGTAACATAAATCATATAACCGGTGATAGCCTCCCCGTCACTGATCTCTATTAGATGTTTGTGGCCCTCGGCCTCGCTCAGAAAATACAGTGAACCTGTCAGGGACAGATGAACTGACCACATAGGTTATCATCAGGCCAAGACAAGAAAAAAAAACTGCAAACAGAATGCGGAACTCCCCCACCAGGGAGCACCCACTGGAATATCCCAATTATCCCTCATTACTCAATTCTCAACTAGTAAAGCTTATCAACACTTCACTAATCTATTTTCAACTAACAGAGTCAAGTATCACTTCCCTACTCTAGCTAGTTTTCCACTAACAGTGCTAATCATCACACTTTAGTTTTAACAAGGCTACCGCCTATATTAATTAGAACTAATTATAATAGGTTCTACCTTAGGCAACACTGCAGTTAGATCAAATTACATCCACTCTTGCCATGACAGGCACGTGTAAAATTAAATTAACTCAATTCGCACACGGTAGACATTTTCCAATCAGAACCGCAGTTTCGAAGCACGTCCACTAAAATCCAAGGTTTGAGTTCAACTGTCCTCTCCAATCATGGTTTTTGGCAAAACCTAAAATTGGTCACGTGACATTATTCTTCCTGTCGACACAGGTGTTATTTGGACATATCATCCATTGTCAAGAATCCATTTTCCCTGGCTCCATCAATGTCAAAGTTGTCATCAGTTGTTTTGACTCCCCCAACAAACTAACGAGTTACTGTATGATCCCAACAACAGTTTTCCCCAACAAGCTGTCAATCTTCTTGATGTCCGGGAAACTATAAATTAACAGACGGACTGTTTTCTTCCGAGCTGAGTACTTCCGCTTCCAGTCCGACCTGTTTATAATCTGTCAAAGCGATGTATGATTCAGCTCATTCACTTCCCCTACACATCTGCAACTGTTAATTTTGCCCGACATGTGATGGCCGACATCCGATTGCCACCATGATCCCACGGGTTCCATCTGTATTCAAATGTTGACAAACTGTCAAAGCGATGCCGGGATTTGTCTCACTCACCACCGAATGTTCCCATTCTGTCCACCAGATGTAAACACGTGCCGCTACATTTTCTGGATTTGTTGAAACAACCTTTGGCCTCGAACATCCGCTAATTCAGATCGCCTCTATAATAATCAACTGGTTAAACGCAAGGTTTTATTTTGTGACAATAGTCAGTGTAGGGTCTGTAATTGTTGGCAATACAGTACAATGCCATGAAATGTACATTCATACGTTGCAGCATATTAGCATCCATATTTTATCCATCTCACTTTGCTAAAGGATCACATTCAGGATTCTTCTTTGTACTTTCAGCCTTTTGACACTCGAAGTGCATATAGGATTTGTGGTGCTTTGTTTATTTCCAATTTAAATAGTCCCAAACATCCAAACACAACTTTTGAATCTTGGTCTGCAGTGTTGGTGGAAAACTTACTGCTCACTTCATAATTCTTTCTTCATAGTGCAGCAGTGGTAGAAGTTCTTGCCATGATTGCTTAAAGTTTTGACTGAGGGAATTTAGAAATACTACCTTCAATGCAACATCATCAGTTAACAGCAGTGGCGCTATATCAAAGAAGATCTGGTATGAGAACAAGAGGATGCCCAAGAAGAAATGGACTGACAACATCAGAGACTTTGTACAATCACATGGAATGTCACTATCCAGTGTCACTAATCGAGTTCTGAAACTTAACTATTCCTTCCCGCGATGCTTGACAGCAAGCATGGAAACAAGATGATGATGATCTTCAAAGATAGGTTTTTCCATTGTCATCTAGATCACATTCAGAAAGCAATGACAAACTAATGAATATAAACTTACCAAAAAATACTGACACGTCCTCAAATGATTACAATGTTTGTGAAAATACACTTGAAGTATAAATACAGGATGTGTAGTTGATACTAAGTGATATAAAGTACTTGTAAATATGTTCTTGCATGTCAACTTGCGTCTAATGTGTGACCTCTCAAACTCTTATGACTCCTTAACTTGTATGGCTTATTGCTAAGCTGCCCCATGTCTGAATGTGGCGTTATTGCTGACTGATTTGGTACAACTCTGGACATGAACTTTCCATCATAGTTATTCTATCTGCACTGTGACAGTTGTATAGAACCTGTCTTACTGTATGGCAGTGAATCATGGAACATGAATAAACAAATTCAGAACAGCTTAGAAACAATGGAGATGTGGATTCTGATACAAATGTTGTGAATACGTTGGATCTCAAGTGTAACTAACAATGGTCGCCTGATAAAGGCTAATGTGTTTAAAACATTATATTCAACTATAAGGAGACAAACATTCTTTAGTCAAGTAGTGAGAAGAGGGGAATTGGAAAACACTGTGATGATTGCATGCTGGATGGACTGAGACAATGGCATGGTGGGATATCAGCAGATTTGATTCTGAGCACCAGGGACCAAGATCTGTGGAGAGATATGAATGAATACATCTGCTGGCAAGGCACATGTTAATGATGAATGTACATGTCTAGTCAGTGAGCATCAGCCAATGAGCAGTGGTTTCATAACCTTGTCCTCTAAAAGTTTAATCTAAACAGCTGGTGTTTCTACCTAATGGGAAGGTGATCACTTTATGGAGTTTAGTGCACTGTAGCAGATGAGTGGACCAAAAAATGAGGAACAGTAACGCCGAGCAGCATTGAACAGTACAAAATTTGAGTTACAATGTGGCTGTTTTATTTTAAGACATACTGACATTCCATCTCAAATTGTTTTTGTTTTCTTTCGTACCAAGTTAGTTTGTTTTCTTTCATATGTCACCTCAAACTGCACCATAAATGTTAGTTCCAGACAGGACGGTAGCACTCCTAATTATGACTGCAGTGAAATATCAATATTGCTTGATGTTATAAGTTGTTCAGTAGAAATAACTGCACTTAAAATAGATCTGAGAAAAATGTCAGTAATAAATGAAACATATAGTACCTGTTCATCTGTTTATTTACTCATAAACAGTCACTTCATCTCTCTTAGATCATACATCAGCCTAGATAATACATCAGCTTCAATTAATTATATATGAGCACATTAATCATTCTTCTTCTCCATCTTTCGTTCACTTGAAATTGATTGACTATGGCTGCAATGTTTGATTGTTTGATTATATATGCACATCTGTTCAATACCTTGTATATTAATGAGGCTATTAATTATTTACTTTTGTGTGTTTCAGAAACAAACTCTTGGTCTCCTAGGAGTCATTACCACTCCATACAAGAGCATTCACAAAAGTGGACATATGACAGCATAGATATGAAGGTTGTGAAACAAGAACTATCGGATGTTCTGTGTGAGGACAGGAGTCACGGATTCGGTAAAATGGTAGACGTAGCTGGGGGTAACATCATTCAAGAAATGACAGAACACAGTAACTCAGAATCAAGAATGCTTGAGAACAGTTGTACGGCATCAGTAAAACATGAAAATTATTGTCAAATGTTAGAAAATGCGTCTTTTGTGATTGATCCAAATAATAAACTGTCTCTGGCTATTGAGAATAGTCAGCAGCAAAATAAGGAAACCCAAGAAAAACATACACAGAGCATTCCAAGGTCTTGTGATGAAATTTTTGGTTATGTCAGTTATAGCTCAAAGAACTCACACAGGAGACTTGTCTGATGTCTCTAGTCAAAATGTTTGTGCAGACAGATATAAGAGAACACATGGTGAAGGGATGTTAAACAAATGTAATGAATGGGATGGTCTTTTGATTCAAGATGACCATCTAGAGTGCAAAAAGAACATTAATCACAAGAGAACACATACAGGAGAGAAACCTTACAAATATGATGTTTGTGGTGCTTCTTTTACTGAAGCTGGCAGTCTGACGACCCACAAGAGAACACACATAGGAGAGAAACCTTACAAGTGTGATGTTTGTGGTGCTTCTTTTACTCGTGCTTGCCATCTGAAGGGCCATACAAGATCACATACAGGAGAGAAACCTTACAAGTGTGATGTGTGTGGTGCTTCTTTTATTCAAGCTGGCAATCTGACATCCCACAAGAGAACACATACAGAAGTGAAACCTTACAAGTGTGATGTTTGTGGTGCTTGTTTTACTGAAGCTGGCAGTATGAAGGTCCATAAGAGAACACATACAGGAGAGAAACCTTACAAGTGTGATGATTGTGGTGCTTCTTTTACTCATGCTGGCAGTCTGAAGGACCATATGAGAACACATACAGGAGAGAAACCTTACAAGTGTGATGTTTGTGGTGCTTCTTTTACTCGAGCTGGCCATCTGAAGGGCCATAAGAGATCACATACAGGAGAGAAACCGTACAAGTGTGATGTGTGTGGTGCTTCTTTTACTCACGTTGTCAGTTTGAAATACCACACGGTAACACATACAGGAGAAAAACCTTACAAGTGTGATGTTTGTGGTGCTTCTTTTCTTCAAGCTGGCAATCTGACATCCCACAAGAGAACACATACAGAAGAGAAACCTTACAAGTGTGATGTTTGTGGTGCTCGTTTTACTGAAGCTGGCAGTATGAAGGTCCATAAGAGAACAAATACAGGAGAGAAACCTTACAAGTGTGTTGATTGTGGTGCTTCTTTTACTCATGCTGGCAGCCTGAAGGGCCATAAGAGATCACATACAGGAGAGAAACCGTACAAGTGTGATGTGTGTGGTGCTTCTTTTACTCACGCTGTCAGTTTGAAATACCACACGGTAACACAAACAGGAGAAAAACCTTACAAGTGTGATGTTTGTGGTGCTTCTTTTCTTCAAGCTGGCAATCTGACATCCCACAAGAGAACACATACAGAAGAGAAACCTTACAAGTGTGATGTTTGTGGTGCTCGTTTTACTGAAGCTGGCAGTATGAAGGTCCATAAGAGAACACATACAGGAGAGAAACCTTACAAGTGTGATGATTGTGGTGCTTCTTTTACTCATGCTGGCAGTCTGACGACCCACACGAGAACACACACAGGAGAAAAACCTTACAAGTGTGATGTTTGTGGTGCTTCTTTTACTCATGCTGGCCATCTGAAGGGCCATACGAGATCACATACCGGAGAGAAACCTTACAAGTGTGATGTTTGTGGTGCTTCTTTTAATCGAGCTGACATTCTCAAGGTCCATAAGAGAACACACACAGGAGAGAAACCTTACAAGTGTGTTGATTGTGGTGCTTCTTTTACTCATGCTGGCAGCCTGAAGGACCATAAGAGAACACATACAGGAGAGAAACCTTACAAGTGTGATATTTGTGGTGCTTCTTTTACTCAAGCTGGCAGTCTGACGACCCACAAGAGAACACATATAGGAGAGAAACCTTACAAGTGTGATGTTTGTGGTGCTTCTTTTAATCGAGCTGACATTCTCAAGGTCCATAAGAGAACACATACAGGAGAGAAACCTTACAAGTGTGTTGATTGTGGTGCTTCTTTTACTCATGCTGGCAGCCTGAACGACCATAAGAGAACACATACAGGAGAGAAACCTTACAAGTGTGATATTTGTGGTGCTTCTTTTACTCAAGCTGGCAGTCTGACGACCCACAAGAGAACACATACAGGAGAGAAACCTTATAAGTGTGATGTTTGTGGTGCTTGTTTTACTGAAGCTGGCAGTATGAAGGTCCATAAGAGAACACATACAGGAGAGAAACCTTACAAGTGTGATGTTTGTGGTGCTTCTTTTACTCATGCTGGCAGTCTGAAGGTCCATAAGAGAATACACATAGGAGAGGGACCTTACAAATGTGATGATTGAGGTGCTTTTTTTACTCACACTTGTGTTGTGAAGAAACTTATAAGAATGCATCATCATCATGTGCCCTGCAAACTACCATAGATGTTCATGTATCTGCTCAGATCTCGGTCCCTGCTCAGGATCAATTCTGCTGATAGTATTTCTATGTCACCATACATTCCGCCCAGCATCATTTCTCTCGGTCTGCCCATGTCTCTTTTCCCACTGATCTATCCAGACGTTACAATGCTGTCCCACTCTTCTCTTCTCATCACAATACTAAAGAATGCTATTGTCTCTTTCTGATAATTGTATATAATGTTCTACTTTCATTAACCTCTTCCAGGCAATGATTGTTAATTTACTCTGGCAATCCAAGCCATTCACAACAACCAACTCAAGAATCATATTGCTGCTGCTTCCAACAAAATAGATGATATTTTATCAAATCCAACCAAATTTTGCTTAGATCCTGAAGCCATCAACTCTTGGAAATTGGTTGCAATAGTGAAGAAAGAGATTCAATCACTTTTAGATAGTAAATTCACCAGTGAGGCGACTGCACAGTTAGTCATTCCACAGGGCTCATAAACCCCAACTTAATGGCCTTCCTAAATTGCCCATGCCTTGGGTACCACTGAGAATTATTTAATCTATGCTCAACTTTATCCAACACAGGATGGTGAAATAGCTTGCAGAAACTGCTAAACCAGTGTGACAATCAATTCAACCTCTTAATATTAAAAGATTAATTTGAACTGGTCAAACTACTGGATACTATCGTTCTTAAACTATAGTGCATTCCGTCAATGGATATTGCCTCTATTTTCACTGATGTTCCCATGGAAGAACCAGGGTTCACCATCTGTGATCGCATAAAAGAAAAGAAACAAAACTTAGGCCTACCGACATCCAAATTCAAGAAATTACTACTGCTGTAGACATCTGATAGTAAATTAGTTTTTCTTTAAAAAATTGTACCATCAAATAGACAGTGTGGCTGTGAGGCATCCTCTAAGTCCCATTCTAGCAGGTATCTTTATGGTGCACTCAGGAAAACAAAGAGCCTAAAATATTAAGGACCTAGTTCTATACCGCTGGTATGTGAATGATATATTATTCATCCCAGAGACCAGACAACTGGCTGAATCATTCCACTCAATCATGAACAAGCCCACAAAAACATTTCTTTGTCTTTTGACCATGAGCGTAATGACACCATATCATTCTTAGACATATTAATTCAACATTGACAGGATAGCACCATCCAAAATTCTGTCTATTGAAAGGGAACATGGACAGGCCAATACCTGAATTTAAATAGCTTTGCACCTATTCAGTATAAGCATGATCTGGAACGGGCCCTGTTTAATCGACCTAGAATGATTTGCTTTGATGACACTAAAATATGACCAGAAACTCTTAACCATAATCTACAATCAAATGTATATTCAGAAGTCAGCGTGGTCGAATTGATAAGAACGCATGTTCTTAAACATCTGGTGTGCTGATGTTGAGGTAAAGGGTTCAACCCCTGCACCGGACAGTTGGACTAAAATGTTGACCTCTCATCCTTGACTTGGGGATGTAAATTAAAAGTACCTCTGAAGTCGGAATGTGTTCGCCTGATGGTGAGGGACACGGTAAATAGGGAAAGCTAATCCACATGCAAAATTTAAGTCCAGTACTACTAAAAGTAGTGAGTATGGACTATGCCTGAGCTCAAGGCAGGCTAGCGCCAAATAAAACATATGTGCATTCAACTGACTTCATCAAATGTCATTATCAGCCACCCAAACCTCCCACAGAATCATCGGTCCACACACCTCGTTTTTTTTTTTTTTTCAACTAACCTGTTGAGGTTACACTAATTAAACAAATATATTATGCAGCGTAAAGCACACATTCTTTGTTGCTGAACCAGTGACCAGATATAAAACCACTTAGATAGTACTCATCTGTGAAAGAACTATTGTCTCTGTACGCCAAATCTGACTGCATTTATCAATTCCAGTGTGGGTGCCAAGCACCTTACATGGGGAGAATGGAAAGACAATGTAGTGAGTAACAAAACATATACCAGTATGGATGGGAAACAGATTTACTCTGTCTTCAGGAATCCCTGTGCAGTTGACAGGTCACAAAATGCTTAGACTGGCCAGCGATTTTAAGACATTTGTTTTATAGCCATCATAAAGTTAAACAATAGAAGATATCTTGTATATTGTATTTGATTAACAATAAATGATTTTTCAAATACATCAAGGCATTAGTAATTAGATGATTCCAACCAGTTTTATGCAAACAGAAAGTCTTCATTTTAAATTTACAATTACCATTGTGAAAACTGATGCTCCACATTCAAACAATATCAGTGACTGTGTTTTTTAAGTATTTCAGCCCTAGTATAATTAATGTATTCACTTCATATGATATGTAACTCTGCAGTATGCACCTGAGAAGATGCAGTGAAATATGCCAGGCAATAAATTGGACAACATATTGTTTGTGGCTTCTGTGTGTAAACATTAGAAATATATTAATTTTGATTTCAGTTTAATTCAAACTTTAGCTCTAAAATACTCCAAAATTATAACTATATACCTTAACAAATCAGCCATATCACCCATTGAATGTCAATATGTGGCTAGCACCATATACCCAGTACAGCTCATGGTGTGAGAGGTGGTCCTTGACTTCACTTTTACGGATGTGATGTTTATTGTTGTTGTGTTCCTCTTGACTCAACACTCATTAGTTTCTAATGTGGGGTATCACATTGAGCAAGCTATCACAGTGATCTTGACAGGAACAGCCACAAAGCACATACCAAAATATTTATGGTAGTTAACTCAATGAAAGTGATGGTGGCCAAATATGTTTGCTTGACCGGTCTTCCCTGCCCTAACGGCCAGTTTAAACCATTTTTGTATAGTGTATACTACATAATCAATCAGTCAGGTTCCGTCTCCACAGTGAAGGTTGGCTGCAACTTTATTTCTTTCATCAACTGTCTCTTCATTCCCAGTTTTTCTAGAACCTCTGCATTTGATTGTTTTTGTTTCCATGAAATACCTAGGGGACTTATAACATCAGATGGAAAATGTACAACATAGATTAAGAGCAGAACAGGGCAGTCAAAAAGCTGCATTTCAGAAAATGAAGAGTATCTTATGCAATAAGTCGCTATCTTTACCTATATATATTATCTTCACTGACATTATTAAAACTTTAGCATCATCATTATGGCCACCGTCAACGTTATTATTATTAGCGCAACTATGTAAAGATGTAGTTATTATTAGCTTTATTATTTTACCACTAAATCCTCCGAAGCCTGAGAGTATCTGCCTGCATGGCGAGAAACCACCAGTCTGCATACCAATAAGCCAGACATGGGACAACGGATACTCACGCAAACCTCAGGTCCGGTATGACATCGCATTGATGTTGGGCAACAGGATGCCTTCATCCAACATACAGGAGTTCACAGCCAGCGAACACAAGCAAGCAAGCAAGTTACCCCTGTATTTATCATTTCTTGTAGTTCCTTTTGAAGGTTGCTATCAAGACAGCATCAGCAGCACAATGTAAGTTATTTATATTATGTCCACAAACCAGGATTCCTGACATATTTCATGTAGATCCCAGTATATATTTACCGTGGGGCCTGAGTGATCTCGAGGAATGATGTCTGCCTCGAGTGCTCGAGGTCCCGGGTTCAAGCCCTGGTGAGGACCGGGACTTTTTCACGTGGACTTCTAGTTCTAGTAACAAAATTTCTCTTGGTAGTGAGATCGGACGCCGTGTGTATTGTTGCACACGTAATATATCCCTTGGCAGTTGGAAATCGAAATAGATAGCCTAACGGCGCTGCCCGGGCAAAATTTCGAGTTAAACATCTACCCAAAGTATTTTCAGGATCCTCGCCGGTGCTGCGGAGTTTGTGCACTGAGCTGAGATTCTCTGGACTCAGACTTGAGTTAGGAGTAGGTTACACCTATGTGCCGTGGTGCTGATCCGTGGACTAAACTAAACTAACTAAACTTAACATATACTTACCGTACAATGAGAACAAATCAGTTGACATTACACTGAAATGTTCATAACAGGTTGTTGATTTTTCTGCATAACCAACCGTCCATCTATTAACTATATCATCTCGTCCCATTATTTGTGCACCATTCCTCGATTTTAAACAGCCAGTGGTATTTCGTGTTTCCTATCTGATATTGTATTTATTTGTTAATACTATATATGGAATGTGACTCTTTTACATAGTTTGTAGTAATCTCCATATATTGTTAATTCTTCTTCTTCTTCTTTTCGTTCATCCGGAGTGTTTTTTCAGATGTGATTGCGATGTGTCTGTTATGCGCCCTTGGGCCGAAACCCGTAGGCCAACACATCGACTTTAGCGTGCATTTTTGACCAGGTAGCATTCCTGGGAGACTCTCACTTTTGTGGCGCCATCTGCAACCATGCTGGCCAAGGTGGAACGGTCGAAGACAACGGTCATCCCTCAAAGGAAGGCAGGGACAGTCCATAGCATTTTCCGCCATCCAAGGTTGCTTCCATAGTTGCAGGGCCGACACATAACGCCCTGGATCTGGGCTCACCGAGGGAGATCGTCACGTCCTGCTCATGGCTGCTTTAAATCCTCACTTCAATATATTGGTCATATCGTTTCCCCGGGTCATTCCCGCACAAACCAGACAGGTTTGCAGACGGCATCCACTCAGCGAGTTTTCGGACATGTGCTTGTCGTTGCGCCCATCAGAGCTTTTCCAGGCTCAACAGACATTCGGAAAACTACCTAGTCAGAGCTGTTCCGAACAAGAGCGGCATTCGGAAACTAGGTAGTCAGAGCTGTTCCTAGCACGAGAGACATTCGGACGAGACATTTCACTCGGACGTAATTGCGTAGTGTCAATTTTTAGTTTGCCACCCGTAGGACGACACTTCCGACTTCCAGCGGGCATTTTTTAATGAGGTTAGCCATCCTCTGGTTTCGAGGCACGTTGGACTGTTGTGATGTCTCTAACATCTCTGCTGGTCAAGATAGAACGACGAACGACAACGTGGTCGGCCCTCAAGGGAAGGCAGGGGCAGACCATGAGCATTCCCTCGCTATCCCAGGAGGCTTCCATAATTGCAGAGCCGGCACATATTGCTCTGTGACTGGGCTCACCCGAGGAGTTGCCACGTCCTGCTCATGGCTGCTTTAGTTCCTCACTTCCATGTGTTGGGTAACTCGTTTGCCACTGATCGCTCACGCACACACCAGGGACGGTCAGACTGCAAGCGACACCCACGCTTTTGACTTCGGACCACGCAATAGGTTCGCTCGCCGTGCGTTCCATTTTGCGGCATTGAGACGTTCTTCCACTTTTGTCTACACTCTCTATGAGATAGATACAGTTTTCGCAGCCACTTTCTTCGACTGGGGCACTTTTGGACTTTTTGTACTCGCTCACGAGGTAGGCTACTTGTGCTGCCGGATCAGCACCTTACCTTCGTGCAGCAGTGAACGAGAAACGGCCTGGCCTCTCATCCGGGAATCTCTCATATCCCCCAGCTGAGAGCCTTCGAACTTCTATCAGACCTGAGCATGTAGCTTGCTCAGTATCACGCCTTTATTTTTCGAGAGGTGGCTATCGACCCGGCTCTCAGGTCCGAGGGTTTGTGGCTTAGAGGCGTTCAGCCACAGCCCTCGACAGGGAGCCTTTAGTGTTTTGTCCGGACCAAGAACTTCTGCCTTCGTGCGCCTGATTTAAATTTTGGACTGCTATCCTCAGTCTCACCTGCAGAGCAGCAGGTTGTGTCTCTCTTAGTCTGGTCCCTATCCCATATGCTGTCCGATATGTAGTTTTTCACCCATCGGCAAGCACATGGGGTCGATGGGACACGCAAGCTCCCCCACCACGGCAAGGTGGAGACACATCGGGGGAGTATTGTTAATTCAACCATACTTCTTTAGCTTTATTGCATTTGTATACTAATTCATTATGCATTATATTCTTCTTTATGCTCTTGTTTTTCCCCCTTCTTTTATTCAATCAATCAATCATGTGCCATGCCGGAAAGCATCATCTAACAAATTGCATCTTTCATCCATTTCGTTTTTGCAATGCTGTATGTATGTAGGTGGAATGATTTCTTTTGATGTCTGTTGGATTAATTCTCGCAACATGTCCCGTTGTTTATCGATAGCCTGTATTATCTCCATGACGTTATATCTGTTCTTTACAGTAATAGTTTACCTTTCTCTAATTTCTGTGCCTGCTTTAAGTAATGTTAAAACTGATTTGATATTCTTTAGGTTTTCCTTCATAGTTTTAATTCTTAACCTCATCTTTCCTATAGTTTGCACTTGGTCGATATGTCCGTCTGCCATTGGACTAGTGTTTGCTCTTACTACACTGCTTCTGGATCCCTGTCAAATCAGCATGTAGTCAGTTTGATTGCGAATATTGTCGTCAGAGCTTGTCCATGTTTATAGTCGAGGGTGATAATTGAAACAGGAGTTACCTGTTGCATTTAACGGCATTCTATCTATGCAATTAATCTGTCACCTCTCACATGCCTATCGCCAAGGCCATAGTCACCATTCAACTTTTCGAAACTGACTACATGAAGAATGGACTATAGAAGTGTTGACGCCTAGAATGGACTATAGAAGTGTAGAATGGGGTAATTAATATTTATATTGTACTAGCTGACCCGGCCCAGCTTCACCCGCGCCTGGCGGGGATCTATCTAGTATCTATCTATCTATCTATCTATCTGTCTATCTATCTATCTTATCTGATCTATCTATCTATATCTAATCTACCTACCTATCTATCTGGAAACTGCAAACGTTTGAATTTGAATGGCATATCTGTTGGAATCATTGGGATGCGAGGCAACAGTACATCTTCTCCTTTAAATTTCACACTTAAAATTGTAGCTTCAATGATATTGTTCAGAGTTAGAAAATGTTTACGTATCTAAAATTAGATCCATTATTTTTACGAAAACTTTGAAGATGTAAAGTTTTTTCACAGATACAACTGTGGTCCACAGAGTATAAGTTCGGCCCTTTCCCGTTCCCGTTGCGGAAAAAATGGGTTCGAAAATTTTTACATATCTAAAATAGATCAATTATTTTTACAAAAACTTTGAAGATCCAAAATGTGTTTATCACCTTTTTCATAACGCATATGCCTGTAGATAACTTCTTTAAACATTTTATTAACCTTTAAGAAAAATACAACAATTATTTTAATTACATAATATAGCAATGTTACTAAAAGTAATGTCCCTTAATATAACTTTTGTTGTTAAGTCCCCTTAATTAGACGTCTTTCCTTTTAATATCGATTTAATACGTAAATAACTGTTTTTAAACTAACAAACTATGCCAGTTGGCTCGGCAGAAGTGAGAAGAACATCTGTAGAAAATTTTATCTCAATCGGGTGGATCGTTCAGGAACACATAAAGGACACACAAACAAAGACACAAACATTCTCTCTCTCTCTCTCTCTCTCTCTCTCTCTCTCTCTATATATATATATATATATATATATATATATATATATATATATATATATATATATATATATATATATACATATATATATATATATATATATATATATATATATATATATATATATATATATATATAAATAGGGCAATATTTATATCATTAATATTTATATTGTATATAGGGCGACCATGAGGCCGCGGGGAGTAATGCTATCTACAAGTTTTGTAAACAGAGCAGTACACACCTCACTAAATGAAAATGTCTGCATATCTTTTACAGGACATCACTGTCAACATCAACATCTTTCAGTTGATTGTTGATCTCTTTGACAAGATTACGCTCAGTAGTTTGCCATTGCTTTCTGAGCGGCCGCTCATTGTCACGAGTTCGGGTAGAACAGCAACCAATTCTCGCGCGCTGAGAGTGCCTGCGTGGATAAACGGGATTACGGAGAAAGTATTGTAACCCCTCAGCCAGAGAGACCGACACACACCACACCACATTGTAGAAAAAAAGCGCTCTCTCAGTCATAGAAGTGTACACACCAGTATACGTTTCAGACATAAAGTATACAGACCGGTTATCCTCGCAGCCTTGAATTAGTATTTGAAGATGGAATACTTCACACTCCAAGTGTAGAATCTGTCGTGGGACTAACTTACATGATATTAGTGTATAAAACAGCATGAGGAGCAGCTGGAGTGTAGAGGCTAGACGCTTTCCTAACATCGTGGTGGTTATATGTTGGAATTCGCATTGAGGCGGGGTTATAAAATTAAAAACAAACACACACAGGAGCACAAGCAAACGTCTCGCTCGAATACACATATAGATACACACACACATGCGCACACTTGTGCGCGCGCGTGCACACACACACACACACACAAACACACTCACATATTGTCGTAACCTTCTGTGTCTGGTTTCGATCTGTTAACAGGTATGATGATGGTGATAAATATGAGGTGGCATGACCAGACTTCATAAATACATATGGATATAAGTGGTACATCTGACTCACACACAGCCGTTTTGTTTGTCTTGCATGAGTGTGGTATGTTTGGTACTGTAGATGGTGCTGCCAAACACAACGCGTCTGATCCCATTGTTTATGGTTGTGAAAGTCTGACATGGGAGGGGGGAGGATGGTCTAGAACTGTGCACATATAATTATGTTTGTGCTGACTATAGTACTTCTACCAGAGTTAGTGGTTTTGTATTTGTACCGATATAACATATCTGTTATTTTTATCTCTAGATACGCCCATGCGTTTTTCTGTGCCAGATTTGGTTGACATGGAAAGACTATTCAGTACAATATTAATATGATTGATTGTCTGATGTTAAGCCAGATGGAAAGTCAGCCTTATTTTTTTTCATTTGTCTAAGCCCGTTATGGTAGGTCTTTGGAAGTTAAATTTTTCGTCATCCCTTTACTAGACATCGTTTTTAAAACGACCCGTTTTTCTTCTTCTTCTTCTTCTTCTTCTTCTTCTTCTTCTTCTTCTTCTTCTTCTTCTTCTTCTTCTTCTTCTTCTTCTTCTTCTTCTTCTTCTTCTTCTTCTTCTTCTTTTTCTGCTGCGTTCATCCGGAGTTTTTTTGCCGGATGTGATTGTGTTATGCCTGTTTACAGCAGAGCTGCGTTCTTGCGCCGTTAGGCCGACACATCCGACTTCTGCGGGCATTTGTTGACCGGGTTAACCTTCCCGGGGGTTTCTTAGGACGTTTGACTCTCACTGTTGTGGTGTTATCTCCCATCCTAGCTGGCCCATATAGAACAGCCAAAGACATCCTGGTCAACCCTCAAGGGAAGGCAGGGGCAGACCATGGGTATTCCCCGCCATCCAAGGAGGCTTCCATAATTGCAGAGCCAACATACAGCGCTCTGGTACTGGGCTCACCCAAGGAATCGTCACGTCCTGCACATGGCTGATTAGCCTCACTTCCGTATATTGGGCCTTCCGTTCACCATAGGCTGTTCTTCCGGAAACCAGAAGAATGCAGTGTGCAGATGACATTCACACAGTGAGCTTTCGATTCGGACTTTCCGCGTAATGGATTTGCTATCTCAGCAATATTCCATCTCGTGCCACTAGGACACTTTTTCCACCTTTTATGGAGCCCATACAGTGAGCTTTTGATTCGGACTTTCCACGTAATGGATTTGCTATCCAAGCAATATTCCATTTCGTGCCACTAGGACGCATTTCCCGCCTTTTATGAAGCCCACACAATGAGCTTTTGATTCGGACTTTCCCCGTAATGGATTTGCTATCCAAGCAATATTCCATTTCATGCCTCTGGGAGGCTTTTGTAACCGACATACATGTGGTATGAAGTGTCGCAGTCTTAATACTTCTTCAAACACCTTTAAATGTCAACCTGTATGTAGTTAAAGTAAGCTGCGGTCACCTTGAGCTTGTTGATATCTCAACAGAGCTGGTCCTCAAAAGAAGCAGGTGTGGGCCAAAATATCTTTCTCTGTTCTGCATATTGGGCAATCCTGCAGCAAATGTTTTGCTGTATTTTTCCAGTTCGACAATTACATTCATCAGTATCTCCTATCTTTAGTTTATTGAACAAGTGGTATTTCGGCCTGTTATGTCCTGTGCGGAGTCTGCAGATTGCTACTTGTTCTCTTCGGTCGAGTTTGTAATATGCATCATCCTTCTGGTGGCCTGGATGCTCTGATTCTCATTTGTTTCTATAGGTGCTTTTTATCAACCTCTTTGCCTCATTATAGGTTATGTCTATGTCAGGCTGTGGTAGTCGTCCACCCTCTTTTGCCAGTCTGTCAGCCTCTTCA
The DNA here is from genome assembly GCA_963921405.1 of Cepaea hortensis. Taxonomy (NCBI): domain Eukaryota; kingdom Metazoa; phylum Mollusca; class Gastropoda; order Stylommatophora; family Helicidae; genus Cepaea; species Cepaea hortensis. The sequence goes on along the minus strand of OY992884.1, from coordinate 89,927,664 downwards.
TTTCCAGGTATACTGCAATGTGATTGGATCCACTGTATTACAACTTTTTTTTGGATTTCTGACATAGACCATGGAGTGCTGCTCTTAGGTCAGATATTTCTGTGCTGTTATAGGATCTGCCCTAATCTTTCGTTTTGCAGTTTCTACAAAGTTGCTACGCTTCAATCTTCCCTTTCCAAAACCACTAAACCTATTATACATAGGGTGGTCTGTCAATCTTCTAAATTTTTCTGCTTGTTGCTGGGCTCTGCTATCTCTTCTATCCTGCATTGGTTGTAAGCAAGTGATCTTTTCTAGTTCATTAATAGGCGTTGTCTTCAGGCTTCCAGTTATGATTCGCATTCCTTGATTTTGGACTCTACTTATTTTGTTAAAGTTTGACTTAGCTGCTGTTGCCCAAGCTGCAATGCCATATTCCAGTACTGGCCTCACCCGTCCAGTATACAACTTCTTGAGAACTTTCTCATCTGCTCCCCACGTTGTACCAGCAAGCTTTTTCATGATTGCCATTTTTTGCCTTGCTCTTGTTCGATTTTTCTCAACCTGCGTTTTCCATGTCAGGCGACGATCAAAGGTGACTCCTAGATAGTTTGGATTTTCTTCATGGTGCAATATTTTTCCATTCAATACCAGCTTAGGTTGCTGAGTTTTATTTGAGAGGGAGAACACTGTGCATGTTGTTTTCTCCTCACTTATCTTCACTAGCCATGATTTTGACCAGTCCTCTAGCGCAAATAAGGCTTGCTGTATTCTGCTGTTAGCTGTACTAATATATTCTTCAGATGTACATATGGCTAGGTCATCTGCAAAGGATGATGTGTGTACTCTGGCTGGAAAATTTTCCGTGATGTCGTTTATGTATGCTAGGAATAATGTTGGTAAAAGAACTCCTCTTTGGGGGACACCTTGCTCCAACAGCATCATTTTGCTGGTTTTTCCTTGTACTTTTGTCCTGGTAGTTCAGTTCTCAAGGTAGTGGCTGATCGATTTGTACATTCTCCCACAAACATGCATTTTTTGCAGTTTTACTTTCAGTCCTTCCTTCCATACTTTATCAAATGCTTTTTTCTAAATCTATCCATACCGCTAGTGTGTGCTTTTTCTCTTGGAAGGCACCCTCTTTTTCCTGAGCTATATAGGTTATTTGATCTTCAGTGGATCTGTACTTTCTGAATCCTGCTTGGTGTTTTGTTAAGAGTTTGTTTTCTTCCAGATGCCATGTTAGCCTGCCATTGATAATGCGTTCCATTAATTTTCCTACACAGCTAAGTAGACTGATAGGTCGATAGCCATTTGGTTCTTCCGGGTCTTTTCCTTTCTTTGGGACTGGTATTAGTATAGCATCCTTCCATGCCTGTGGGACTATTCCCCTCTTCCAGCTGTAGTCCTATTAGCATTTCATTTGTGATTCCATCCTTTCCTGGTGATTTCTTCTTTTTTAGGGTTTTCATTGCCTGTTCCATTTCTTCCATTGTTAGATTTGCCATCATATATTCCGCTGCTGTCTCTGTATTACTATGATGTATTTGTTTATCTTTGATTGCTTTCTTCTGTTCGGTTGTAATATCAATGTGGTTTGCACTGGCATAGTGTTCTATTAGTGCATTTGCAGCCTTTTTTCCTGTAAGCAAGGCATTTCCTTGTTTAATTGTTATTTGTTTGTTTCTAGGTCCTTCATTGTTCATGGCTTTCACTAGTTTCCATAGTTTGTTTCCTTCCCTGTCAAAATTCAGGTTTTCTGTTTTTCCCCTCCAACAATCTCTTGTTGTTTGATTTACTGTTCTTTTATATTTTGCTGAGATGGCTTTGAGAGAGGTGTTCGCTTCAGTTGTTTGTTCTCTCGCTGCGGTCTTCCTGGCATCTTCAACTTTGTCCTCCAAAATTTGTAGTTCTTCAGTCCAGTATGGTTTGTAATTTTCCTCGCTCCTCTTGGAATAGACTCAGTCGCTGCCTGTATTATTGCTCTGTTTAGACTTTCCACCATTTGCTTCATGTTGCCATATCGTGTATTTATGTTTTCACAATATTTGTCTGTTAGTGTGGCAAATCTGTCCCAATCTGCTCGTTTGTAATTCTAGCGGGGCAAAGGCTTTTGCTCCTGTGGAACATACTCCATATTCATTACAAGCTTGATTGGTCTGTGGTCACTACCTGCCAATTGGTCAAGCACATGGCGATCGATTTTGTAGAGGATGTCTCCTGTGCAGAAAGCTAAGTCTGGAGTAGAAGTGGTAATCCATCTTCTGGAGTAGAAGCTCGGTGTGTCATCCGCTTTGTTGAGTAGATGGAGATTTGAGTCTATTTCCCAGTCCTCCACTTCATCTCCTCTTTTGTCAGTATCTGGGTATCCCCATCTTTCTGAACGGCTATTAAAGTCTCCGACAACAATGCAATTTGTGTCAGTTATTTTCATGTTTGAGAGTGTAAGATCCTTATCTGCCGGACTATACAGATTGTAAATTCTTATTTTCACGTCCTTTATCATTATACCAACACCTATAATTTCCGTTTGGTTGTCAGAGATCACAGATACTTCGCTGCAATGTATTGTATTTCGTGTAAGTATTAGAACTCCTCCTTTGTGTCCTTCGCGGTCGAAACGTGTGGCCTGATATCCCTTGACTGAAAATTTGTGATTGGCGTTGAGGTGTGTCTCTTTAATGCATACCACGTCTATTCTATCTTTATGAAGACGCTGTGTTAGAGAGACTTGCTTGTTATATACTCCTTCGGCATTCCACTGTAGTATGTTGAGTGTCCGGGGTGTTTAGCCAATAGCTCTTAACCTACTCTTCTGTGCCTTGACTCCACAGCACAGGAGAAGGTGACCACCAGTAGTCATGGGTGGACCCCCTCGAGGCAGGGGCCCGGCACTATCACCACCTGATGGGACTTCACATGATTAGCACCATAACGATTAATTTCAATTTGTGACATCGTGAATTAAGTTACGTTGCACTGCTTTGTCAAGCCTGTGGCTCAGTACATCCGATTTCGACAAGCATTTGTTCGGAGTGCTTTCCCTAGCCTTTGACTGTCCCCAGTCTACCTACAAGGCAGCAGGTTTGTGTGTCACTTGGTCTGGTCCCTCTCCCTTGACCTGTCCGACATGGGTGACCCTACCAGTAGCTGTGCTACAGTCGGCATAGCCCTTGGGGTCACTGGAACACACAAGCCCCTCTACCTCGACAAGGTGGACACACAGCAGAGGGGGACCCGTTTTTTCAGTTGTAGGACATCGCAGTCTTTTTTAAAACAATTATTTCGTTCATAACAGTGTACATTGTGTATTTTCCTTTACATTTGCTAATGCAACAAATTCATTGCTAATACATATTCATATACATATAATAATACCATTACATCTATGGTAAGGTGCAATTACTTGCACATTACTTGTTGATGATGATGATGATTATGATGATGATGATGATGATGATGATGATGATGATGATGATGATGATGATGATGTAATTATCTGATCTCATGTTTACTAAAATTTATAAATATACATTATTTTATACTCCAAGTGTCCACATGCACACTTAGTTTTATTTAAATACGTTTAAACGTATCATTGAATGGATCGTACAGTAAACATTGCAACAAGCGTTCTATTTGACAAAGGTCGCAGCCATCCCCATAGCATTGTACTATTCCATGTTTTCCCACATTGCATAGTGATAGGGGCATAACTATTTGGTAAAGTTTCTTCATTATTAAATAAGGGTATAATTAATTGCAGCGCATTTTGTAAACTTAATGCGATTATGCTGACTAAATGGAACATAAATATATTATTGCTTTGCTTGCTTGCTTATGTTCGCTGGCTGTGAACTCCAGCATGAAGTCCTGTATGTCGGATGAAGACATCCTGTTGTCTAGCATCTGTGTGATGTCATACATGACGTGAGGTTTGCGTGAGGATCCATGTCTGGCTTATTGGTGTGCAAACTGGTGGTTCCTCGCCGTGCAGGCAGATACTCTTTGACTTCGGAAGCATCAGCGATCCTATTACGTTAACCAGGATCCCGAAGGGACCTGTTGCCGAGGACGTATTAGTAAGTCTTGGCCATTATAAAACCTGGCCTTGGTGCCTTGAAAACACCCCTGCGCCCCAAACATATTATTCACATGGTTTAATTGCGATAATGTTTATGCACAGCTCAATAAGATATTATGTGTTAAAAAAGAGCAATTGGAGTAGTTTAAATAGTGTTACTTTTCTTTGCAACGTATTTATCTCCAGTTAGTTTACAAGGGGAAACAAGAAAAGTTTAGTTTATGACCTACCGATTTTCAAGGGGTATAATAGTTATGATAACTTTATATATTAATGTTTCCTTCATTCTTGTATACATTTTAGTGTTACAATTATCCTTCATTAGCAAATATAACTTGTATCAGTTGCTGTTATTAGTGCATTACATTTCTTTATTGAGCTGGCGGTTTAGAAAATAAAATTTAATTTGATTCAGGTGTATAAAAAAAATAAGATGAACCACGTTAGAATGACATAGTTTGTATGTGCTGGCTTCTAAAATAATCGCGTGAGATTGTGATTGTTCAGCTTTCTGGGGAAACCCGGTTGGTTAGTGGGCAGGATACCCATGGCATGTGGTCAAGGTCCTCGCAGACTCAGACAATAGCCTGTCTGGGTTGGAAAGCTTACGGTCGCGGGAAGCTCTCCCCATACAAGGTTCGAGGGTACCTGTCTAGGGAGGAGGGGGCAGGGATGGACGCCTGAGCACTATAAGGAAATAAACCGTCCATCTAGAGCTGGGGTGAACTCTAGTGTTTACACTGGCCCTGGTTCACTGCTGTGATAGCTGTCGCACGCCAACCTGATAAGCATGGCTTACTTAGTAAGCTTTGAGCTCAGAGCGTGGCCGACACTATCCATTTTGTTATTTTCTTTAACTCATCTCATCATCTCATCATGTTCCTCTTGTACCTTGCGGTGTCGAGGTGAAGTATAAACTTCGTGAGAGTGCCCGGTTATGGGCTTCGTATATCGACATTCCCATGGATTCTGTTATTCCCTCCGTCCAGCGTTTACGTGGTCGGCCTCTTCCTCTGTTTCCATCTGGTCTGTACGTCATTGCCTGTTGTGGCATGCTGTTGACTGGTAGCCTACTTGCATGGCCAAACCATTTGACTTGCTGCTTTCTAATAAAATCTAGAGCAGCTTTAACCCCCACTTTAGTCCTGATTTCTTCATTTCTGATCTTATCTCTTCTTGATACGTTGAGTATTCTTCTCAGGAACCTCATTTCTGTTGTTGTGATTTTTCTTTTCTCTTTTTCTGTCATTGTCCAGGTTTGGCATTGGTAGCACAGAGTTGGTAGGAAGATTGTGTTGTAAAGTGCTTTCTTAGTAGTTATTGATACATGTTTGTTCTTTAGTATTGGTGCCATTTGTCCAATGAGTTGATTTGCCTTATTGCACCTATTTTCGATCTCGTCTTCTGATCTGCCATTTGATGATATTATACTTCCTAGGTACTTGAAGCTCTTTACTTGTTTCAAGGGATGTTCATTTAGGTGAATTGTTGCTGTTTGTTCTTCTTTAGTTATAGTCATTACCTCTGTTTTGCTTGTGCTAATTTTCATGTTATGTTCCCTACACATTTCGTTTAGACTATTCATGTGGTCTTGTAATTCAGCTTCTGATTTTGCTATTAGTGCTTGGTCGTCCGCAAACAGTTCTCTAATGGTTAGATTTGCAGATGGTTCTTCTTCTGTGTTCTCGTCATGCGGTATTCTTGCTGTCTCTGCTTGGCTGGTTTCTTTACATATGTTGTCTATATATGTTATGAACAAGAGAGGGGACAGGACACAACCTTGTCGTACTCCAGATCTTATGGTGAAGGGTTCTGAGTGTCCTCCAGTTGCTCTCACTATGCATTCACTGTTGTCGTATAAACTTCTACATAGGTTCTTTAACTCAAACTGTAATAATGAGTTCATATAATATTTTTTGCAGGAATTTATAGTATTTAACATGCTCGAATTCTAATCACAGCTGGTTTCGAATTTAAGAAACAAAACTTTAAAAAATAAAGCGCAGGCACCAAGCACGTTTTTGACTCGAATAAACACACACACACACACACACACACACACAAACGCACGCACGCACGAGCATGTACACACATACATACACATTCACACACACACACACACACACACACACACATTGTTGTAACCATCACTGGCTGACTTCGATAAGTTAACATGTACGACGGTGATGGATATAAGCTGACATAGCAGAACTTCAGGAATACATATGAACACGAGTGATAAATCATTGAAATCATTTTATTTCTATATTATACAAAGTTGTCAGCCAGGCAATATTGCTGAGGCTTCATAGCTGGCGGCACTCACCCATACACGTCTCAGACACTGGTGGTCTCCGATGCTCCTTTGTGATCTTGCTACATTTATTACACAACCATTAGCAATCTGATAACAGTTCCGTCATGTGGAATTAAATGCAAGTGTCTTTCTCTCTCATTGCTATCTAGAAGAAGTATGTTTCCTATGCGGCAGAGACGACACTGCAATTGCGTCATTTGTCCAAAGCAAACAGCTCTCGAGGGCATTTTTTTACACGCGTCAAGGAAAGCTGTCTTCGAAGAGTACAATAGTCTCCATGTAATGTTTATTGGGTTGTTGTTTTTTTTTTTTCCAATTCATTGACAGATGTCTACAATCTTAATCGCTTATTGTGCTCACAGTGTAAGATTGGACATGTTTGTCTATAGATACCACGCACATGCATGTTCCCTTTCATAACCTAACACCGAGGTCCTGAACTATGTGTTGAGATGTGGAACAACAGATTGCCGTGTTTAAGTAGTGACTTGGGGTGAATATGCAGACATTAACTTTCAATCTTTTGTTGTCTTAAATAGGTCCTCAGACCTGAATCGCCCCTGTCTGCCATGTCCTTTGTATGTCTTATATTACTAATGCTTTCAATGAACTCTGACCCAATATTATTTGTCATCATAACGCATGCATCTGTCGGTCATACATTTGCAATGGATTACCTAAGAGAGTTTCACCGACATGTAGAGTGGTTTTTAATAATCCTTCAAGACATCACATCTGTATTCTATCTCTCCCATCTCTTTCCCTCTCTCTCTCTCTCTCTCTCTCTCTCTCTCTCTCTCTCTCTCTCTCTCTCTCTCTCTCTCTCTCTCTCTCTCTCTCTTGATCTAACTGTGTCTGTCTATCTGTGTAGTTGTCTCTGAGGTGAGACAGTGTCATGGATGCACTGTGACAGTTTCATAGATGCAGTGAGACGGTGTCATTGATGCATTGAGATGGTGTCATGGATGCAGTGAGACAGTGTCGTGGATGCATTGGGACGGTGTTATGGATGCAGTGAGACGATGCTATGGATGCATTACGACGGTATCATGGATGAAGTGAGACGGTGTCATGGATGCAGTGAGAAAGTGTCGTGGATGCCTTGGGGGTGTGTAATGGATGCAATGAGACGGTGTCATGGATGCAGTTCTTCTTCTTCTTCTTCTTCTTCTTCTTCTTCTTCTTCTTCTTCTTCTTCTTCTTCTTCTTCTTCTTCTTCTTCTTCTTCTTTCGATCGCTTGAAATATGTCTATATCTGCAATGTTGTATCTGGTATGAATTTAACTGTCTTTTTCAGTTCACACAGTGATCCATAGAATGGATGCAGTGAGAAAGTGTCGTGGATGTCTTGGGGCGGTGTCATGGATGCAGTAAGACGATGCCATGGATGCAGTGAGATGGTGACATGGATGTAGTGAGATGGTGTCATGGATGTAGTGAGATGGTGTCATGGATGTAGTGAGATGGTGTCGTGGATGTAGTGAGATAGTTTCGTGGATGTAGTGAGATGGTGTCGTGGATGTAGTGAGATGGTGTCATGGATGCAGTGAGAGGTGTCATGGATGCAGTGAGATAGTGCCATGGATGCAGTGAGAGGGTGTTATGGATGCAGTGAGATGGTGTCATGGATGTAGTGAGATACTGTCATTGATACAGTGAGATAGTGTCATGGATGTAGTGAGATGGTTTCATGGATACAGTGAGTGGTTGTTATGTGTAAGGTGAGACGGTGTCACGGAGTAATATTATCACCAGAGCAAATGCATAATACAAACGACGGAGGCATGTGGAAAGACATAAGCGCTTACACCAATTAGCAGAACAGCGTGATGATGCTTCATGTTTGGTTCTAACGTCCAATATGGTATTAATGCGCTCATGTTTACTCACAATGATGGGCTACCTACGAAGGTGTCGCCCACCGTGTCATGCCGAATAAATTCTTTAATTCTAGAAGTAGTCGTGTCTTAAGTTTCTTTCGCAGTGGTATTATTATTATTATTATTATTATTATTATTATTTATGTAGTTATTGTGTATGCATGTATCCATAAATGGTTTTCCCCTGTGTAATACGGAAGTCTCGTTTAGGCCATTTTCCATTAATAAATACGGCATGAGTGGGTATTTCTGTAAGTGTGGTCACCATGCAAACTCGCGGTTCACGTGTCTGCCTCTATTCCCCCTCCCTCTGTCAACACAATCAGAAGTGATCAGCATACATGTTGGGTCCAACCAGGATTGTTTGCTGACAGCGTGTCTGTACACAAGTAGAGCCGGTGATTAAACTCACAGGTTCCACCAATAAAAGCTGCAGCACTCGCAGTCAACATTCTCACAAGACACACCATCATCAATACACGGCTTCTGAGGTAAGTATAAAGTTTGTCTGTGTGTCCAGTAGTATAGTTCTCTTAGTATGTCTGTGAATCAAGTATGTGTAGTTCTTTCATCATGCGTGTCTCTACAGCAAGTATAGTTCTCAGAGTATGTCCACGACTCCAGTAAGTATAAATCTGTCATCATATCCATGTATCCAGTAAATATAGATAAGTAATCATGTTCGTGTCTTCAGTAAGTATAGACATGACATCTTGTCCGTGTCACTAGTAAGTATAGATCTACCATCATGTCCATGTCTCCAGAAAGTATAAATTTGTCATTACGTCCGTGTCTCCAGTAAGTATAAATCTGTCATCTTGTCTATCTCTCCAGTAACTATAGATCTGTCATCATGTCTATGTCTCCAGTAAGTATAGATCTGTCTTCACGTCCATGTCTCCAGTAAGTATAGATATGTCATCATATACATTTCAACAGTAAGTATAGTCATCATATCCATATCAACGGTCTCCAGCATGGCGGTTAGGCATTGAACCGTTGGGGCCTGTGACGTGTTTATGCTTGTGGCTACGGTTTACAATCGCATTCTCCTCGTGTTGTACTGGTAGTACATGGTTCCGTCGCTCTGCTACTGAGTGAGTGCGTGGGCGACACCGTGAGCTGTGAAATTCGGGTGGATTTCGTTTACATCTGTCCTGTACAATGAACTGCATGTTCAGAACAATGGCTACCGGCGATTGATGTATTGACTGTTTTGGCCTTTCTGTTCACGAGTGAATTTATTTTCGGAGACTCCCGGGAATCGGCGCTGAAGCTGCGGAGTTCGTGCTTTATGCGACACTTTCGGCGGGTCTCCCTGCGATAAAAGACCGAGCCATGTGAGAATCCCCGGGTCAATGAGGATTTTCTGGTGACTGCCGAGTCCATCGACGATGAACTGTGGCGAGTGTGGATGAATTTTGTGTTGGCATTCTGACTGCGGCATTATGCACAGTGCACCTGTGCGGGGTTGTTGGATTGCCAAGACTCATGTCTATTCCACTTTTCAAATTGGACAGTGGGGAGCATTTTGTGTATAACAAAAATAACTAAGCAATACCCAGTACAACCAGTAATTCCAGCCATCATTACTTTTAAAAGGTTTTCATTTGAAGAGTGTAATCCATAAGATGATAGTGTTCGAAAGCACTTATATAGATAGTCCTTCACTCACTCACCCCTTAACATCGAACATCACTAAGCCATACCAGTAAAGCCAGTACACTCCCTCGGTGAGCCCAGCACCAGAGTGTTATATGTCGGCTCTGCAATTATGAAAGCCACCCAGGATGGCGGAAAATGCTATGGACTGTCCCTGTCTTTATTTGAGGGACGACCGTTGTCTTCGACCGTTCCAACTTGACCAGCTGGGTTGTGGACGGTACCACAAAAGTGAGAGTCTCCCAGGAATGCTACCTGGTCAAAAAAGCACGCTAAAGCCGGTTGTGTTGGCCTACGGGTTTCGGTCCAAGGGCGAATAACAGACACACCACAACCACATCTGGAAAAAAAAAAAAACACTCCGGATGAACGCAAAGAAGAAGAAGAAACCAGTACTATCGGATATCTTTACCTTTTTAAGGTTTTCATTTGAAGAGCTGTAACTCGTATGAGAATAGTTTTCGGAAGCACTTATCTAGATATTACACCACTCACCCACCCATTAACAACGAATTTCACTAACCCATAATCTCTACAGCCAGCACTAGAGGCCATTATTACTTCTTAAAGGTTTTCATGTAAAGAGCCGTAACCCTTACGATAACCGACCGACCGCCGACCGTGCCCGCTCGCCAACACCAGCTCTACGAGCCCCATACCTTCAACTACATTTTAAGGGGTCACTTGACCACCCATTAGCCAATTGATCACGCTTTGAACACCTTTTGACCATGTCATCGTTTACTTTAACCATCACTACGTCATTAGACATGGGTCACTTGACTACCCCTTTAACCATCACTACGTCTCTGTATGTACAATTCCCTAAAATTTAAGGGATATCTTGACCACACTTGACTACTTGACTACATATTGACCATCTCTTGACCACTTGACTACATATTGACCATCTCTTGACCACGAGATCGCTCAATTTACTACCACCATGTCACAAGGCGAACACTCCTCTACAATTTAAGGGGTCACGTGGCCACACATTGACCAGTTGATCATAGCTTGACCACGTTATCGCTCACTTTAACCACCACCGAGTCACTAAATGCAACCTCCCCTGCAATTTAATGGGTCACTTGACTACGCCTTGACCACTTGACAATCGCTTGACCATGTTATCGTTCACTTTAACCACCACCACGTCGCTAGACTTACTTTCACCTTCAATTTAAGCGGTCACTTGACTACCCCTTGTCCACTTGACCACCTCCTCACCAGTTGATCACACCCGATCTGATGAGTCACTTGACCGCACTCCCTGATCACGCCTTTTTTTCGAAAAATAATGGAGTTATCACCCTTTGCGGTGCACATCGGTGTCTTTCTGATTTACTATACTACTATCTTTTGTTTTCTTCTTTTCTTCTTTGTTAGAAAGGCCCATTTTTGTCTTCTTTCTAACCTTAAGTGCATTCTCTCTCTCTCTCTCTCTCTCTCTCTCTCTCTCTCTCTCTCTCTCTCTCAGAAATGCTCTCTATCTCTCTCAGAAGAGCGCTGTCTCAGCACTGAATCAGATTATGGTTGGATGTTCGTTCAATTCAGTTTATAGTTCCTAGACGCTTTGCCTGTTTTATTAACACTGTTGCGTAATTTTACATTTGTAAACATCTAAATTGCATTGGTATTTGGCACTATTGATTAAATGCCATTGTGTTTGTAAATTATGCCAGGTTAGTCGAAATGCCAAATATCAAATAGGCTACAGTTAGATGGTTAGTTAGTTAGTCGCAGTTCCAACTTCACAGCAACGGGTCGTACCCATTATGCTCCGTTCCTGTGCCAGTGAATATCACACAAAACGCTCCCCACTGCCCAATGTGAAAAGTGGAAAAGACAGGAGTCTCGACAAACAACAGCCCGCACAGATACACTGTGCATAATGCCGCCGCCAGAATGTCAACACACCAGTCCCCCACGAAACACCCAATTAATCTCTGATGGAATCGGCAGTCATTTTCCTATCTGGATGTTTCCTAGATGTTCACCCACACAGTCCATGAAAATACAGTTCATCATTGACGGCAGTGGCAGTCAACCAGAAGCCCAGCAGCCACGCATTTCTGCATAAGGTAAAAACCGGTCAACTCTGGGGCATATCCACCTGCCATCGCTCCGAACATGCAGTCACGTTCCAATAGAAAAAAACAAAACAAACTTGGGCAGATTCAAAAACACTTCACACGAAACTCACAGTGTCGTGCCACGCACTCACTCAGTAGCAGGGCGACGGAACTATCAAGCCTCCTTAGTCGCCTCTTACGACATGCGTGGTAGGCTACAGTGTTACTAATCTTTGCTTCCCTTATGGGCCCCGGCAACACACGGGAGGCTACAGTCTTCCGGATCAATACTTTCGGTTCCGGTTAAGCACAAACGGTTTAGTAAACAGTAAACAGTTTACTATCAAACGCCGGTTGAGGTACAGAAGTCGGCGGACACGGAAAACTGGGCAGGTGATTGATTGATTGATTTAGGAATCGACATCACAGCATTCGGGGTAGGTGTAGATAATTAACACATTTAGGCACTCTTCCGACAGACGGGTCTAAATAGTTCTGCAGTGAATAAGTTAGGGTTAGTGTTAGTTATATAAAATTATTCACTGCAGAACTATTTAGACCCGTCTGTCGGAAGAGTGCCACACATTTATAGCAATTTTTTTTTAATGTGCATATCCCTTACAGGACGTTCCAGTCAACACCAGCATTTTTCAGCTGCTGTTGATGATGTACTTAACTTACTAGGCAAATTTTATGTTCAGTAGTGGCTAAGGGCTTGCGAACGCGGTTTGTGAGCCCGTATACCCGGGTTCGAAACACGGCGGTGCTGTTTTTTTCGAAAAAGGTATAGGACTATAGGGGCCGGTCGTTCAGAAAGCAAACTACTGAACGTAAAACTTGCCTAGTAAATCAACAGCAGCTGAAAATGCTGGTGTTGACCGCAACGTCCCGTAAGGGATACGCAACAAAATTGTAATTTTAAGTTTGCCATTGCTTTCTGAACGACTGGCTCCAATACTATTACTATTACTAAGGCGTTATAACACAATGCGACACGGTCTGCTGCACAAATCAGTCACGGCTGCGTTTCGAAAACCTGGCAAGCAGCTCACGAATCGCGTTCACAAGCCTTTGGCCACGGATTTAGAACATACAGAACAGAACAGACATCTGAAATGAACCACGGAAACCTTTAGCATATGTAATATATAGACAATACTTAAAAATTGGGTATTACGAAATCATGATAGTTGGATACGATACAGCTTGACAAGATGAAGCCAATATGCCATATGGTATCTCATCTCAATGAAAACTGTATGTTAATTCTAAGCAGAGTTATTAATAATTGTGTGTCATGATCTACAACCAGTCCAGGAAGTGCAAAGGAATCTGTGTAAATAAAGTGGTTGTAATTGTAGCAATTTTTGTCAATATTTAAAAATTGGGATTTTACTTATGAAAAATGAAATCATAACTGTTGGATACAGCTTGACAAGACGAATCCAACAGTAACTAACAGTATCCCAACGAAGAGAGTATGTTAATTCTAAGCAGATTTATGAATGTTTTGGTGACGTAATTTAATACCAGGAAGTGTAATGATGTCCTAAGAGATAGGGGAGATTTTATCGCGGCTCATTAAATTAGAAGCTGAGAAATTCTGTCTTCTATTACTGTCGCTTGTTTATTTTTAAACGGACAACGAGTAGTACCATATATCATTGCATCCGGGGTGGCGAGGCCTAACTTGACATATTATGTATTTTTTGATAGGATGTGCCGTGACCTAATTAACAATTTAAAATGGCCACGAATTGTGTATTATTTGCCTTCTATTACTGTGGCTTGTTTATTTTTAAATGGACAACGTAGTGTCATATATCATTGCGTCCGGGGTGGCAAGGCCTAACTTGACATATTATGTATTTTTCGATAGGATGTGCCATGACCTAATTAACAATTAAAAATGGCCACCAATTGTTTATTATTCATCAAAAGTCTGTCACATTGCTAACAAGCCTGGTAAGATGTATATTTTATTGTGCGTTTTGGTAACAGGAAAGTAAAGGTCATATTCCTCTTTTGATAGAATGTCGAGAGAATTGAAAGGATCAACTTCATTGCACCAGGTTGTACTCCATATGGCTAGGTCTCTTTCCGCACAGCGGCCTGCCGAAAGCATCGTTCAAAGCACAAGAGTCTCAGAGTCTCTGATAAAAATGCACTCGACTTGTAAGACTTTTCGATAGGATGTGCTGTGACCTAATTAATAGTTAAAAATATCTTCCCATTTATATTAATTAAATATCATGTGAAATGTTCGTCTTTAATGAAAGAACGATTTATGAAAATGTACTCATATTGACTTAAATGTACCAACTGCATTAGGACAGCTTTCTTTTGATGATTAAATATTAAAATATCATGCATTAATGTATGTAAATAAGTTTGTAACTGCTGCATAAATTAAGCAGCAGTTAATTAATTATATTAAACAATAAAGAATAAAAATATTAAATAATTAAATATTCACTAAAATTGATTTCTACTTCTGCTCTATAATTACGCTTTTCTGTACCTAATAGTGAGCAATTAATAATTAAATACTAACTTATTTAAAACATATCACTTATTTTACAGTACCGTATTTAAATTTAAATAATTACGTACTGGTGCACTGCTTAGAATAGCAGTACTCCTTACTTACACTACTTACAAGTTTACAGACAGGTCTGAAAACTGGCTTTTATAATTATTTTCAGTCATGTCAAATGCTGAAATATTATACAAGTACACAGATACATTACTGCTACAAATGACACTTGTATTCTGTTTAATTTTAGTAGTTAAATTACCAGTTCTAATTATAAATAAATACAGGTCCACTATAGTTTATTGAATGGGCGCGCAATCTTGAATTTTATGTTATGATGGCCATGTCACTAAATATTTTTTCCTGAACGCCAGGAAACACCAGCAATCTTGAAACTCTTCACATTAATGTAAAATTGAACGGGGGATTCAAAAATGCAACAAAAAGTTAACACTTCTTTAAGCTACAGGAGTTATAAGACACATTAACTTACTATTCATGAATAGACTCCAAGAAATTCAAGAGAAAACGGTTTCTCATCCTCAAACTCTTGGCGCTTAGCAGGAAGACATCTACTGCAAATATCAGAGTAGGTTC
Source organism: Cepaea hortensis (assembly GCA_963921405.1). NCBI lineage: Eukaryota > Metazoa > Mollusca > Gastropoda > Stylommatophora > Helicidae > Cepaea > Cepaea hortensis. Next base: position 89,912,534 of record OY992884.1, on the reverse strand, counting down.
TACTTTCATCATACCGTGCTAGTTTCAAATAATTCAAATCTAATAGGACATGGTAACAACCGGAAGTGAATCATTGGTCACTAAGAGTTGAGTTGAGTTAAGAACCGACATCACTGCACTCAGGACATTCCCATACATGCTCCGTTCCCTTGTTCAACAGCCAGCGAAGAGTCATACTACTAATCGTTTCCATCGCTATCTGATTAAAAGTTCTCCTGGTCTTCCCTCTCAGTTTTGAGATTCTTCCAGAACCCCTGCCGACCACCCGCAATCTCATTCTTTCCATATATGGGTTCTCAATCTGTTCTTCCACATTCTCCACCTAACCCACAAGCGCACAACCACCTCCCCCTTGTCCATAGGCAAAATTCCACCAAGAGGTGCCTTCCCTGCCAGCCTATCAGCCTGTTCATTCCCCCGTACACCTGCATGGCCAGGGCAAAATATCAATACAATTCTCACGATCTGTGACCTCTGAAGCGACGAGAGCCATTCCTTTCTCCACCTTGCTAAGCATACTCTTTGAATCCGTAATGAATACAATGTGTGTTGCAGTAGTCTCCTCTAGCCACCAGAATGCCGCTGTTACTGTCTCTACCTCCATTCTCATGCTGGAGGTCGTAGTCTCATTTGCCAGGCTCTCCTTTTTCAAGACTCGCCTATTAGCCTTTGCAATAAAGTCCCAGTCACTACGCCTGTTTCTCACCACTGACCCATCGGTGTAGATGCCCATGTCACCTTGATGTGTGTTGCTCTGAACAGCTGTTGCACTTCAAACTCAGTGCAGCCCGCTACCCATTCTCTGCACTCACGGCCCAGTGTTATTATTACATTGTGCCAGTCCGTCATGTCTTCCTGAACTTCAACCCACTCTCTTTCACGATTGATGGTCTTTAGATCACAAACCTGACTTATAGAAAGTTCTGCCTGTGCCATCCAGGACCTTCCTCATCTTAGTCTATGACCCTTAACCATACCCATTGCTGCATGCAGCGGGTGATCCCTGTCTGCGGCAACTCGCAGGTACCATTTGGCCTGAAGGACCCTATGCCTATTCGTCATTGTTGGTAGCGCCAGGATATGCCTCATGCGTATAATTGGTGTGTCCCGGTGAGGACGATAAGAATAGCGTGCAAAATCGAAAATGGGTCGTTCTCTTCCCCCCCCCCCCCCCCCCCCCAAAGTTCGATAACTCTGATATTGCTATTAATTGCGGCCCAATAAATTGGAAGCTGAGAAATTCTGCCTTCTATTACTGTGGCTTGCTTATTTTTAAATGGACAACATAGTACCATATATCATTGCGTCCGGGGTGGCGAGGCCTAACTTGACATATTATCTATTTTTCGATAGGACGTGCAGTGATCTAATTAATAATTTATAATGGCCACCAATTGTTTATTATTAAAATTCTGTCACATTGCTAACGAACCTGGCAAGATGTATATTTTATTGTGCATTTTGGTAACAGTAAAGTAAAGGTCACATTCCTCTTTCAATAGAATGTCGAGAGGACCGACTTAATTGCACCGGTTTTTATCCCATATGGCTCGGCCTCTTTCCGCAGGGCGGCCTGTTGAAAGCATCGCACAAAGCATGAGAGTCTCAGAGTCTCTGAAAAAAGTGCACTCAATTTTTAAGACTTTGATAGGATGTGCTGTGACCTAATTAATAGTTAAAAATAGCTGCCCCTTTATATTATTTAAATGTCATGTGGAATGTTTGTCGTTGGTGAAAGAACAGTTCATGAAAATGTACTCATATTGTGTTAATGTACCCACTGCATTGCGAAAGCTATCTTTTGTTGATTAAATATTATGCATTAATGTAAGTAAATATTTTTGTAACTGCTGCATAAATTAAGCAGCAGTTAATTAATTATTAAAATATTCAATAATAAAAAAGTAAAAAAAATATTAAATATTCACTAATAATTGATTTCACTTCTGCTTTATAATTACACTGTTCTGTTTCTAAAAGTGAGTAATTAATAATTAAATACTAACTTAAAAAAAAACCATAACTTTCACGGTTTTTTATTTAAATTTACATAATTATGTACTGGTGCGCTGCTAAGAAAAAAAGTACTCCTTACAGGTTTACAGACTGGTCTGAAAACTGGCTTTCACAATTATTTTAAGTCATGCCAAATGCTGAAAAATTATACAAGTACACAGATAAATTACAGCAACAAATGAAACTTGTATTCTGTTTAATTTTAGTAGTTAAATTGCCAGTTTTAATTATAAATAAATACAGGTCCGCTATAGTTTAGTACTATTGTATGTGCACCGCCATTTTGAATTTTGTGTAATGACTGCCATGTCTGATTTTTATATACATCTTTTCCTGAATGCTTGCAAAAGTCAGCATTGTTGAAACGCTTCACATATATGCAAAATTGTATGAAGAATTAAAAAATGCAACAAAAATTCAAGGTTGGTTTAAAATACAGGTGTTATAAGACAAATTAGCTTAATGCTCTTGAATAAACTTCAAGAAATTCAAGAGAGGACAGTTTCTCAAAGACAAGCACTTGCAGTTTAGCAGACAGACCCCTACTGCATTGTTTATAGTTATTTTCTGCAACTTCATGCCACATTGGTTTCGAATACATCAAATTAAATGAGGCATGGCTAAAATCCGGAAGTAATTGGATGATCGCTAAAAATCTCCCAGGAAAAAAGTTTATGCATTCCTCCCCCCAGACTAACCAGGTTTGGTAACTGACATGAGAAGCATCTCTCGCCTGCATCAGGGTGTCACATGTCCGCTGGTGTCGCGCCTGCCATCTGATCATCTGTAAGTCAGTGTTTTAGACTCTGGTATCTTTCTCCTCTCTTTGCTACTCAGTTGTCTTGGCTCTTGTCTGTGGTGATTTATCGTCATCCTTCCTTGTGGTAGCTTTGTTTGAGGTTGCTGTAATTTCTGTTTCTTTGGTGCAGCTCGCAGGCAGATTCTCTCCGCTCGTCTTCTTGGGGTCTTGGCAGCTTCCATGCTCCCCATCTTGTGTTTCTGGTGTCTTTTGGTGTTAGTCTTGAAACGTGCCATTTTCTCCCCTGTATCAGGGGACCAATAAAAAGATGTCATTTGAAACGAGAAAAAGAGTGTTGAGATGCTACATAGAACCTGTACTCTTATATGGATGTGAAGCTTGGACAATGAGCAGTCAGGCTGAAAAACATCTGATGGCTGTAGAAATGTGGTTTCTGAGGAAAATGCAAAGAATACCATGGACAGCCAGAAAGACCAATGAACAAGTTCTTCAAGAAACATATGAAGTTCATAAACTGATTAGAGACATTAGACATAGACAGTCACAATTTTTTGGGCATGTTATGAGAAGAAATGATCTGGAGAACTTGGTGACAACTGGTAAGATCGAGGGGAACAGACCAAGGGGAAGACCTAGAAGCAAGTACTTGGATGGCTTGGCCTTGTGGCATGACCGAGACAGAAACACGGAGCTGATCCATGACTCTGGTGATCGAGTGAGATGGCAGAACATGACCACCCACGCTTACCGGCATGGCACATGATGCATGGATGGATCAGGTTTCTTGAACATTTGGATGACTTTTTCTCGATAGCGCTCACAGTTGCAAATAATGGTTGATTTACCAATCTTGAATTTTGTATACACGTGGTTGCATTATATATTGTGTCCTGTTCTGAGGTCCAGAATGACTTGTTCTGGTCTGTCCATAACGTGGTAGTCGTTTTGAGCAGGTTTTGGTGATTTTCTGACTGATTTAATCAGTCTTTTCTTTTGGTGGTATGTAACAGGCACATCTTCTTTTGCTCCTTCCTTAGCCAATCAATCAGCACACTTCACATATTGTGGCCAAAAATGTGTAAAGGTTTAACACTTCACATATTGTGGCCTAGAATGTGTAAAGGTTTAACACTTCACATATTGTGGCCTATAAAGTGTGAAGGTTTAACACTTCACATATTGTGGCCTCCTAGAATGTGTAAAGGTTTAACACTTCACATATTGTGGCCTAGAATGTGTAAAGGTTTAACACTTCACATATTGTGGCCTCCTAGAATGTGTGAAGGTTTAACACTTCACATATTGTGGCCTCCTAGAATGTGTGAAGGTTTATAAGATGCATCAGGCATATGATACTTGACCCATATTTGTATAGACTAATGGACACTCCAGGAGTGATGGATCAATATCATGAGTCAACATATCAGCAACAAATATATATCAGAGACAAGTCAGTCTTCAGTCAAACACAGAGTGTGTATGACCTGGTCGACCTTGTGAGCAGTCAGGCACTCTCTATGAATAACCACTATCGGGCATTAATGCACCCTCTATCAAGACCAGGAGCGCACCAGCGAATAAAGATCATTATCTCGCTCCTTGGCAACTATCAATTTTGAAGATAAGTTCAGAAGGCTCTTAACCATATGAAAACTGGCAAGACCCCGGGTACAGATAACATCCCAATAGAAATGATCAGTGCCTTAAAACAATATGGAATAGATCAAGTCATTAAACTGCTGGCTCTGCAAAACTTGGTGGAGTATTGATGTATGACAAGGCAGACGTGGTTGTGGCCTTGTGGGAGAACACGTACACCTCGGAGGAGCAAATGGATCACCATGGTCTGGCTAGAAGAAGACTGCGAGGAGTGATGAGGGAATCTGGCTGACGCTCGACGCTCAGAGGAAAGGCAAGATGGACATATAATCAGATTGCTACTGGTACTATTGGTTTTGGAACTCTTCACTGGCTGCTGAGGATGGGGATGGAGCGCTTATGGGAATGCCCCGAATGCTGTGATGTTGGTTCCTAAATCAATCAATCAAACCAGACCGCTGAACACAATGTATTCTATATTTATTGCAATCCATAAGAAATCAGGAGCCTTGGAATGTGATCAACATCAAACAATTAGTATAACGAGCCACATCATGAAGATTTTGCTGAGAATTATCATGCAAAGAGTTAGGAAGAAAATACAACCCAAAATAGGTGAAGAACCATGTGGGTTTGTAGAAGTCAAGGTTACAGTAAATGCTGTGTATATACTGAGAAGAGTAATTGAACATTCTATAGAAGTAAACAAAGATTATATCTTTCCTTTATTGACTACACAAAGGCTTTCGATAAAGTGAGACATGTCAACATAATAAGGATGCTTGAGGATCTCCAAATTGATAGAAAAGACTTTAGACTTGTAAAACACATATATTGGAAACAACAAGCTGCTATCAGAATTGATAACAATGTAGGTCAATATCAGCCTATTAAAAGAGGTGTGAGACAGGGATGTGTAATGTCTCCAAATCTTTTTTCTCTGTACAGTGAAAATATTTTCAAAAATATAGAAGATATGGAAGGAATCAACATTGGTGATTTATTTCAATAACATTAGATATGCAGATGATGCAGTCTTGATTGCAGACAATGAACAGGACCTGCAACATTTATTAGATGCGGTTGTTGCACACAGTGAACAACTAGGGTTAGAATTGAATAGTAAGACGCAGATTATGGTCGTCACTGGGAAGAAGGAAATACCACAAAGCGATATGCGAAAAAATGGGCATATTTTTAAGCAAGTGAATCAGTACAGTTATCTTGGAACAGTCATAACATCTGATTGGGAGATGCCTTGAAGAGATTAGAACAAGAATTTCCATTGCAAAGGTAGCTATTTGCAAGATGAAAAACATACTGACCAATAAAAAGATATCAATTGAAATGAGAACAAGAGTGTTGAAGTACTACATAGAACCTGTACTTTTGTATGGATGTGAAGCGTGGAAAATGAGCAGTTAAGCTGAAAAACATTTGATGGCTGTGAAATGTGGTTTGTGAGGAAAATGCAAAGAATACCATGGACAGACAGAAAAACCAATGAACAAGTCCTTCAAGAAACAAAAGAAGATCGTAAATTGATTAGAGTCATTAGATGTAGACAGTCACAATTGTTTGGGCAAGTTATGAGAAGAAATGACTTGGAGAACTTGGTGACAGCTGGCAAGATCGAAGAGAAGAGACCAAGGGGAAGACTGAGAAGTAAATGTCTGGATAGCTTGGCCACATGGCATGTGTGGGATGTGGATTTTAATTTATGAGAATATAATGTTAAGTTGTCTATGGGGTATTATTGATTCTCTGGTCACTGGTTAGAATGCAGGGTGATCAGGGATATTTACCACAAATCCCAGGAGAAAAGAGTTCAATCCTTGAAACAATGGCATCTGTGTGTAGGTTTCCCTTCCCACTTCATCACCCTTTAAATTTGCTATAGTGCTAGAAGGATATTGATTGCTCACAACATATAAACAACCACTTGTTGGACACCACATTTACTTGATGTACACAACACTTTTGGACAAACAGTTCAGGTATTAACTCAAGATCTGTAGTTACATATATATGTGTAATAAGCACTATGCATTTTCAGACAGGCATGGGATTCATTGCAGTATTACAATATAGTACCCAGTGACCCCATAAAAAAACAAGGTTATTACAAACAACACAACAACCACAAATTGTTTCTGCTAACTCGACTCATTGTACCTAGATAAAATCACATTGGTCTAGGTGCAGAAACCCAACATATATATATATTTGTTTCTGACACCATGTACAATTATCATATTTAAAAATAATGAGTTGATGTCAAAATACTATTTACCTTAACCATCATTGGTTATACCTCATTACCCAATAACACACTCTTTATATGTCATAGAAGAAAAAAACACACACATGAAAACAGTTGATACTAATAATTAAATTAATTAATTATAGTGTTCATTTAGGCATTGCGGATGGGTATTCCTCTCCAGTGCAAAGCAGTTAATGTCCATAATTATCCGTGCAGAATTATACTCAGTCATTTTCTACTCACAGTATGTCCACCGAAGTTGGCTGGCGAATGTTTCTAATCCATAATCCAAGAATTGAATTATACATAAGCACATATTCTCTCCATGAGACTGAATTTAAGAATACTCTGTTGCCATTTGGGCTGTGTTCCAATTGAAATTGATGCCTAGGTCTGTCATACTTTCAGGAGATGCAACTTAAGCTCTGCAGAAGGTTCTTCCCTATCTCATCTTATCGATGAAAAGATGACGACTGTCCAACAGCTCGGTTTATGTTAACCGTTTCCCAATTTAGTTCAAAAGGCTTTGTCACACACCCGGTTCATGTTGATAGGCCATCCCACACTTGATGATGGGGCAGTTAGGCCGACATGGGACCAGCATAGAGTTCTGATTCATTCCATTTCTGTGTAGAACATACAATGGTGAGTCATTCATTGGGTTTCATCTGAAGATTCTGTTGCAGGCATGGAACTGAAGAATATTACTCCACCACATATCCAGGGATGCAAGCCATCAGGTGATTCCTGTGGTTGCAGGCGTAGAGGCATTTACTCCGCTAGCTGCTTTCATATGGTCTTTTTTATGTGTTCAGGTTTGGGAACCTTGAGACAATCTGGTGTAGGTATGGTTTTCAGTTGGTAGCTTGGTTGTATTGGTTCAATGTCTTCTTCCCATTTGTTTGAGTGGGTGTTCATAGCTAGAACTTGGTGTTGCATGACTGGAACCTTATGGTTGACTGTTGCAGCTGTGAGATGTTCTTTCGAAGACTTATCCATTGTGGATATTAACTTGGTAATCCAACCAACAGTTGAGGGGCTTTCACCGTTGCTAGTTTTAGTAACTTGTAGGATTGTTCCATAGTTTCACTGATTTTGCTGAGTGATAAGGCTTATAGGTGATACTTCTCAGACGTAAAGCAGACGATACACTGTTGTCAGTTACTCTGTTGATCTTCATCTTTGTAGATTATTAGATCTTGAAGTCCATCCTGGATATTCCTACTAAAATAGGACTTAATCACTCACCCAATCAGTTGTCTTCAAATTTATCTGTTGCTCGCTATGGAACTATTGACCGCAGCAGTCCATGGGTATTTCTAGATGCAGACTATGGTTAGGACATTCACTTTCTGGCTGTTGACCCAGGATCCAGGTGTAGTGATATAGTCCCAACACATTCAACCACCAACTGCTTCTCTTCTATAGAAAAGGGATGACAAAGAATACAACACGAGCATTAACCTACTGTGATGTGTTAACTTTCACAAGACAGTTACAAACAAAAATACAAAACAACAAGGGGAGAAGGGGAAAGGAGTGGGTGTCCACGTTCCACTGTCCCTCATTGCTGAGTAGAGTCATTCTGACTCTTAATAGTGAGTAAGGTATTTTCTCACTTTATTTTATGTTCTGTTGTTACTGGGACTATTAGATGAGTGAAGTCATTCTGTCCATCCAATATGTTGATATTGTCTCTCTCATTACTTGAAGAGAATAGCCTATACAAAATCTCTGTGGTTTCTAATGCCGCGTCTTCCTTTTGGCACTATAATCATCATTAGGTCAAGACTATTCAACATTGGCTTCTTAAGTACTGACATTCACATGGATTCTTACATCAACATCCTCTAATCCCAAGGCGCAACATTAAAATGTATATTCCCACAGTAAAAAGTAACAATCAGAACAGGGAAAATTCTCATACCAGAAAAAAAAAAACATATGTGTCCATTTTTCTGATATCAAGTACATGATAATCATATATAATAATTTAATCATAAAATTTAATGCCGGAGCCAATGGTTTTGAATTTTCTTCAGGGGTTAATCCATAACTAAAACATATATTGTTGTTCTCCACTGCGTACCGCAGATGAGGATAGTAGCCGCTGTGATATATTTTGTCAATGACTGCTATTATTCGGAGGGTATTTATTAGAATAACTTATGCCGCATGGCCCAGTCGTCTGAATATTGCAAGCAATTTATTCACATCAATCTTCGCTTTTGTTCCTACTACAGTGAGGTGATGCGGATTGAGGGTACATCCTATCCGAACATTCATTTATATCACGCGTTTACTTTAATTGTTTTTGAATTTATATTCTCCAACATGGCATTCTCCTAACACTATTTTATGAAATGATTATATGTTCACCCTCATATGGAGTGGTTACTAATCTGTTAACCAAAGGATGGTACTAAAATTTAGCACTATAGTTCCAAGTTACAGATTATTATTTAGGAAAATAATTTATCCAAAATGAACTGAGTTCATGATATGCGTACTCATGGGTCTGTCTCCGCATGGATAAAACAAGTTAAGAGATATCCTTCACAGTGAATTTACACTATATAGAATATTTGAAAGTGGCAGTCACAAGTTCTCTACTACTATGAATTATGTAATCAAGAGTCTGCTTCTTCATTGAGAAAATGTTTCTTGAAAGTCCACTCTCTTACAGTACATAGATTTATTTGCAGATTTCTAAGCATTGATAGGAATATATAGTTCCATTGCATAGAAATTATTGTTCATAGGACTATGAAATTGGCAGACAATAGTTCTTTACTATGAAGTATGAATCAAGGGTCTGCTCCTACATTGAGAAAATCTCTAGAATGTGTTTCAGGCATGAGAGTTGATACTCTACAGTACACATAATATTCGTAGATTATAAACACTATTAGTTAGATATAAGTTCATAATGCCTATAAAAGATATTAACATAAGGATTAGAAATTGTAAAACATAGGAAAAATTACAGCGTGGCAGAACATGTGCTTCATTGGTAAAAATAAAATCAGACTCTAGCTTACAAGAACTGTTGAATTATCATTCTAATTAATTCTTAATTAACACACTGGTATATGTACTTTATAAAAAATACATGAATACATTTTAATAATGTAGATATAACATACCAATAGTTGCAGAGACTGATATATTTCTAAGGCAAAATACCTTCTCCCCGAAGGGAAAGGTCGACTTTCTTGTGTGCTCTCTTGACTAGAAATGGCCGCTTCAGTCTTTGTTTTCCCCCTCGCCGGGATTGGCCAGGTACGGGGGAAAAATAAAGCCAAATACATTAAGCTGTCACGGTCAGTCTATCGCTGTTTTATTTTCTCCTACATTAAGTTACTTAAACAGTAATTGAAAGGGGTTGCTTATTTTTAAGGGAGTCAATAAAATAGGAAAGGGTAGGGACGTTTTTATTATATTACACGCCTCCCCCATTTAAGTCATTGATTTATTTCAGAAACTAAATGGTCAAGTAGTACTCTACAATTTTCGTCTTTACATTGACTTACCTAGTCTCTATTCCTTATTAATTTACAACTACATTTCTTTCCCATGTTAAGATCTACCAGAGCCACGCCCATTTTCTTCTAGTCACGACAACTGGCATAACCTTAAAGGCTTACTTCCCTTTTAGTGAAAAAGTGTAGTACCCTCTCCACTGTTGTCAGCTATTGTTTGAAATATGAGTGGTTATCTGATAATTTGTTACTTTCAAGTACTAGTTTGTCTGCATCAAACCGACTTTTTGAAGCAATTGAAATATCATCATTAAGCTTGCAATAGCCTGATGATATATAACAGTATCTCTGTTATAGGATCTAGGTTAGCTAGAAGGGGTAGTTGGGGAGTTAATGAATGCTGTGCATTCATTGCAAAATGGGGAATTGGGTTTGTGAACGCGTGAGCACCAGTGGGTTTAGGTATCCAAGGGGGCTCACGCGTCAACAAAGGCAGTCATGTTTAGATAGCGAGAAGGACAAGTCATATATTAACATCATTTGATTTGAAGATGTATTGTTTCCTTCAATAAAAGTATACACATATTATAGTCGGGACTTTGTCAACTATTTCGACACGAGCCTTCAACTATACACAGCCTTGTGGTGTCATCTGTACTGTTACACAGGCTGATTTGGCGCCGTGTTTACCAAGATTCCGAAATCGTGCTGTCGCGGACACCACTGATCACAGAGGTCCTCAATTAAATCGATTAGAAAATAAAATAAAAGTCAACAGAAGTCATGGAGGCTTGTGCACTCTGGAGGAACAACTTATGTTAGATTTTCTAGTTTTTGTGATGGGGTTGACCGTTGTTGGAAACGCCACACAACACATAATGTTCCGAGTGGTGAAACAGAGCAGCCATCGTCAGGCTTGAATCTATTGTTGACCTGCTCGTTTTTTCGAAACGTATGGATGTTCCAGATATGCTGCCGTGAAATCTGGTTTTGCTGGAACTATTAACCGTTATCGTTTGAACTACAGTGAAGGTGACCTTTCTTGTCTGAAGGTAAAGTCGGGAGTTCTTGGCCAACGCTTAAAGTGAATCAATCAATCAATCAATCAATCAATCAATCAATCAATCAATCAGTCAATCAATCAGTATTGTTTCGATCGTTGTAATTTCAAATCCAGACGAGCACAATCAGCGGCATGAAAACGACTAGAAGGCACCGACTTCGATTGAAGTGAGAAATCCAGAGGCTCTTCTTTTTCTGTTCCTGCGAGAGTAGAGGACAACTTTCGAGTTGTCGATTGGAACCTCTTTCATCAAGTTTGTCGATTGGAACCTCTTTCATCAAGTTTGTCGATTGGAACCTCTTTCATCAAGTTTGTCGATTGGAACCTCTTTCATCAAGTTTGTCGATTGGAACCTCTTTCATCAAGTTTGTCGATTGGAACCTCTTTCATCAAGTTTGTCGATTGGAACCTCTTTCATCAAGTTTGTCGATTGGAACCTCTTTCATCAAGTTTGTCGATTGGAACCTCTTTCATCGAGTTTGTCGATTGGAACCTCTTTCATCAAGTTTGTCGATTGGAACATCTTCCGTCATTTTGTCGATTGGACCACACTTCATTTCTACCCATAGACATAGGACAGGTAGCGTCAGTTGGTAAACCCAGAACAAACGACAGAGCAGTATAGGTAATGAAGGATATATAGCAAGTATAATTATAAATTTTGATTAATAATAATTTCAGATAAATTAACAACATACTCAATTGAACAGAATATTTCTTGCTGCTTGCTTTAAGATAATATTGTCTTAAAATATTAGTATACAATATTGGTGGATTATTGTATATTGGATTGTATAAATTTGTAATAGAAGCCCAGAATCTCTCATTGGGTCAACATACTGAATAATTATGAGCCACCTCCATAGAGAATTGGGACGCGTAACTGCGTGATTAAAAGAATTAAAAGTGGCAGTTGGTGAGGTTGAAAATTTTGTAGAAAGGTTCAGAAGAAGAACAAATGGATTAGAGACCTATAGATTGAATGTACAGTGCAACAGAGTAGGAGGGAATAACAGGAGACAGCCAGTAATTAATGAAGACAGAAGACGATATGATTCCATGTATGCGACTGGTTACGATGAACCAGGACTCAATATCTATAAAGTAGAGGATGGTGAAAGGAGAAGTAATTATGGAATGTCGGACTTGTATAAATGGCATAGATACAAAAATGGGCGTGAGAGAAACCTTTCAAAGAAATCATGGGGTTGGCCCTCTCACAGTGCAACCGCTAGAAAAAGACGTGACGACTGGTTGGAGCAAAGGCAAAGACAATATCTAAACTCAGGTGTAAGAGACAGAGTTGAACCTGTAAATAAAATACAAACTAATTCTAAAATGGTTGCGAATGTGACTAGTGGACAGGAAAAGAAGACGACGGTATTAGTAAAGAAAATAAACCGAGAGACACAGACGCAGGCAGGTAATACGATAGAAAATAGTACGCAGACTCAGGTAGATATTGTAGAGAAAAATACCCAAGTGCAACCGACTAAGAAAATAGCAAGGGGAACGCAGACTATTAAGACGCTAGAAGTTACAGCACCACCTCAAGTGAAATTTGAAAAGGTTGCGCCAGTCAAAATTAAAGAGGCTGTTCCGGCAGAACGTAAGCCGCCGTTAAAACCAAGAAACACCAGGATGAAAATTAGAAAACGTGCTGGGACTAGGACTGCTGCGACCAGTCTATTAGTAAATGTAGGAGATGACACGACAGAGGCATCAGACTTGTCAGAGTGGGACGTTAAATGTATTCCCGACCGGAGGGGTGGTCCTAGAAGTACGAAAATTGGCAGGGGTGATAGTTCCAACTATAAGGATGTTGCTTCCTCCTCTACAGCATATAGTAAACAAGCTGGGAGAACAACTATAGTTAGTGAATCTTCAGAAGACGAAATAGGATGGTATAAAAGATATAGGACCTGTTTTGAAAATAGTGAACAGACAAAAGGTGGTAGTTTTGGATTAACATAACTTTTTGAAAAATTATTATTGACGGCAATGAAGATAAATTTTGGAAACTTTATTTTATAAAGTTTTGAGAATGCATGGGAAGAGAAATGTGATTACTTCTTACTTTTTCCTTACTTTCTAAAACTTCCTTAGGTGCGCACCTAACCAATCTAAACTAAACTTTTTTCTGTCTATCCTGGAATAGCGAGAATGTGAGTAAGTGAGAAAAAGATAAGGAAAATATCTTCAATTTTGTCAATCATAATTTAGATGGACACTTTAAAAGCGGTTCGCTTATAGAGAGTTTTGTGGAGAGTTTTTGGGGAGAACTTTATAACGAATTTTGTAGAGAGTTTTGTATTATTGATATTGTATGAAGTATGTCTCTGGTTAGCATTTGGCTATGATGAGATAGGAGGGTGAGATTTGAATTAGGAAATATATGTGAAGGGATTGTTGGGCAGATGTGGTATAGAGCAAGAAATATTTCAGTAGAGAGTTAAGTGGTTAAGGGTTGGGGTTGAGACTTTTTCAGAGAAAATGTCTCCTTGAAGAAGGGGAGGTATATAACAGTAAGGGAGTTAGCTTAGTAGTGGAGAGTTAATGAATGCTGCGCATTCATTAACTAGTGGGGAAAACCTAGTTGGTGAACGTGTGTGCACAAATGGGTCTAAGTATCCAGGGGCTGCACACACGTCACTTGGGACTTGGGACTGGGGACTCAGACATGAAAGGATAAACAAACATGTCTGCATTGTCTGCAAGTACTTTGACAGCATGAAATGTAATGGATTGAACAAATAAAACTTTTATATCATACAACGCGGAGTCTGACATCTATGAGTGATGTCAACCACTAACGATCTACGGCTAGGCCATGTTCACACTGTGATACACTGTGATATGACCTGATTTGGTGCCGTGACCAGGATTACGTGGGTTTCAAAAATTTGCGTTGGCATATATAGATGATATTTTAATATATACATCAGGAGATATACAAGATCATCTAAAACATGTAAAATTGATATTTGATAGGTTAAGAATACACGATGTTAAGTTGAAATTGAGTAAGTGTGAGTTCTTAAAAACAGAAACCAAATATTTATGATACATCATAAATAGAGAGGGAATTCGGCCTGATCAAAATAAAATCAAAGTCATTAGAGATTTACCTTCTCCGACCAACGTGAGAGAAGTTCGAGCTTTTATAGGTATGATCGGGTTTTATAGACGATTTCTACCAAATTTTGCACAGATAGCAGAACCTATTATAAAATTGACCTGTAAATATGCAAGGTTTAACTGGACTGAAGATTGTCAGAAGGCGTTCGATTTTTTATAAAATAGCTTAACAACAGTTCCACTATTGGCACATCCAGATTTAAATAAACAATTGGTTTTGTATACAGATGCTTCAGATAATGCCATAGGAGCGTGTTTAACACAACCGTATGAAGGAGAAGACTCAGGAATACCAGGAGTTAAGAATGAAAGACCAATCTATTTCTTGTCACATAGACTTAGCAAATCTCAGCGAAAATGGGCGACTATTAAGAAGGAGGCTTACGCTATACACTATGCTCTCCAAAAACTAAATTATTATCTACATAACGCCAATTTCATTATTAAAACTGATCACATGCCATTAAAGTCTATATTAGAAGCACCAATACAAAATAGGAAAATACAAACATGGGCACTAAATTTACAGGGATACAATGCTAAAGTAGAGTATATTTCAGGAAAACATAATACATGTGCTGATTTATTGTCTAGAATTCCACATACAACAATATCTGAAACCACTACTCAAGATGAGGGAGAACCAGAAATTGACGACAGGAATTGGCTAGTATATATTTTAGATTCTGCTAAAATAAATTGTAAAAGCTCACAGACAGAACAAGATTCTGAATCAATAGAAGAAGATACACAGTTGATGCATTTTAATATGAAAAATGAACAGGAATTAGATCCAAAAATAATACAGATTAAACAAAAATTGAAAGAAACAGGGGAAAACAGTTTTAAAAGGAAATTCTTAGAGCTACAAGAAGACAATCAATTATATTATGTCGGTGAAAAAGGTGAGGGATTAAGAAAATATATTCCGAAACATTTAGAACGGGAAGTTTTAAAGGCATATCATGATAATAATGGTCATTTTGGACGAGATAAGTTAGTTAAAGCTATTAGCAGTAAATATTACTGGCCGAATTTATTTAAAAGCGTATATGAATATGTCGATGCATGTGAAAAGTGTAGGTTAAGAAACATGAAGATAATTAAATGTCCCTTTCAAGACACAGATATTCCTCAATTTCCAATGCAGACAGTGAGTTTGGATATTTCAGGTCCTCATCCAAAAACATTATCGGGAAATGTATATTTACTACATATCATAGATTCATATAGCCTCTGGCCAGAAGTCTATCCAATTCCAGACAAGAGTTCTGATTCTGTTATAAATATGTTTTTACAAGAATTTATACCAAGGTTTGGGTGTCCACAGATAGTACTTACAGATAATGGGAAAGAATTTGTAAATAGAAAGTTTGAAAAATTGTTAAAGGATTTGAATATAAAGCACATAAAAACTGCGTATTACAGACCATCTTCGAATGCCAAAAATGAGAGACAACATAGAACACTGTACAATGTACTGGCGAAAAATGTAGAAGAACATGATATGGATTGGGATCTTTATTTGGGAACAGCACTGGGGGCGATCCGTACACACCAAAATGAAGGAACAGGTTTCTCACCATTTTATTTACTACATGGAAGAGAACCAATATTACCGATTGACAATTTATTGAAGCCTAGAAGAAAATATATGGGGGAGGATTTTCAAGAAATGATGTTGCAAGAAATGCACAAAGCACACATACGTTTAAGAAATAATATAATTAAGGCTCGAGAAAGACAGAAGAAATACGCAGATAAAAATGCACACTTACAGGAGTTCACATAGGTGATAGAGTTTATTACAAAAAACATAGGAGGAACTCAAAGTTTGATGCTCATTGGGTCCCGGGATATTATATTTTAGAGAAAAAAGGTCCAGTATCATACACGATAAAAAATCAAATTACAGGGCACGTTGCACGTTCACATGTAGAGCATTTAAGACAGGATAATGAGGAAAAAGATGCTGAAGATAATAATAACAATTATTATTCAGAAGAATTATTTTCAGATGGACAGATTGTCAGACGAACTGAATATCCGATACCTATAGATAGTGGGAGAGAATTGGTACAAAAACAAATAATAACAGCATCTACTACTGGTGAACAAGAAGAAACAATACCAAAAACGATCGTGACAGAAGAAAACAACATGTATGACGGTTATAATAGTGAAGATTCGATCAAAGAAAACATAGACGCTCCATTTATGAATACTAGACAGGCAGTAAAAAGAAAGTTAGATAGACAGAAAGAAAGAGAAATTAAGAGGCAAAGAAAATTTAGAGAAAATTCCTCAAGTGGTGAAGAAATGCCACTATTTGAAAGGTCATTAAGACATCAAGGTAGAAAGATTAGATTAGATTTAGAAAGGAAACGATTAGCAGTTGCTAGTAATGGGTATACAGACGCAGAACAAGAGATGGATGAAGACTCAGAAACTGATGAGGATGGAGCTATGAAAGAAGATATTTCTCCTCGGGAAGATGAAGACATTGATGTAGATATTGCGCTTATAGAAAAGAATTTGGAGTTATTAAGAAAATGGAGAAGTGATAAGTAGCTTGGTCGAATATTCTGCAGATTGCAGATAGAAGAAGAACTTGGACACGGTAATGGTGAATTTAAAATGAAGAAGGTTTGCAAATAACTTAATTAAGAGTTTTTGAGAGTTCTCGTGATGAGTAGACATGATATTGTATTAAGTTAGGAGGAATTGACATATGCTTTATTATCATTTTGATTTTAAGTTTGAAGTGTTGAGTTTTTCTTAGACGGAAAATAATTGATTAGTAGTCCAAAAATGAGATATTATGGTGTATGTATATATATATGATTTTTCATTGCATCACATATGTTTAGTTTGAATAATGTGTGGGGATAAAAATGATGTCAAAGAATGAGGGGGGTGATATTGTTTGCTCTATTGTTTTGACTTCAATTATTTTTTATAAAATGTGATGATATGTTACCTTAGCTGTTTATTTTTACAAAACTTTGGTTTTGTTTCTTGAGTTATCCTGGGTGTGTTTAAAATAATTTCTAGGTTGTTGACGTTCAGTTATGGGGGAAAATGAAGAGTTGTTCTTGGGAGCTTGCAGAAAATATGAAAACATGGAGTAAGGGCCATGCTTCGTTATAGGAATTGTATGACTTGAGGTTGAGTTGTTTAACGTGTATAACGTTTATAAATAGAAATTGAGGCTGAAACATTATTTAGTTAAGGGGGAAGTTGTGGTAATTAGCGAAGTAACTCAGTATGTTGTAGGGAAAGTAATGGAGGGGTATATTTAAAAAGTGGCTGGAGTTGTCAGCAACAATTGATAATCACATGGGGGGGGGGGGGGGTTAGAAAGAGCTAAACCGTTAAAAATGGTTGGGGGATTAAATTAGGGACTGCATTAGACGGTTCGTAATGTAAATACATGGATTTAAAGCCATGGATGAGGGGAATGATGGGCGATACTGTATAGCTGGGTAGATGGGGGTCGAAATAGGAGCTGGGTTGAACAGCGTTTAATGGGAGTATAAGGGGGAATGCCAGGTTGAATTTTGGCATTTAAATAAGTGGAATCTGGAAGGAGAAGACTGTGATTAACAGTATATTAATGATTTGGAGGTTTTGAAAGAATGGTTGAACTTGACGAGGTAATAAATACAAAAGGTTAGTTTTGGATTAACATAACTTTTTGATATCAAAAATTATTATTGACGGGAATGAAGATAAATTTTGGAAACTTTATTTTATAAAGTTTTGAGAATGCATGGGAAGAGAAATGTGATTACTTCTTGCTACTTTCTTACTTTCTAATTTCTTCAGTGCGCACCAAACCAATCTAAACTAAACTTTTTTTCTGTCTATCCTGGAATAGTGAGAATGTGATTAAGTGAGAAAAGTTAAGGAAAATATCTTCAATTTTTGTCAATCATAATTTAGATGGACGTTTTAAAAGCGGTTCGCTTGTAGAGAATTTTATGGAGAATTTTGTAGAGAGTTTTGTAGAGAGTTTATAGCAGAGTTTTGTATTACTGACATTGTATAAAGCATGTCTCTGGGTAGCGTTTGGCTATGATGAGATAGGAGGATGAGATTTGAATTACGAAATATATGTTGAGGGATTGTTGGGTAGAATCGGTATAGAAGAAGAAATATTTCAGTATTGAGTTAAGTATTTAAGGGTTGGAGTAGAGACTTTTCCAGAGAAAAAGTCTTTTTGAAAAAAAAGGAGGTATTATAACAGTATCTCTGTTATAGGATCTAGGTTAGCTAGAAGGGGTAGTTGGGGAGTTAATGAATGCTGTGCATTCATTGCAAAATGGGGAATTGGGTTTGTGAACGCGTGAGCACCAGTGGGTTTAGGTATCCAAGGGGGCTCACGCGTCAACAAAGGCAGTCATGTTTAGATAGCGAGAAGGACAAGTCATATATTAACATCATTTGATTTGAAGATGTATTGTTTCCTTCAATAAACGTATACACATATTATAGTCGGGACTTTGCCAACTATTTCGACACGAGCCTTCAACTATACACAGCCTTGTGGTGTCATCTGTACTGTTACAGATACTGTTCATATGAGATCAATTGCTGAATTTCTTTTCCCAATATATTTAGTCTGGCGTTAAGAACTGGAGAAAGTCCTGAGTACTTCTACATGGGTTATTAAGACATCTGCATTTTGCTGGTTCTGGGTTTTGTGCGTACACTCCCCTCAGATTCTTTTCCCAGCAGAAAGTCTCTTCTCTCCTTGTAGTTCCCTATGGTCTACATATACCCACTGCTAACGTAAGCATGACTATTTGGGATATATAACAGCTTGATTTCTCTCTCATTAGATTATCAATCTTGAGATTATGTTAAAACCAACGGTTAATTCTGCGTCTACTGATAGAATATTAAACTCGCCCGTCTCCCTGTAAGTTAGACGTTTGTTTTAACTATAGATCTGATATTTAAAGGAAGCTAAAGATGGTTCCTGTTGAATACATTTTCATCCAACGCATCATGTGTTTGGGTTATTAGTCGAGGTATGGGATTTTCCCCCGGTCAGTTTTGGTAACTACTGATTAGAGTGGTGTTCCCATTTCTCTTGCGGGTTTACCCGGAGAATATCGTCTAACATGTAAACAAGGTCCAACTTTTCTAGATTTCCGTTCTGAACCGAATATTCCGGGGAACATGAATCTATCAGAAAGGAAGTAATTCTTAGCTTACTCTCTCTCTCTGCTTTTCCTTCTAACCTAGATCTATTTTACGCTAGAATCCTTATTAGTAATTCTAAGCTGATGTGTTTGAGTTTCACTCAGTATATGTTGCTTTGGTGTTGAATTACGAGCAATTTTGTGTCGCTTGGCGTACATTGATCGTCGTCTACCTCCCTCCAGGTTTTAGGACTATTTTCACCTTAGCAACATACATTATTATGTAGGTTCAGACGTATTGTCTCCTACTATATATAATCAGTTCAGTGAGAAGTTAAAAGCCCCTTTATGGTTTCCTGTGATAGTCTTCCAGACAATCAAGTTGCTGGTACACTCCCAGTTATGGATGTGGATTACTAGTTTTTGTAAAATTACTATTACATCTGTATATCCCTCTAATACTGGCGTCTCCTGAGTTGTGTCCTCAAGATAACCGGTAAGGTACTCTTAATGCTTCTCTCCAGTTTTGTTTTCATCCGTTTAATACATGGAAACTCTGGATTTATTTAGATTGACTACTGAGAAGTAAATGTCTGGATAGCTTGGCCACATGGCATGGTTGAGACAAGAACACGGAGTTGATCCACGACTCTGGTAATTGAGTGAGATGGCAAAACATGACCGCCCATGCTTATCAGCATGGCACATGATGCATGGATGGCAACTATGTGAACTTGCAATAGAGATGTGAATAACGGGAAAGTATAACCCCAAGCAAAAATCATATGCCTAGACGGAATATGTTAATTAAGAGAAGCTGAAGTAACGAAGAATCATCAAGAACACCACTAACAGATTGTGTAATTTGACATCTGACAACATGAAAGTCCAGTGATAAACTGGTGAACTATAAAACACACATAAAGAGAAAGCTCACAGTGAAATTGAACAGTAAAATGTGAACTTTTAACTAAACTTTGTGCATGTAGATTTAAGTAACAAGCACAAACAGTTTGCGAATACAGTGTTGTATCCTTAATCATATTGAAAACCAAAATATCAAATTGATTAATATAGTTTATGTTTGCATACAAATGTAACTTACAAATCCTTTCAGACCGACTGTAAACGTAAGATGGAGAATAAACTACCATCAAGTGTCAAGATAGAACAATCTGAAGCCTGTATAGATCAAGGTAAGATTAAGTGTAATATAACATAACTGTTAGTTGAATATTTGTTACAGGATGTTGCAGTCTACCCCAGCATTTATTGGCTGTTTGTGATTTACTAGATAATTCTACATTTAGGAGTTTGCGATTGCTTTCTGAATTGTCACAGCATTTTACCATTGAAATCAACATGATTGCAGAATGTAAATCTACTCAGACATTGGGGAAAATAAGGTCATAGGTGTGACCAAGTATCCACTGGGATCAGTGCATAACTCAGTAGTTGAGCAGAGCAGGGCACTCTCTTGTCTGACAATCAGAAATTGCTGTCAAAGGCAGAGGTAAAAGACCCCGATTTGAATATGGAAGGCAAGGGAAAAACCACCACAATATCTTCCCAAGACAAGTTTAAAATAGGAATATGATATGTTAGGACATGGTCGAGATTTTTAAAAAGTTGCATAATGTAATACAAGAAATTAAAAATATGAAGATTAATATCCTAGGCATGAGTGAGATGAGGTGGAGGAGATCTGGTTAAGTAATAACAGACAAATATGCAATAATGTGTTCAGAAGGTAATACATACGGAAAAGCAGTAGGGCTAATGTTTGATGAGGAAACAGCTAAAACAGTTAATGGTTGTTTGATTAAATCAGATAGTTATTATTGTCAAATCAAACGTCAAACCAAGAGATATTGATATTATACAAGTGTACACACCAAAAACAAGCAATAGTCAGGTGAAATTACAAACATTTTATGACATAGTAGAAATGGCGACGCATACAAAAATGTAAACGTGATTCAGGAGTCAGCATTTTAGAGGCTCTGTGGCGAAGTGGTCAAGCCGTTTGACTCGTGCTCCGAAGGTTGTGGGTTCGATTCCGGGCTGCACCCTTCGGTTTACGAGTTAAATGTTTCGGAGACTCCTGTGGGTCGTCGCTAAAAGCTACGGAGTTCGTGCTTTGTGCGACGCTTTCCGCGCTGTAGAAAGAGACCGAGCCATATGGGATAAAACCCGGTGCGATGAAGTTGACCCTGTCGACTTTTAAGCGACTTTTTTTTTAAAGAAAAATATTAATGAATCTAAGATAAAGCTACATATTTTGAAATGAGCTATTAAATTATTGGAGGCCCAGTCAAAGATATAATTGTGAGAACCCTTGAGTTATTCGCACATTTGTAGAGCTTTAAAGTAGCCAGCACTTGTTGCATCTTCCAATTTTACAATAGAAAGAAATGTCTCCTTCACTTTCCTTTCTCTGATAAAATGAATATACAGTACCAGCCCCTCATCATCAGATCTGTCTGCATGTCCATCAAGTAAGATACTTGCATATGGGTTTTCCTTTATTTCAATATCAAATCTTCACAAAGATATGAGGCAATGTATGAAATAAATTCTCTACACTATTTGTTCATTCACACAATTCTCTGAATCATTCATATTAAGCTTGGTTAACAACGCAACCAAACCTTCAAAGTCAGTGTAGGGTCTGTAATTGTTGGCAATACAGTACAGTATCATGAAATGTACATTCATATGGTGCAGCATATTAGCATCCATATTTTTCCAATCTCACTTTGCTAAAGGAGCACATTCAGGATCCTTCTTTGTACTTTCAGCCTTCTGACACTTGAAGTGCATATAGGATTTGTGGTGCTTTGTTTCCAATTTAAATGGTCCCAAACATCCAAACACAACTTTTGAATTTTGGTCTGCAGTGTTGGTGAAAAACTTACTGCCTACTTCACAATTCTTTCTTCATAGTGCAGCAGTGGTAGAATTTTTGACTGAGGGAATTTGGAAATACTATCTTCAATGCAACATCATCAGTTAACAGAAATGACGCTATATCAAAGAAGATTTGGTATGAGAACACGAGGATGCTCAAGAAGACAATGGACTGACAACATCAAAGACTTTGTACAGTCACATAAAATGACACTATCCAGTGCGACTAATCGAGTTCTGAAACTTTAACTATTCCTTCCCACGATGCTTGACAGCAAGCATGGAAACAAGATGGTGATGATCTTCAATGATAGGTCTTTCATTGTCATCTAGATCACATTCAGAAAGCAATGACAAACTGCTGAACATAAACTTACCAAAAAATGCTGGGGTTGACTGCAATGTCCTGTAAAGGATATGCACCTAACAATTTCTCAATAATTAATTTTATGCTGATCAATTTCATCTTTAAAAATTACAAACCACACTTGAATTGGCTGACTTTTCATTTTTGTTCTCTTCTCTGTGGCTACATTGTATATTTTCAGGCAAAGTTGAGCCACTTCAGAAAAAAATCTGTAATAGTAACGTTTTATTTTCCACTGGTCACTTTACACCGATTTGTTCCATTAATTTTCTACACAATTTAAGTAAACGTAAAACAACACAACTCAACTCGCAAGTGTTGATGACAACGTGTCGGTAAGCAGCTGCTGTTGAAAACAAGATGACTAACTCTTTGGTCGAATTACGAGAACTTCATAGTTAATGTTAAGGTAAACATATCACTCCAGAAATCACAAGTTGCTTGCAATGCTGCAAACACCAGACTTTCCATCTCTCAGTATATCCCCATTTACACACACACGTCCTAAAATGAAAATACATTTGTAGTATAAATACAGGATGTGTAGTTGATACTAAGTGATATAAAGTACTTGTAAATATGTTCTTGCATATCAGCTTGCGTCTAATGTGTAACCTCTCTAACTTGTATGACTCCTTAACTTGTATGGCTTATTGCTAAGCTGCCTCATGCCTGAATGCTGCTTTATTTATGTCCGATTTGGTACAGCTCTGGACATGAACTTTCCATCATAGTTATTCTATCTGCACTGTGACAGTTATATAGAACCTGTCTTACTGTATGGCAGTGAATCATGGAACATGAATAAGCAAATTCAGAACAGCTTAGAAACATCAGAGATGTGGATGCTGATACCAATGTTGTGAATATGTTGGATCTCAAGTGTAACTAACAATGATTGCCTGGTAAAGGTTAATGTGATTAAAACATTATATACAACTATAAGGGGATAAACATCGTTCTTTGGTCAAGTAGTGAGAAGAGGGGAATTGGAAAACACTGTGATGATTGCATGCTGGATGGACTTAGACAATGGCATGGGGGGATATCATCAGCAGATTTGATTCTGAGTACCAGGGACCGAGATCTGTGGAGAGATTAGAATGCCTACATCAACTGACAAGGCACATGATAATGATGAATGTACAAGCCTAGTCAGTGAGCATCAGTCATGATCAGTTGTTTCATAACCGTGTCCTTTAAAAGTTTAATCTAAACAGCTGGTGTTTCTGCTTACCTAATGGGAAAGTCATCACCTTACGGAGTTTAGTGCACTGTAGCAGATGTATGGACCAAACAATGAGGAACAGTAACACTGAGCAGCATTGAACAATACAAAATTTGAGTTACAATGTGGCTGTTTTATTTTTAGACATTCTGACGTTCCATCTCAAATTGTTTTTGTTTTCTGTCGTACCAAGTTAGTTAGTTTGTTTTCTTTCATATGTCACCTCAAACTGCACCATAAATGCTAGTTTTAGGTAAGAGGGTAGCACTCCTAATTATGACTGCAATGAAATATCAATATTACTTGCTGTTATAAGTTGTTTAGTAGAAATAACTGCACTTAAAATAGATCTGTGGAAAATGCCAGTAATAAATGATACATATAGTACCTGTTCATCTGTTTATTTACTCATAAACAATCACCTCATCTCTCTTAGATCATACATCAGCCTAGATAATACACCAGCTTAATTTATACATGAGTACATTAATCATTCTTCTTCTCCATCTTTCGTTCACTTGAAATTGATTGCCTTTAGCTGCAATGTTTGATTGTTTGATTACATATGCACATCTGTTCAATACCTTGTATATTAATGAGGCTATTAATTATTTACTTTTGTGTGTTACAGAAACAAACTCTTGGTCTCCTAGGAGTCATTACCACTCCATACAAGAGCATTCACAAAAGTGGACATATGACAGCATAGATATGAAGGTTGTGAAACAAGAACTACCGGATGTTATGTGTGATGACAAGAGTCACAGATTTGGTACATTGGTAGACGTAACTGGAGGTAGCATCATTCAAGAAATGACAGAACACAGTAACTCAGAATCAAGAATGCTTGATAACAGTTGTAAGGCATCAGTAAAACATGAAAATTATTGTCAAATTTCAGAAAATGCTTCTTCTGTGATTGATACAAATAATAAACCATCTCTGGCTATTGAGAATTATCGGCAGCAAAATAAGGAAACACAAGAAAAACATACACAGAGCTTTGCAAGGTCTCTTGATGACATTTTTGGTTATGTCAGTTATAGCTCTCAAAGAACTCAAACAGGAGACTTGTCTGATGTTTCTAGTCCAAATTTTTGTGCAGACAGATATAAGAGAACACATAGTGAAGGGATGTTAAACAAATGTAATGAATGGGATGGTCTTTTGATTCAAGATAACCATGTAGAGTGCAAAAAGAACATGAATCACAAGAAAAGACATACAGGAGAGAAACCTTACAAGTGTGATGTTTGTGGTGCTTCTTTTACTGAAGCTGGCAGTCTGAAGGTCCATAAAAGAACACATACAGGAGAGAAATCTTACAAGTGTGATGTTTGTGGTGCTTCTTTTACTCATGCTGCCAGTCTGAAGCACCATAAGAGAACACATACAGGAGAGAAACCTTACAAGTGTGATGTTTGTGGCGCTTCCTTTACTCGAGCTGGCCATCTGAACTGCCATAAGAGAACACATACAGGAGAGAAACCTTACAAGTGTGATGTTTGTGGTGCTTCTTTTACTGAAGCTGGCCTTCTGAAGAGACATAAGAGAACACATACAGGAGAGAAACCTTACAAGTGTGATGTTTGTGGTGCTTCTTTTACTCACGCTACCAGTTTGAAGGTCCATAACAGAACACACACAGGAGAGAAACCTTGCAAGTGTGATGTTTGTGGTGCTTCTTTTACTCAAGCTGGCAGTCTGAATGTCCATAAGAGAACACATACAGGAGAGAAACCTTACAAGTGTGATGTTTGTGGTGCTTCTTTTACTGAAGCTAGCCTTCTGAAGAGACATAAGAGAACACATACAGGAGAGAAACCTTACAAGTGTGATATTTGTGGTGGTTCTTTTACTGAAGCTGGCAGTCTGAAGAGACATAAGAGAACACATACAGGAGAGAAACCTTACAAGTGTGCTGTTTGTGGTGCTTCTTTTACTCACGCTGGCAGTCTGAAGGTCCATAAGAGAACACACACAGGAGAGAAACCTTGCAAGTGTGATGTTTGTGGTGCTTCTTTTACTCACACTGCCAGTTTGAAGGTCCATAAGAGAACACATACAGGAGAGAAACCTTACAAGTGTGATGTTTGTGGTGCTTCTTTTACTGGCGCTGGCAATTTGAAATACCACAAGAGAACACACACAGGAGAGAAACCTTACAAGTGTGATGTTTGTGGTGCTTCTTTTACTAAAGCTGGCAGTCTGAAGGTCCATAAGAGAACACATACAGGAGAGAAACCTTACAAGTGTGATGTTTGAGGTGCTGTTTTTACTCAGACTTGTGATGTGAAGAAACTTATAAGAATGCATCATCATCATGTGCCCTGCAAACTACCATAGATGTTCATGTATCTCCTCAGATCTTGCTCCTTGTTCAGTATCAATTCTGATGATAATATTTCTATGTCACCATACAGTCCATTCAGCGTCATCTCTCTCGGTCTGCCCATGTCTCTGAGCGGCCGGCTCAGTATCCCGCAAGTCACGAGCGGGGGTCGAACCGCCTCAGTTCTCGCTCCGCTACGAGACTCTGCGTGATAAACGGGATTACAGAGAGAAAGTGTTGTAACCCCACAGCCAGAGAGACCGGCCCAGGAATACTAGTTGGAGGTTATAATATAAATAATATACGCTATGCAGATGACACAGTATTGGTGGCGGATAATTCAACAGACCTACAACAATTGTTGGACATTGTAGTAACAGAGAGTGCAAGGAAAGGACTCTCCTTGAATATCAAGAAAACAGTAACAATAGTGATATCAAAGAAAATGGTGACACCAAAATGTGACATAGAAATAGAAAGAAAAATCCTTAACCAAGTGGATAATTTTAGATACTTAGGGGCATTTATAACATCAGATGGAAGATGTACAACAGAGATTAGGAGCAGAATAGGGCAGGCAAAAGCCGCATTTCAGAAAATGAAGAGTATCTTATGCAATAAGTCACTATCACTGAATGTAAGAAAGAGAGTGCTGAAATGCTATGTAGAACCAGTTTTGCTGTACGGCAGTGAATCTTGGAATGTAAATGAACAAATTAAGAAAACATTAGAAGCAACAGAGGTGTGGTTCCTGAGATGAATGTTGCGAATTCCTTGGACTGCCAGAGTAACTAACGACGACTGCCTGAAACTGGCTAATGAAACTAGAATATTATATACAACAATAAGACAGAGACAAAAATCTTTCTTCAGTCATGTGATGAGAAGAGAGGCATTGGAGAACATCGTGACAACTGGTAAGATTGGGGGGGGGGGGGAGAGGCAGAGGCAGACCAAGAAAAATGATGCTGGATGGATTGATTTGATTGAATGATAAGGGGAAAAAATTATATTTGAATATGCTGAGAAAATATTTTTGTTAATTTTCTGAAGTCCAATACTAAGTCCATTTTTTTTCTGAGAACATCTTTTCACAGAATATGATCATATGTCTTGACAGACAAGAACAGTCATATTTGCATGTTGTAAATTTTCAATGTTGGATAATCTGAGTAATCTTGAGCATGAATACATCTGTCATACTGAATCTGAATAAAAGTGGTTGTGCAGAATAGTGTACACGTTTTAGATGATTTATTAATAATTACATGAAGGATGCTGAACAATAGTGAGATTGTTTATTGTAAATCCTCTAGAAGACTTAATTTCAATTCTTAAGGCTGATGCACTGATATTTATTTCATCTATGCATCTGCCAAGGCTTACATGTAATTGTTACTTTTGAAGATTTGTTTATTAAACTTAAACTGGTCATTTCAAACACCACAAGAAAACACAAAGAAAGAAAATGTTACAAATGATGGTAGTATTAATGCTTCTTTCATTCATGATGAAGATTTGAAATACCCTAACTTAATAAACGTGCACTAAAAACCTTTGAAATGTGCTAGTTTTGCTGTATGTATTTATTAAATTGGCTGTAAATAGCATATGCAAAACAGGTTTACATTTGAAGTTGTGCTGTGTCCCAGGTCATAAACTACGTGAACAATAAATGGAAAACCTTATATTTATGATGTTTATTATGTGGTTATTTTTTACATATGTGGCAGGTAGTTTATATTTCTTTTCTCATTATTATTTATAACTTTCTTCTTGCTGTTTATTGTTTGCATATGCAGAATGCAATGTATATTCTTTTTCTCATTATTTATCTATATTTCTTCTTTCTTTTCTTTTTTTTTTGGTTAACTCACTTTGAACTGAAGCATAGTCTATACAGCTACTACTTGTTCAGCTGCGACTGATGTTTGCGTGTGAATTAGCTTTTCCTACCAGAGTCCCTCACCATCAGGCAACCCAACTCCGACTACAGAGGTAATTGTAATTTACGTTCCCAAGTCACGGACAAGAAGTCGACATGTTAGTCCAACTGACAGGTGTTGGGGTTTAACCCGCTAACTCACCATCAGATAACCAGAAGTGTAAGAGCAAGTGTTCTTATACATTCGGCCATGCTGACTATCAATGTTTATGGTTGATTGTTGTACTGTGTATAAATATAAATTTAAAAAAAAATAGTTAGTTTAAGCTATTATTGCAGTCAGTGTACCACACGGCGTCATACAGCCAACTATTACTACTTCAGCTATTATTTCATCCAATGTAACACCTAATGATGGGGAAAATTTAAGAATAATAAAGCATATTTACTGGAACCAAGTAGCAGCAGTTAATAAATAGGGTAGTTACAAACAGATAAAGCTAGGAGTATGACAGGGGTGTGTCTTGTCACCAGATCTCTTCTCCAAATATAGCAAAGTAGTAATGAGAGAGATCAAAGAGAAGCCAGGAATACGAATCGAAAGTTATATGAATAATATACGCTATACATATGACACATAATGGTGTTGGATAATGCAAAAGACCTACAACAATTGTTGGAGATTGTAGTAACAGAAAGGTCTCTTCTTGAATATCAAGTAAACAGTAACAATGGTGATATAAAATAAAATGGTGACACCAAAATGTGACATAGAAATAGAAGGGGAAATTCTTGTCCAAGTGGATAATTTTAAATACCTAGGGGCACTTATGCCGGATTCGTGGCTTAGAGGTTATGACTTATATATATATATATATATATATATATATATATATATATATATATATATATATATATATATATATATATATATATATATATATAATCTTCACTGACATTATTAAAACTTTAGCATCATCGTTATGGTCACCGTCAACATTATCATTATCAACACAACCGTGTAAGGATGTCGTTATTAGCTTTATTATTTTACCACTGTATCATACATTTCTCTAGTAGTTCCTTGTGAAGGTTGCTATCAAGACAGTGCCATCAGCACAATGTAAGTTATTTATATTATGTCCACAAACCAGGATTCCTGACATATTTCATGTAGATCTCAATATATATTTACCGCGGGGCCTGAGTGATCTCGAGATATGGTGTCAGCCTCGAGTGCTCGAGGTCCCAGGTTCAAGCCCCGGTGAGGGCCGGGACTTTTTCACGTGGACTTCTAGTAACAAAATTTCTCCTGGTCTCTTGGTAGTGAGATCGGACGCCCGTGTGTATTGTTGTGCACGTAATATATCCCTTAGCAGTTGGAAATCTAAAAAAGATAGCTTAACGGCGCTGCCCGGGCAAAATTTTGAGTTTAAAATCTACCCAAAGTATTTTCAGGAATCTCGCCGGTGCTGCGGAGTTCGTGCACTGAGCTGAGATTTTCTGGACTCAGACTTGAGTTAGGAGTAGATTACATCTATTTGCCATGATGTTGACCCGTGGACTAAACTAACTAAACTAAACATATACTTACCGTACAATTAGAACAAATTAGTTGACATTACACTGAAATGTTCCTAACAGGTTGTTGATTTTTCTGCAAAACCAACCGTCCATCTATTAACTATATCATCTCGTCCCATTATTTGTGCACCATTCCTCGATTTTAAACAGCCAGTGGTATTTCGTGTTTCCTACCTGATATTGTATTTATTTGTTAATACTGTATATGGAATGTGACTCTTTTACATAGTTTGTAGTAATCTCCATACATTGTTAATTCAATCATACTTCTTTAGCCTCATTGCATTTGTTTACTAATTCATTATTCATTCTATTATATTCTTCTTTATGTTCTTTTTTCTTCTTTCTTCTTTCATTCATCATCTACAAAATTGCGTCTTTCTTCCATACAATGTGTAGGTGGAATGATTTCTTTTGATATCTGTTGGATTAATTCTCGCAACATGTCCCATTGTTTATCGATAGCCTGTATTATCTCCATGACGTTATATCTGTTCTTTACAGTAATAGTTTACCTTTCTCTAATTTCTTTGCCTGCTTTAAGCAATGTTAAAACTGATTTGATGTTCTTTAGGTTTTCCTTCACAGTTTTAATTCTCAACCTCATCTTTCCTATAACTTGCACTTGGTCGATATGTCCGTCTGCCATTGGACTAGTGTTTGCTCTTGCTAAACTGCTTCTGAATCTCTTGGCTTGCGAACGCGGTTCGTGAGCCGGGTACCAGGCGTTCGAAGTTCAGCTGCGACCGATTTGTGCAGCAGACCGTGTCGCGTTGTGTTATAACATGCTGGTATGGGAGCCGGTCGTTCAGAAAGCAATGGCAAACTACTGAACGTAACACTTGCCTAGTACATCAACAGCAGCTGAAAAATGCTGGTGTTGACTGCAACGTCCCGTAAGGGATACGCAACTAAAAAATATAGGGCCACCATGAGGCCGCGGCGAGTAATGCTATCTACAAGTTTTGTAAACAGAGCAGTACACAACTCACAACATTGTAGAAAACAAAGCGCTTTCTCAGTAATATAAATGTACACAAAAGTATACGTTTCAGACATAAAGTATACAGACCGGTTATCCTCGCAGCCTTGAATTTGTATTTGAAGATGGAATACTTCACACTCCAAGTGTAGAATCTGTCGTGGGACTAACTTACATGATATTAGTGTATAAAACAGCATGAGGAGCAGCTGGAGTGTAGAGGCTAGACGCTTCCCTGACATCGCAGTGGTTATATGTTGGAATTCGCATTGAGGATGGTTTTTTAAATTAAAAACAAACACACACAGGCGCACAAGCAAACATCTCGCTCGAATACACACATAGATACACACACATGCGCGCGCGTGCGCGCACACACACACACATATATTGTCGTGACCTTCTGTGTCTGGTTTCGATCTGTTAACAGGTATAATGATGGTGATAAATATGAGGTGGCTTGACCAGACTTCAAAAATACATACGGACACACGTGGTACATCTGACTCATACACAGCCGTTTTGTTTGTCTTGCATGAGTGTGTATTTTTGGTACTGTAGATAGTGCTGCCAAACACAACACGTCTGATCGCATTGTTTATGGTTGTGAAAGTCTGACATGGGAGGGGGAGGGGGAGGATGGTCTAGAACTGCGCACATATAATTATGTTTGTGCTGACAATAGTACTTCTACCAGAGATAGTGGTTTTGTATTTGTACCGATATAACATATCTGTTATTTTTATCTCTAGATACGTCCATGCGTTTTTCTGTGCCTGGTTTGGTTGACATGGAAAGACTATTCAGTACAATATTAATATAATTGTCTGATGTTAAGCCAGATGGAAAGTCCACCATATTTTTTCTATTTGCTAAGCCCATCATGGTAGGTCTTTGGACGTAAAATTGTTCCCCATCCCTTAACTAGACATCATTTTTAAAACGACCCGTTTTTCAGTTGTAGGACATCGCAGTCTTTTTTAAAACAATTATTTCGTTCACAACAGTGTACATTGTGTATTTTCCTTTACATTTGCTAATGCAACAAATTCATTGCTAATACATATTCATAGTGCAGTGATGTCGGTTCTTGACTCAACTCAACTCAACATATTCATATACACATAATAATACCATTATATTTATGGTAAGGTGCAATTACTTACACATTACTTGATGATGATGATGATGATGATGATGATGATGATGATGATGATGATGATGATGATGATGATGATGATGATGATGATGATGATGATGATGAAGTAATTATCTGATCTCATGCATACTAAAATCTATCAATATAAATTATTTTATACTCCAAGTGTCCACATGCACACTTAGTTTTATTTAAACACGTTTAAACGTATCATTGAATGGATCTTACAGTAAACATTGACACAAGCGTTCTATTTGACAAAGGTCGCAGTCATCCCCATAGCATTGTGTACTATTGCGTGTTTTTCCACATTGCATAGTGATAGGGGCATAACTATTTGGTAAAGTTTCTTCATTATTAAATAAGGGTATCTTCTTCTTCTTCTGCTGCGTTCATCCGGAGTTTTTTTTTCTTCCGGATGTGACTGCGTTGTGCCTGTTTACAGCAGAGCTGCGTTCTTGCGCCGTTAGGCCTACACATCCGACTTCTGCGGGCATTTGTTGACCGGGTTAACCTCCCCGATGGTTTCTTAGGACGTTTGACTCTCACTGTTGTGGTGTTATCTCCCATCCTAGCTGGCCCATATAGAACAGCCAAAGACATCCTGGTCAGCCCTCAAGGGGAGGCAGGGGCAGACCATGGGCATTCCCCGCCATCCAAGGAGGCTTCCATAATTGCAGAGCCAACACACAGTGCTCTGGTACTGGGCTCACCCAAGGAATCGTCACGTCCTGCACATGGCTGCTTAGCCTCACTTCCGTATATTGGGCCTTCCGTTCACTATAGGCTGTTCTGTTCTTCCGGAAACCAGAAGAATGCAGTGTGCAGATGACATCCACACAGTGAGCTTTCGATTCGGACTTTCCGCGTAATGGATTTGCTATCCGAGCAATATTCCATTTCGTGCCACTAGGACACTTTTTCCACCTTTTATGGAGCCCACACAGTGAGCTTTTGATTCTGACTTTCCACGTAATGGATTTGCTATCCAAGCAATATTCCATTTCGTGCCACTAGGACACTTTTTCCATCTTTTATGAAGCCCAAATAGTGAGCTTTTGATTCGGACTTTCCACGTAATGGATTTGCTATCCAAACAATATTCCATTTCATGCCTCTGGGAGACTTTTGTAACCGATATACCTGTGGTATGAAGTGTGGCAGTCTTAATACTTCTTCATGCACCTTTAAATGTCAACCTGTATATAGTTAAAGTAAGCTGCGGTCAACTTGAGCTTGTTGATATCTCCATAGAGCTTGTCCTCAAAAGAAGCAGGTGTGGGCCAAAATATCTTTCTCTGTTCTGCATATATTGAGCAATCCTGCAGCAAATGTTTTGCTGTCATTTTTCCAGTTCGACAATTACATTCATCAGTATCTCCTATCTTTAGTTTATTGAACAAGTGGTATTGCAGCCTGTTATGTCCTGTGTGGAGTCTGAAGATAGCTACTTGTTCTCTTCGGTCGAGTTTGTAATATGCATCATCCTTTTGGTGGCCTGGATGCTCTGATTCCCATTTGATTCTATAGGTGCTTTTTATCAACCTCTTTGCCTCATCATAGGTTATGTCTATATCAGGCTGTGGTAGTCGTCCGCCCTCTTTTGCCAGTCTGTCAGCCTCTTCACTTCCAGGTATACTGCAATGTGATGCGATCCACTGTATTAAAGTCAAATACTCAGGGAAGACCACCCTGAATGAGTGGTCTACCTCAAGTAGATTAGAGGTAACCCAGTGCCCCTACATGAGGGCAGGGTAGGTGTAGGTGGTAAATAGAAAGGGGAACTATCAAACAGTTCTCTCATGAGACACGCACTCTGGTCACGGCGTAATCACGCCAGCGTGACAGATACAGAGAACTAGACTCAAGAGAGACCACGACTCCAAGCGTGCTGAGTGAGGCAGCACGCAGAAGCCGAAGTACGCACAAGGTCACTCCGCGTACCGTGTAATCAGCACGCGGAGATTTCCTCAGACAGGGGACAGACTTTGTAGTGAGCGCATCGCTTAGCGTCGATGCGTACTCTTTAGCCAGTAGATAGAATTAGCAATAGGGTTAGGAACGACTAGTGATAGGCAATTCTGTGGTGTATTCATGTGTGATTTATTAGCGACCGTTTTTGTGCATTGATGTAATGTAAAGAGCCTGTGGCAATAAAATGTATAATCAATACCTCTCGTACGACTGACAAATCTTTTGTGTGGTGCGAGAGAAGTATCCCGTAATGTCTGAAGCATCGGTTGCTGACAGGCTAGGATAAAGTGGTGTCAGAAGTGTGGCTTGGACAATTGTTCAAGCTAAAACACTCACCCACGGCTCGAAAATAATATTACGGCTAGATAATCACAGGGTTTAGTTTATGTTAGTGACAATGGCGTGTGCAGACAGAACAAAGTGCGAGCTGTGCCCATCGTGACCAAGTTATGTTTATTTATGCTTATTAGATTATTTTGTGCTTATGAACATGTTTTCTTCTGATTTGTAAGTATTATTATTATTGTTTTGTATCATTTATTTCTATAATTACTTATTGGTTTATGAATATTTGTCAAAAACGATTTACGGCGGAGCAATACACAAGAATGAGCCGGCGACAGTATTGATTTTTCCAATCTAAAAATAGCGCTGCGCCTATGACGTATCGCGACTGACAAACAGCTGCCCTACGCCATTTGCATTCAGCGAAGGATTGTTTACAAATCGCCAAGCGGCTGCTCGCCTAAATCTGTGGCTTATATTACATATTATTTATTTATACGAGTTATTTATTAAATATATTTATTCATTTGAACATTATTATTACTTTTATATTTATTTCAAAGCATTTATTTAATTATTTGAAGATTATTTCTATTTATTACCGTCACGATGGCACTACTTTTGCTATGCAAATAAGACTCAGTCTGCACATCACTCCCATAGATTAAACGACATAGTTAGGGAAGGCAGAAGACGTTTGAACACGACAGGACATTGACATTTAATATTAATTATACTACATTGTTTTGTCCGGGGGCATGTGATTGTACCAAATTGTCTAAAGTCATATGTCGTTTACAAATTGTTAATTGTTCCTGCTCTTGTAAACCAGATGTAACAAGAGCTGTGTATGAGAATAACTCACGCTGTTTGTCGAAGTACCGAACGATTAGACCTGAGCTGCCGAACGATTGTACCTGATTCTCTGGAATGTTAAGATGAGTATACCCAAACTATTTTCAATGCAATATGATTAATAATGCATCTCTTTTTCAGGGTGTGATCTATTAGTACATTTTTTGTGATCTATTTTTCAAGGTCAATCTAAGGGTGTATTGTTATACACAGAGATTTAAAAACTTAACATATCTAATAAACCAAAGTAAATATTTAAGTGCCTGTCAAATCTAGCTATTACCCAACAACATGGCTACTTTAGCTGATTTCATAAAAGCAGGCAAAGAGTTACAATACACAGGAAAGGAATTAGAGCAATATGCTGATCAAAAATTTAGAGAAGCAAAAGATGCTGAGAGAGATGAACGTGCACGAGAAAGACAACACCAGAAGGAGATTGGAGAACAAGAAAGACAACATCAAAAGGAAATTGCAGAACTAGCTGAAATAACTAAACAGAAGGAATTAGAAATAAAACACAAAGAGGCACAACTAGCTGAAGAAACTAAACAGAAACATTTAGATCAAGACAAAGAAATTAAACAAAAGGAATTAGAATTAAAGCAAAAACAATTAGAACAAGATAAGGAGATTAAGCAAAAACAATTAGATCAGGAGAGAGTGTTAAAACAAAGAGAGATAGATGAAATGGCAAGAGTGAAAGAAAAACAAATACAGACTGAATCAGAGACACAGTTAAAGATGAAAGGTATGGAAGTAGACTCACACTTAGATATTTCCATTACAAAACTAAAGAGTCAACAAGAAGAGAATAAATTTAATAAATACAAAAATATTATTAAGCCATTCTGTAAAGAAGATTCCATATCAGCTTGGACAGAAAATGTAGAATATCAGCTGAAATACCACCAAGTACCAATAGATATGTGGGCCATGATTTACATGAAGAACCTCAGTGGTGAGCCCCTTAAAGTTATAGAATCTATACCAACTGATCTTAGATCTAACTATCAATACATCCACGATAGGATAATGCAACATTTCTTACTTGATGCCCCTGGGTATCAAGTGCAATTCTCAAATTTGTAACCAAAACCAAGTGAGACTTTCATTGATTATGTCTCGAATGTCCAAAGCGTACTAAATAGATGGCTTAACGCAGCAAATATAGGAAAGGACTTTGAAAAACTTAAAAATTTAATAGCCATGGATAAAGTCATATCCACAATACCATCTCCTTTCGCTAAATTCCTACAGCAGTCAGACATAGAAACCATAGAACAATTTGAGAAGAAAGGCTCAGCATATTTTTCTTCAAATAGGGATATTTTTAAAACATCTAATATCGACTCTGAAATAGTCTCTTTTGTTAAGGACCAACCAAAAAGCTATCGTAGCAGTAAAAAACCATTTAAGAGAGTCGACAAGAAAGATCAGACAGTGTCAAAATGTGTATATTGCCAACTTTTTCATGATACTTATTCTATGTGCGATAAATCACCAAACTATCCGACACATCTTGAGATGGTCATTAAGAAACAACAAAACAAGAGAACTGCATACAGGAGTGCAGTCAAATGCTTCTTCTGTTCTAGCTACGGCCATTATTCTAATAAGTGCCTGGGCCGCCAAAGAATGAAGGCCAACAATGCAATTTTGATTGATACATCTTCTGATAGTGGAAGTGAGACTGAGTGTGACGTCAATAATGAATTACCTTTTAATCAATCTGAAGATGTTTGTTGTGTAAACGATATTTTATGCTTTGACAATTGTGAGCGATGTCACCAATTTCATGCAGACGGAAAATTAGAATGTGGTCACTTTGTAACATCCTCCTTTGAGAATGCAAACGCAGCTGTAGCCTCCAGAGGCAATTTGATGTTTCACACTGCATTGGTCAATGATAAGCCATGCCGATGTTTGCTTGACAGTGGTAGCTCTATTATTGGGGTAAAAAAGGAACTGGTTGATCCAAAAGATTATACTGGTGACTCTGTAAAATGCCGTACTTTTTCTGGTAATATAGAAACCTATCCTCTGGCAAGAGTCCGGATAAACACACCATTCCTTTCTGGTACCTTTACCTGTGCAATACTAGACAACCCTTGTACTGAGTTAATTCTTGGGTGTCTACCCCAGCTAAGACACTGCACTGATGAAGAAATATCTGCGTGGGAGGAAAAGAATAAACTCACTCCAGTGAACAATGCAGATATCCTCAATCACAATCCCGACAACAGTGCTAGACCCATGATTCTTGAACCTGGTCAAGATGTATTGCTATTACTACCTGACGAACGTAATAATATGACAACTTCATGGCAAGGGCCTTTCAAGGTGATACATAAAATTTCAGATGTCGATTATGAAATATCGATAAACGGACACTTAAAGATATTTCATATCAACATGTTGAAACCTTACTTTTCACGACAAGAGACAGATTTAGAGACAGACGAACACAATGCATCCACACCTATGGATGAGACGACAGACTTACACAACGCAACTACACTAGTTAGCGAGACTGGCAAATCCGACGAGATGCATACACTTAGTGAGTTTACAGAAAACGCACTTAGCACCACCACCGTACTGAATCAGGTAGACGACGACGGAATGGAACTACCTGCTCCAACTGTAGATAAGACTGCGACCTTAGATTCTATACGGTTAGAACAGGGACTAACAGACGAGCAACGACCACAGACAATAGAATTAATAACAGAGTATAAGGACATATTTTCCGACATTCCTGGTAGGACGGACAGAATCGAGCACTCCATCCTTCTTTCGGACTCTAAGCCTATCAAATGCAGGCCGTACTCTATCCCACTTATCTATAGAGAAATTCTAAATAAGGAAATTCTGAACTTAGAAGCTAGTGGAATCATTCAAAAATCTACATCTGAGTACTCCTTTCCAATCGTCTTGGTCAAGAAAAAAGACTCCACAATTCGTCTTTGTGTGGACTATAGAAAACTCAACAATGTCACTAAGATCGACGCAGAAACAATTCCTTCCTGCGAAGATCTTATTCTGGATATGTCCACCTCCAAAATCTTTTCTAAATTAGATCTTACTAAGGGATATTGGCAGGTCCCTATGTAGACTCAATCCATCCATCTTACTGCATTCTCAACACCTTTAGCTCTTTACGAGTGGCGGTTTCTTCCTTTCGGACTTCGTAATGCTCCTGCCACTTTCGTACGCTTAACTAGAAATTTACTACATGGAGTGACGAATACTGTGACATGTATAGATGATATTTGTGTCCATACAGAGGACTGGACAACACACTTACTGAAACTCAGACATGTCTTCAATAGGTTGCGACTCTTCGGTCTCACGGTCAAACCGAGCAAAGTTGAATTGGGCCTACAAGAAATTGATTTTTTGGGTCATGTCATTTCACATGGACAGCTAAAAACTGACAATAGAATTACTAAAATTATGAACCTGACCATGCCAACAACAAAAAAGCAGGTCAGGAGTCTTTTGGGTTTAGTAAATTATTATAGTAAGTTCATACCGAACTTAGCTGAAATTACAAGTGCATTTTCAAATGTTTTAAAAGCTTCAGTAAAATTAGATGTCAAAGATGCATTATTAATTTCTGCATTGTCAAAATTGAAAATCCTATTTAGTAATGTACCAATCCTCCGTTTGCCTAATCCTAGGCTCGTTTATTATCTTAGGACAGATGCCAGCAGGATTTCCATCGCTGCAGTACTAGGCCAGTTTTATGATGGCATCTTCCATCCTATTTGCTACGTGAGCCGCAAGATCACACCTGCTGAGTCCAGATATTCCATATCAGAGTTGGAAGCCCTAAGCGTCATCTATTCGGTGAGGAAGTTGCATCGATTTCTAGCGGGTAATCACTTCGTTGTCCAGACCGATAATTCCCCTATCACGGTCATACAAAGTGGGGTGCATCGCAACGACCGCATCTACAGCTGGTCACTAATATTACAGAATTATACTTTTAGTATAGAGCATATTAAGGGTAGGGATAATATTCTTGCTGATACCCTTAGTCGACCATCTGAGGTAGAAATACCTGATATTCCACATGAGAAGGTAGTGTGAGAAATGTTAATTTAGTACACTTAAAATATCCTGTGTAAAATATCCTATGTATTACATAGACATCACGATCAGGACTGTGTGCTAAGAACTGAACTACCATGTGTCCGTAGTCAGCAGAATAAGAATTGTGCTCCAAGAACAAGTTGATCACCGTGTGTACATAGACAGCTCGTTACTTACTATGCTCCATTTGTGTTCCGGTGAGTCACCTTTGTTAATGAGGAAGAACAGTGTCAGAACAATGAATAAAGAACAGACACGAATATACTCGTCTACGACACCAGCGGACTCTGCGAGTGGAAGAATACCCATAAAACACAAGTATGACTGTGTAGTGTATTTAAGATACCCAGGACAATTGTGTATATATAAACTATGCCAACGAAAGCAATTTCTGTACGTTATGGCAACC
The DNA here is from genome assembly GCA_963921405.1 of Cepaea hortensis. Lineage (NCBI taxonomy): Eukaryota > Metazoa > Mollusca > Gastropoda > Stylommatophora > Helicidae > Cepaea > Cepaea hortensis. The sequence continues at coordinate 89,872,989 of OY992884.1, read as the reverse complement.
ACTAACCTGAGGTAAATAAATACCATGTATATATATTTAGGTATTGTGATATGTATTATAACGTTTTTAATATAGGGATAAATTATAGTTAGATTAGTTACTGTAATATAGATTTAGATTAGATTTAGGGAATATAATGGTTTTTATTTGTAGCTTAGATAAATCATTAATGTACCCACTTACTTAGCAAAAAAGTAGATTAGGATAGGACTATAAATTTATTAACAGCTCATTAAACTCTAGGATAAAAAGATTAGATAGCAACAGCACCATTTAGTTTAGATAACAACAACACCATTTAGTTTAGATAGGAACAGTACCATTTATTTCATTTCATTTGATTTCATTCCATCTTGATGAACACCTTAACAACCTCATCATTTAGAACTAAAATTAGTTTATAATTTATAGGATAAAGTAGTATAGGATAAAAGGATTGTACATTTAACATACATCATTTACACCATGTAGAGTAAAAATATCAATCATATTTCTTTTCATTGAAACATTAAAACTTTATTTATAATTTTGTTACATTTCACATTTCCCATTTCAGAAAGGTACATAACTCATCTCACATCAGTTTCATTTTTTAGATAGTTAGATTACTTCCCTTAAATTAGATTAAGTGTGTACAACAAAATAGAATATATATATTTATAGAAGTAGTAATATATGTAGTTATAGAAGTAGTAGTATTTCAGGAGAATATAATGTTTAATAACATCAGGGTACAAACTATTAACCCTGTTTCATCCATGTAAATATTTTGTAAATACATGACTCGTGCAGTAAGTTACGCACAGTCATGAAGCTCAACTCTTTTCAACTGAGCCAAAATTGTACAGTGTCACTTCAAGGTTTTTAAAATATTAGAATGAAAGATATGTGACAAAAATGTGAAAGTGAGAGAATAGGAGGATGAAAGATGTGTGACAGAAGTGTGAAAGTGAGAGAAAATGGAAAATATACAAGGGAGAGTTAGGATGACTAGCGGATTATTTTCTGCCGCTCAACGCGACTTTTTATTATTTGTCTGCGTCAAGAGTTTGTTCTCAGTGTTGAAATGTACCGTCTTGAATGTGTTATATGTAGTTTAGTGTAGACCTTAAAAAAAAAAGTATTTTAAGTCTCATAAGACGGAAACGTAGTCACGAATTAGTGTTAGACACTTGTTTGTGGCCACATTTAACCGAATTATGGCACTTGAAAACTAACTTACATACATATTATAGACAGACACACATGTTAGAAGGTAAAGTATATTATTAAGTAGATCCAAACACGCAAACAACCAGAAAAACAAACATATAAATAACATAAATTTTTTTAGAACAAAGGGAGATAACTCCGGGTCAGGGGACACAATAGACAACGAAACACTAACTTAACAGTGGAAGATAACTTTACACGCGGAAGCGAGATAGGTAAAGCCTGTCGCACACAACTTGTGCAAGGGTTGTTTAATATTATATGGGGGACATGAAGCAATTCATGTGTTGACCCTAAGAAAGTCAACTTTGTATGGGTAGTGAGTTAATTTGCTATTTGAGGGCAGGTCTTATAAGACAATGGTCCGGTTCAGACAAACCTCTAATTAATATAATATTGCAATTGAGAAGAGGGCTCACGCCAACCAGACAAGTTTGTGGCGATCACCAGTAGCCAAGTAAAGTCAGACTACATTGTGACAATAGTCAGTAGAAGTCTATTGAGTTACCCAGAACCAAGTTAGTCTTTGACAAAAATTAGAAACACTAATTTTTTAAAACCTCTTGCGTCACAACCATGAGTCAAAATTTGTAACGCAACACAGGAGGGGAGGGTGTGTGTCAAAGACTCAGGGAAGACCACCCTGAATGAGTGGTCTACCTCAAGTAGATTAGAGGTAACCCAGTGCCCCTACATGAGGGCAGGGTAGGTGTAGGTGGTAAATAGAAAGGGGAACTATCAAACAGTTCTCTCATGAGACACGCACTCTGGTCACGGCGTAATCACGCCAGCGTGACAGATACAGAGAACTAGACTCAAGAGAGACCACGACTCCAAGCGTGCTGAGTGAGGCAGCACGCAGAAGCCGAAGTACGCACAAGGTCACTCCGCGTACCGTGTAATCAGCACGCGGAGATTTCCTCAGACAGGGGACAGACTTTGTAGTGAGCGCATCGATTAGCGTCGATGCGTACTCTTTAGCCAGTAGATAGAATTAGCAATAGGGTTAGGAACGACTAGTGATAGGCAATTCTGTGGTGTATTCATGTGTGATTTATTAGCGACCGTTTTTGTGCATTGATGTAATGTAAAGAGCCTGTGGCAATAAAATGTATAATCAATACCTCTCGTACGACTGACAAATCTTTTGTGTGGTGCGAGAGAAGTATCCCGTAATGCCTGAAGCATCGGTTGCTGACAGTCAGCCTCTTCACTTCCAGGTATACTGCAATGTGATGGGATCCACTGTATTACAACTTTTTGGGATTTCTGGCATAGCCCATGGAGTGCTTCTCTTAGGTCAGCTATTTCTGTGCTGTTATTGCTCTTCAGTATTGAGACAGCTGACTTTGCATCTGTGAAGATAGCTATTTGCTTCTCTTTATTTTCCTCCATCAAGAGCATTTCTGCTGCAGTTTTCAGAGCCTCTACCTCTGCTTTGAAGTTACTTGAAAACTTTCCAGTTGCCACTGAATGTGTTGTTTTTTTTTCACTCCATTTTTTAAATTTAGGAGAATTGTGTTTCTTGAATGCATGCCACATCTATTCTATCTTTATGAAGACGCTGTGTTAGGGAGACTTGCTTGTTATATACTCCTTCGGCATTCCACTGTAGTATGTTGAGTGTCCGGGGTGTTTGGTCAATAGCTCTTAACCTACTCCTCTGTGCCATGACTCCACAACACAGGGGAAGGTGACCACCAGTAGTCATGGGTGAGTCCCCTCGAGGCAGGGGGTCCGGCACTATCACCGCCTGATGGGACTTCACGGGATTAGCACCATAACGATTAATTTTAATTTGTGACATCATGAGTTAAGTTACGTTGCACTGCTTTGTCAAGCCTGTGGCTCAGTACATCCGATTTCGACAAGCATTTGTTCGGGGTGCTTTCCATAGCCTTTGACTGTTCCCAGTCTACCTACAAGGCAGCAGGTTTGTGTGTCACTTGGTCTGGTCCCTCTCCCTTGACCTGTCCGACATGGGTGACCCTACCAGTAGCTGTGCTACCGTCGGCATAGCTCTTGGGGTCATTGGAACACACAAGCCCCTCTACCTCGACAAGGTGGACACACGGCAGAGGGGAAATAAGGGTATAATTAATTGCAGCGCATGTAGTAAACTTAATGCGATTATGCTGACTCCATGGAACATACATATATTATTGTTTTGCTTGATTGCTTATGTTCGCTGGCTGTGAACTCCAGCATGAAGTCCTGTATGTCGGATGAAGACATCCTGTTGTCCAGCATCTGTGTGATGTCATACAGGACGCGAGGTTTGTGTGAGTATCCGTTGTCCCATGTCTGGCTTATTGGTGTGCAGACTGGTGGTTCCTCGCCGTGCAGGCAGATACTCTCCGACTTCGGAAGCATCAGCGTTCCTACTACGTTAGCCAGGACCCCGAAGGGACCTGTTGCCCAGGATGCACGGCGAGGACGTGTTAGTAGGTCTTGGTCAGTGTAGAACCTGGCCCTGGTGCCTTGAAAACACTTCTGCGTCCCAAACATATTATACACATGGTTTAATTGCGACAATGTTTATGCACAGCTCAATAAGATATAATACATATATAAATATAACAGAGCAATTGGAGTAGTTTAAATAGTGTTACTTTTCTTGGAGATTTATTTATCTCCCGCTTAGTTTAGAAGGGGGAAGAAGAAAAGTTTAGTTTATGACCTACCGATTTTCAAGGGGTATAATAATTATGATAACTTTATATTTTAATGTTTCCTTCATTCTCGTATAAATGTTAGTGTTACAATTATCCTTCATTAGCGAATATAACTTGTATCAGTTGCTGCTATTAGCACATTGCATTTCTTTATTGAGATGGCGGTTTAGAAAGTAAAGTTTAATCAGATTCAGATATATAATAAAATAAGATGGACCACGTTAGCATGACATAGTGTGTATGAGCTGGCTTATAAAATAACCACGTGAGTTTGTGATTGTTCAGCCTTCTGGGGAAACCCGGTTGGTTACTGGGCAGGATACCCATGGTATGTGGAGACCACGTGACCTCGCCGGTCACATCGTCCTTTTGTGTGGTCAAGGTCTTCGCAGACTCAGACAATGGCCTGTCTGAGTTAGAAAGCTTAGGGTCGCGCGAGGTTCCTCCCTTAACACACACATGATTCGAGGGTACCTGTCTAGGGACGAGAGGAGGGGCAGGGATGGACGCCTGAGCACTATAAGGAAATAAACCGTCCATCCAGAGCTGGGGTGGCCTCTAGTGTTTACACTAGCCCTGGTTCACTGCTGTGATAGCTGTCGCACGCCAACCTGATAAGCATGGCTTTCTTAGTAAGCTTTGAGCTCACAGCGTGGCCGGCACTATCCCTTTTGTTATTTTGCTTAACTCAAACTGTAATAATGAGTTCATATAAAATTGTTTGCAGTAATTTATAGTATTTAACATGCTCGAATTCTAATCACAGCTGGTTTCGAATTTAAGAAACAAAACAAAAACCAAAAAAAAAAAAAAAGCGCAGAGACCAAGCACATTATTTTTCACTCGAATAAACACACACACACGCGCGCGCGCGAGCACACACACACACACACACACACACACACACACACACACACACACACATTGTTGTAACCATCACTGGCTGGCTTCGATAAGTTAACAACATGTATGACGGTGGTGGATATAAGCTGACATAGCAGAACTTCAGAAATACATTGGAACACGAGTGATAAATCATTGAAATCATTTTATTTCTATATTATACAACGTTGTCAGCCAGGCAATGTTGCTGAGGCTTCATAGCTGGCGGCACTCACTCATACACGTCTTAGACTCTGGTGGTCTCCGATGCTCCTTTGTGACCTTGCTACATTTATTACACAACCATTACTCATTAGCAATCCGATAACAGTTCCGTCATGTGGAATTAAATGCAAGTGTCTTTCTCTCTCATTGTTATCTAGAAGAAGTATGTTTCCTATAATGCAGAGACGACACTGCAATTGCGTCATTTGTCCAAAGCAAACAGCTCTCGAGGACACTTTTTACACGCGTCAAGGAAAGCTGTCTTCGTAGAGTACACTAGTCTCCTTGTAATGTTTATTAGTTGTGTTTTGTTTTTTCAATCCATTAACATATGTCTACAATCTTAATCGCTTGCTGTACTCACAAAGTAAGATTAGACATGTTTATCTATAGATACCACACACATGCATGCTCCCTTTCATAATCTAACGCCCAGGTCCTGAAATGTGGAACAACAGATTGCCGTGTTTAAGTAGTGACTTGGGGTGAATATGCAGACATTAACTTTTAATCTTGTGTTGTCTTAAATAGGTCCTCAGACCTGAATCTCCCCCTGTCTGCCATGTCCTTTGTATGTCTTAGATTACTAATGCTTTCAATGAACTCTCACCCAATATTATTTGTCATCATAAAGCATGCATCTGTCGGTCATACATTTGAAATGGATTACCTAAGAGAGTTTCACCGACATGTAGAGTGGTTTTTAATAATCCTTCAAGACATCACGTCTATCTCTCCCATCTCTCTCTCTCTCTCTCTCTCTCTCTCTCTCTCTCTCTCTCTCTCTCTCTTTGGTGTCATGTATGCAGTAAGATGGTGTCATGGATTAAATGAGAGAGTGTCATGGATACAGTAAGATTAGTGTCATGGATACAGTGAGACGGTGTCATGGATACAATGAAACGGTGTCATTGATACAGTGAGACGGTGTCATGGATACAGTGAGACAGTGTCATGGATGAAGTGAGATGGTGTCATGGATCTCATGGATATTATTATTATTTATGTAGTTATTGTGTATGAATGTATCCATAATTGGTTTTCCCCTATGCAATACGGAATATCGTTTTGGCTATTTTCCATTAATAAATACGGCATGAGTAGATATCTCTGTAAGTGTGGTCACCATGCAAACTCGCGGTTCACGTGTCTGCTTCTATTTCCCTCCCCCCTATCAACACAATCAGAAGTGAGCAGCATACATGTTGGATCCAACCAGGATTGTTTGCTGACAGCGTGTCTGTACACAAGTAGAGCCGATGATTAAACTCACAGCTTCCACCAATAAAAGCTGCAGCACTCGCAGTCAACATTCTCACAAGACACACCATCATCAATACGCGGCTTCTGAGGTAAGTATAAAGTTTGTCTGTGTGTCCTGTAGTATAGTTCTCTCAGTATGTCCGTGAATTACATAAGTGTAGTTCTTTCATCATGCATGTCTCTACAGCAAGTATAGTTCTCAGAGTATGTCCACGACTCCAGTAAGTATAGATATGTTATCGTATCCATGTATCCAGTAAAAATAGATCAGTAATCATGTCCGTGTCTTCAGTAAGTATAAACATGACATCTTGTCCGTGACACTAGTAAGTATAGACCTACCTTGATGTCCATGTCTCCAGAAAGTATAAATTTGTCATCGCGTCCGTGTCTCCAGTAAGTATAGATCTGTCATCTTGTCTATCTCTCAAGTAACTATAGATCTGTCATCATGTCTATGTCTCCAATAAGTATAGATATGTCATCACGCCCATGTCTCCAGTAAGTATAGATATGTCATCATATACATTTCAACAGTAAGTATAGATCTGTAATCATGTTCATGTCTTCAGTAAGTATAGATCTGTCATCATATACATGATTGATTGATTGATTGATCTAGGAACCGACATCACAGCATTCGGGACATTCCCATAAGCGCTCCGTCCCCATCCTCAGCAACCAGCGAAGAGTTCCAGCACTAATAGTACCAGAGCAATCTGATTATATGTCCGTCTCGCATTTCCTCTGAGAGTCGAGCGTCGGCAAGATCCCCTCGTCACTCCTCGCTGCCTCATTCTAACCAGACTATGGTGATCAATTTGCTCCTCCGAGGTGTACACGTGCTCCCACAAGGCCGCAACCACATCTGCCTTGTTATGCATCAATACTCCACCAAGTTCTGCCGAGCCAGCCAATCTGTCCGCCTGTTCATTCCCCAGCACACCGGCATTCCCAGGAGAAAAGATCCAGGTGATGCTTGCTACCTGTGACCTCCGAAGCGAAGCAAGCCACTCTGCACGAAGCTACTCTTCTCAGCATGCTTTCTGAGTCAGTTACAATCACGATATATGTATGTATCGTGTTTTCTATCCAGCGGAAAGCTGCACTGACCGCCTCCACCACCATTCTTAAGCTAGATGTAGTGTCATCATACGCCAGGCTCTCCTGCACCAAACGCCGACCATTAGTTTTTGCCAAGAACCCCCAAGCACTTCTCCTACCTCTCAACACCGATCCATCCGTGTAGATAATCACATCACCCGGGCGAGAATTTTCCTGAATTAGTTGCTGAATTTCCACTTCCGTGGCCCCTGCTGGCCACTCCCTGCTCAATGTGATTATAACTCTTCACAAGTCTGACTGCACGTCTGGCACTCTGACCCACTCCTCTCCTCGCCTGATGTTCTCCAAGGGGCACACCTGTCTGATTGTATCCTCCGCCTGAGCCATCCATGATTTCCCTCTTATCAGTCTCTGACCCTTAACCACGTCCAGCGCCTCATGCAACGGGTGATCTGTGTCTGCAGCTACTCTGAGGTATGCCTTCGCTTGCATCACCTTGTGCCTACCAGCAAGAGTAGGCAGACCAAGGATGTAACGCATACACACCACTGGAGTGTCTCTAGTGCACCCCAGAATGACTCGCATGGCTTCATTCTGTATGCGCTCCAATTTCACCAGCTGACTCTTTGAGACAGTGAGCATTCCTAGTCCATAATCAATCACTGAGAGGATCAAGTGCTGGTATAGTGTGAAGAGCATTCTCTGCTCTGTGTCTATTGCAGCCATAGTTTTAAGTGCATTGAGTCCCTTTTGAGATCTTGTCACAACCGTCTCCACATGGTCCTTGAAGGACAAACTCCTGTCAAATGTGATACCCAGATACTTCAGTTTGTTCTCTCTGTTGACGCTTCTACCATCTATCGTGAGGCTTGGGATATCATCTCTCACAATCCTGTTGTCCAGAGAGCACCACAACACAGCCGCCTTTTCCGGGTTGATGACAGCACTCATTTCAGTACACCAGTCAATCACTTTGTCTACTGTCACCTGTAGCTCCTTGGGCTGTTTGATCCCTATTTCTCTCCTGCCTGTATGAAAGAATAGCATCTGCAAATGTTAGAATCCTTCCAACCCCTGGTGCTTCTAGGTATGCAATCTTGCTCGTATACACATTAAAGAGCAGCGGTGAGATTGCAGATCCCTGTGGCAGTCCCGGGGTTAAAATATGTGGCTCTGAGGTCCATGCGCCCAGACGGAGAGCAACCTGACGAGAATGAAGGACGGCTATCCAGTTCACTAACCAGGGATTGACCCCCTTCTCCATAAGTGCGGTCATCAAAATATCATAGCGAACTCTATTGTACGCATCCTCGAGATCATATACATTTCAACAGTAAGTATAGATCTGTCATCATATCCATATCAACGGTCTCCAGCATGACGGTTAGGCATTGAACCGTTGGGGCCTGTGACGTGTTTATGCTTGTGGCTACGGTTTACAATCGCATTCTCCTCATGTTGGACTGGTAGTACATGGTTCCGTCGCTCTGCTACTGAGTGCGTGGACGACACTGTGAGCTGTTAAATTCGCTTGGATTGCTTTTAATCTGTCCTGTACAGTGAACTGCATGTTCAGAACAATGGCTACCGGCGATTGCTGTATTGATTGTTTTGCCCTTTCGGTTCATGAGTGCATTTTTTTCGGAGACTACCGGGAATCGGCGCTGAAGCTGCGGAGTTCGTGCTTATGCGACACTTTCGGCGGGTCTCCCTGCGGTAAAAGATCGAGCCGTGTGAGAAAACCCGAGTCAATGAGGATTTTCTGGTGACTGCCGAGTCCATCGACGATGAACTGTGGCGAGTGTGGATGAATTTTGTGTTTGCATTCTGACTGCACAGTGTACCTGTGCGGGCTTGTTGGATTGCCGAGACTCCTGTCTAATCCACTTTTCAAATTTGACATGGAGAGCATTTTGTGTATAACGAAAATAAATAATCAATACCCAATACAACCAGTAATTCCAGTCATCATTACTTTTAAAAGTTTTTAATTTGAAGAGCTGTAATCCATATGATGATAGAGTTCGAAAGCTCTTATTTAGATTCTCCTTCACTCATTCACCCCTTAAAATCAAACATCACTAAGCCATGCCAGTACATCCAGTACTATCGGATATCTTTACTTTTTTAAGGTTTTCATTTCAAGAGCTGTAACCCGTATGAGAATAGTTTTTGGAAGCAATTATCTAGAAATTACACCACTCACCCACCCATTAACAATGAATTTCACTTAGCCATAATCTCTACAGCCAGTACTAGCGGCCATTATTACTTCTTAAAGGTTTTCGTGTAAAGAGCCGTAACCCTTATGATAACCCGCCGACCGCGCCCGCTCGCCAACACCAGCTCTGCGAGCCCCATACCTTCAACTACATTTTAAGGAGTCACTTGACCACCCATTAGCCAATTGACTACCCCATGAACACCTTTTGACCATGTCTTCGTTTACTTTAATCATCACTACGTCACTAGACGTACCCTCCCCTACAATTTAATGGGTCACTTGACTACCTCTTGATTACTTGACCACCTCTTGACCACGTCATCGTTCACTTTAACCATCACTACGTCTCTAGACGTACAATCCCCTAAAATTTAAGGTGTAACTTGACTACACTTGACCACTTGACTACGTATTGACCACCTCTTGACCATGAGATCGCGCAATTTTCCACCACCGTGTCACAGCGAGTACACTCCTCTACAATATAAGGGGTCACTTGGCCACCCATTGACCAGTTGACCACCGCTTGACCACGTTATCGCTCACTTTAACCACCACCGAGTCACTACATGTAACCTCACCTGCAATTTAAGGGGTCAAATGACTACGCCTTGACCACTTGACAACCTCTTGACCACGCTATCGTTCATTTTAACCACCACCACATCACTAGACTTACTTTCACGTACAATTTAAGGGGTCACTTGACTGCCCCTTGTCCACTTGACCACCTCCTCACCACTTGATCACACCCAATCTGATGAGTCACTTGACCACTCCCTAACCACGCCTATTTTTTGAAAAATAATGAAGGAGTTATCTCCCTTTGCGGTGCTCATCGATGTCTTTCTGATTTACTATACTACTAACTTTTGTTTTCTTCTTTGTTAGAAAGGCCCGTTTTTGTCTTCTTTCTAACCATAAGTGCATTATCTCTCTCTCTCTCTCTCTCTCTCTCTCTCTCTCTCTCTCTCTCTCTCTCTCTTATAAGCTCTAAATTTCTCATAAGCGCGCGCTCTCTCTCTCTCTCTCTCTCTCTCTCTCTCTCTCTCTCTCTCTCTCTCTCTCTCTCTCTCTCTCAGAAATGCTCTCTGTCTCAGCACTGAATCAGATTATGGTTGGATGTTCGTATAATTCAGTTCATAGTTCCTAGACGCTTTGCCTGTTTTATTAACACTGTTGCGTAATTTTACATTTTTAAACATCTAAATTGCATTGGTATTTGGCACGATTGATTAAATGCCATTGTGTTTGTAAATTATGCCAGGTTAGTCGATGTGCCAAATAGGCTACAGTCTTCCGGTTCAATACTTCCGGTTCAGCACAAAGATCATCAGTAGTTGCATTTCACCACAACTGTTTAGTTTACTGTTTACTATCAAACGCTGATTGAGGTACAGAGGTCGGCAGACACGGAAAACTGGGTAGGTGTAGATAATTAATACATTTATTACCTAGCAATTTTTTTAAATGTTGCATATCCCTTACAGGACGTTGCAGTCAACACCAGCATTTTTCAGCTGCTGTTGGATGATGTAGTATTAGTAATTTTACGTTCAGTAGTTTGCCATTTATTTCTGAACGACTGGCTCCAATACTTACTAAGACGTTATAACACAACGCGACACGGTCTGCTGCACAAATCAGTCACGGCTGCGTTTCGAACGCCTGGTAAGCGGCTCACGAACCACGTTCACAAGCCTTTGGCCACGGATTTATAACATCCAGAACAGATCAGTGATCAGATATCTGAAATGAACCACGGAAACCCTTTAGCATATTTTATATATTATTTAATATATAGAGTGTATAGACAATACTTAAAAATTGGGTATTTACTTATAAAATCATGACAGTTGGATACAGCTTTCAGCTTGACAAGATGAGGGAAGCCAATATGCCATACCATGGCCCATGGTATCTCATCTCAATGAAAACTGTATGTTAATTCTAAGCAGAGTTATTAATATTTTTGTGTCATGATCTACAATCAGGAAGTGCAAAGGAATCTGTGTAAATAAAGTGGTTCTAATTGTAGCAATTTTGGTCAATATTTATAAATGGGGATTTTGCTTAATGAAATCCTAACAGTTGGATACAGCTTGACAAGACGAACCCAACGGCATCTCAATGAAGCATGTATGTTTATCTAAGCAGAATTATGAACTTTTTGGTGACGTAATTTAATACCAGGAAGTGTAATGATGTCCTAAGAGATAGGGGAGATTTTATCGTGGCTCATTAAATTGGAAGCTGAGAAATTCTGTCTTCTATTACTGTGGCTTGCTTATTTTTAAATGGACAACATAGTACCATATATATCTCATTCCGTCCGGGGTGGCAAGGCCTAACTTAACATATTATCTATTTTTTTATAGGATGTGTCGTGATCTAATTAATAATTTAAAATGGCCGCCAATTGTTTATTATTAAAATTCTGTCACATTGCTAATGAACCTGGCAAGATGTATATTTTATTGTGCATTTTGGTAACAGGAAAGTAAAGGTCACATTCCTCTTTCAATAGAATGTTGAGAGAACCAACTTCATTGCACCGATTTTTATCCTATATGGCTCGGCCTCTTTCCGCAGGGCCAAAAGCATCGCACAAAGCATGAGAGTCTCTGAGAAAAATGAACTCGATTTTTAAGACTTCGAAAGGATGTGCTGTGACCTAATTAACAGTTAAAAATAGCTGCCCCTTTATTTCAATTAAATGTCATGTGGAATGTTTGTGGTTGGTGAAAGAACAATTCATGAAAATGTACTCATATTGTCTTAATGTACCCACTGCATTGTGAAAGCTTTCTTTTTGTTGATTAAATATTATGCATTAATGTAAGTAAATATTTTGTAACTAATTAATTATTAAAATATTAAATAATAAAAAATAAAAAAAATTATTACATATTCACTAATAATTGATTTCACTTCTGCTCTATAATTACACTGTTCCGTTTCTAAAAGTGAGCAATTAATAATTAAATACTTTTTAAAAAAACCATAACTTATTTTACTGTATTTTATTTAAATTTACATAATTATGTACTGGTGCTCTGCTAAGCAAAATTGTACTCCTTACAGGTTTACAGACTGGTCTGAAAACTGGCTTTCACAATTATTTTAAGTCATGCCAAATGCTGAAATATTATACAAGTACACAGATAAATTACAGCTACAAATGAAACTTGTATTCTGTTTAATTTTAGTAGTTAAATTGCCAGTTCTAATTATAAATAAATACAGGTCCGCTATAGTTTAGTACTGTTGTATGCGTACCGCCATTTTGAATTTTGTGTAATGACTGCCATATCTCATTTTTGTGGTTGTGCTAAACATTTTTTCCCGAACGCTAGCTATAGTCAGCATTGTTGAAACGTTTCACATATATGTAAAATTGTACAGAGAATTAAAAAATGCATCAAAAAGTCAAGGTTGGATTAAAATACAGGTGTTATAAGACAAATTAGCTTATCGCTCTTGAATAAACTTCAAGAAATTCAAGAGAAGACAGTTTCTCATAGACAAGCGCTTGCAGTTTAACAGACGGACCACTACTGCATTTTTTAGAGTTGTTTCCCGCGACGTCATGCCACATTGGTTTCAAATACATCGAATTAAATGAAACATGGCTAAAAACTGGAAGTGACTAGACGGTCATTAAAAATCTCCCAGGAAAAGAGTTTATGCATTCCTCCCCCCAAACTAACCAGGTTTGGTAACTGACATGAGAAGCATCTCTCGCCTGCATCAGGGTGTCACATGTCCGCTGGTGTCGCGCCTGCCATCTGATCTTCTGTGAGTCAGTGTTTCAGACTCTGGTGTCTTTCTCCTCTCTTTGCTTCTCAGTTGTCTTGGCTCTTGTCTGTGGTGAGTTGTCGTCATCCTTCCTTGTGGTAGCTTTATTTGGGGTTGCTGTAGGTTCTGGCTCTTTGGTGCAGCTCGCAGGCAGGTTCTCTCCGCTCATCTTCTTGAGGTCTTGGCGGCTTCCATGCTCCCCATCTTGTGTGTCTGGTGTCTTTTGGTGTTAGTCTTACAATGTGCCATTTTCTCCCCTGTATCAGGTTTCTTGAACATTTGGGTGACTTGTTCTCGATAGCGCTCGCAGTTGCAAATGATGGCTGATTCACCAATCTTGAATTTTGTATACATGTGGTTGCATAATCTATTGTGTCCTCTTCTGAGGCATAGAATGACTTGTTCTGGTCTGTCCATAACATGGTTGTCATCTTGAGCAGGTTTTGGTGACTTTCTGACTGATTTAATCAGTCTTTTCTTTTGGTGGTTTGTAACAGACACATCAGGCTGTTCTTCTTTCGCTCCTTCCTTAGCCAATCGATCAGCACACTTCACATTTTGTGGCTTAAAATGTGTAAAGGTTAAACACTTCACATATTGTGGGCTAGAATGTGTAAAGGTTGATCACTTCACATATTGTGGCCTTGAATGTGTAAAGGTTTAACACTTCACATATTGTGGGCTAGAATGTGTAAAGGTTGATCACTTCACATATTGTGGCCTCCTATAATGTGTAAATGTTTAACACTTCACATATTGTGGCCAAGAATGTGTAACGGTTTAACACTTCACATATTGTGGGCTAGAATGTGTAAAGGTTGATCACTTCACATATTGTGGCCTCCTATAATGTGTAAAGGTTTAACACTTCACATATTGTGGCCTAGAATGTGTAAAGGTTGATCACTTCACATATTGTGGCCTAAAATGTGTAAAGGTTTAACACTTCACATATTGTGGCCTAGAATGTGTAAAGGTAGATCACTTCACATATTGTGGCCTAAAATGTGTAAAGGTTTAACACTTCACATATTATGGCCTCCTATAATGTGTAAAAGTTTAACACTTCACATATTGTGACCTCCTAGAATGTGTAAAGGTTTAACACTTCACATATTGTGGCTTAGAATGTGTGAAGGTTTAACACTTCACATATTGTGGCCTCCTAGAATGTGTGAAGGTTTATAAGATGCATCAGGCATATGATACTTGACCCATATTTGTATAGACTAATGGACACTCCAGGAGTGATGTGATCAATACCATGAGTCAACATATCAGCAACAAATATATATCAGAGACAAGTCAGTCTTCAGTCAAACGCAGAGTGCTGCGTAAGACCCAGTCGACCTTGTGAGCAGTCAGGCACTCTCTATGAATAACCGCTATAGGGTATTAATGCACTCTCTATCAAGACCAGGAGCGCACCAGCGAATAAAGATCATTATCTCGCTCCCTGGCAACTATCAATTTTGAAGATGAGTAGTTCAGAATGCTCTTAACCATATGAAAACTGGCAAGACTCCAGGTACAGATAACATCACAATAGAATTTATCAGTGCCTTAGAAGAATATGGAATAGACCAAGTCATTAAACTGCTGGCTCTGCAAAACTTGGTGGAGTATTGATGCATGACAAGGCAGATGTGGTTGCGGCCTTGTGGAAGAACGCGTACACCCCGGAGGAGCAAATGAATCACCATGGTCTAGCTAGAATAAGACAGCGAGGAGTGATGAGGGGATCTGGCTGACGCTCAGAGGAAAGGCGAGATGGACATAATAATCAGATTGCTACTGGTGCTATTGGTTTTAGAACTTCACTGGCTGCTGAGGATGGGGATGGAGCGCTTATGGGAATGCTGTGATGTTGGTTCCTAAATCAATCAATCAATCAATCAAACCAGACCGCTGATCACAATATATTCTATATTTATTGCAATCCAGAAGAAATCAGGAGCCTTGGAATGTTATCAACATCAAACAGTTAGTATAATGAACCACATCATGAAGATGTTGCTGAGAATTATCATGCAAAGAGTTAGAAAGAAAATACAACCCGAAATAGGAGAAGAACTATGTAGGTTTGTAGAAGTCAAGGTTACAGTAAATGATGTGTATATACTGAGAACAGTAATTTAACGTTCTATAGAAGTAAACAAAGATCTATATCTTTCCTTTATTGACTACACAAAGGCTTTCGATAAAGTGAGACATGTCGACATAATAAGGATGCTTGAGGATCTCCAAATTGATAGAAAAGACCTTAGACTTGTAAAACACATATATTGAAAACAACAAGCTGCCATCAGAATTGATAACAATGCAGGTCAATATCAGCCTATTAAAAGAGATGTGAGATAAGGATGTGTAATGTCTCCAAATCTTTTTTCCCTGTACATTGAAAATATTTTCAAAAATATAGAAGATATGGAAGGAATCAACATTTGGGATTTACATCAATAACATTAGATATGCAGATGATACAGTCTTGATTGCAGACATTGAACAGGACCTGCAACATTTAGTAGATGCGGTTGTTGCACACAGTGAACAACTAGGGTTAGAATGTAATAGTAAGAAGATGCAGATTATGGTCGTCACTGGGAAGAAAACAATACCACAAAGCAATATGCGAGTAAATGGGCATATTTTTAAGCAAGTGAATCGGTACAGTTATCTAGGAACAGTCATAACATCTGATTGGGAGATGCCTTGAAGAGATTAGAACAAGAATTTCCATTGCGAAGGTAGCTTTTTGCAAGATGAAAAACATACTGCCAATAAAAAGATATCAACTGAAACGAGAACAAGAGTATTGAAGTGCTAGATAGAACCTGTACTTTTGTATGGATGTGAAGCGTGGAAAATGAGCAGTCAAGCTGAAAAACATTTGGTGGCTGTGGAAATGTGGTTTGTGAGGAAAATGCAAAGAATACCATGGACAGACAAAAAATCTCAATGATCAAGTCCAAGAAACAAAAGAAGATTGTAAATTGATTAGAGTCATTAGACGCAGACAGTCATAATTGTTTGGGCATGTTATGAGAAGAAATTACGTGGAGAACTTGGTGACAGCTGGCAAGATTGAAGGGAAGAGACCAAGGGGAAGACTGAGAAGTAAATGTCTGGATAGCTTGGCCACGTGGCATGGTTGAGACAAGAACACGGAGTTGATCCACGACTCTGGTGATTGAGTGAGATGGCAAAACATGACCGCCCATGCTTATCAGCGTGGCACATGATGCATGGATGGCAACTATGGGAACTTGCAATAAAGATGTGAATAACGGGAAAGTATAACCCCAAGCCTAGATGGAATATGTTAATTAAGAGAAGCTGAAGTAACTAAGAATCATCAAGAAAACCACTAACAAATTGTGTAATTTGACATCTGACAACATGAAAGTCCAGTGACAAACTGGTGAACTATAAAACGCACATAATGAGAAAGCTCACAGTGAAATTGAACAGTAAAATGTGAACTTGTAACTAAACATTGTGCAGGTAGATTTAAGTGACAAGCACAAACAGTTTGCGAATACAGTGTTGTATCATTAATCATATTGAAAACCAAAATATCAAACTGATTAATATAGTTTATGTTTGCATACAAATTTAACTTACAAATCCTTTCAGACCGACTGTAAACATAAGATGGAGAATAAACTACCATCAAGTGTCAAGATAGAACAACCTGAAGCCTGTACAGATCAAGGTAAGATTAAGTGCAATATAACGTAACTGTTGTTACAGGATGTTGCAGTCTACCCCAGCATTTATTGGCTGTTTGTGAATTACTAGATAATTCTACATTTAGGAGTTTGCAATTGCTTTCTGAATTGTCACAGCATTTTACTATTGAAATCAACATGATAGCAGAATATACTCAGACATTGGAGAAAATCAAGTCATAGGTGTGACCAAGTATCCACTGGGATCAGTGCATAACTCAGTAGTTGAGCAGAGCAGGGCACTCTCTTGTCCTGACAATCAGAAATTGCTGTCAACAAAGGCAGAGGTAAAAGACCCTGATTTGAATATGGAAGGCAAGTGAAAAACTACCACAATATCTTCCCAAGACAAGTTTAAAATAGGAATATGATATGTTAGGACAGGGGTGGCCAACACGAGGCCTGCGGGTCACATGCGGCCTGCTGGGAGTCATGTTGAGGCCCACGGAGTGGGAAGCGGCGATGTGGTCAAAGGTATATCACGCTTGCGTGTTTACTTTAGTTAACAAACAAAAAATTAGGTGCGTGGCCCGGCAGGAAATATTATTTCTGAAATTTGGCCCGCCTGCTGAAAAGGTTGGCCACCCCTGTGTTAGGACATGGTCGAGATAAAAAGTTACATAATGTAATAAAAGAACTGAAAAATATGAATATTAATATCCTAGGCATGAGTGAGATGAGGTGAAGGAGATCTGGTTAAGTAATAACAGACAAATATGCAATAATGTGTTCAGAAGGTAATACATGCGGAAAAGGAGTAGGGCTAATGTTTGATGAGGAAACAGCTAAATCAGTTAATGGTTATTTGATTAAATCAGATAGTTATTATTGTCAAATTAAATGTCAAACCAAGAGATATTAATATTATACAAGTGTACACACCAAAAACAAGCAGTGGTGAGATGAAATTACAAACATTTTATGACATAGTAGAAATGGCGACACATAACAAAATGTAAACGTGATTCAGGAGTCAGCATTTTATTAAACATGGGCTAAGAAAAATATGAATGAATCTAAGATAAAGCTACATATTTTGAAATGAGCTATTAAATTATTGGAAGCCCAGTCAAAGATATCACTGTGAGAACCCTTGAGTTATTCGCACATCTCTAGAGCTTTAAAGTAGCCAGCACTTGTTGCATCTTCCAATGGCACAATAGAAAGAAATGTCTCCTTCACTTTCCCTTCTCTGGTAAAATGAATATATAGTACCAGCCCCTCATCATCAGATCTGTCTGCATGTCCTTCATGTAAGATACTTGCATATGGGTTTTCCTTTATTTCAGTATCAAATCTTCACAAAGATATGAGGCAATGTATGAAATAAATTCTCTACACTGTTTGTTCATTCACACAATTCTCTGAATCAGTCACATTAAACTTGGTTAACAATGCAACCAAACCTTCAGTCAGTGTAGGGTCTGTAATTGTTGGCAATACAGTACAATGCCATGAAATGTACATTCATATGGTGCAGCATATTAGTATCCATATTTTGCCAATGTGCTAAAGGAGCACATTCAGGATTCTTCTTTGTACTTTCAGCCTTCTGAAACTTGAAGTGCATTTAGGATTTGTGGTGCTTTGTATGCTTCCAATTTAAATGGTCCCAAACATCCAAACACAACTTTTGAATTTTGGTCTGCAGTGTTGGTGAAAAACTTACTGCTCACTTCACAATTCTTTCTTCATAGCGCAGCAGTGGTAGAATTTTTGACTGAGGGAATTTGGAAATACTATCTTCAATGCAACATCATCAGTTAACAGAAATTATGCTATATCAAAGAAGATCTGGTATGAGAGCAAGAGGATGCCCAAGAAGAAAATGGACTGAGAACATCAAAGGCTTTGTACAGTCACATGGAATGACACTATCCAGTGCCACTAATCCAGTTCTGAAACGTTAACTATTCCTTCACATGACGCTTGACAACAAGCATGGAAACAAGATGATGATAATCAATGATAGGTCTTTCATTGTCATCTAGATCACGTTCAGAAAGCAATGACAAACTACTGAACATAAACTTACCAAAAAATGCTGGGGTTGACTGCAATGTCCTGTAAAGGATATGTACCTAACAATTTCTCAATAATTAATTTTATGCTGATCAGTTTCATCTTTAAAAATTACAAACCACACTTGAATTGGCTGACTTTTCATTTTTGTTCTCTTCTCTGTCACTACATTGTATATTTTCAGGCAAAGTTGAGCCACTTCAGAAAAAATCTGTAATAGTACTGTTTTATTTTCCATTGGTCACTTTACACTGATTTGTTCCATTAATTTTCTACAATTTAAGTAAACGTAAAACAACACAACTCAACTCGCAAGTGTTGATGACGCGTCGGTAAAGCAGCAACTGTCGAAAACAAGATGACTAACTCTTTGGTTGAGTTACGAGAACTTCATAGTTAATGTTAAGGTAACCATATCACTCCAGAAATCACAAGTCGCTTGCAATGCTGCAAACACCAGACTTTCCATCTCTCAGTATATCCCCATTTACACACACACACATGTCCTCAAATGATTACAATGTTTGTGAAAATACACTTGAAGTATAAATACAGGATGTGTAGTTGATACTAAGTGATATAAAGTACTTGTAAATATGTTCTTGCATGTCAGCTTGCGTCTAATGTGTAACCTCTCTAACTCGTATGACTCCTTAACTTGTATGGCTTATTGCTAAGCTGCCTCACGCCTGAATGCAGCGTTATTTCTGTCTGATTTGGTACAGCTCTGGCCATGGAACCTGTCTTACTGTATGGCAGTGAATCATGGAACATGAATAAACAAATTCAGAACAGATTAGAAACATCAGAGATGTGGATGCTGATACAAATGTTGTGAATACATTGGATCTCAAGTGTAACTAACAATGATTGCCTGGTAAAGGCTAATGTGATTAAAACATTATATACAAATATAAGGAGACAAACTTTGGTCAAGTAGTGAGAAGAGGGGAATTGGAAAACACTGTGATGATTGCATGCTGGATGGACTGAGACATTGGCATGGTGGGGTATCATCAGCAGATTTGATTCTGAGCACCAGGGACCGATATCTATTGAGAGATATGAATGCCTACATCAGCTGGCAAGGCACATGATAATGATGAATGTACAAGTCTAGTCAGTGAGCATCAGTCATGAGCAGTGGTTTCATAACCTTGTCCTCTAAAAGTTTAATCTAAACAGCTGGTGTTTCTGCTTACCTAATGGGAAGGTGATCACCTTATGGAGTTTAGTGAACTGTAGCAGATGTGTGGACCAAAAAATGAGGAACAGTAACACTGAGCAGCATTGAACAGTACAAAATTTGAGTTACAATGTGGCTGTTTTATTTTTAGACATTCTGACGTTCCATCTCAAATTGTTTTTGTTTTCTGTCGTACCAAGTTAGTTAGTTTGTTTTCTTTCATATGTCACCTCAAACTGCACCATAAATGTTAGTTTTAGGCAGGAGGGTAGCACTCCTAATTATGACTGCAATGAAATATCAATATTGCTTGATGTTATAAGTTGTTCAGTAGAAATAACTGCACTTAAAATAGACCTGTGGAAAATGTCAGTAATAAATGAAACATACAGTACCTGTTCATCTGTTTATTTACTCATAAACAGTCACTTCATCTCTCTTAGATCATACATGAGCCTAGATAATACACCAGCTTAATTTATACATGAGCACATTAATCATTCTTCTTCTCCATCTTTCGTTCACTTGAAATTGATTGCCTATAGCTGCAATGTTTGATTGTTTGATTACATATACACATCTGTTCAATATCTTGTGTATTAATGAGGCTATTAATTATTTACTTTTGTGTGTTTCAGAAACAAACTCTTGGTCTCCTAGGAGTCATTACCACTCCATACAAGAGCATTCACAAAAGTGGACATATGACAGCATAGATATGAAGGTTGTGAAACAAGAACTACCAGATGTTCTGTGTGAGGTCAAGAGTCACAGATTCAGTAAAATAGTAGACGTAGCTGGAGGTAGCATCATTCAAGAAATGACAGAACACAGTAACTCAAAATCAAGAATGCTTGATAAAAGTTGTAAGGCATCAGTAAAACATGAACATTATTGTCAAATTTCAGAAAATGCATCTTCTGTGATTGATACAAATAATAAACCACCTCTGATTATTGAGAATTGTCAGCAGCAAAATAAGGAAACACAAGAAAAACATACACAGAGCTTTGCAAGGTCTCTTGATGACATTTTTGGTTATGTCAGTTATAGCTCTCAAAGAACTCACACAGGAGACTTGTCTGATGTTTCTAGTCCAAATGTTTGTGCAGACAGATATAAGAGAACACATAGTGAAGGGATGTCAAACAAATGTAATGAATGGGATGGTCTTTTGATTCAAGATGACCATCTAGAGTGCAAAATGAACATGAATCACAAGAAAATACATACAGGAGAGAAACCTTACAAGTGTGATGTTTGTGGTGCTTCTTTTACTGAAGCTGGCAGTCTGAAGGTCCATAAGAGAACACATACAGGAGAGAAACCTTACAAGTGTGATGTTTGTGGTGCTTCTTTTACTCGGGCTGGCAGTCTGAAGGACCATAAGAGAACACATACAGGAGAGAAACCTTACAAGTGTGATGTTTGTGGTGCTTCTTTTACTGAAGCTGGCAGTCTGAGGGTCCATAAGAGAACACATACAGGAGAGAAACCTTACAAGTGTGATGTTTGTGGTGCTTCTTTTACTGAAGCTGGCAGTCTGAAGGTCCATAAGAGAACACATACAGGAGAGAAACCTTACAAGTGTGATGTTTATGGTGCTTCTTTTACTCGGGCTGGCAGTCTGAAGGACCATAAGAGAACACATACAGGAGAGAAACCTTACAAGTGTGATGTTTGTGGTGCTTCTTTTACTGAAGCTGGCAGTCTGAGGGTCCATAAGAGAACACATACAGGAGAGAAACCTTACAAGTGTGATGTTTGTGGTGCTTCTTTTACTCACGCTGACAGTTTGAAGGTCCATAAGAGAACACATACAGGAGAGAAACCTTACAAGTGTGATGTTTGTTGTGCTTCTTTTACTCACGGTGGCAATCTGAAGGTTCATAAGAGAACACATACAGGAGAGAAACCTTACAAGTGTGATGTTTGTGGTGCTTCTTTTACTCACGGTGGCCATCTGAAGGTTCATAAGAGAACACATACAGGAGAGAAACCTTGCAAGTGTGATGTTTGTGGTGCTTCTTTTTCTAAAGCTGGCAGTCTGAAGGTCCATAAGAGAACACATACAGGAGAGAAACCTTACAAGTGTGATGTTTGTGGTGCTTCTTTTACTGAAGCTGGCAGTCTGAAGGGCCATAAGAGAACACATACAGGAGAGAAACCTTACAAGTGTGATGATTGTGGTGCTTCTTTTACTCGAGCTCACAGACTGATGATCCACAAGAGAATGCACACAGGAGAGAGACCTTACAAGTGTGATGTTTGTTGTGCATCTTTTACTGAAGCTGGCCATCTGAAGGTCCATAAGAGAACACATACAGGAGAGAAACCTTACAAGTGTGATGTTTGTGGTGCTTCTTTTACTCACGCTGGCAGTTTGAAATACCACAAGGGAACACATACAGGAGAGAGACCTTACAAATGTGATGTTTGTGGTGCTTCTTTTACTGAAGCTGGCAGTCTGAGGGTCCATAAGAGAACACATACAGGAGAGAAACCTTACAAGTGTGATGTTTGTGGTGCTTCTTTTACTGAAGCTGGCAGTCTGAAGGTCCATAAGAGAACACATACAGGAGAGAAACCTTACAAGTGTGATGTTTGTGGTGCTTCTTTTACTCGGGCTGGCAGTCTGAAGGACCATAAGAGAACACATACAGGAGAGAAACCTTACAAGTGTGATGTTTGTGGTGCTTCTTTTACTGAAGCTGGCAGTCTGAGGGTCCATAAGAGAACACATACAGGAGAGAAACCTTACAAGTGTGATGTTTGTGGTGCTTCTTTTACTCACGCTGACAGTTTGAAGGTCCATAAGAGAACACATACAGGAGAGAAACCTTACAAGTGTGATGTTTGTTGTGCTTCTTTTACTCACGGTGGCAATCTGAAGGTTCATAAGAGAACACATACAGGAGAGAAACCTTACAAGTGTGATGTTTGTGGTGCTTCTTTTACTCACGGTGGCCATCTGAAGGTTCATAAGAGAACACATACAGGAGAGAAACCTTGCAAGTGTGATGTTTGTGGTGCTTCTTTTTCTGAAGCTGGCAGTCTGAAGGTCCATAAGAGAACACATACAGGAGAGAAACCCTACAAGTGTGATGTTTGTGGTGCTTCTTTTACTGAAGCTGGCAGTCTGAAGGGCCATAAGAGAACACATACAGGAGAGAAACCTTACAAGTGTGATGATTGTGGTGCTTCTTTTACTCGAGCTCACAGACTGATGATCCACAAGAGAATGCACACAGGAGAGAGACCTTACAAGTGTGATGTTTGTTGTGCATCTTTTACTGAAGCTGGCCATCTGAAGGTCCATAAGAGAACACATACAGGGGAGAAACCTTACAAGTGTGATGTTTGTGGTGCTTCTTTTACTCACGCTGGCAGTTTGAAATACCACAAGGGAACACATACAGGAGAGAGACCTTACAAATGTGATGATTGAGGTGCTTTTTTTACTCACACTTGTGATGTGAAGAAACTTATAAGAATGCGTCATCATCATCATGTGCCCTGCAAACTACCATAGATGTTCATGTATCTCCTCAGATCTTGCTCCCTGTTCAGTATCAATTCTGCTGATAGTATTTCTATGTCACCATACAGTCCATCCAGCATCATCTCTCTTGATTTTCCACTGATCTTTCCAAACGTTACAATGCTGTCTCATGCTTTTCTTCTCATCACAATACTAGAGAATGCTATTGTCTCTTTCTGATAGTTGTATATAATGTTCTACTTTCATTAGCCTCTTCCAGGCAATCATTGTTAATTTACTCTGGCAATCCAAGCCATTCACAACAACTATCTAAAGAATCATATTGCTGCTGCTTCCAACAAAATAGATGATATTTTATCAAATCCAACCAAATTTGACTTAGATCCTGAAGTCATCAACCCTAGGAAATTGGTTGCAATAGTGAAGAAAGAGATTCAATCACTATTAGATAGTAAATTCACCAGTGAGGTGACTGCACAGTTAGTCATTCCACAGGGCTCATAAACCCCAACTTTATGGCCTTCCTAAATTGCCCATGCCTTGGGTACCACTGAGAATGATTTAATCTATGATCAACTTTGTCCAACACAGGATGGTGAAATAGCTTGCAGAAACTGCTAAACCAGTGTGACAATCATTCAACCTCTTAATATTAAAAGATTAATTTGAACTGGTCAAACTACTGGATACTATTGATCTTAAACTAAAGTGCAAGCCGTCAATGGATATTGCCTCAATTTTCTCTGATATTCCCATGGAAGAACCAGGGTTCACCATCTGTGATCGCATAAAAGAAAAGAAACAAAACTTAGGCCTACCAAAATCCAAATTCAAGAAATTACTACTGTTGTAGACATCTAATAGTAAATTAATTTTTCTGTAAAAAATTGTACCATCAAATTGACAGTGTGGCCATGAGAAGTCCTCTAAGTCCCATTCTAGCAGACATCTTTATGGTGGACTCAGGAAAACAAAGAGCCTCAAATATTAAGGACCTAGTTCTATACCTCTGGTATGTGAATGATATATTATTCATCCCAGAGACCAGACAACAGGCTGAATCATTCCACTCAATCATGAACAAGCCCACGAAAACATTTCTTTTTCTTTTGACCATGAACATAATGACTCCATATCATTCTTAGACATATTAATTCAATATTAACAGGATGGCACCATCCAAAATTCTGTCTATTGAAAGGGAACATGGACAGGCCAATACCTGAATTTAAATAGCTTTGCACCTATTGAGTGTAAGCATGGCCTGGAACGGGCCCTGTTTAATCGAGCTAGAATGATTTGCTTTGATGACACACTAAAATATGACCAGAAACTCTTAACCATAATCTTCAGTCAAATATATATTCAGAAGTAAGCATGGCCAAATGGATAATAACGCATGTTCTTAAACATGTGGTGTGCTGATGCTGAAGTAAGGGGTTCAACCCCTGCACCGGACAGTTGGACTAAAATGTTGACCTCAACTTCGGATGTAAATTACAAGTACCTCTGAAGTCGGAATGTGTTCGCCTGATGGCGAGGGACACTGTAAATAGGCAAAGCTAATCCACATGCAAAATGAAAGTCCAGTACTACTAGAAGTAGTGAGTATGGACTGCCTGAGCTCAAGGCTTTTTTTTATTTTTAATTCGCATTTCCTTTACAGGACATCGCTGTCAACAGCAGCATCTTTCAGCTGTCTGTTGATTTCTTGGCAAGATTACGCTCAGTAGTTTGCCATTGCTTTCTGAGCGGCCGGCTCAGTTATCCTGCAAGTCACCAGCGGGGGTAGAACCACTTCCAGCTCTCGCCCGCTACGAGACTTTGCGTGATAAACGGGATTACGGAGAAAGTGTTGTAACCAAGCTAGTGAGCACCCAATAAAACATATGTGCATTCAACTGACTTCATCAAATGTCATTATCAGCCACCCAAACCTACTCCCACAGAATCACCGGTCCCCACACCTCAAGTGTTTTTTTTTTTGTCAACTAACTTTTTGAGGGGACACTAATTAAACAAATATATTATAATGCGTAAAGCACGCATTCTTTGTTGCTGTACCAGTGACCAGATATAAAACCACTTAGATAGTACTCATCTGTGAAAGAACTATTGTTTCTGTACGCCAAATCTGGCTGCATTTATCAATTCCAGTGTGTGAGTGCCAAGCATCTTACATAGGTAGAATGGAAAGACAATGTAGTGAGTAACAAAACATATACCAGTACGGATGGGAAACAGATTTAATCAGTCTTCAGGAATCCCTGTGCAGTTGACAGGTCACAAAATACTTAGACCCGGCCAGCGATTTTAAGACATTTGTTTAATAGCCATCATAAAGTTAAAAAATAGAAATCTTGTATATTGTGTTGATTAACAATAAATGATTGTTCAAATACATCAAGGCATTAGTAATTATATGATTACAGCCAGTTTTATGCAAACAGAAAGTCTTCATTTTAAATTTGCAATTACCATTGTGAAAACTGATGCTGAACATTCATACAATATCAGTGACTGTGTTTTTTAAGTATTTCAGCCCTTGTATAATTAATGTATTCACTTCATATGATATGTAACTCTGCTGTATGCACCTGAGAAGATGCAGTAAAATATGCCAGATAATAAATTGGACAACATATTGTTTGTGACTTCTGTGTTTAAACATTAGAAATATATTAATTTTGATTTCAGTTTAATTCAAACTTTAGCTCTAAAATACTCCAAATTATAACTATATACCTTAACAAATCAGCCATATCACCCATTGAATGTCAATATGTGGCTAGCACCATATACCCAGTACAGCTCATGGTGTGAGAGGTGGTCCTTGACTTTTCTTTCATGGATGTGATGTTTATGGTTGTTGTGTTCCTCTTTACTCAACACTCATTAGTCTCTAATGTGGGGTATCACATTGAGCAAGCTATCACAGTGCTCTTGACAGGAACAGCCACAAAGCACATACCAAAGTATTTATGGTAGTTAACTAACTCAATGAAAGTGATGGTGGCCAAATATGTTTGCTTGCCAGTCTTCCCTGCCCTAACAGCCAGTGTAAACCATTTTTTGTATAGTGTATATACTACATATTATGTATATACAATTGTGTAGGTGTGCCCATAATTTCAGCCTGTACATTTACAAATAGTGATGACTATCACAACTGATTAGAAGCCCACACAAAATAATATTGCCACACTAGTCTATCACATACACTTTGGCAACTGTTACAGCCACAGTCTGACAGGGAAACAGTGATGCTGACTGAGCTGTCCAGGGTTTTCAAGAATAAATGTAACAGTTGTTTGCTTTGTGTTTTTCTTTTCTTGTTTAAATTTGAAACTGTCTTTGTTTTTGTTTCGTCATCGTGCGTGGTGTCGTCGTGCATCGTCATTCACACTGTGAGCACTAACAAGTCGAGTTGCCTTATTCTGTCAAGAAGCCTGATACGCAGGAAAATGTCACGTGGAAAGTCCAACAACAAGAAACATGCGGTAACCAAGATGTGCATCGTGGGAGCCGACAAGAAGAAGAAGAGCGTGGAGAGCCTACCTGCTAGCTGCATCAAAGAGACTGATACTACAGCTATTACTGAAGCTACCACGAGGGAGAAGATCGACAGCCCAACACAGTCAAGAACCAAGACAGCAGAGAAGGAGGAGGAGAAAGACACCAAAGTCAGAAACACCGACTCAAAAACAGTCTGATGGGTTGAAAGTGGAGCTGACAGACGAAGAAATCATGAAGCAGCTACGAGAGGAGAATCTTCACATCCGATTCTTGAAGGCGGAGCGGCTCTTCACCTACTCCAAGATACCCATAACCTTGGCGGTAGTTGCTTGCTTGCTTGCTTGTGTTCGTTGGCTTGAGCTCCAACGCGAAGTCCTGTATGTCGGATGAAGGCATCCTGTTGTCCAACATCAGTGTGATGTCATACAGGACCTGAGTTTTGCGTGAGTATCCGTTGTCCCATGTCTGGCTTATTGGTGTGCAGACTGGTGGTTCCTCGCCGTACAGGCAGACACTCTCCGACTTTGGAGGAATCGGCGATCCTACTGACTTTAGCCAGGACCCCGAAGGGACCTGTTGCCCAGGACGCTCGACGAGGACGCGTCAATAGGTCTTGGCCAGTATATAACCCGGCCCTGATGCCTTGGAAACACCTCTGCGTCCCCTTGGCGGTAGTGACATCGGAGGGCAGCGTGATGCCAACCACAGTATCAATCAACGAGAGAATGCAGCAGCCAGAGAGATTCATCCCAAGAATCACTCAAAGTTCCAGATGTCAGAGGACCGGCCACAGCAGAGCAATATGTTGCAGTAAGACAGAAATCTGCCGTTACTGCGCCGATCACCACGCCTTCAAGGAGTGTCCGCTGGCCAAGCTGGACACGGACTTCCGAGCACCCAACATCAAAAGAAAGTGCGCCAACTGCCTGGGCAAACATGGAGCAAGATACTTGAGCTGCCCGTACCTCCAAAGACACAGAGACGTGTTAAATATCGTCATCAACACCAAGACGCCATGTAAGGAAGCAATGCGGAGGAGCGGGACAGCCACAGGCATCTCGCAAGATGAAAGAGCACAACTCCAATGCCAGATCGACGAGTTAAAGAAACAAGTCAAGGCACTGCTGACGCCTAACCCGACCAGCGACAACGATAATCTACTGGCGGAAATAAAGGAGATCCAGTAGAACATCAAGCGAGAAGTGGAACAGATGACCACATTGAAGCAGGAAAACAAAGAAATACTATGTACCATAAAAGCGGAGAGAGAGCGGCTAAAAGCTGAAATGAAATCAACGCAAAACAAAATAACAGAAGCCATGCAAGAGACCACAAAGAAGCCGCAAGAAACCCAACAAAAAACTGAGCCGGAGCCGCAAGATAAAACCAGCAGCCGAACCACGACGCCCGAAACATCCAAGGGGAAATCAACATTCCGCCAGACAGCCGAAGAAAGACAAGGTGAGGAACACTTCGGTGCCGACAAGTGGTTTGCAAAGGAACCTACCCGGGAGGAAATGGAGGAGTACATAGAAGCAGAAAAGAAATGGGCATGGCAAGAGGAACTCAGGTACGAGGAATACATGTGGAGACAGGAAGCAAAAGGAAAGAAGTTGAAGAAACTCAAGGGAAACCCATAGAATACCCGGAGATAATCTCTGACTATGACACCGGCATTGAGTACTATATCAAGGATGGAGAGATCGTCCCATGGCTGACCACAGAGGAATCAGTCAAAAAACAGCAAGAACTTAAACTCGAAAGTGAAAGAAAGCGCAAGGAGGTAAATAACATCGAAAAGCTTCTACGTGCAATACACAGAACAAGAGGCGAAAATACTAAATAAAAAGTCCTTATAAGGACTACAACCAGTCAAGCCAGATGAGCCAGGAGCCTGCACCAACAAAGAAAACCACAAGAGAAAACTTGCGCAAAGGATAGCCGCCGACCGATCCCCCGCTGACGTCACAGACACAGATACATAACCAGTCCGAGATAGGACTCACAAGACAAGAATTAGGGTGAATAAACCCACAAAAACCACGGACCTCAACAATAACCGACGCTGAGGAAGCAGGTTGAACGAGGCTGAATTTGGAATTTTTGGTTTTAAAATTGGAATTGGAATAGTTTTTGTTTGTTTTTTTCCCGCATATCCTTTATAGGACATCGCTGTCAACATCAGCACCTTTCAGCTGATTATTGATTTCTTGGCAAGATTACGCTCAGTAGTTTGCCATTGCTTTCTGAGCGACCGGCTCAATACCCCATAAGTTACTGACATGGAGAGAAACACTACCAATTCTCGCGCAATGTCACGTTACTTACGGGAGTATACGAGATTACAGAGAAAGTCGTGTAACCTCTAGACAAGGGAGGCCGGCTTTTGTTGTTTAGTTTATCATATTTCACAATTCACTGCTAACTTTGTTTAATTGGTGATGGGATATCCAGAGTTGTGTGCTCTTCTGTAATAAACTAGAAATTGTTATTCTTTGTAACAGGCATTAATTTTGCAAAGTAAACAAATACAATTTGTTGATTATGCTTCTTCTTCTTTTGTTCCCTGTTGACTATGCTCCAGGTGAGTGGCTCTGTGGCAAATGCTGACTAAAAATGTCTTTGGTTCACTTACTGGGGTGGAGATTATTGTGAGGGACTTTCTACTTTGAAGTGGTAATGACAGACAACATAAATTGTGGTGTTATTGGTGTGTCACAAGGTAATATTCTTTGAATATTTAAGTTTCATCTGTTGGGGTTTTCAAAACGCTGTTCTCTTTGAGTGTGACTTTCAAGGCTGTTGTAACATGTCTCTTTGCAAACTTGTATTTGATCAGCTTTCTATTACAGCTGTTCTCTTACAATAAAATAAGTTGTTTGTAGTTGTGGTTGGTAGCCATGGCAGTGAAGTGACTAGTATGCCCAATGATCATGTATTTAAATAAACACAAGTGCATTTCTTTAATTGACCAGGGCTTCAAAGTCAACCATCCTTAAACATTGACCAGGGCCCCAAAGTCAACCATCCTAAAACAGCAGGAAATGTCTTGGGAAGTGTCATAAGTCGGAGTGCCCCACCGCCTAGATGATTGTATTATTCACTGGCGAGCAACCCCAATTAGTCAGAAACTGACTAGGGACAAAATCTATATGGCTGAACTATAGATTAGGCCCATGAATATCCAACGTACAGCTCCAAGTGGCTCGTTACAAAATGAAATTAACTGTGCTGAATATTCGCCAAGGAATGGGAAAGAGAAGGTTAGCTAAGATAGATGTTGAAGTCTAAATATATGAGTATAGACGACTATTTCAGTACAGGTTTTTCTCCCTGACTGCTCCCTTCCTTGGTGTCTAAGTGAACTCCCACCAATGTACACAACAACACGTATGCACAATTGGAAAAAATATAATGACAGAACTATGAGTTACAATACTACAACATTTATTTACTAATCATAGACATCTGATGGTTTTCAATATGGGGATGATGAAATCATATAACATATTGTGATGAGAAACATTACGTAACTTTACTTGTTACTTGATCTATCTGGAACTGTGGTCCAGATCCCCACTCTCCAGTAGACAAAAAAAAAAAAAGAAACAGCTTGCCGGTATTCTGACTCCTGCCAGTCCTAGCTCTACCTAGTCTTCACTCGTTCTTGAGATCTGTAACATAGGTGCTCCTTGTGAGAGCTGGTAAGAAAGTCAAGAATGTCTTATATCTTGTTCTACATCAGCGCAATCCTAATTAAAACATATCATAACACCAACATATACAATGACCAGTCTGGCCAAGGTTATCTTCCAGCTCTACTGCGTTCACCGTCCTCCTTCTCCCTACTGTCTTTAGTCTGGGACGGGCTTTTCAATTGTCTCACACGCCTGTAATGATTACATTTCTGCCGCCCCATGTCCATGTCGCTAACACAGAAATTATGTGTCATACAGCCGCTCCGTCCAAAGTTGGTTTAGCAGCTCACAGGATCGGTAATGGTATTATAATAATGCCGGGTCATCCGGGCTTACAAGCCCGGATGAGTAGCTGTGCCAGGTTCCCATGCATTACCGCGAACGCACGCCCACAATACACTGAGAAAGTTTAGCACCATATACCCTATACCAATTGTGGGTAATGTCTGTACCATTACACCTCTGCTTCCAACATAATCGTTGGCCAATGTGCCAATGCGCAGACAATAGCATAACACTTCATATTGGTAGGTTTGCATATGACAAATCAATATATCAAACATCCAATACACATAAACATATTGATTAAACTAGACATATTATGATACTTTAACATCATAGCATAATGCACTAGTTATGAAATGAGACGTATATACACAAAAAGAATATGTACGAAGCATATTCCTAGCATCGTATATTCATATGAAATTACACATACATACATCCAACATATCCGTAAACATTATATTACTTCAAGATAGACATATAATGATACTCAACATAATAGCATCAGGCATTATTAATGAGTACTAATATTGTATAGCTACAAAATGAGATATACAACAAGTCTAATTGAAGTGACCACACAGACCAGCCATATTTGCTGATCTGCCCGGTTTAATCACCACTTAGTTACTGCTGTTGTAAGAATTAAATAAATAGTCAGTTGACTATATTCTGTACAACAAATGCACACACCAAAAAGAGACTAGTCTAGTTTCCAAAGAAATTACAAGCATCTACCAAGACACCTAAAAGTATACTTAGACAATGATATGCCTTTCACAAGTTTCTACTTCTCAGAAGAGTAATACATGAAGCACAATGATAATGAACACAGAACTTAGAAAGAACACTCAAGTAACCTACGCCAAAGATAGTTCTTGAAATAACCTAGATCAGATATAGACTGAAAATCGGTACATCCATCTAAGAGACTTACTAAGGGATTAGTTACTAAGAAATAATTCTCCTAGTGAAATCTAGCAACATAAGAATCATACGTATGACTACAAACGAGCTGGTTGTCTCACCTGTTCAGAAGTAAAACATTTTCTGACATGAAACAGGCTAGGGACCCTTATTTAAGCTGAGTCAAGCAGACAGTATTATCTCCTTGGCACCTTTCTGTCTGGTATGAC
The DNA here is from genome assembly GCA_963921405.1 of Cepaea hortensis. Classification (NCBI taxonomy): domain Eukaryota; kingdom Metazoa; phylum Mollusca; class Gastropoda; order Stylommatophora; family Helicidae; genus Cepaea; species Cepaea hortensis. The sequence goes on along the minus strand of OY992884.1, from coordinate 89,840,569 downwards.
AGAAACATGCTGACTTCCTATAGGTAATTATTTCTTATTCAAGTGTTGGCCCAGTTCACGCCTCTTTTCCGATGCAGGCTGACTTATCTCCACCTGGCAGTCATAAATGCATTCTAAATCACTAACCATCACCATAGTGTCACACCTGGATGGTTTTGAGTTGCCAGCCCCAGATCAGTTTCACAGTTTGCTCTACAGTGGGGTTAATTGTCAGTTTGACCTGTAACACCTTTAAGCTGGACTGCCTGGTTTTACAACCCTAGTCTGATGGTCTGTGTGATTTCATTCTGGGTTTATTGCAATTCCCACCATCCTGTGTTAGTAGCCAGCAGCCATCTGTTCTGACACTTCACAGTTGAATGGGTTCTTTTTGCTACAACATTTTATGCCTCTATGTGTGCAGGCCTGATTGTTCTGTCTTCCATTTCTCCTCCTTTATTATAGAGAATTGCCTTTGTTCTTCTGTAACTTCTCTACATGGTGAACCGAAAATTGTTCTGGGAAGTAAAGGCTGCAAATTCGTGACAGGAAGTAAAAACAGCACCATAAACCCATTACACCTCCTGGCATCTTAAAAGGTCCTTTACTTTAGTGATTTACTTGTGGCTTTTCTTTTTGTGACTTGTAAAGTTTTTGATAAATCTCTACTTTCTAGAAGCTCAAAAACTCTGTCAAGCTGTTATATATCTTGTAAAATTACAGCTGTTTTCTTGGCCTTTGATTTGATTGAATGATAAGGGGAAAAAATTATATTTGAATATGCTGAGAAAATATTTTTCTTAATTTTCTGAAGTCCAATGTGACAATACTAAATCCATTTTTTTCTGAGAACTTCTTTTCACAGAATCTGATCATATGTCTTGACAGACAAGAACAGTCATATTTGTATGTTGTAAATTTTCGATGTTGGATAATCTGAGCAATCTTGAGCATGTATGCATCTGTCATACTAAATATGAATAAAATGGTTGTACAGAATAGTGTACATATTTTAGATGATTTATTAATAATTACATGAAGTTTTGGTGTCAGGTCTTAGTCAGATATGACTGAGCTACCGTATAACAGTAGACGGTACTACCTGCTTTCTGTTAGCGCCGAACGTTGGGCGGCGCTTACCAAACCCGTCACCCCACATTGTGCCAATGGCTTCGGGTGGAAGAGCACAATTGGGAGGGTACAAGCCTTACCCTGGTGCGAGGAAATGCAACCTAAAGACAAAATGTCATTGCAGGGCAGACCAGGCCCTAAGCCTTGGTTGGTGGCTGGTCTAGGATCGAAGCTCCGACAGGCGGACAGTTAGAGCATTGCTTTGCTGATCCAGCAGCTTCTGCAACTTGTCTTGTTCCAGATGTAGAGGTGTTACCTTTCCTCTGGAGTGAACTAGGCAGGCCGAGAGAGGGATCATGCTGCATGGGCAACACATGATCTCTATATTTTAGCCCAGGCTTTGTGCTATGGAGAGGCAATAACTCCATCCCTGGTCTTAACCGGTCTCGCAATCAAAGCGAGAGGCAACTGTTACGGGTTGTAAGTCCCTGTCACTTGGCGTAGACATGGGACGCAACGCGTTGCTTCTGATGGTGGGAGACACCTACAGGTGTCACTGATCAGCTACCGCCCGCCTCAAGCTGGGCAACCCCCAGCCAGTTGGGTGCTGATCCACCACAGCCTGCCTGCTTCAATGGGTGCTTGGGGCTAGGATAAAATCTGAATCGCAGGCTGTAAAACCAATGCACCAGGTACTAATAAAAAGAAAAATAGAAACCTCAAGCTACGGCTTGCAACCTGGAACGTGAGAACCATGTGTCCAGGATTTTCCACTGACTTGACCAATATTAACGATGTGAGAAAAACAGCTGTGATTGATTCCGAACTCAATCGTCTTAACATTGATATTGCTGGCCTGCAGGAGACGCGCCTCGCTGAGGAAGGGTCACTCAGGGAAAAAAATTGCACCTTTTTTTGGAAAGGTAGAGGGCAGGCAGAAAAAAGGCAACACGGTGTGGGCTTTGCAGTGAAGAATTCGCTACTGGGAATGATTTAAATTCCAGCAGGAGGAAATAAAAGACTATTATCACTGCGCTTGGCAACCTCTTGTGGTTTTGCCACCATTATTACTGCATATGCACCAACACTCGATTCCTCTGATGATGTGAAAGATTCGTTCTATGAGGAGTTAGACTCCGTGATCAAGGCAGTTCCAAAATCTGACTACATTTATATGCTCGGTGACTTCAATGCTCGTGTGGGCAAGGACTCGAATTCATGGCCAGTGTGCCTTGGAAAATACAACATTGGTCGCATGAATGAAAATGGGCAAAGGCTGCTGGAGCATTGCACCAGAAATGACCTATGTATTACAAACTCCTTTTTTAAAACAAAAGAGCTGCATAAGGTCATATGGAAACATCCCAGATCCGACCATTGGCACCAGCTGGACTTCATCATCACACGGAGACAACATCTGAACCATATATCATTGACTCGAAGTTACCACAGTGCTGACTGTGATACAAATCACTCTTTGGTTGTTGCAAGGGTTAGACTGAGACCAAAGAGAATCTACACAGCCAAACACAAATCTAGCCCCAGGATTAATATTATTAACACTTACGATCCTGAAAAGTGCTTTCAGTTTCAACAGCAACTTGAAGACGCTTTCAGTGATACGCCAGAAAATTGTACAGTAAATGAAAAGTGGAGTCAACTTAAGGAAATTCTTTATAAAACTGCCGTTGGGGTTTACGGCACTGTGGATCATAAGAGGCAGGACTGGTTTGCGGCAAACAGCCAGACTCTGCAGCCCTTGATTGATAAGAAGAAGATAGCTCTCTTAAGAAGCAAGGAAAGACCAACGCGTAACACTCTGAGTGAGCTAAAGCAAGCTAGGAAGGATGTGCAAAAGGCTGCCAGGCAGTGTGCAAATGATTATTGGATCAAGTTATGTGAGTCTATTCAAATCGCAAGTGATAAGGGAAACATCAGAAGCATGTATGAAGGAATAAAGAAAGCCCGTGGTCCGGTGATCAAAAGAAGTGCACCATTGAAAACATTGACTGGAGAATACATAACTGATAAGAAACAGCAGATGGGTAGAGCACTATTTGGAGCTTTACTCAAGTGAGACCAAACTAGCGGATGATGCCCTCAACGCCATAGAGGCCCTACCAACTCTTGACCAACTGGACACACTTCCCATCATAATAAAAGTTACGTGTGCTATAAATGAACTTGCATCTGGCAAAGCTCCAGGTAAGGATGGGATTCCAATAGAGGTTATCAGGAGTGGGCAAGACACACTCACTCTACATATCCACCAGCTAATAGAGCTATGCTGGCGAGGAGGACAAGTCCCACAGGATTTCAAAGATTCAAGCATCATAACACTATACAAGAACAAGGGCGATCGGAGCGACTGCAACAACTAAAGGGGTATCTCACTTCTGTGTATTGTTGGAAAAGTATTTGCCAGAATTGTTCTGCGCAGACTTCAAGTCCTAGGAGATCAAGTCTACCCCGAATCACAGTGTGTTCACAGACAGAACCGGTCTACCATTGATATGATATTCTAATTGCGACAAATGCAAGAAAAATGCCGTGAACAGAATCAACCACTGTTTATTGCCTTCATCGACCTCACAAAGACATTTGATTTGGTCAGTCGTGAGGGTCTGTTCAAGGCGCTAAAGAAGATTGGCTGCCACCAACTCTTCTGTCCATTGTGGAATCGTTCCACACAGGCATGAAGGGTATAATCAAGTTTGATAATGCAACTTCTGAAGAGTTTGAAATCAAGAGTGGAGTTAAGCAAGGTTGTGTACTAGCTCCCACCCTCTTTGGAATATACTTTTCACTTCTACTGAAATATGCCTTTCGTGATCAGGATGGTGGTATATACATCCACTCATGCTCAGATGGCGACCTCTACAATGCTCGGAGATTGAAGGCCAAGACCAAAATTAGGAGGGTACTGATCAGAGAGTTGCTTTTTGCAGATGATGCTGCAGTTACGACCCACTCTGAGGAAGAATTGCAATGTCTACTATCTGCATTCTCCATTGCTTGTTCTGAATTTGGTTTAACAATTAGCAAAAAGAAGACACAAGGTGCACATGGGTTACCATCAATCTTTATTGACGACGCCGAACTAGAGATGGTAGACTAATTTTACATATCTAGGATCAGTGGTCAATAGCAAATTATCCCTAGATCAGGAAATCAATATCCGGATTGGTAAGGCAGCAACAACAATGTACAGGTTAAAAAAAAAGAGTCTGGGAGAACAGGAAGCTTACTGCAAAAACAAAAGTCCTTGTCTATCGAGCCTGTGTCCTTAGTACTCTTCTTTATGGCAGTGAAACCTGGACAACTTACTCACACCAAGAGAAACGTTTAAACAGCTTTCATATGCGGTGTCTGCGAAGAATTCTTGGTATTAAGTGGCAAGACAAAATCACAAATACTGAAGTATTGGAAAGATCAGGTTGTGTGACTTTTTATTCCATGCTCAGTCTTTGTAGACTTAGATGGATATGGCATCTTAGGAGGATGGATGATGGTACAATACCAAAGGACATCTTTTTTGGTGAATTACAGATGGGTAAGATATCTCAGGGTCGGCCTATACTACGATACAAAGATGTGTGTAAGCAGGACATGATTGATACAGGCATTGATAATGCACAGTGGGAGCAAGTCGCCGCTGAACGTGCTGCATGGAGGGCAAAGATCAGAAATGGAAAAAGACAAAGGAGAAAATTATTGCAGATAAGTCACACACCGCGCGTGTGAGACGTAAGATGGTGTATGATGGTGGAAATGACCACGTGTTCACATGCGCCCACTGTGAACGGACGTTTACAGCGCGAATTGGCCTTATCAGTAACATTCGCTACCGCCATAGGTAAAAGTTGTTATGCCTTTTTAAAGCACAAACTATCGTCTGTCAAGACGGCAAGGTGCCAATGAGATGATGACATGAAGGATGATGAACAATAGTGAGATTGTTTATTGAAAATCTTTAGAAGACTTAATTTCAATTCTTAAGCCTGGTGCACAGATATTTATTTCATCTATGAATTTCTCAAGGCTTACATCTAATTGTTAATTTTGAAGTTTTCTTTTTTCAACTTAAACTGGTCATTTGAAACACCACAAGAAAACACATAAAGAAAGAAAATGTTACAAATGATGGATCAAGACAGTGTCATCAGTACAATGTAAGTTATTTATATTATGTCCACAAACCAGGATTCCTGACATACTTTATGTAGATCTCAGTATATATTTACCGTGGGGCCTGAGTGATCTCGAGGTATGGTGTCCGCCTCGAGTGCTCGAGGTCCCGGGTTCAAGCCCCGGTGAGGGCCGGGACTTTTTCACGGTTCTTTAAGTTTTCCCTCACAGTTTTAATTCTCAACCTCATCTTTCCTATAACTTGCACTTGGTCGATATGTCCGTCTGCCATTGGACTAGTGTTTGCTCTTGCTAAACTGCGTCTGAATCTCTTGGCTAAAGGCTTGCGAGCGCGGTTCGTGACGTTCGAAGCTCAGCTGCGACCGATTTGTGCAGCAGACCGTGTCGCGTTGTATTATAACATGCTGGTATGGGAGTCGGTCGTTCAGGAAAGCTGTCTTCGTAGAGTACACTGGTCTCCTTGTAATGTTTATTAGTTTTGTTTTGTTTTTCAATCCATTGACATATGTTTACAATCTTAATCGCTTGATGTACTCACAAAGTAAGATTAGACATGTTTGTCTATAGATACCACACGCATACATGCTCCTTTTCATAATCTAACACCCAGGTCCTGAAATGTGGAACAACAGATTGCCGTGTTTAAGTAGTGACTTGGGGTGAATATGCAGACATTAACTTTTAATCTTGTGTTGTCTTAAATAGGTCCTCAGACCTGAATCGCCCCCTGTCTGCCATGTCCTTTGTATGTCTTAGATTACTAATGCTTTCAATGAACTCTGACCCAGTATTATTTGTCATCATAACGCATGCATCTGTCGGTCATACATTTGAAATGGATTACCTAAGAGAGTTTCACCGACATGTAGAGTGGTTTTTAATAATCCTTCAAGACATCACGTCTGTATTATATCTCTCCCATCTCTCTCTCTCTCTCTCTCTCTCTCTCTCTCTCTCTCTCTCTCTCTCTCTCTCTCTCTATATATATATATATATATATATATATATATATATATATATATATATATATAATCTTTGGTGTCATGTATGCAGTAAGATGGTGTCATGGATTAAATGAGAGAGTGTCATGGATACAGTAAGCCAGTGTCATGGATACAGTGAGACGGTTGATGGATACAGTGAAACGGTGTCATTGATACAGTGAGACGGTGTCATGGATACAGTGAGACAGTGTCATGGATGAAGTGAGATGGTGTCGTGGATCTCATGGATATTATTATTATTTATGTAGTTATTGTGTATGAATGTATCCATAATTGGTTTTCCCCTATGCAATACGGAATATCGTTTTGGCTATTTTCCATTAATAAATACGGCATGAGTAGATATCTCTGTAAGTGTGGTCACCATGCAAACTCGCGGTTCACGTGTCTGCTTCTATTTCCCTCCCCCCTATCAACACAATCAGAAGTGAGCAGCATACATGTTGGATCCAACCAGGATTGTTTGCTGACAGCGTGTCTGTACACAAGTAGAGCCGATGATTAAACTCACAGCTTCCACCAATAAAAGCTGCAGCACTCGCAGTCAACATTCTCACAAGACACACCATCATCAATACGCGGCTTCTGAGGTAAGTATAAAGTTTGTCTGTGTGTCCTGTAGTTTAGTTCTCTCAGTATGTCCGTGAATTACATAAGTGTAGTTCTTTCATCATGCATGTCTCTACAGCAAGTATAGTTCTCAGAGTATATCCACGACTCCAGTAAGTATAGATATGTTATCGTATCCATGTATCCAGTAAAAATAGATCAGTAATCATGTCCGTGTCTTCAGTAAGTATAGACATGACATCTTGTCCGTGACACTAGTAAGTATAGACCTACCTTGATGTCCATGTCTCCAGAAAGTATAAATTTGTCATCGCGTCCGTGTCTCCAGTAAGTATAGATCTGTCATCTTGTCTATCTCTCAAGTAACTATAGATCTGTCATCATGTCTATGTCTCCAATAAGTATAGATATGTCATCACGCCCATGTCTCCAGTAAGTATAGATATGTCATCATATACATTTCAACAGTAAGTATAGATCTGTAATCATGTTCATGTCTTCAGTAAGTATAGATCTGTCATCATATACATGATTGATTGATTGATTGATCTAGGAACCGACATCACAGCATTCGGGACATTCCCATAAGCGCTCCGTCCCCATCCTCAGCAACCAGCGAAGAGTTCCAGCACTAATAGTACCAGAGCAATCTGATTATATGTCCGTCTCGCATTTCCTCTGAGAGTCGAGCGTCGGCAAGATCCCCTCGTCACTCCTCGCTGCCTCATTCTAACCAGACTATGGTGATCAATTTGCTCCTCCGAGGTGTACACGTGCTCCCACAAGGCCGCAACCACATCTGCCTTGTTATGCATCAATACTCCACCAAGTTCTGCCGAGCCAGCCAATCTGTCCGCCTGTTCATTCCCCAGCACACCGGCATTCCCAGGAGAAAAGATCCAGGTGATGCTTGCTACCTGTGACCTCCGAAGCGAAGCAAGCCACTCTGCACGAAGCTACTCTTCTCAGCATGCTTTCTGAGTCAGTTACAATCACGATATATGTATGTATCGTGTTTTCTATCCAGCGGAAAGCTGCACTGACCGCCTCCACCTCCATTCTTAAGCTAGATGTAGTGTCATCATACGCCAGGCTCTCCTGCACCAAACGCCGACCATTAGTTTTTGCCAAGAACCCCCAAGCACTTCTCCTACCTCTCAACACCGATCCATCCGTGTAGATAATCACATCACCCGGGCGAGAATTTTCCTGAATTAGTTGCTGAATTTCCACTTCCGTGGCCCCTGCTGGCCACTCCCTGCTCAATGTGATTATAACTCTTCACAAGTCTGACTGCACGTCTGGCACTCTGACCCACTCCTCTCCTCGCCTGATGTTCTCCAAGGGGCACACCTGTCTGATTGTATCCTCCGCCTGAGCCATCCATGATTTCCCTCTTATCAGTCTCTGACCCTTAACCACGTCCAGCGCCTCATGCAACGGGTGATCTGTGTCTGCAGCTACTCTGAGGTATGCCTTCGCTTGCATCACCTTGTGCCTACCAGCAAGAGTAGGCAGACCAAGGATGTAACGCATACACACCACTGGAGTGTCTCTAGTGCACCCCAGAATGACTCGCATGGCTTCATTCTGTATGCGCTCCAATTTCACCAGCTGACTCTTTGAGACAGTGAGCATTCCTAGTCCATAATCAATCACTGAGAGGATCAAGTGCTGGTATAGTGTGAAGAGCATTCTCTGCTCTGTGTCTATTGCAGCCATAGTTTTAAGTGCATTGAGTCCCTTTTGAGATCTTGTCACAACCGTCTCCACATGGTCCTTGAAGGACAAACTCCTGTCAAATGTGATACCCAGATACTTCAGTTTGTTCTCTCTGTTGACGCTTCTACCATCTATCGTGAGGCTTGGGATATCATCTCTCACAATCCTGTTGTCCAGAGAGCACCACAACACAGCCGCCTTTTCCGGGTTGATGACAGCACTCATTTCAGTACACCAGTCAATCACTTTGTCTACTGTCACCTGTAGCTCCTTGGGCTGTTTGATCCCTATTTCTCTCCTGCCTGTATGAAAGAATAGCATCTGCAAATGTTAGAATCCTTCCAACCCCTGGTGCTTCTAGGTATGCAATCTTGCTCGTATACACATTAAAGAGCAGCGGTGAGATTGCAGATCCCTGTGGCAGTCCCGGGGTTAAAATATGTGGCTCTGAGGTCCATGCGCCCAGACGGAGAGCAACCTGACGAGAATGAAGCACGGCTATCCAGTTCACTAACCAGGGATTGACCCCCTTCTCCATAAGTGCGGTCATCAAAATATCATAGCGAACTCTATTGTACGCATCCTCGAGATCATATACATTTCAACAGTAAGTATAGATCTGTCATCATATCCATATCAACGGTCTCCAGCATGACGGTTAGGCATTGAACCGTTGGGTCCTGTGACGTGTTTATGCTTGTGGCTACGGTTTACAATCGCATTCTCCTCATGTTGGACTGGTAGTACATGGTTCCGTCGCTCTGCTACTGAGTGCGTGGACGACACTGTGAGCTGTTAAATTCGCTTGGATTGCTTTTAATCTGTCCTGTACAGTGAACTGCATGTTCAGAACAATGGCTACCGGCGATTGCTGTATTGATTGTTTTGCCCTTTCGGTTCATGAGTGCATTTTTTTCGGAGACTACCGGGAATCGGCGCTGAAGCTGCGGAGTTCGTGCTTATGCGACACTTTCGGCGGGTCTCCCTGCGGTAAAAGATCGAGCCGTGTGAGAAAACCCGAGTCAATGAGGATTTTCTGGTGACTGCCGAGTCCATCGACGATGAACTGTGGCGAGTGTGGATGAATTTTGTGTTTGCATTCTGACTGCACAGTGTACCTGTGCGGGCTTGTTGGATTGCCGAGACTCCTGTCTATTCCACTTTTCAAATTTGACATGGAGAGCATTTTGTGTATAACGAAAATAAATAATCAATACCCAATACAACCAGTAATTCCAGTCATCATTACTTTTAAAAGTTTTTAATTTGAAGAGCTGTAATCCATATGATGATAGAGTTCGAAAGCTCTTATTTAGATTCTCCTTCACTCATTCACCCCTTAACATCAAACATCACTAAGCCATGCCAGTACATCCAGTACTATCGGATATCTTTACTTTTTTAAGGTTTTCATTTCAAGAGCTGTAACCCGTATGAGAATAGTTTTTGGAAGCAATTATCTAGAAATTACACCACTCACCCACCCATTAACAATGAATTTCACTTAGCCATAATCTCTACAGCCAGTACTAGCGGCCATTATTACTTCTTAAAGGTTTTCGTGTAAAGAGCCGTAACCCTTATGATAACCCGCCGACCGCGCCCGCTCGCCAACACCAGCTCTGCGAGCCCCATACCTTCAACTACATTTTAAGGAGTCACTTGACCACCCATTAGCCAATTGACTACTCCATGAACACCTTTTGACCATGTCTTCGTTTACTTTAATCATCACTACGTCACTAGACGTACCCTCCCCTACAATTTAATGGGTCACTTGACTACCTCTTGATTACTTGACCACCTCTTGACCACGTCATCGTTCACTTTAACCATCACTACGTCTCTAGACGTACAATCCCCTAAAATTTAAGGTGTAACTTGACTACACTTGACCACTTGACTACGTATTGACCACCTCTTGACCATGAGATCGCGCAATTTTCCACCACCGTGTCACAGCGAGTACACTCCTCTACAATATAAGGGGTCACTTGGCCACCCATTGACCAGTTGACCACCGCTTGACCACGTTATCGCTCACTTTAACCACCACCGAGTCACTACATGTAACCTCACCTGCAATTTAAGGGGTCAAATGACTACGCCTTGACCACTTGACAACCTCTTGACCACGCTATCGTTCATTTTAACCACCACCACATCACTATACTTACTTTCACGTACAATTTAAGGGGTCACTTGACTGCCCCTTGTCCACTTGACCACCTCCTCACCACTTGATCACACCCAATCTGATGAGTCACTTGACCACTCCCTAACCACGCCTATTTTTTGAAAAATAATGAAGGAGTTATCTCCCTTTGCGGTGCTCATCGATGTCTTTCTGATTTACTATACTACTAACTTTTGTTTTCTTCTTTGTTTTCTTCTTTGTTAGAAAGGCCCGTTTTTGTCTTCTTTCTAACCATAAGTGCATTATCTCTCTCTCTCTCTCTCTCTCTCTCTCTCTCTCTCTCTCTCTTATAAGCTCTAAATTTCTCATAAGCGCGCGCGCTCTCTCTCTCTCTCTCTCTCTCTCTCTCTCTCTCTCTCTCTCTCTCTCTCTCTCTCTCAGAAATGCTCTCTGTCTCAGCACTGAAACAGAGTATGGTTGGATGTTCGTATAATTCAGTTCATAGTTCCTAGACGCTTTGCCTGTTTTATTAACACTGTTGCGTAATTTTACATTTTTAAACATCTAAATTGCATTGGTATTTGGCACGATTGATTAAATGCCATTGTGTTTGTAAATTATGCCAGGTTAGTCGATGTGCCAAATAGGCTACAGTCTTCCGGTTCAATACTTCCGGTTCAGCACAAAGATCATCAGTAGTTGCATTTCACCACAACTGTTTAGTTTACTGTTTACTATCAAACGCTGATTGAGGTACAGAGGTCGGCAGACACGGAAAACTGGGTAGGTGTAGATAATTAATACATTTATTACCTAGCAATTTTTTTAAATGTTGCATATCCCTTACAGGACGTTGCAGTCAACACCAGCATTTTTCAGCTGCTGTTGGATGATGTAGTATTAGTAATTTTACGTTCAGTAGTTTGCCATTTATTTCTGAACGACTGGCTCCAATACTTACTAAGACGTTATAACACAACGCGACACGGTCTGCTGCACAAATCAGTCACGGCTGCGTTTCGAACGCCTGGTAAGCGGCTCACGAACCACGTTCACAAGCCTTTGGCCACGGATTTATAACATCCAGAACAGATCAGTGATCAGATATCTGAAATGAACCACGGAAACCCTTTAGCATATTTTATATATTATTTAATATATAGTAGCATGAACCATCAGATTTTTAAATTTGAGTATTTTCTAATGGGACCACCACCAAAAGATAGGCCTTGAGAAACCGAATCTAATGGTACCAAGATGATGCATGTATGTCAATTAGAAGCGAAGATATGCAACTTTAAGTGTCGTGGTCATTAACGCAGAAATTGACACAAAAGATCTCTTCTGCACATCTTTTTTTCGTGTCCGAACCAAGGTCATAGCAGAAGTTATCAAAACTAGAGTAGTTTGTTTATTTTTAAACGAACATCCTAGCAACCATACACGAACATCCTAGCAACCATACATCATTGCGATCGGTGTAGCGAAACCTAATTGCTCATGTCATCTATTTATATAATGCAATGTTATCTAATTAGCATATAAAAATGGCCGCTAATTAGTAGTTATATTCATTAATTACCACGAGCATTCTTTATATTAGCTGTAAACCCTGATAAGTTGTATCTTGTATTCTGCGGAATTGTGCAACGCACGATATGTGTTATATCCTGTTTAGATAGTATGCAATGTTACCTAATTAGCATATAAAAATGGCCGCTAATTAGTAGTTATATTCATTAATTACCACGAGCATTCTTTATATTAGCTTTATACCCTGGTAAGTTGTATCTTGTATTCTGCGGAATTGTGCAACGCACGATGTGTTATATCCTGTTTAGATAGTATGCAATGTTACCTAATTAGCATATAAAAATGGCCGCTAATTAGTAGTTATATTCATTAATTACCACGAGCATTCTTTATATTAGCTTTAAACCCTGGTAAGTTGTATCTTGTATTCTGCGGAATTGTGCAACGCACGATATGTGTTATATCCTGTTTAGATAGTATGCAATGTTACCTAATTAGCATATAAAAATGGCCGCTAATTAGTAGTTATATTCATTAATTACCACGAGCATTCTTTATATTAGCTTTATACCCTGGTAAGTTGTATCTTGTATTCTGCGGAATTGTGCAACGCACGATATGTGTTATATCCTGTTTAGATAGTATGCAATGTTACCTAATTAGCATATAAAAATGGCCGCTAATTAGTAGTTATATTAATTAATTACCACGAGCATTCTTTATATTAGCTTTAAACCCTGGTAAGTTGTATCTTGTATTCTGCGAAATTGTGCAACGCACGATATGTGTTATATCCTGTTTAGATAGTATGCAATGTTACCTAATTAGCATATAAAAATGGCCGCTAATTAGTAGTTATATTAATTAATTTATGTGTTTACGATCACGACACTCAAAGTTGCATATCTTCGCTTCTAATTGACATACATGCAACATCTTGGTACCATTAGATTCGGTTTCTCAAGGCCTATCTTTCGGTGGTGGTCCCATTAGTAAATACTCAAATTTAAAATCTGATGGTTCATGCTAAAATAGATATCTTTATATAATGAGAGGAGGAGCGGCTGGCCGAGAGGCTAGAATGCCGGACTCTCATTCGGAGGCCCGGGTTCGATCCCTCGGTAAGGTGTCAAATTTTTTTCTGTCGGGGGCAAAAAGAAAATCCAAACCTGCACAGTTCGCGGCGACTGCACTAGCCAGGCGGACTTTATTCCTCAGGCTCAAAGACCCCTCTGCCATACACCGCAAGGTACTATATTGGCAGTAAATGACAGTTTTTATATAATGAGAAATTATATTTTTCTAAAAAAAGATTTCTCCTTTATGCAAACATTTAAACATTTGTCATTAATTAAAGAGATTGGCTCACAAGGTAGTAGTTCGAATTGCCTGTTTCCGGGAAGGTTAACCCGGTCAACAAATGCCCGCAGAAGTCGGATGTGTCGGCCTAACAGCGCAAGAACGCAGCTCTGCTGTAAACGGGCACAACGCAATCACATACGAAAAAAAACTCCGGATGAACGCAGAAGAAGAAGAAGAATTGCACGTTTTAAAAAGTGAAACGCATGCCGACATTTTGGATTTCCAAAGGCAAAGTCAAAGAGGGATTTAATATGTCGGCAAAAATATGTCTTTCCCTGGATCATTTGTCGCCACAATGGTTTGGACTTTTCCTAACACATCAGGTACAGAACAACTGTCCACAACCAGCAGGCGGGCAATGTATCCTGTACTTATAGGATATCCTCCTTCGAACGCAGATAGATGGGATCTGAGATCATCAGCAGTCCTTGCCATGATAGTCAGTCAAATTCTAAATAAATTTACGTAAAATTAATATTTAATAATTACATGCAATCATATAATAATAAAAGATGATATCTTTATATAATGAGAAAGTACATATATTTTTATTAAAAGGATTTATTTATTTTTCCAATCGCAAAGAGAATTTAATCACGTCCGCAAAAATAATTATTAATTCATTAATTTTTTTCTACCAGAAGGTCCCCATATATTTAAATGAAACTTTCCAAATTTATCTTTGCATGCACAATTCAAAAATGCAACTAAAATTAACAAATATCTATGCCTTGTACTAAAAATAATTTCTATTGCGTGCCGACAGTGTGGATTTACAATCACAAAGAGGAATTTATCATGTCCGCAAACAAAACGAATTTTCGGAATTTTTTTCTACCAGAGGGACCCAATATTTTTAAATGAAACTTTCCAAATTTATGTATCTTTGCATGCACAATTCGAAAATGCAACTAAAATTAACGAATATCTATGCCTTGTACTAAAAAAAATGTTTATTGCGTGCCGACAATGTGGATTTACAATCACAAAGAGGAATTTATCATGCCCGCGAAACGAATTTTTTTCTACCAGAGGGACCCAATATTTTTAAATGAAACTTTCCAACTTTATGTATCTTTGCATGCAGAATTCGAAAATGCAGCTAAATTTAACGAATATCTATGCCTTGTACTAAAATTATAATAATTATTTATGGTATGCCAAATAGTGAAATTATCTCAAGACAATTTCAAATCTAACCACCGGCTATTTGCGCAATGATTAGACTGGCCATTTTACCGGAAGCGGAGATGGTAATTCGTTATTGGCACGAGTGATTTAAATATATCCAGTGAGATATACAAAGTGTATGTTAATAGTCAATGATGTAGACACGACGACACCCTTCTGCGCAAGTGCGGAAAAAATGACTTCCGGTTAAAGTATGCTTCAGTACTGATGGATCACGCTATATATAGAGTGTATAGACAATACTTAAAAATTGGGTATTTACTTATAAAATCATGACAGTTGGATACAGCTTTCAGCTTGACAAGATGAGGGAAGCCAATATGCCATACCATGGCCCATGGTATCTCATCTCAATGAAAACTGTATGTTAATTCTAAGCAGAGTTATTAATATTTTTGTGTCATGATCTACAATCAGGAAGTGCAAAGGAATCTGTGTAAATAAAGTGGTTCTAATTGTAGCAATTTTGGTCAATATTTATAAATGGGGATTTTGCTTAATGAAATCCTAACAGTTGGATACAGCTTGACAAGACGAACCCAACGGCATCTCAATGAAGCATGTATGTTTATCTAAGCAGAATTATGAACTTTTTGGTGACGTAATTTAATACCAGGAAGTGTAATGATGTCCTAAGAGATAGGGGAGATTTTATAGTGGCTCATTAAATTGGAAGCTGAGAAATTCTGTCTTCTATTACTGTGGCTTGCTTATTTTTAAATGGACAACATAGTACCATATATATCTCATTCCGTCCGGGGTGGCAAGGCCTAACTTAACATATTATCTATTTTTTTATAGGATGTGTCGTGATCTAATTAATAATTTAAAATGGCCGCCAATTGTTTATTATTAAAATTCTGTCACATTGCTAATGAACCTGGCAAGATGTATATTTTATTGTGCATTTTGGTAACAGGAAAGTAAAGGTCACATTCCTCTTTCAATAGAATGTTGAGAGAACCAACTTCATTGCACCGATTTTTATCCTATATGGCTCGGCCTCTTTCCGCAGGACCAAAAGCATCGCACAAAGCATGAGAGTCTCTGAGAAAAATGAACTCGATTTTTAAGACTTCGAAAGGATGTGCTGTGACCTAATTAACAGTTAAAAATAGCTGCCCCTTTATTTCAATTAAATGTCATGTGGAATGTTTGTGGTTGGTGAAAGAACAATTCATGAAAATGTACTCATATTGTCTTAATGTACCCACTGCATTGTGAAAGCTTTCTTTTTGTTGATTAAATATTATGCATTAATGTAAGTAAATATTTTGTAACTAATTAATTATTAAAATATTAAATAATAAAAAATTAAAAAAATTATTACATATTCACTAATAATTGATTTCACTTCTGCTCTATAATTACACTGTTCCGTTTCTAAAAGTGAGCAATTAATAATTAAATACTTTTTAAAAAAACCATAACTTATTTTACTGTATTTTATTTAAATTTACATAATTATGTACTGGTGCTCTGCTAAGCAAAATTGTACTCCTTACAGGTTTACAGACTGGTCTGAAAACTGGCTTTCACAATTATTTTAAGTCATGCCAAATGCTGAAATATTATACAAGTACACAGATAAATTACAGCTACAAATAAAACTTGTATTCTGTTTAATTTTAGTAGTTAAATTGCCAGTTCTAATTATAAATAAATACAGGTCCGCTATAGTTTAGTACTGTTGTATGCGTACCGCCATTTTGAATTTTGTGTAATGACTGCCATATCTCATTTTTGTGGTTGTGCTAAACATTTTTTCCCGAACGCTAGCTATAGTCAGCATTGTTGAAACGTTTCACATATATGTAAAATTGTACAGAGAATTAAAAAATGCATCAAAAAGTCAAGGTTGGATTAAAATACAGGTATTATAAGACAAATTAGCTTATCGCTCTTGAATAAACTTCAAGAAATTCAAGAGAAGACAGTTTCTCATAGACAAGCGCTTGCAGTTTAACAGACGGACCACTACTGCATTTTTTAGAGTTGTTTCCCGCGACGTCATGCCACATTGGTTTCAAATACATCGAATTAAATGAAACATGGCTAAAAACTGGAAGTGACTAGACGGTCATTAAAAATCTCCCAGGAAAAGAGTTTATGCATTCCTCCCCCCAAACTAACCAGGTTTGGTAACTGACATGAGAAGCATCTCTCGCCTGCATCAGGGTGTCACATGTCCGCTGGTGTCGCGCCTGCCATCTGATCTTCTGTGAGTCAGTGTTTCAGACTCTGGTGTCTTTCTCCTCTCTTTGCTTCTCAGTTGTCTTGGCTCTTGTCTGTGGTGAGTTGTCGTCATCCTTCCTTGTGGTAGCTTTATTTGGGGTTGCTGTAGGTTCTGGCTCTTTGGTGCAGCTCGCAGGCAGGTTCTCTCCGCTCATCTTCTTGAGGTCTTGGCGGCTTCCATGCTCCCCATCTTGTGTGTCTGGTGTCTTTTGGTGTTAGTCTTACAACGTGCCATTTTCTCCCCTGTATCAGGTTTCTTGAACATTTGGGTGACTTGTTCTCGATAGCGCTCGCAGTTGCAAATGATGGCTGATTCACCAATCTTGAATTTTGTATACATGTGGTTGCATAATCTATTGTGTCCTCTTCTGAGGCATAGAATGACTTGTTCTGGTCTGTCCATAACATGGTTGTCATCTTGAGCAGGTTTTGGTGACTTTCTGACTGATTTAATCAGTCTTTTCTTTTGGTGGTTTGTAACAGACACATCAGGCTGTTCTTCTTTCGCTCCTTCCTTAGCCAATCGATCAGCACACTTCACATTTTGTGGCTTAAAATGTGTAAAGGTTAAACACTTCACATATTGTGGGCTAGAATGTGTAAAGGTTGATCACTTCACATATTGTGGCCTTGAATGTGTAAAGGTTTAACACTTCACATATTGTGGGCTAGAATGTGTAAAGGTTGATCACTTCACATATTGTGGCCTCCTATAATGTGTAAAGGTTTAACACTTCACATATTGTGGCCAAGAATGTGTAACGGTTTAACACTTCACATATTGTGGGCTAGAATGTGTAAAGGTTGATCACTTCACATATTGTGGCCTCCTATAATGTGTAAAGGTTTAACACTTCACATATTGTGGCCTAGAATGTGTAAAGGTTGATCACTTCACATATTGTGGCCTAAAATGTGTAAAGGTTTAACACTTCACATATTGTGGCCTAGAATGTGTAAAGGTTGATCACTTCACATATTGTGGCCTAAAATGTGTAAAGGTTTAACACTTCACATATTGTGGCCTCCTATAATGTGTAAAGGTTTAGCACTTCACATATTGTGGCCTAGAATGTGTAAAGGTTGATCACTTCTTATATTGTGGCCTAGAATGTGTAAAGGTTTAACACTTCACATATTGTGGCCTCCTATAATGTGTAAAGGTTTAACACTTCTTATATTGTGGCCTAGAATGTGTAAAGGTTTAACACTTCACATATTGTGGCCTCCTATAATGTGTAAAGGTTTAACACTTCACATATTGTGACCTCCTAGAATGTGTGAAGGTTTATAAGATGCATCAGGTATATGATACTTGACCCATATTTGTATAGACTAATGGACACTCCAGGAGTGATGTGATCAATACCATGAGTCAACATATCAGCAACAAATATATATTAGAGACAAGTCAGTCTTCAGTCAAACGCAGAGTGTGTATGACCTGGTCGACCTTGTGAGCAGTCAGGCACTCTCTATGAAGAACCACTATAGGGCATTAATGCACCCTCTATCAAGACCAGGATCGCACCAGCGAATAAAGATCATTATCTCACTCCCTGGCAACTATCAATTTTGAAGATGAGTAGTTCAGAATGCTCTTAACCATATGAAAACTGGCAAGACTCCAGGTACAGATAACATCACAATAGAATTTATCAGTGCCTTAGAAGAATATGGAATAGACCAAGTCATTAAACTGCTGGCTCTGCAAAACTTGGTGGAGTATTGATTCATGACAAGGCAGATGTGGTTGCGGCCTTGTGGGAGAACGCGTACACCCCAGAGGAGCAAATGAATCACCATGGTCTAGCTAGAATAAGACAGCGAGGAGTGATGAGGGGATCTGGCCGACGCTCAGAGGAAAGGCGAGATGGACATAATAATCAGATTGCTACTGGTGCTATTGGTTTTAGAACTTCACTGGCTGCTGAGGATGGGGATGGAGCGCTTATGGGAATGCCCCGAATGCTGTGATGTTGGTTCCTAAATCAATCAATCAATCAAACCAGACCGCTGATCACAATATATTCTATATTTATTGCAATCCAGAAGAAATCAGGAGCCTTGGAATGTTATCAACATCAAACAGTTAGTATAATGAGCCACATCATGAAGATTTTGCTGAGAATTATCATGCAAAGAGTTAGAAAGAAAATACAACCCGAAATAGGAGAAGAACTATGTAGGTTTGTAGAAGTCAAGGTTACTGTAAATGATGTGTATATACTGAGAAGAGTAACTGAACGTTCTATAGAAGTAAACAAAGATCTATATCTTTCCTTTATTGACTACACAAAGGCTTTCGATAAAGTGAGACATGTCGACATAATAAGGATGCTTGAGGATCTCCAAATTGATAGAAAAGACCTTAGACTTGTAAAACACATATATTGGAAACAACAAGCTGCCATCAGAATTGATAACAATGCAGGTCAATATCAGCCTATTAAAAGAGATGTGAGATAAGGATGTGTAATGTCTCCAAATCTTTTTTCCCTGTACATTGAAAATATTTTCAAAAATATAGAAGATATGGAAGGAATCAACATTGGGGATTTACATCAATAACATTAGATATGCAGATGATACAGTCTTGATTGCAGACATTGAACAGGACCTGCAACATTTAGTAGATGCGGTTGTTGCACACAGTGAACAACTAGGGTTAGAATGTAATAGTAAGAAGATGCAGATTATGGTCGTCACTGGGAAGAAAACAATACCACAAAGCAATATGCGAGTAAATGGGCATATTTTTAAGCAAGTGAATCGGTACAGTTATCTAGGAACAGTCATAACATCTGATTGGGAGATGCCTTGAAGAGATTAGAACAAGTATTTCCATTGCGAAGGTAGCTTATTGCAAGATAAAAAACATACTACCATTAAAAAGATATCAACTGAAACGAGAACAAGAGTATTGAAGTGCTAGATAGAACCTGTACTTTTGTATGGATGTGAAGCGTGGAAAATGAGCAGTCAAGCTGAAAAACATTTGGTGGCTGTGGAAATGTGGTTTGTGAGGAAAATGCAAAGAATACCATGGACAGACAAAAAATCCCAATGATCAAGTCCAAGAAACAAAAGAAGATTGTAAATTGATTAGAGTCATTAGACGCAGACAGTCACAATTGTTTGGGCATGTTATGAGAAGAAATTACTTGGAGAACTTGGTGACAGCTGGCAAGATTGAAGGGAAGAGACCAAAGGGAAGACTGAGAAGTAAATGTCTGGATAGCTTGGCCACGTGGCATGGTTGAGACAAGAATACAGAGTTGATCCATGACTCTGGTGATTGAGTGAGATGGCAAAACATGACCGCCCATCCTTATCAGCATGGCACATGATGCATGGATGGCAACTATGGGAACTTGCAATAAAGATGTGAATAACGGGAAAGTATAACCCCAAGCAAAAATCACATGCCTAGATGGAAATGTTAATTAAGAGAAGCTGAAGTAACTAAGAATCATCAAGAAAACCACTAACAAATTGTGTAATTTGACATCTGACAACATGAAAGTCCAGTGACAAACTGGTGAACTATAAAACGCACATAAAGAGAAAGCTCACAGTGAAATTGAACAGTAAAATGTGAACTTGTAACTAAACATTGTGCAGGTAGATTTAAGTGACAAGCACAAACAGTTTGCGAATACAGTGTTGTATCATTAATCATATTGAAAACCAAAATATCAAACTGATTAATATAGTTTATGTTTGCATACAAATTTAACTTACAAATCCTTTCAGACCGACTGTAAACATAAGATGGAGAATAAACTGCCATCAAGTGTCAAGATAGAACAACCTGAAGCCTGTACAGATCAAGGTAAGATTAAGTGCAATATAACGTAACTGTTGTTACAGGATGTTGCAGTCTACCCCAGCATTTATTGGCTGTTTGTGAATTACTAGATAATTCTACATTTAGGAGTTTGCAATTGCTTTCTGAATTGTCACAGCATTTTACTATTGAAATCAACATGATAGCAGAATGTAAATCTACTCAGACATTGGAGAAAATCAGGTCATAGGTGTGACCAAGTATCCACTGGGATCAGTGCATAACTCAGTAGTTGAGCAGAGCAGGGCACTCTCTTGTCCTGACAATCAGAAATTGCTGTCAAAGGCAGAGGTAAAAGACCCTGATTTGAATATGGAAGGCAAGGGAAAAACCACCACAATATCTTCCCAAGACAAGTTTAAAATAGGAATATGATATGTTAGGACAGGGGTGGCCAACACGAGGGGCCCGCTGGGAGTCATGTTGAGGCCCACGGAGTGGGAAGCGGCGATGTGGTCAAAGGTATATCACGCTTGCGTGTTTACTTTAGTTAACAAACAAAAAATTAGGTGCGTGGCCCGGCAGGAAATATTATTTCTGAAATTTGGCCCGCCTGCTGAAAAGGTTGGCCACCCCTGTGTTAGGACAAGAGATAAAAAGTTACATAATGTAATAAAAGAAATGAAAAATATGAAGATTAATATCCTAGGCATGAGTGAGATGAGGTGAAGGAGATCTGGTTAAGTAATAACAGACAAATATGCAATAATGTGTTCAGAAGGTAATACATACGGAAAAGGAGTAGGGCTGTTTGATGAGGAAACAGCTAAATCAGTTAATGGTTATTTGATTAAATCAGATAGTTATTATTGTCAAATTAAATGTCAAACCAAGAGATATTAATATTATACAAGTGTACACACCAAAAACAAGCAGTGGTGAGATGAAATTACAAACATTTTATGACATAGTAGAAATGGCGACACATAACAAAATGTAAACATGATTCAGGAGTCAGCATTTTATTAAACACGGGCTAAGAAAAATATGAATGAATCTAAGATAAAGCTACATATTTTGAAATGAGCTATTAAATTATTGGAAGCCCAGTCAAAGATATCACTGTGAGAACCCTTGAGTTATTCGCACATCTCTAGAGCTTTAAAGTAGCTAGCACTTGTTGCATCTTCCAATGGCACAGTAGAAAGAAATGTCTCCTTCACTTTCCCTTCTCTGGTAAAATGAATATATAGTACCAGCCCTTCATCATCAGATCTGTCTGCATGTCCTTCAAGTAAGATACTTGCATATGGGTTTTCCTTTATTTCAGTATCAAATCTTCACAAAGATATGAGGCAATGTATGAAATAAATTCTCTACACTGTTGTTTGTTCATTCACACAATTCTCTGAATCAGTCACATTAAACTTGGTTAACAATGCAACCAAACCTTCAGTCAGTGTAGGGTCTGTAATTGTTGGCAATACAGTACAATGCCATGAAATGTACATTCATATGGTGCAGCATATTAGTATCCATATTTTGCCAATGTGCTAAAGGAGCACATTCAGGATTCTTCTGTGTACTTTCAGCCTTCTGACACTTGAAGTGCATTTAGGATTTGTGGTGCTTTGTATGCTTCCAATTTAAATGGTCCCAAACATCCAAACACAACTTTTGAATTTTGGTCTGCAGTGTTGGTGGAAAACTTACTGCTCACTTCACAATTCTTTCTTCATAGCACAGCAGTGGTAGAATTTTTGACTGAGGGAATTTGGAAATACTATCTTCAATGCAACATCATCAGTTAACAGAAATTAGGCTATATCAAAGAAGATCTGGTATGAGAGCAAGAGGATGCCCAAGAAGAAAATGGACTGAGAACATCAAAGGCTTTGTACAGTCACATGGAATGACACTATCCAGTGCCCTAATCCAGTTCTGAAACGTTAACTATTCCTTCCCATGATGCTTGACAACAAGCATGGAAACAAGATGATGATAATCAATGATAGGTCTTTCATTGTCATCTAGATCACGTTCAGAAAGCAATGACAAACTACTGAACATAAACTTACCAAATAATGCTGGGGTTGACTGCAATGTCATGTAAAGGATATGTACCTAACAATTTCTCAATAATTAATTTTATGCTGATCAGTTTCATCTTTAAAAATTACAAACCACACTTGAATTGGCTGACTTTTCATTTTTGTTCTCTTCTCTGTCACTACATTGTATATTTTCAGGCAAAGTTGAGCCACTTCAGAAAAAATCTGTAATAGTACTGTTTTATTTTCCATTGGTCACTTTACACTGATTTGTTCCATTAATTTTCTACAATTTAAGTAAACGTAAAACAACACAACTCAACTCGCAAGTGTTGATTACGTGTCGGTAAAGCAGCCACTGTCGAAAACAAGATGACTAACTCTTTGGTTGAGTTACAAGAACTTCATAGTTAATGTTAAGGTAAACATATCACTCCAGAAATCACAAGTCGCTTGCAATGCTGCAAACACCAGACTTTCCATCTCTCAGTATATCCCCATTTACACACACACGTCCTTAAATGATTATAATGTTTGTGAAAATACACTTGAAGTATAAATACAGGATGTGTAGTTGATACTAAGTGATATAAAGTACTTGTAAATATGTTCTTGCATGTCAGCTTGCGTCTAATGTGTAACCTCTCTAACTCGTATGACTCCTTAACTTGTATGGCTTATTGCTAAGCTGCCTCACGCCTGAATGCAGCGTTATTTCTGTCCGATTTGGTACAGCTCTGGCCATGAACTTTCCATCATATTTATTCTATCTGCACCATGATAGTTATATAGAACCTGTCTTACTGTATGGCAGTGAATCATGGAACATGAATAAACAAATTCAGAACAGATTAGAAACATCAGAGATGTGGATGCTGATACAAATATTGTGAATACATTGGATCTCAAGTGTAACTAACAATGATTGCCTGGTAAAGGCTAATGTGATTAAAACATTATATACAAATATGAGACAAACTTTGGTCAAGTAGTGAGAAGAGGGGAATTGGAAAACACTGATGATTGCATGCTGGATGGACTGAGACATTGGCATGGTGGGGTATCATCAGCAGATTTGATTCTGAGCACCAGGGACCGATATCTATTGAGAGATATGAATGCCTACATCAGCTGGCAAGGCACATGATAATGATGAATGTACAAGTCTAGTCAGTGAGCATCAGTCATGAGCAGTGGTTTCATAACCTTGTCCTCTAAAAGTTTAATCTAAACAGCTGGTGTTTCTGCTTACCTAATGGGAAGGTGATCACCTTACGTAGTTTAGTGAACTGTAGCAGATGTGTGGACCAAAAAATGAGGAACAGTAACACTGAGCAGCATTGAACAGTACAAAATTTGAGTTACAATGTGGCTGTTTTATTTTTAGACATTCTGACGTTCCATCTCAAATTATTTTTGTTTTCTGTCGTACCAAGTTAGTTAGTTTGTTTTCTTTCATATGTCACCTCAAACTGCACCATAAATGTTAGTTTTAGGCAGGAGGGTAGCACTCCTAATTATGACTGCAATGAAATATCAATATTGCTTGATGTTATAAGTTGTTCAGTAGAAATAACTGCACTTAAAATAGACCTGTGGAAAATGTCAGTAATAAATGAAACATACAGTACCTGTTCATCTGTTTATTTACTCATAAACAGTCACTTCATCTCTCTTAGATCATACATGAGCCTAGATAATACACCAGCTTAATTTATACATGAGCACATTAATCATTCTTCTTCTCCATCTTTCGTTCACTTGAAATTGATTGCCTATAGCTGCAATGTTTGATTGTTTGATTACATATACACATCTGTTCAATATCTTGTGTATTAATGAGGCTATTAATTATTTACTTTTGTGTGTTTCAGAAACAAACTCTTGGTCTCCTAGGAGTCATTACCACTCCATACAAGAGCATTCACAAAAGTGGACATATGACAGCATAGATATGAAGGTTGTGAAACAAGAACTACCAGATGTTCTGTGTGAAGACAAGAGTCACAGATTCGGTAAAATAGTAGACGTAGCTGGAGGTAGCATCATTCAAGAAATGACAGAACACAGTAACTCAGAATCAAGAATGCTTGATAAAAGTTGTAAGGCATCAGTAAAACATGAACATTATTGTCAAATTTCAGAAAATGCATCTTCTGTGATTGATACAAATAATAAACCACCTCTGATTATTGAGAATTGTCAGCAGCAAAATAAGGAAACACAAGAAAAACATACACAGAGCTTTGCAAGGTCTCTTGATGACATTTTTGGTTATGTCAGTTATAGCTCTCAAAGAACTCACACAGGAGACTTGTCTGATGTTTCTAGTCCAAATGTTTGTGCAGACAGATATAAGAGAACACATAGTGAAGGGATGTCAAACAAATGTAATGAATGGGATGCTCTTTTGATTCAAGATGACCATCTAGAGTGCAAAATGAACATGAATCACAAGAAAATACATACAGGAGAGAAACCTTACAAGTGTGATGTTTGTGGTGCTTCTTTTACTGAAGCTGGCAGTCTGAAGGTCCATAAGAGAACACATACAGGAGAGAAACCTTACAAGTGTGATGTTTGTGGTGCTTCTTTTACTCGGGCTGGCAGTCTGAAGGACCATAAGAGAACACATACAGGAGAGAAACCTTACAAGTGTGATGTTTGTGGTGCTTCTTTTACTGAAGCTGGCAGTCTGAGGGTCCATAAGAGAACACATACAGGAGAGAAACCTTACAAGTGTGATGTTTGTGGTGCTTCTTTTACTGAAGCTGGCAGTCTGAAGGTCCATAAGAGAACACATACAGGAGAGAGACCTTACAAGTGTGATGTTTGTGGTGCTTCTTTTACTCGGGCTGGCAGTCTGAAGGACCATAAGAGAACACATACAGGAGAGAAACCTTACAAGTGTGATGTTTGTGGTGCTTCTTTTACTCACGCTGGCAGTTTGAAATACCACAAGGGAACACATACAGGAGAGAGACCTTACAAATGTGATGATTGAGGTGCTTTTTTTACTCACACTTGTGATGTGAAGAAACTTATAAGAATGCGTCATCATCATCATGTGCCCTGCAAACTACCATAGATGTTCATGTATCTCCTCAGATCTTGCTCCCTGTTCAGTATCAATTCTGCTGATAGTATTTCTATGTCACCATACAGTCCATCCAGCATCATCTCTCTTGATCTTCCCATGTCTCTTTTCCACTGATCTTTCCAAACGTTACAATGCTGTCTCATGCTTTTCTTCTCATCACAATACTAGAGAATGCTATTGTCTCTTTCTGATAGTTGTATATAATGTTCTACTTTCATTAGCCTCTTCCAGGCAATCATTGTTAATTTACTCTGGCAATCCAAGCCATTCACAACAACTATCTAAAGAATCATATTGCTGCTGCTTCCAACAAAATAGATGATATTTTATCAAATCCAACCAAATTTGACTTAGATCCTGAAGTCATCAACCCTAGGAAATTGGTTGCAATAGTGAAGAAAGAGATTCAATCACTATTAGATAGTAAATTCACCAGTGAGGTGACTGCACAGTTAGTCATTCCACAGGGCTCATAAACCCCAACTTTATGGCCTTCCTAAATTGCCCATGCCTTGGGTACCACTGAGAATGATTTAATCTATGATCAACTTTGTCCAACACAGGATGGTGAAATAGCTTGCAGAAACTGCTAAACCAGTGTGACAATCATTCAACCTCTTAATATTAAAAGATTAATTTGAACTGGTCAAACTACTGGATACTATTGATCTTAAACTAAAGTGCAAGCCGTCAATGGATATTGCCTCAATTTTCACTGATATTCCCATGGAAGAACCAGGGTTCACCATCTGTGATCGCATAAAAGAAAAGAAACAAAACTTAGGCCTACCAAAATCCAAATTCAAGAAATTACTACTGTTGTAGACATCTAATAGTAAATTAATTTTTCTGTAAAAAATTGTACCATCAAATTGACAGTGTGGCCATGAGAAGTCCTCTAAGTCCCATTCTAGCAGACATCTTTATGGTGGACTCAGGAAAACAAAGAGCCTCAAATATTAAGGACCTAGTTCTATACCTCTGGTATGTGAATGATATATTATTCATCCCAGAGACCAGACAACAGGCTGAATCATTCCACTCAATCATGAACAAGCCCACGAAAACATTTCTTTTTCTTTTGACCATGAACATAATGACTCCATATCATTCTTAGACATATTAATTCAATATTAACAGGATGGCACCATCCAAAATTCTGTCTATTGAAAGGGAACATGGACAGGCCAATACCAGAATTTAAATAGCTTTGCACCTATTGAGTGTAAGCATGGCCTGGAACGGGCCCTGTTTAATCGAGCTAGAATGATTTGCTTTGATGACACACTAAAATATGACCAGAAACTCTTAACCATAATCTTCAGTCAAATATATATTCAGAAGTAAGCATGGCCAAATGGATAATAACGCATGTTCTTAAATATGTGGTGTGCTGATGCTGAAGTAAGGGGTTCAACCCCTGCACCGGACAGTTGGACTAAAATGTTGACCTCAACTTCGGATGTAAATTACAAGTACCTCTGAAGTCGGATTGTGTTCGCCTGATGGTGAGGGACACTGTAAATGGGCAAAGCTAATCCACATGCAAAATGAAAGTCCAGTACTACTAGAAGTAGTGAGTATGGACTGTCCGAGCTCAAGGCTTTTTTTTATTTTTTAAATTTGCATTTCCTTTACAGGACATCGCTGTCAACAGCAGCATCTTTCAGCTGTCTGTTGATTTCTTGGCAAGATTACGCTCAGTAGTTTGCCATTGCTTTCTGAGCGGCCAGCTCAGTTATCCCGCAAGTCACCAGCGGGGGTAGAACCGCTTCCAGCTCTCGCCCGCTATGAGACTGCGTGATAAACGGGATTACGGAGAAAGTGTTGTAACCAAGCTAGTGAGCACCAAATAAAACATGTGCATTCAACTGACTTCATCAAATGTCATTATCAGCCTCCCAAACCTACTCCCACAGAATCATCGGTCCCCACACCTCAAGTGTTTTTTTTTTTTTTTCAACTAACCTTTTGTAGAGACACTAATTAAACAAATGTATTATAATGCGTAAAGCCTACATTCTTTGTTGCTGAACCAGTGACCAGATGTAAAACCACTTAGATGGTACTCATTTGTGAAAGAACTATTGTTTCTGTACGCCAAATCTGGCTGCATTTATCAATTCCAGTGTGTGAGTGCCAAGAATGGAAAGACAATGTAGTGAGTAACAAAACATATACCAGCACGGATGGGAAACAGATTTACTCTGTCTTCAGGAATCCCTGTGCAGTTGACAGGTCACAAAATGCTTAGACCGGCCAGCGATTTTAAGACATCTGTTTAATAGCAATCATAAAGTTAAAAAAAAAGAGAAGATATCTTGTATATTGTATTTGGTTAACAATAAATGATTGCTCAAGTACATCAAGGCATTAGTAATTAGATGATTCCAGCCAGTTTTATGCAAACAGAAATCTTCATTTTAAATTTGCAATTACCATTGTGAAAACTGACACTCCACATTCAAACAATAAAGTGACTGTGTTTTTTAAGTATTTCAGCCCTAGTATAATTAATTTATTCACTTCATATGATATGTAACTCTGCAGTATGCACCTGAGAAGATGCAGTGAAATGTGCCAGGCAATAAATTGGACAACATATTGTTTGTGTCTTCTGTGTTTAAACTTTAGAAATATGTTAATTTTGATTTCAGTTTAATTCAAACTTTAGCTCTAAAATACTCCAAAATTATAACTATATACCTTGACAAATCAGCCATATCACCCATCGAATGTCAGTTGTTCTAAAAATATGGCTCTAGCACCATCTATCCTGTACCCCTTTTGGTGTGAGAGGTGGTCCTTTACTTTCATGGATGTGATGTTTATGGTTGTTGTGTTCCTCTTTACTCAACACTCGTTAGTCTCTAATGTGGGGTATCACAGTGATCTTGACAGGAACAGCCACAAAGCACATACCAAAATATTTATGGTAGTTAATGAAAGTGATGGTGGCCAAATATGTTTGCTTAGCCGGTCTTCCCTGCCCTAACAGCCAGTGTAAGCCATTTTTGTATCGTGTATATACTATGTATATGTAGTGGGTTGTTTTGTGATCGTTAACTTCTTCGCGTAGGAGATGGATTTATTCATCTCTTGCGTGTAATTTGTGTGCCAGGATGTAAAACCAGGAGTTTCTACTCAAGATCTGCGCAGATGCTACGGAGTTTCATGCATCGAGCGAAGCAATCCTTGAGTGAATTTTTGGCAGCGTGTGTGGTTTCTGTGTTTTCGGTTTTTCAACATGGCGGAACAGCGTGTGTTCTCCGAGCGGTCAGCAGTCAACCTAACGAGGCGGTGTGGACGCCGCACAGGCAGAAAGAAGCAAGGTAATCATGGTGGTTTAAGACGTTTTATATTCAAGTGTCACCGTCTAGGACTCAGGAATATCTGTATTATGTATTGGAACTGCGCCAGCGTAAAACAACAGGGCTCTATTTTAGAAACCCTGGTTTACAGGAACGATATTGTAGCACTCCAGGAGACGAGACTGGGCGATCCGCTACTCCGAATTGCCGGCTTCAAATGTTTCTACGACAGACGACATCTGGGAATGGCGATTCTCGTTCATGACAGCATGGTGGCGTCAGAGCTAGACATGTCCAGTTGGGACAGTGACGATATACAAATACAGGCGTTGAGAGTTCATTCCAGTATACCATTCATGTTGGTTAATGTTTATGCCCGCAATGCGAGTATGGACACCCAGAAGTGGCAGTGCTTAAGTGGCATATTAGGTCACGAGAGAAATGTTATTTTCGGTGGCGACTTCAACGCTAAAGGCAGATCATGGGGAAATATTTCCTCCAATACACAGGGGGAGGTGCTCAAGACTGCACTTGAAACTATTGACCTGGTTTGTACCAACAGTGGCTGTGTCACCAGGACAGCAAGCCGTCCAGGCGATGAGGACAGTGCTATTGATCTGGCGCTGGTTTCACCTTCACTCACTACAGTGTGTAGATGGGGTATCCTAGGACCCCACGGCAGCGACCACCACCCTTGCAGCATATTGGTGGAGAAAGGCAAAACCAGGCAGCACAAGCTAAAGGTAAAGACTTTCCAGTATGACAGTACAGGGCAAGATGTGGTGAGTAAAATAAGATGTGACAAGCGCTGAAAGCTTCAGGGCAGGAAAAAAAAGCTGGGAGCAGCCACCTTGGTGGAATTTTGAGGTGGAGAAGGCTTGGGTGGATAAGCGTAGTGCTGTAAGGAGATGGCAAAATGCCAAGAAGAACAGAGCTGGTCATCCTAGTCCCTGCATGCACTTAGAAAGAGAAATGCACACAAAAGTAAGCTATTTCAAAACAATGTTCAAGGTGGTTAAAAGCGAAAAATGGGCAGAGGTGTGTCAAAGAGTAAGCACAGACAAGTCACTGAAATTGTTCTGGCGACTATATAAAAGCATGAGTGGTGTAGTCAAGAATAAGAGCATTTCTGACTTCCAAGGTGCTGACCCCATCTGGCAGAGGACAAGGGCAAAGCCCTCTTTGAACGCTATCTAGAGCAGAGCAACCAGACAGACATAGGAGGCTGAAATCTGGCCAAGGAGGTCACCTCAGACAGGTGCAAGGCCCAAAACACTTCGGATGAAGACACAGTGACAATGAAAGAAATCAAGGCTGTACTTCGAAGATCAAAAAACAGCGCTCCAGGGCCTGATGGCATAAGATACGACGACATCAATAGGTGTACTGACAATGAGCTAGAGAAACTAGCAGACATGTACAACAACAGTATAGAGAGTGCTAGCATCAAGGAGGAGTGGTTACACAGCTATCTGATTCCCTTGCCGAAACCTGACAAAGACCACAACAAAATTCAGGGATATTGAATTATAACCATGCAGAATACAATAGGCAAGCTGTCATCTATACAGATGGGTCGGTCGTCCAACATGGGAGAATTGTGAAGGAGGACTCTGGTGCTTTCACTGAAACCACAAGTAGCCTGACTATAGAAGTCATGGCAGTAAGTAAAGCAATAACATGGCTCGAGACACAAACATTCACTAGGGCATGTTTCCTTAGTGACTCAATGAACATGATCAAGAGGATCAAGGAGGGGTCGATCCGAAGAGAATGGTTGCTGCCTCTTGAGCGGTCTCGGCTGGCAAAGATTAGTTTCATCTTCGTGCCAGGGCATGCGGGAGTACAAGGAAATGAGCGGGCTGACAAGCTCGCAGGTGTGGCTACTGTGGAGGGCGGACGCGCCATGGACCAGGCTGACATTCTGAATGCTCTATGAGAAGTATGACTTTTGCGTGAACCAAGTGATGACTGTGAATCTACAACCATGGCCAGACTGCAAGAACAGCAAATTAAAAGAGGGGTGGCCAAACAAGAACACTACGCAGGAAGCCAAAGATGATTGATAAACCAACACAGAACTGGCGTCGTTTGCCGCTACACGCTGTGGGATTTGCTGAGGAGGGGATCTGAGCACTTATGGACTGAATGGTTCGATGTGCAATGAGGATGATCTGTCGACTAACTAACTAACTATGTATATACAATTGTGTAGGTGTGCCCATAATTTCAGCCTGTACATTTACAAATAATGATGACTATCACAACTGATTAGAAGCCACACAAAATAATATTGCCACACTAGTCTATCACATACACTTTGGCAACTGTTACAGCCGTAGTCTGACAGGGAAACAGTGATGCTGACTGAGCTGTCCGGGGTTTTCAAGAATAAGTGTAACAGTTGTTTGCTTTGTGTTTGTCTTCTTGTTTAAATTTGAAACTGTTTTTGTTTTCCTGCATATCCTTTATAGGACATCGCTGTCAACATCAGCATCTTTCAGCTGATCATTGATTTCTTGGCAAGATTACGCTCAGTAGTTTGCCATTGCTTTCTGAGCGACCGGCTCAATACCTCATAAGTTATCGACATGGAGAGAACCGCTACCAATTCTCGCGCAACGTCACTTTACTTACGAGGGTATACAAGATTACGGAGAAAGTCGTGTAACCTCTAGACAAGAGAGACCGGCTTTTGTTGTTTATCATATTTCTCAATTCACTGCTAACTTTGTTTAATTGGTGATGGGATATCCAGAGTTGTGTGCTCTTCTGTAATAAACTAGAAATTGTTATTCTTTGTAACAGACATTAATTTTGCAAAGTAAACAAATAAAGTTTGTTGATTATGCTTCTTCTTTTTTTCCCCTGTTGACAATGCTCCAGGTGAGTGGCTCTGTGGCAAATGCTGACTAAAAGTGTCTTTGGTTCACTTACTGGGGTGGAGATTATTGTAAGGGACTTTCTACTTTGAAGTGGTAATGACAGACAACATAAATTGTGTTACTAATGTGTCACAAAGTAGACTAAGTTTTGTGGACAAATTCACCCATCTCGTCACAAGCTGCCACAATTGATGACGAAGTGAATGTAAGAATCTCCAAGGCCAGTGTGGCCTTTGGCAGACTGTACAAGAATGTATAGGACAGAACTGGAATAAGCCTGCAAACAAAGCTAAAAGTCTACAAAGCAGTTGTATTATCCACACTGCTATATGCTTGTGAAACATGAACTGTTTATCACCGACACGCTAGGAAATTAAACCACTTCCACACAGTCTGCCTAAGGAAACTCCATCCATCCATCATGTGCCATGCCGGTAAGCGTGGGCGGTCATGTTCTGCCATCTCACTCGATCAACAGAGTCGTGGATCAGTTCCGTGTTTCTGTCTCGACCATGCCACAAGGCCAAGCCATCCAGATACTTGTTTCTAGGTCTTCCCCTTTGTCTGTTCCCTTCGATCTTACCAGTTGTCACCAAGTTCTCCAAATCATTTCTTCTCATAACATGCCCAAAAAATTGTGACTGTCTACGTCTAATGTCTCTGATCAGTTTACGATCTTCATTTGTTTCT
Source organism: Cepaea hortensis (assembly GCA_963921405.1). Taxonomy (NCBI): domain Eukaryota; kingdom Metazoa; phylum Mollusca; class Gastropoda; order Stylommatophora; family Helicidae; genus Cepaea; species Cepaea hortensis. The sequence goes on along the minus strand of OY992884.1, from coordinate 89,807,789 downwards.
TGAAGGACTTGTTCATTGGTCTTTCTGGCTGTCCATGGTATTCTTTGCATTTTCCTCAGAAACCACATTTCTACAGCGATCAGATGTTTTTCAGCCTGGCTGCTCATTGTCCAAGCTTCACATCCATATAAAAGTACAGGTTCTATGTAGCATCTCAACACTCTTTTTCCCGTTTCAATTGACATCTTTTTATTGGTCAGTATGTTTTTCATCTTGCTAAAGGCTACTTTTGCCTTGGCGATTCTTGTTCTAATCTCTTCAAGGCATCTCCCATCAGATGTTATTACTGTTCCGAGATAATTGTACCTATTCACTTGTTGAAGAATATTCCCATTTACTTGTATATTACACTGTGGTATTTCGTTCTTCCTAGTGACGACCATAATCTGTGTCTTTTTACAATTTAATTCTAACCCTTGTTGTTCACTGTGTGTAACAACTGCATCTACTAAATTTTGCAGGTCCTGTTCATTGTCTGCAATCAAGACTGTATCATCTGCATATCTAATGTTATTGATGCATCGTCCCCCAATGTTGATTCCTTCCATATTTTCAATATTTCTGAAAATATTTTCACTGTACAGGGAAAACAGATCTGGAGACATTACACATCCCTGTCTCACACCTCTCTTAATAGGCTGATATTGGCTTACTTCATTATCAACTCTTATGGCAGCTTGTTGTTTCCAATATATGTTTTTTACAAGTCTAAGGTCTTTCCCATCAATTTGTAGATCTTCAAGCATCCTTATCATGTTGACATGTCTCACTTTATCAAAAGCCTTTGTGTAGTCAATAAAGCAAAGGTGTAGATCTTTGTTTACTTCTATAGAACGTTCGATTACTGAAGATTAAATGGCAAGACAAGATCCAGACACTGAAGTCATAGAAAGAGCGTCCATGCCCAGTATCCACACAGTACTGATGAAGAATTAGATTTGCTGGGCTGGTCACTTGACTCGCATGCCAGATCACAGGCTCCCTAAACGAATTTTTTACAGCGAACTGCGTTGTGGTAAACGCTCCCAAGGTGGCCAGAGGAAACGCTTTAAAAACACTCTGAAAATCTCTCTGAATGCTTTTGGAATTCATCACGACACCTGGGAGACTGCAGCCAGAGACCGAAATTCGTGGCGTGCATCATTACACAAGGGTGCAGTCATGTGTGAGGCAACCAGGACTGCAAGAGCTGTAAAGAAAAGGCAGGATAGAAAAACCACTGCAGGAAATCCTCCTCCAGAAACGTCAAGCATTCTTTGTCCACATTGTCAAAGAACATTTCAAGCCAAAATAGGCTTATCAGCCATCTTAGAACCCAAGGTTCCATACTTTCAACCCCACTGGATGAAATGAATGATCATTATCATTCTTGACGGACAAACAACATATTTGCAATGTTGTCTTTTGTATGAATTTAACTGTCTTTTTCAGTTCACACAGTGGTCCATAGAAAGAATGCAGTGAGAAAGTGTCGTGGATGCCTTGGGGCGGTGTCATGGATGCAGTGAGATGGTGTCATGGACGCTATGTGAGATGGTGTCATGGATGTAGTGAGATGGTGTCATGGATGTAGTGAGATGGTGTCATGGATGTAGTGAGATGGTGTCATGGATGTAGTGAGATGGTGTCATGGATGTAGTGAGATGGTGTCATGGATACAGTGAGATGGTGTCATGGGTGCAGTGAGATAGTGTCATGGATGTAGTGAGATGGTGTCATGGATACAGTGAGCGGTTGTTATGTGTACGGTGAGACGGTGTCACGGAATAATATTATCACCCGAGCTAATGCATAATACAAACGACTGAGGCATGTAAAAAGACATAAACGCTTACACTAATTAGCAGAACAGCATGATGATGGTGATGATGCTTCATGTTTGGTTCTGCTATTCCAATTCCAATTTTCAAAAACAAAAATTACAAATTCGGTCTCGTCTAACCTGCTTCATCAGCTGTGGTTATTGTTGAGGTCCGTGGTTTTTGTGGGTTTATTCACCCTAATTCTTGTCTTGTAAGTCCTATCTCGGCTGTTTATGTATCATTTGTGTCTGTGACGTCAGCGGTGGGATCGGTCGGTGGCTATCCTTTGTGCTCATCTGTTCTTGTGGTTTTTTTTGTTGGTGTAGGCTCCTGGCTCGTCTAGGTTGACTGGCTGCAGTCCTTATAAGGACTTTTCGTTATCCCACTCCATGCATCGTAAACTGGGGGATCGGTCGGCGGCTGTCCTTTGTGCATGTATCCTCTTGCGGTTTTCTTTGTTGGCGCAGGCTCCTGGCTTGACTGGTTGCAGTCCTTAAAAGGACTTTTTTTTTTTTTTTTTTTTTTGGTCTTCTCAATTGTGAAGTAACTGTAGAAGCCTTTCGATGTGATATGTCTCCTTACGCTTTCTTTCAGTCCGCTTCCCACGTTTGAGTTCTTGCTGTCTTTTGCTAGATTCCTCCGAGCTCAGCCTTGGGATGATTTCTCCGTCTTCAATGTAGTATTCCCATGCGTATTCTTCTGCGCGTTTTATTTCTGGAAGAATTATTGTGTCTTTGAAGCAGGGTACTGGTTCCCCGTAGAGTTTCTTGTACTTCTCCTTTTTTTTTTCTTCCATGCACTTTCCATATTCCTCGCACGTGAGTTCGAAGTGCCTCTTTCTCTTGGAAACATTATTTCTACTTCTGGCTTCGGGAAGTCCTCTATGCCGACGTCAGGGTGCTCATCTCGATTTTCTTCTGATGTCTGTTGGGATATTGCAGGGGCGTTACTAGGGGGGTGCGGGGGGTGCGGGCCGCACCGGGTGACACCATCAAGGGGTGACATCAAAATAAAAAAATTGCAAATTTGACAAAGCAGACATAGCTCTGTCTAGTCGGGTTTCATAATAGTTCATTGTTAAATACATGAGCAGGCACAGGGTGCCACCATGCAGAGCGTCTGGTGCTTAAATGAATAAGACTCAGAGCTCAGAGCTGCTCGGAGCCTCGGGGTCGGAGTAGAATCGTGGGTCATTTGCAAACGCGCCAATTAATGACGTGTGGAGTCACGTGGTTGCAGAAAATGACAGACGTTGTTTACAGGTTCGTTTTTTATGTAAATAATTATTTTTTCGAAATTTTATAATTTTATCAATATCACTAAAATATAAATATTTTAAAGTAAATTAATTAGGACAGGGCATACATTTTAAAGGAGAAAAACAGCGGCAGACTTCCACTTAAAAAAGTTAGTATTACTATACTATAGTATACTAGTAGTTTACTACTACAATAAATTAATAATTACGGCATACACACGTTTTTCTATCTGTCTGAAAAATATATATTTTAATTTTTTAATTTAATTTTTTAATTAAAAAGATGGAAATAGAAAAATAAATAACGGTTGTGTAATTTTTCGAACCAACGAGTCACTGTTGAGACTGCCACACGCAGATTCCCCCCCCCCCCCCCCCCCAATAATTGATGCGGTTACTGACATTCGCCAGCAATTGGCGACAAAACTTCCTGATAAAAGTTAAGAAGAAGTGTTGCAACGAATATTGTTGACCGCCGGTTACATTTGTATATGAATCCATTAATTGTGCCTTGCAGCATTTGCCATCCGCACCGTATGCAGCTTGGTATGTTCAATACTCCATTAGCCAGTAAAAAAGTTACAATCCACTCAAACTTGTTACAATGAAATAAAAAAGTTGTAACTTCCATGGACAATATTTTAAAAAATTTAATATTTTGTATGACAAGTTTTCTTTTTTAGACGGTTCTTTTTAGTGTACATAATCATTTTTAAATTACATTTTAATTCTACGGTAAACAACGCAATTTAACCTAAATAACTATATTTATTAAATTATGAATAAATCATAAATGTTTGGATTATAATTATTTATACAGATTTTATATATTTATATTATATCTTTTTGTTTAGTTGTATATTTTTAAGTCTCTAATTTATTATAGATTTATTATTTTAGAATATTCCATCATGCCACATGGAGTCCACAAATCAAAGAGGCCTAGTGGATGCGAGCAGCGAAAAGCAAAGAAGAAAAGATGTGAATCACTAAAATCACTACCTGGATTCATGCTTCAATATGTCAAGAGACCAAGTGGTGGACAAGGTTCATCAAAAGACGTTCTTCCTCAATCTACAATTGATAAGGATTCCTCCCATGCTGACAGCATGCATTCTTCAAAAGAGCAACTAGAGCCAGAAATGGAAGAGAATCATGAGATTGATGCAGAAATACATAATGAAATAGCAGTGGATGAAGTTGAAACAGAAATGCATGCTGAAAATGATTCGCGTCATGATACTGTAAATGTGATGAGTCAAGTGGATGAGAAAAATTGGAATATTTTATCTGACGCTTCTTTCTGGAATGCTGAGTTTAAATTACCAAAAGAGGAAGTTGTTCTTTTCAGAACAAGGATGGGCCTTTCAGTACTGTGACAAGGCAAGGTGCAAAGACTAAAGGAGAAGTGCGCCAGCTGTTAAAAGAATGGTTCTACAAGACGATGCCAAATGGTGAGAAAATACTGCAGTCATGGATGGTTTACTCGCTCGTCAGTGAGAAATTATACTGCTTTTGCTGCAGACTCTTTGCTATTAATGTAACAGAACAAACATCAAAATTTGTCACTGGGTTTCAGCAGTGGTGGAAGCTGAGCCCAAAATTACATAATCATGAAATATCGGATGAACATCTAGGTTGCCTTGAAAAATGGAAAACATTGGCAGCAGGCTTAGCTGCACAAAACAATTGATGCCGACAGTGTTGCTGTAATGGATAGGGATATAAAAAAATGGAGTGATATCTTGCACAGGTTGCTTGATATCACATTGTTTCTTGCTAAGCAAAATCTGGCATTTCGTGGCCATAAGGAAGGTGCATCTTCGTTGAATAAAGGAAACTTTCTTGAGATGGTTGAGATGCTTTCTAAATATGACCCTGTGTTGAAAGAGCACCTAATGAGATTAAAGCGAACTACATCTGTAAGAGTAAAAGCATCCGTATCTTATCTTTCACCATAAACTCAGAATGAATTTATAACTGTTCTGGCAAATCATGTGAAGGACATTCTTGTAAATGATATAAAGACTGCAAGGTATTTTGGAATTATGTTCGACAGCACACCTGACATATCACACACTGACCAGATGTCTGAGGTGATCAGATATGTGAAAATCCACAATGGGGAAGTTGAAGTGAGAGAAGTGTTTCTAGGATTTTTCCCTGTAAAGGGGGAAAAAGCTGATGACCTCAGTTCAGACATTTTAAAAAATCTAGAAAGTGATGGACTTGACATAATGATGTGCAGAGCTCAAGGTTATGATAATGCTGCCACAATGTCTGGAATTCATGGAGGTGTTCAAGCCATTCTGAAAAGAAAGAATAAGAAAGCTATTTTTAACGGATGCGTGGACCATTCGCTTAACTTGTGTGGTCAACACTCTTTTGCTGAAAATGCTTTATGTGTAACATTTTTTGGAACTCTTGAGAGAATGTATTCCTTCTTTGCTGCTTCCACCCATCGATGGGATGTTTTAATTGAACACACTGCAATGTCGATTAAAAGGCTATCAACAACACGCTGCAGTGCACATCATGCTGCTGTTAAACCGATGAAAGATAAGTTTGATGAATGTGTGGCGGCGATTGAAGCTCTATGTGATCCTCGTGAAAATGTGGAAACAAGAGGTGCAGCACAAGGTCTTTTACCTGCTGTCTGTGATTTCACGTTTCTGTGCTACCTTTACTTTTGGGCTGCTGTACTTGAGGAAGTTAATTTGACACAGCAGTATCTGCAGACTAAAGGCTTAACTCTTGACAAAGTAGTGACCAAGTTAGAGGCATTAAGACTTTTTCTGCAGGAGAAGCGCAGTCACTTAGTGGAGCATGCAATTGAACAGGCGCTTTTAAAAGCAGACCAATTTGGAATAACAGTAGAGAGAAGATTAAGGTTCAAGAAGAGAATGGCAGGGGAACAAGTCAGAGATGCTTCAGATGCTGGACTCACTATGCAAGATGAAAACAATAGGGCGATGCTGGAGTGTATTGATCGTTTTCATTCTGAACTCCAGACCAGATCAACAGCGATCAAGGAAGTAGCAAATATGTTTTAGGCTGTTCAAGCCAAGAGTCTTCTATCAGCAACTGAAGAAGAGTTGCTGGTGTCAGTTCCAAAATTGACCACTTTCTATGATGAGCTATCCGAAGTAGAGCTTTTAAAAGAAATACCAAGGCTGAGAAGACACCTGAAGGCAGCAGATTTTGATATCCACAAAGCCAAAGACTGGTCAATATTTTATATTTTAAAATTCATAGTTGACTGGGATTTCCTTGAATCTCTCCCAATACTCTCACTAAGCCTACAACTATTTCTTACGATCTGTGTGTCTGTGGCTTCATGTGAGAGGAGCTTTTCAAAACTGAAACTTATAAAGAACTATTTGCGATCAACCATGGGACAGTCAAGACTTTCTGATCTGGCTATATTATCAATTCAAAGTGATATGGTGAAAGATATTGAATTTGATGATGTGATTGACAGGTTTGCAGCTTTGAAGACCAGGATGGGAAACTTTTAATTTTAAATAACAGAAATATTAATGTTAAATAACAAAAATTTAACTTTGTTCGAGTTTGTCGATGTTCTTTATTTATGTTTTACCTGAAGTATTGAAGTTATATTGTTCAATTTGTTTTCTTTCTTATGTCCTTATTAACTTTGTGACTTATTTTACAAACATTACTATATGCGATTATATATGGTACAGGAACAATCGGAAGAAGACCATGGTGAAAGTCTAGAGGGGTGACACCAAGAGTTTACCGCACTGGGTGACACCAACCCCAGTGACGCCACTGGGATATTGGCTTCCCTTTTAGTAATTCGGGCGTCGTGTTTGGGCTGCTGGCTTTCGCTTGTGTTTCCGGCTCGGTTTCTTGGTTTTCATCCTGCAATTTCTCTGTAGTTTCTTGTTCGGCTTCTGTGGTTTTGTTTCGGAGTATTTCCATTTCAGCTTTCTGTAGTTCTCGCTCTGATTTAATGGTTTGTAGGATCTCTTCATTCTCCTTCTTAATCAGTGCCATATGTTCTACTTCTTGCTTGATGTTTTGCTGTATCGCCTTCATTTCCGCCAGTAGTTTTTCGTTGTCGTTATTCGGGGTCGGCGTTAGCAGTGCCGTGACTTGTCTCTTCAACTCGTCTATCTGTTTTTGAAGTTGATCTCTTTCGGCTTGTGCTATACCCATGGCTGTCTCGCCCCTCTGCATTGCTTCCTTGAGTGGAGTCTTTGTGATGATGGCGATCTTTAAGACGTCTCTGTGTCTCTGCAGGTACGGACAGCCCAAGTATCTTGCTCCATGCTTGCCCTGGCAGTTGGCGCACTTTATTTTGTTGTTTGGGGTTCTGAAGTCCGTGTCCAGCTTGGCCAGTGGACACTCATTGAAGGCGTGGCGATCGGCGCAGTATCGGCATATTTCCGTCCCACTGCGACAAGTAGCTCTGCTGTGTCCGGCCCTCTGATATCCGGAACATTGCGTGATTCTTGGGATGAATCTCTTTGGTTGCTGCATTCTCTTGTTGAATCATACTGTGGTCGGCATTTCGCTGTCCTCCGATGTCACCACTGCCAATTGGTTCTAACGTCCAATATGGTATTAATGCGCTCGTGTTTAATCACAATGATGGGCTACCTACGCAGGTGTTGCCCACCGTGTCATGCCGAATAAATTCTTTAACCCTAGTCGTGTCTTAAGTTTCTTTCACAGTGGTATTATTATTATTATTATTATTATTATTATTATTATTATTATTATTATTTATGTTGTTATTGTGTATGCATGTATCCATAATTGGTGTTCCCCTATGTAATACGGAAGTCTCGTTTTGGCCATTTCCCATTAATAAATACGGCACGAGTGGATATCTCTGTAAGTGTGGTCACCATGCAAACTCGCGGTTCACGTGTCTGTCTCTACCCCCCCCCCCCCCCCCGTCAACACAATCAGAAGTGAGCAGCATACATGTTGGGTCCAACCAGGATTGTTTGCTGACAGCGTGTTTGTACACAAGTAGAGCCGATGATTAAACTCACAGCTTCCACCAATAAAAGCTGCAGCACTCGCAGTCAACATTCTCACTGGACACACCATCATCAATACACGGCTTCTGAGGTAAGTATAAAGTTTTTCTGTGTGTCCAGTAGTATAGTTCTCATCAGTACGTCCGTGAATCAAGTAAGTGTAGTTCTTTCATCATGCGTGTCTCTACAGCAAGTATAGTTCTCAGAGAATGTCCACGACTCCAGTAAGTATAGATCTGTCATCATATCCATGTATCCAGTAAATATAGATCAGTAATCATATCCGTGTCTTCAGTAAGTATAGACATGACATCTTGTCCGTGTTACTAGTAAGAGATAACTATATCTCCAGTAACTATAGATCTGTCATCATGTCTATGTCTCCAGTAAGTATTGATCTGTCTTCACGTCCATGTCTCCAGTAAGTATAGATATGTCATCATATACATGTCAACAGTAACTATAGATCTGTAATCATGTTCATGTTTTCAGTAAGTATAGATCTGTCATCATATCCATATCAACGGTTTCCAGCATGGCGGTTATGCATTGAAATGTTGGGGCCTGTGGCGTGTTTATGCTTGTGGCTACGGTTTACAATCGCATTCTCCTCATGTTGGACTGGTAGTACATGGTTCTGTCGCTCTGCAACTGAGTGAGTGCGTGGGCGACACCGTGAGCTGTGAAATTCGCGTGGATTGCTTTTACATCTGTCCTGTACAGTGAACTGCATGTTCAGAACAATGGCTAGCGGCGATTGCTGTATTGACTGTTTTGCCCTTTTGGTTCACGAGTGCATTTTTTCGGAGACTCCTGGAAATCGGCGCTGAAGCCGCGGAGTTCGTGCTTTATGCGACACTTTCGGCGGGTCTCCCTGCGGTAAAAGACTGAGCCATGTGAGAAAACCCGGGTCAATGAGGAATTTCTGGTGACTGCCGAGTCCATCGACTATGAACTGTGGCGAGTGTGGATGCATTTTGTGTTGGCATTCTGACTGCGGCATTATGCACAGTGTAGCTGTGCGGGATTGTTGGATTGCCGAGACTCCTGTCTATTCCACTTTTCAAATTGGACAGTAGGGAGCATTTTGTGTATAACGAAAATAACTAAGCCATACCCAATACAACTAGTAATTCCAGCCATCATTACTTTTAAAAGATTTTCATTTGAAGAGCTGTGATCTATATGATTCAATGTGTTCAATAGCACTTATCTAGATAATCCAACACTCACTCACCCCTTAACATCGAACATCACTAAGCCATACCAGTAAAACCAGTACTATTGGATATCTTTACCTTTTTAAGATTTTCATTTGAAGAGCTGTAACCCGTATGAGAATAGTTTTCTGAAGCACTTATCTAGATATTACACCACTCACCCACCCATTATCAAATAATTTCACTAAGTCTTAATCTCTACAGCCAGTACTAGAGGCCATTAATATTTCTTAAAGGTTTTCATGTAAAGAGCCGTAACCCTTACGATAACCGGCCGACCGCGCCCGCTTTCCGACACCAGCTCTTAGATCTTAGAGCCCCATACCTTAAACTACATTTTAAGGGGTCACTTGACGACCCATTAGCCAATTGACCCCCTTGAACACCTTTTGACCATGTCATCGTTTACTTTAACCATCACTGCGTTACTAGACGTACCCTCCCCTACATTTTAATGGGTCACTTGTCTACCCCTTTATCCATCACTACGTCTCTAGACGTACAATTCCCAAAAATTTAAAGGGTAACTTGACTACACTTGACTACTTGACTACGTATTGACCATCTCTTGACCACGAGATCGTTCAATTTACTACCACCGTGTCACAGCGCGTACACTCCTCTACAATTTAAGGGGTCTGTGAAAAACGGCTGTGATTGATGCTGAACTCAATCGTCAGTAGTATAGTATGCGCATTTGCCACCTAGATTCCGGATCCAGATCCGGAATATTTCTCTCTATAGCTCTATGTGACGTCACACGATCCGGTGAAAAATGGATCCGGATTCTCAATCCGGATCCAAAGGGGATATAACTCATATTTGATGTTATTACATCCCTTTAAAAAAGCCGGTGATCGGTGAGTGTGCGTGCGACCGGGCGTGCGTGTTCGTGCGCGGAATCGGGTATATGGTGCGCGGTCGGTGTTCGAATCCAATAAAATATATAAAAAATACGACCGTTAACCGTTCTACAAACTGTCGTTTTTCCAGTACCTAACATACCATACATTAAAACCGTCTCCTAATCTTTTTACGCTATGGTGATCACGGATTACAGGTCAACCTTGTCGCCACATCCTGCTACAAGGGCAGCGCGTGATACGTGTAATGACGCACGCAAATTGTACGTGATCGATGATTGTACGGTCAGTAGTTTTGACCAGGTTAAATTCCATATACAGTGTACCGGGTGCGTGGTATTTAAGCCGGATTAGGGGACAATAGCAATTGTAGTTAATACTGAGAATGTCCCCTGCGTTGTTTCTTGTAGCAAGGTGACTCAGCTTAGGGAACAATATCACTTTTATTAACACTCAAAGTGATCTCTAGTTTGTTTCCTGTTTCCTGTAGTAAGGTGACCTATTATTGTCTAAACAAGTAACCAGCAAACTGCTGACGTGGCATAAAAGTTGTATAAATACTAAGGGGGCTGCTGTGATATTTCAGTCTGCAAAGTTTCAAGCCTCAGGTGAGCTACTTGTTGTGACTGTATATTTTCTCTATACAGGATTGCTTCTTGTCTGATCTTGGTATTATATTTTCCTTCTATGTAGTACTTCAACACTCTAGTGGCAATGGACATATTTTTACTTTGCTCTTTTGTCTTTGTTTTTTCATCATGTCGATTCTTATTCTCTCGTATAATTGTTCAGTTTCAACTGTTCAAGAATATTCCCGTGTTTGTTCCATTTTATTTCTTTGTCATAAAATAATACTACAGGTACCTTCATGTAATTATTATTTGTATCTTCTAGATCCGTGCTAAGATAAATACACATGTCAGAGAATTTTAAAAAATTTAAAAAGTTTTAAAAATTTGAAAATTTTAAAAACGTTTGAAAATGTCACAAACTGAAAGTTAAGTAAGCACCATTCGTTCAAAGTTTAAAAAACTGAAGATTTCAACCAATTTTAGCAAATTTACAACAGTTTTAAACATTTTTACATGCTTCAAACAATGTCAAAGTTAAGGAAGTAACCACTGATCACTACAGTATTTTGTTTTGTTGTCTCTACAGATTGAAAACTTTGCTAACACGAAGGGAGAAGTCTTTTGAGCTGTTTATAACCAGGGAAATCTCAACCAGTCTCGACAAAAATCAACGTTATCACAGACATACAGGTTTGTTGATGCTCTTGTCCCGTCACATCACCACATCTCTGCCTCGTCTATAATTGTTTATGCATGGTTCTTATGAAACATTAGTCTTGTATCATGAACATGTATGATCACCAACCTGTCTTATTTCTACAGCTATGTATTGTTTACTTGCCGTTCACTAAAGTATTTTGATTTGTTTTCTACAGATTGAAACTTTGCTAATGCTGGAAGTATCGTCTTGAGCTGTGTATAACTGAAGAAATCTTGATACAACCTAAACTGTGAACTCGACACAACTGATATTTTGTCACTCTCGGTACAATCGGACGTTGTCTCAAATATAGGTACGTGTGATAGATGATTTACTCATTGTGTGTTGAATATATTAATCGAAACATCAGTATATTACTATTTCTGCTGTCTATATGCCTTCACACTGTGTCATTATATATATTATACCAAGGTACCTATAATGTCACTGACTTAAGCTTCCTCAATGTTATAGCGCGCGCACACACACACACACACACACACACACACACACACACACACATTTATTCCATTCTTCTGCTTGGTGTCTCATGCAAATGGCTTTGGTAATTTCAACAGACTGTCGTGCTGCAACACTGTCCAGTATCTATCAACAAGGAGAGACATCAGTGTGTTTGGTAATTCTAACAGATTGTCGTGCTGCATCACTGACCAGTATCTACCAACAAAGAGAGCCATCAGCGCAACAAGTGGCTAAGTTGTCATCACAAATTTGGTCTGGACAGTACAATCAGGTTGGTTCTTTATTATTCTCTCTCTCTCTCTCTCTCTCTCTCTCTCTCTCTCTCTCTCTCTCTCTCTCTCTCTCTAAATAATATATGTATATAAATATATAATAAAGAAAATTTAAGAGTATTGGAATTTCACATCTGTTTCTTGCAAAGTGTACAAAAGTAAAGTTAAATCATTAAAAAATATTGAGAAAATTTAACGATGTCTGAGCATTTAAAATATTCAGCTCACGTTTAAATATTCCAAAAATAACTAAATAACTATTGAAGACTAAACTTATAAGGATGTCAATACCGAGCGTTTAAAAATATAAAAGTCACATTTAAATATTCCAATAAAAGTAAATAAATATTGAACAGTAAAAATATAAGATGTAAACGAAAACACTTATATATTCAGCATTAAAAATGTGACATGTAAAATGGTGTTGTGTATTTTGTTCTCTTACAGATACGTGTGGGCCGTATTCAGACCAGTGTCTTCAACCATAAAAGATGGCTTCAGCAAGAACCGACATGTCCAACACAAAGAAAGAAGGTCATTTGTGTATCATTTGTAGGAAGAAGTTCACTTTAGCTAATAATCTTGCCCGTCACATTAGGACCATCCATGAAAATACGCAACGGGTGTCTTGTCCTACGTGTGGTAATCTTTTTAAACGTCAAGACGATCTACAACATCATATACGAACACTTCATGGGATACCATCATCATCGTCATCATCATCATCATCATCAACAACCTCACCCCCATCATCAACAACACCCTCATCATCAACAACTCCATCATCATCATCACGCAAACGAAAAGCAGATACAAATACCAATAAAAAACAGAAGCACCCAGCTGAAAAACAAAGACAAGAAAACATACTTAACGAACGCATAGACGAGGAAGCCGATATATTGTTTTATGAAGAAATGGAGACTATATATAACCTACCACAGGACGTCGAACAAAAATATAAAGAACACTGGACAGCTATTAGGACTCATCAGAACATCCACAAGCATATATCGACATATAATTTCTTTCATTGACCAGACTCAACACAACCAATAGATTGGATCAACAAGTTAGAGACGATATTTGATAACCTGACCAGTAGATTTAAAATTAACTACAGCCACCACATCATATTAAGACACATGGAGACAAAGGACATTATATTTTTTCACGCGTCATCGAACAAGGCCTGTGAATTACAGGACCCCATATTAATAAACAACAAACAAGACTTTGACGAATTTACAGAGATAGTTAAGGCAAGTGACATGTTTAACTATGCATTACACACTAGGCCCGACACCAAATACCTTGTAGAGACGATTCCAGCGACTAGTGTTTACATATATCACATGACAGAAAACCCCATCGGCTGCTGTCTAGAAGACATACCATTACGCATCACTCAAAACAGGGCCATCAACACATTGCAACGTGATGCAAACCAATCTACACGATACAACGATAATCTGTGTTTCTTTCGTTGTCTGGCGTTATTCCAGGGTGAGAATATAAAGGCTCTTAGTACTCCCACTCAAAAGTTAGTACACCGGTGGCAGATATCCCAAAATATAGAAACCATGGCTGATTTTCCTGGAGTTAGGTTAGTTGATATCCCTAATTTAGAACAATGCTTTGCCCTTAATATAGATATTTTTGAATACGATGATACCCAGTCCCTGATCCCAAAACTTAGGGGGAGTGGTAGTTATGATAAATCATTAAGATTGCTAGCTTTTAGAGACCATTTTATGTATATTAATAACATCGACAGAGTAGCTAGGTCTTTTTCTTGTCCTGGTTGTGGGAAGATATGGAAATTATTTAGGGATATGGATAGACACTATAAAACCTTTACCGGAGGCAAAACCAAACATGCCTATAAAGGTGGGGTATACAGTGTGACCGAGACCATATGGGAAACTATTCAGTCACATGGTATAGACGTAGATACGGAATTTGTGTATCCCTACAGAGCCACCTACGACTTTGAGTGTTATTTTGACACTAACACTCTCCCCAAGGAAACCAAGTCCACAAAATTCTTAGGTAAACATGTCCCTCTTAGCTGTTCAGTGGCGTCAAATGTCTCTGACTTTACGGACCCGGTTTGTTTTATCACAACCGGTGACCCTCTAGACTTGGTGAAAAGGATGCTTGAGCATCTGACGCGGATTGCTGAGGCAGCTTATGCCTCGCTACGCAAGAAATTTGATACTGAGTACACAGAGTTAGAGGAGTACCCTCATTTAGTCGAAAAGTTAGATGAGTACCTGAAAGATTTACCGGTCATTGGTTTCAATTCGGGGAAATATGATATCAACGTAATTAAACCCTATTTTATAGAGTATTTCCTCTCTGCCACTGGTTTTCCTTTAAATATGTGGTCAAAAGAAATAACAATTTTATGAGCATCGCGTCAGAAAAATTAACGTTTCTAGATATCATTAATTACTTAGCCCCGGGGTTTAGCTATTCCAAATATTTAGTGGCTTATGAGGTAGACGAAACCAAGGGGTTCTTTTGTTACGAGTATATCACCTCATTAGATAGATTAAAGGAGACTAGTTTACCCCCACACAAGGCGTTTTATTCACATTTGAAAAAGTCCAACATTTCAGATGCTGACTATGCCTACTGCCAACGAGTATGGAGCGAGCACCGTATGTCGACACTGGCAGATTTCTTGGTCTGGTACAATAATAAAGATGTAGGTCCCTTTATCGAGGCATTAGATAAGCAAGTTGCATTTTACACGGAAATAGGGGTAGATATTTTTAAAGATGCCATCTCAGTTCCCTGGGTAACTATGAAATATCTGTTTAAGACCATCCCCAAAGATGTTTCATTTTCTTTATGCGGAAAGACTGATAGTGGGCTGCACACCACTATTAGAAAGAACATTGTTGGGGGTCCCTCGATCATTTTACACAGATACCATGAGGTAAGTGAGACTTTGATCAGAGGAGTGAACAAAGTGAAATCCATTAAGGGGTATGATGCCAACGCTCTTTATCTGTGGGCCCTAATGCAGCCAATGCCCACAGATTTTCCTGTAATACGAAACGCAGAAGATGGGTTCAAACCCCATAAGGTTGGTTTTTACATAGTGCAGTGTAGAGAGTGGTTGGTTTGGGTGTCCCATAGTAACAACATAGAGCTAAAAACCCAGTTTAATGGCCGGGAGATATCTCTAGGCAACCGACACATTAGAGTTGATGGGTGGGATAAAAAGTCTAAAACCGTCTACCAGTTTCACGGTTGTTTGTGGCACGGACACCAAGACTGTGTGCTGACACGTGGTAAAGTGGTTAACCCGGTCAACAAGAAACCTTTGGTAGATTTGTTTGCCAAAACGCGTGAAATTCGCGAGTATTTGGTGAAAGATGTCAATGTAAAAGTGGTGGAGATGTGGGAATGCGAGTGGCAGAATCTAAAAAAGGCTGATACAGACCTTAAGAGTTTTGCAGACGCGGCTTTTCCTCGACTAAAACCAGACTATGGCACATACCCCATTGACACACAGAAAATTCTCGCGGCTGTAAGAGCTGAGACTTTGTTTGGTCTAGTCGAGTGTGACATTCATGTGCCAGACGAGTTTAAAGAGCGATTCTCCGAGATGACGCCTATCTTTAAGAACACAGAATTGTCAAGAGCCGACATTGGTGACTTTATGCGACAATATGCCGAGTCACATAAGTTGTTGACTGCCCCACGTCGGACTCTGATAGGTAGTTATATTGGGGAAAAAATCTTGTTGGCCACACCATTGTTAAAATGGTATCTGACGCATGATCTAGTTGTCACAAAGATTTACCAGGTGATTGAGTATCAACCAGTACGTTGCTTTCAAACGTTTGGGGATAAGGTGTCTGATGCCAGACGTGAAGGTGACCTTGTTACCGCCTGTACCATTAAGGCAGAGACGGTGAAACTGTTGGGTAACGCAGCCTATGGAAAGAGACTAACCAACAAGGCCAAGCATACCAACGTTTCGTATTGTCGTGGGGCTGATACGCCAAAATTAATCAACGAGCCCCTATTCAAGAAGATGACCATGCTGTCAGATGATATATATGAAGTAGAACTGCTAAAGAAGACGACGGTCTGGGATCTCCCCCTCCAAATAGGTTATTTCGTTTACCAATACGCCAAGTTGCGCATGTTAGAATTGTATTATGACTTTTTGGATAGGTTTGTAGATAGGAAGGATTTCCAGCTGTGTGAGATGGACACAGATAGTCTATATTTAGCACTTAGCAAACCCACCCTAGCAGAAGTAGTTAGACCCCACCTTCTGGAAGAGTTTTAT
The DNA here is from genome assembly GCA_963921405.1 of Cepaea hortensis. NCBI lineage: Eukaryota > Metazoa > Mollusca > Gastropoda > Stylommatophora > Helicidae > Cepaea > Cepaea hortensis. The sequence goes on along the minus strand of OY992884.1, from coordinate 89,791,286 downwards.
AGAGTTTACAATAGGTGGTTCCCCTCTGAGACTTGTGATGCCCATAAACAGAACTTTATTAGTAGTAGAGGTAGTGTACCAGACTGTGCCCGGTGTAAAAGTAAGAAAGTGTATGACAAAAGAACCCCTGGTTTGTTTAAGTTAGAGTATGAGGGGTCAGGGATGATCTCCTTGTGCAGCAAGACTTACCACTGCTTTGGAGACAATAACAAGACCAGCACGAAAGGACTCACCAAACAACACAATACCCACCTAGACAGAGACACATTCTTAGACGTACTCAACACACAGACAGCAGCCGGTGGGACAAACGTAGGCTTCAAAACACAGGCTTCCTCGGTCTACACATACGAACAACATAGACAATCATTATCCTATTTTTACATAAAACGTCAATTACACAAAGACAACGTCACCACTTCACCATTAGACATATAATACACCTTGTTTTCAAGACCTTCTCCGGTCACACATTTCAGACATTGATAATGTTAGTGTATATAATGTACATAGTTTTGTAACCTGTTTTCTACTAATAGCATATGTTCACGGTGGTCACTGTAAACCTTCATGACGGTTGTCTTATGAATATTGTTTGAATCAATGAATAATTTTATTTCTGTCTACATTTTATCATGTTTATGCGAATTGTAAATTTTGATCATAAATACTTTTATGTGAACTGTATGGCACTTGTCTTATGAATATCTTTTGTGTGAACATAATGTCACTTGTCTTACGAATATGTTTTTGTGTGGGGGACATAATATCACTGTCGAGATTTATGAAAAAAATAAAAAATACTATTATTAAACGGTGTTTGTTGGTTCTTTTTTAGTGTACTGGTATGCCAGCTGTCTTGTTTTTCCTATCTTGTTTTCATGTTTTCTTTTTTATATGTAGTTCTTATTTCTTCCTCTTTCTGATTTTCCTGGTATTCATGTCGTTCTCGTAGTGAGAGACTCAATTTTATCTGTGGAAGACTTGATACATGCACAGAGAGACAATAACAAATTCACAAACACAAGTAACACACAATGGCACAGTGACAAGAAACAAAATCACAATGGAATACAGAGACAATTTCGTATACACCAGTACAAAATCCGAACAGAGACAAGTACAAAACATATAGTTTAAAAACCACAACAAAAATGTTTTCTTGTTTCTTTTTTATTTAATAAAGATCTAGACACGTGGTTTGTTTTTTCTGATCTTCTTCTCTGGAATACAATTGTCTGAGTAGGCTGGCTGGTAACCTGGTAAATATCGGTCACATGCCGTGTAGTCAGAGGCTGGCTGTTGGTCTCCTGTTTGTCGGGCTGACATCTGAGTATTGTAGTCAAAGGAGGCGTCAAACATTTGGCTGTCGGATACATCAAACATCTGGTTGTTGTAGCTTGCTTGAAAGACTGGGGCTGCACACGGTACATTATTGATGACTGGAATGGGGTGCATATCTTGAAGACAGTTGGTGATTTGGTTTAACGGTTTGGTTTGCTTAACTTGGTTGAGTCGATCAAAGTCAGCGATAATCTCACTCTGCATAGCTATTAACTGCTCAAATTCTTGCCGACTGAGTGTCATCCCCATCTTGGTTGGAAACTTGTTCTCGGATTCATCAAAGAAGCGACGGATGTGTAACGTGGTCGTTCCTCTATAGGATGAGACAAACACTTCCTTGACACCAGCGCCCACGGGTCTAACGGTCTCACCACCACGAGTCATGTAGACCCAGTTATAAGGCACAGTCTTGAGTTCGGTAGTCATCTTCGGAATGAATTACTGTTACCGACCGCGGGTTTATATATACTAGTGTTTGAGCGTAAACCGCTTTCAGCTAGTTTAGTTCAAGCGTCTCATGTTAAGGTCACCTTGCTTTGTGTAGATGTCAGCTAGTTTTACGTCAAGCGTAACATGTTACGGTCACCTGGCTTTATGTATGGCGTGACTAAGCGCCCTACTACCCGATCGTTGAACCATTGTTTGTTTGAAAAGGGCCGAAGAATGCGGATCAGGCTCGCTCCACGACCTTTCATCATGATGAAATAGATAGCGTAGAGGCCACAGGCGTCACTTAATACGCCTTGTAACACACGTGTATTATACATAAGTGGTCTGTCTGAGTGATGGTCTATAAACTTGAGGAGGTCGTCGTGTAACGGCGGCAAACCAAACGAATCAAAGTACTCACATTTGCCTGAGCCATCATAATACAGGGCGATCCAGTGGGAACCGGGTTTATCGCTGGGGTCAGTGTTTACGACAAATGCCACAGCTCTGGTTCTATCTAGGTGTCTAGGTAACTGATCTCGAGCGCACACTCTGACCTGTAACCGACGCACACATGTATCAGCTAGTAGTATTCTAGTCATCTGTTCTGTGTTCATTATGAGGCGTAATCTGTTAGCACTTGTCTGGTCTTGGATATTTCAATTATCCCGTCGTGCTCGGCGTAGACGATAACTTGTAATGGTTCTGGGGTGGGTGTGTTGAACTTAAATTCTAGTGTTAGAGGTCCTGTCCTCGGCATCTCAAACTGGTCTCCGTCCAGTAAACTGGGACTCAGATCAAAGGCATACAGAGTATAACCCTGTTTATATTGTGTATAGTCAATTGAATTACCGGCGTCCTTACCCACCAGACCCATGGCTAGATTAGTACCAAAAAAGGCTCGCACGTATTGATTACGTTCAAAGTCCATGATTAAGGGTTTGCTGGTGGAAGATCGTCCATCGACAGTTACGTTAAGATACGTCAGTCCAAAGGTTTGAAAATTATATGGGTTCTTGTTGTAGGCACCGTTAAAAGCTGATGATGTAATAAGTCCAATCACAATGCGAGTGGGTGTTTGACTCATAAACAGATTGTCTTGGGTATGAGATAACATTCCTTGGGGGATAGCTAATGTTTTTAGCGCCACGCGCTAGATCGGTAGTTTCGCGTTGGTTCTCAGCAAGGCTTTCTCGTGGGCGAGAGCGATGGCCGGGTTCAGTCTGGCTTTACGAACCACCAGCGTGGCATATGTTATAATGGATGAATAACCCAGTGCCCCATCGGGAGCCAAGAGGTTAAAAGTGGCTTTGGACGGAGTCAGCTTAATTTTCACATCCACGCCGTTTATCATGTAGGGGTCTTGCACAAAAATATTGGCGTGTAGTCGACCCATCATATCTATTTCTTGACTCTCGCTGGCTAGTTGACGTCGTGTTTTTAGTCCTTTGTTGTTATCGCCTTGCACGTCATCGAAGAATTTGGCTGTATCATAGTAATAAAGGGCGGCCGAGAGATGACTTTTCTTGGCTTCCTCACCATGGTTTAGCGTAGCTTCCATGTAGGCTCTATACGGATATGTATTTTCACTAGGGGTGATTAGCATGTCGTTGAGTGAGACGTCTACTTGAGAAAACAGACTGTGGAGGTAATAGTTGATCGGAACGACGTCAGCAGTGAGTGGTAGATTGTCACCATTGGGTAGTGTGACTTTAGCTCTGACGTGTAAGAAAGTGTTAAACAGATCCAGATACTCTTCACTGGCACCAAATATAACAAATTCTATAGGTGCGCCTGGAGCTAGAGACGCGAGTGGGTGTATCTCCACACACTGTCCCTCTTCTACCGCCGTTTGCGTGGGTGGTACGCTAAACAGATCCAAACCAGAATGAAGACACTCGCAAGAGTTGGGGTGAATTAGAGCCATTATGCGAATATATCCGAGTGCTGTGGCTTCTTCTTCTTATGAACTCGATGGGGTGCGGGGGTCAGTTTTATACGTTTACTGGGTTCTCCGGGTGGCGCTGGTCGTCTCTTTCTTCTAATACCACTACCTGATTGGCTAACGTAATCGACCGCTCCTTGCAGTAGACGCTGACCGGCTTGTTTGGCATGCTCTTTAAAGGATTCTCCAACGTTCCTGCCAGCTAAAGCATCTTGGGCCACTCGCAGACCCGTACCAACACTTTCTCTGAGTAAGGCCTTACCACCGGTCTTTAACCAGGGTAGAATCGTGCGACCGAGTCCACTGAAGAAACTACCGATACCACGACCTCTCTGACTCCGACCACCCACAAACATCGGCATACCATGTCCAGCTTGATTACAGTAAAAGTCTTCGTACAGTCTGGGATTTCGACGTAACGCCACATATTTCACCATTATTTAGGTCTGAATGTTTCCGCGTGCGAAAATGTAACGTCAGCACTGAAGTTCCGGAAGTGAATGAAATCTTTGTGCCCGTATCGGTGGTTAAAAGTATTTCCACCGTGTCGAAGGAGTACCGACTCAATGGTACATAGTGAGGTTTGTCATAGGCGCGAAACACTGAGGCCGAGAGCTGATTCATGATAGGGACCGTCCTTAGTAGTGGGACCATGGCGTCTCTGACTGGTCTTGCCGCTATGAGATCGCAGTAGACGTAGATGTTTTGCAGGTCGTTATTCAGGTCTACCGCCACTTGGCCTTCCATTATTGGGTTGGCATGCGATATCTTTGAGGAGTGAAGCCCTAATATATCTTTAAACTTTTCGCTAAATATAGTCACGTCCCCCACTTCGAATATTTTCACGATGACTTTCTTTGAAACCTTGTCGAAATAGAATCTGACTCGCGTCTGATCATCGACCTCCGACTCTTTCATTAGTCGATTCAGCTCCGCTATAAACGCTTCTGGTGAACTGTATAGGCCTGGGGGACACAGTTTTCTTGAATGTCCTCTGGTTGGTGAGGCGTATCTTATCCACACTTCATGCTCTAGCACATTGCTGTAGTAGTTGGGAAATTGAATTTCGGCCATACCCACTTCGTAATGTTGACTCACCTCAATAGTCTGCGGTAACTTGACGAAATAGTGACCTGGAGTATTATTGGGAAACATATTCGGCGAAGCATTGCTCGGTAATATCACGTAAAAACTCATAATTTAAGATTAGGTAACATGTACCCCAGACAACTGCTTAGAAGTGCGATCCACAACTTGCCCTCGGGTGCGTCGACGCTGCCTCGAGACAGATTGAATAATGAAACGCCAATGATGGTGTATATAACTACCATCTGACAGAAGAAGACAATCTCTAGCCGCGGTATTCGCTCTCCAAACATCCACCAGAACGAGCTTCTTTCGCTGGGTGAGTTAATTTGTGGGTTCAATACCGTAGTCTCCCCGTTAGTTTCTTCCATTAGTCTCGGTATCTGGTTAGGTCTGAGACCCAACTGTTGAATGACGAATTATACCCGAACCATTTCACTAAATACTCTTTACCACCACCTCTCCTGGGCCTTTCTTGTAAGACTGTTTCGACCCGATACACTTGCTTATCTCCAACTACTTGAAGCTCTTCACGGTAGAATGAGCCTCGTAGTTCCTCCCCCGAATCGTCTTTTAGAACATATGTCACCGGACTGGTCTGGTTTATACGACTGACGGTAAAAAGTTCTTCTGTCCACGAGGGCGTATACCCTTTTTTAAAAGGTTGTTTGGGTTGAGCCACCCTGACCCGATCCCCGGCTGTAAAATGATCTTTCCTTGAGGCGACTGTCTTCTGGTACATATTATTCCACACCTCTTCTTGATTGCTGTAGTTGACTTGCACGGGCGCCATGCGAATATTTCTGTGATACGAAAAGTTGTAGTTGCGGATCAGCTTATCTATCACGTCTACGTAGCGAAGTGTGTTGGTCTTGGTGAAATACCGCCACATTTTTTCTTTAAGGGTTCGATTAAATCTTTCCACTATGGCGGCTTTAACGTCTTCGTTCTCGGTCGTAAAGAAATGCACACCTCGGTCTTTCAGAAATATTAAGAAGGTCCGGTTGACAAATTCTGACCCTTTGTCAGTCTGAAAATTTAACGGTTGTCTATAAGCAAAAATTTTACCCACGACCTCCACTAACGCTTTCCCCGTCTTCTTGTGGATCGGGATGGCCCAAGCATATTTACTAAACACGTCGAGACACGTCACTAGGTACGACATCCCATCATTGTTTCTTTGTAATTGTCTCATATCTATTAAGTCGGCTTGAAACTGCTGATTTATACCACCGGTTATGGTTTGACGTCTCTGGAAACGACGACGGATCGGTTTATGTAAAGTATACGTATCTTGATGCCGTAACCAAGCCTCTATCTTTTTAGTGTTCAGTTGACTTTGCCTTTTTAATTCGGCAGCCCCACCATAGGCTCCGGGTTTCTTCGGGTCGTAGTAATACTTTCTTAATTGCGCGGCCATTTTTCCCACTTGGGCGTGGGTATCCTACTCTTCTTCTTACTTCGCCTAAGTCTGTACGGTGGTGTGGTCTCGACAACTTGACTTTTAGTCGGTGGAATGGGTGTTGGCTGAGAGGGTGTCTCGGCTACTGAGGCCGGTAAAACGCTGACTTCGGATTTTTGTATCGGTGGCGGTTCCTTGATATCCACTGTGCCTAAGGACTTATGTCTGTACTGATCGAGTTGATTCAGATAACGCTGTAAGGTTTGCTGATACACTCGAGCTTTTTCCCGCGGTGGTAGATCTTCGGTTTCTAGGACTTGTTGCATTTGCTGGTCCAGGTCACGCAAGTTATCGGTTAGTGTGTCGGGTGGTACATAGGGTTTTTCCAGCAGCCGGGGGTCGATCAAGATCATTTTCTTCATTACAAACCCACGACGCCTTTCAACACGTTAAGAATGGGACCTAATAAAGCACCTATGAATCCACCTTGTTGCAAGATTTGTTTCCGTTTCTTGGTAGACAGTTTCTTACCCGTGAGCGCTCTCAGCCTGTTTTTGTGTCGCTGCAGTCGCCTCTTCTGAACCGGTGTCAGTGGAACATTACCTTTTAATACATTGTGACAGCATTCGCAAATTGATTGGACGAGGTCTGGGGACGCTGTTTTAATTACGGCTTTTACGGCAGCTGGTTTCGCCTCACCCAAGAATCGCAGCATGGCCCCGTGACGTTTCACCCGGTTAGACATACTATTTGGGCACGTAGACGACTTGACGCTGGTCGGGGAAAATATTGCTTCGTAAACGGAGCTGATCTGGTGTTTCCTGTCGAAGGTCAAAGAGCAAATACCCATGTGGAGCCGCTGTCGCGTCCTTAAAACTCTCTTGGACATATGACACGCGACCGGGGTACATTTGTTTGGCCAGATTGGTAATCTGCGATCCGTCTCGAGGGTTCTTAAATACCACTAGGTAATGCGAATTCAAGCTGATGGTTCTGTGTTCTTTATTCTTACCAAAGAGATTCTGGACTATATACATGACGCTGAGGTTGCGATGGTGACTACCCTTAGTAAATAGTTTAGTCACTCTTTCATCTATTTCGGACATTAGGTCATCTATCACCACTAGTCGACGTCTATCGCCTGTCCATTTTTCCATATCCGGTAGACCTTCGTTAAACTCGACACCCTTCATAGTCTCATACAGGGGTTGCCATTCTCCGTAGCACCATATAACTTCCTCTGACAAAGGTTCGATCATGTCTGGAAGATGAGTCAGGAACTTTTGTACAAAGACGGATTTTCCACTCCCCGTTGGCCCCGCAATCAAAGCCGTAAAAGGATGTTTCCATCTCGGATCCATGACTAATAATAAACACCTACCCAGCGACGGTACACCTTTTATTGGATTCGAACACCGACCGCCCGCGCACACGCACGCACACACACCGATCACCGGCTTTTAAAGGGATGTAATAAGACCAAACATGAGTTATACCCCTTTGGATCCGGATTGAGAATCCGGATCCATTTTTCACCGGATCGTGTGACGTCACATAGAGCTATAGAGAGAAATATTCCGGATCTGGATCCGGAATCTAGGTGGCAAATGCGCATACTATACTACTATCGTCTTAACATTGATATTGCTGGCTTGCAGGAGACTCGCCTCGCTGAGGAAGGGTCACTCAGGGAAAACAATTACACCTTTTTTTGGAAGGGTAGAGGGCAGGCAGAAAAAAGGCAACATGGTGTGGGCTTTGCAGTGAAGAATTCGCTACTGGGAATGATTGATATCCCAGCTGGAGGTAATGACAGATTATTATCACTGCACTTGGCAACCTCTTGTGGATTTGCCACCATTCTCACTGCATATGCACCGACACTCGCTTCCTCTGATGATGTGAAGGATACGTTCTATGAGCAGCTAGGCTCTGCGATCAAGGCAGTCCAAAATCCGACTTCATTTATATGCTCGGTGATTTCAATACTCGTGTGGGCAAGGACTCGAGTTCATGGCCAGTGTGCTTTGGAAAATACAACATCGGTCGCATGAATGATAATGGGCAATGGCTGCTGGAGCATTGCACTAGAAATGACATATGTATTACAAACTCCTTTTTTTAAAACAAAAGACACGCATAAGGTCACATGGAAACATCCAAGATCCAGCCATTGGCATCAGCTGGACTTCATTATCACACGGAGACAACATCTGAACCATACATCATTAACTCGAAGCTACCACAGTGCTGACTGTGATACAGATCATTCTTTGGTTGTTGCAAGGGTTAGACTGAGACCAAAGAGAATCTACACAGCTAAACACAAGTCTAGCCCCAGGATTAATATTACTAACACTCATGATCCTGGAAAGTTCTTTGAATTTCAACAGCAACTTGAAGACGCTTTCAATGATACATCAGAAAATTTTATAGTAAATGATAAATGGAGTAAACTTAAGGAAACTATTTATAAAACAGCGGTAGGGGTTTACGGCACTGTGGATCATAAGAGACAGGACTGGTTTGAGGCAAACAGCCAGATACTGCAGCCCTTGATTGGTAAAAAGAAGATAGCTCTCTTAAGAAACAAGGAAAGTCCAACGCGTAACACTCTGAGTGAGCTGAAGCAAGCGAGGAAGGATGTACAAAAGGCTGCCAGGCAGTGTGCGAATGACTATTGGATCAAGTTATGTGAGTCCATTCAAATCGCAAGTGATAAGGGAAACATCAGAAGCATGTATGAAGGGATAAAGAAAGCCTGTGGTCCAATGATCAAAAGAAGTGCACCGCTGAAAACCTTGACTGGAGAAATCATCACTGATAAGAAACAGCAGATGGATAGATGGGTCGAGCACTATTTAGAGCTTTACTCAAGTGAGACCAAACTAGCGGATGATGCCCTCTGTTGGCTCTGCCAACTCTTGACCACCTGGACACACTTCCCACTATAACAGAAGTTAAGTGTGCTATAAATGAGCTTGCATCTGGCAAGGCTCAAGGTAAGGATGGGATTCCAATAGACGTAATCAGGAGTGGGCAAGACACACTCGCTCTACAGATCCACCAGCTAATAGAGCTATGCTGGCGAGAAGGACAAGTCAAACATCATAACGCTGTACAAGAACAAGGGAGATCGGAGCGACTGTAACAACTATAGGGGTATCTCACTTCTGTGTATTGTTGGGAAAGTATTTGCCAGAATTGTCCTGCGCAGACTTCAAGTCCTGGGAGATCAAGTCTACCCCGAATCCCAGTGCGGCTTCCGTCAGAACCGATCTACCATTGATATGATATTCTCATTGCGACAGATGCAAGAAAAATGCCGGGAACAAAATCAGCCACTGTTTATTGCCTTCATCGACTTCACAAAGGCATTCGATTTGGTCAGTCGTGAGGGTCTGTTCAAAGCACTAAAGAAGATTGGCTGCCCACCAACTCTTCTGTCCATTGTGGAATCGTTCCACACAGGCATGAAGGGTATAATCAAGTTTGATGGCTCAACTTCAGAAGAGTTTGAAATCAAGAGTGGAGTTAAGCAATGTTGTGTACTAGCTCCCACCCTCTTTGGAATATACTTTTCACTTCTACTGAAATATGTCTTTCGTGATCAGGATGACGGTATATATATTCACTCACACTCAGATGGTGGCGTCTATAATGCTCAGAGATTGAAGGCCAAGACCAAAATTAGCAGGGTACTAATCAGAGAGTTGCTTTTTGCGGATGATGCTGCGATTACGACCCACTCCGAGGAAGAATTACAACATCTACCATCTGCATTCTCCAATGCTTGTTCTGAATGTGGTTTAACAATTAACAAAAAGAAGACACAGATCATGTCACAAGGTGCACATGGTGTACCATCAATCTTTATTGACGACACCGAACTGGAGATAGTAGACCATTTTACATATCTAGGATCAGAGGTAAATAGCAAATTATCCCTCGATCAGGAAATCAACATCCGGATTGGCAAGGCAGCAACAACAATGAACATGTTAGCAAAAAGAGTCTGGGAGAACAGGAAGCTTACTGCCAAAACAAAAGTCCTCGTCTACCAAGCCTGTGTTCTTAGTACTCTTCTTTATGGCAGTGAAACCTGGACAACTTACTCACGCCAAGAGAAACGTTTAAACAGCTTTCATATGCGGTGTCTGCGAAGAATACTTGGTATTAAGTGGCAAGACAAAATCACAAATACTGAAGTATTGGAAAGATCAGGTTGTGTGACGGTCTCTTCCATGCTCAATCTTCGTAGACTTAGATGGATAGGACACGTTAGGAGGATGGATGATGGTAGAATACCAAAGGACATCTTTTTCGGTGAATTACAGACGGGTAGGAGATCTCAGGGTCGGCCTCTACTACGATACAAAGATGTGTGTAAGCGGGACATGATTGATACAGGCATTGATAATGCACATTGGGAGCGCGTCGCCGCTGAACGTGTTGCATGGAGGACAACTATCAGAAATGGAATAAAGACAAAGGAGAAAATGATTGCAGATAAAGCACACGCAGAGCGTGAGAGACGTAAGATGGTGCAAAATGGTGGAAATGACCATGTTTTCACATGCACCTACTGTGGGCAAACATTTGCAGCAAGAATTGGCCGTACGAGCCACACTCGCCACCGCCATGGATCGTAGTTATTAAGCCTTTTTGAAGCACAATGTACCGAACTATCGTCTGTCAAGACGGAAAGGTGCCAATGGTCAAGCGGTGGTCAACTGGTCAATGGGTGGCCAAGTGACCCCTTAAATTGTAGAGGAGTGTACGCGCTGTGGCACGGTGGTGGTAAATTGTGCGATCTAGTGGTCAAGTGGTTGTCAATACGTAGTCAAGTGGTCAAGTGTGGTCAAGTTACCCCTTAAATTTTAGGGGATTGTACGTCTAAAGACGTAGTGATGGTTAAAGTGAATGATGACGTGGTCAAGAGGTGGTCAAGTGGTCAAAGGGTAGTCAAGTGACCCATTAAATTGTAAGGGAGGGTACGTCTAGGGACGTAGTGGTGGTTAAAGGAAACGATGACATGGTCAAAAGGTATTCAAGGGGTGGTCAATTGGCTAATGGGTGGTCAAGTGACCCCTTAAAATGTAGTTGAAGGTATGGGGCTCTCAGAGCTGGTGTCGGCGAGCGGGCGCGGTCTGCGGTCGGTCGGTTATCGTAAGGTTTACGGCTCTTTACATGAAAACCTTTAAGAAGTAATAATGGCCGCTAGTACTGGCTGTAGAGATTATGGCTTAGTGAAATTCGTTGTTAATGGGTGGGTGAGTGGTGTAATATCTAGATAAGTGCTTCCGAAAACTATTCTCATACGGGTTACAGCTCTTCAAATGAAAACCTCAAAAAGGTAAAGATATCCGATAGTACTGGTTTTACTGGTATGGCTTAGTGATGTTCGATGTTAAGGTGTGAGTGAGTGAAGGAGTATCTAGATAAGTGCTTTCGAACACTATCATCATATGGATTACAGCTCTTCAAATGAAAAACTTTTAAAAGTAATGATGGCTGGAATTACTGGTTGTATTGGGTATGACGTAAATATTTTCTTTATACACAAAATGCTCTCCACTGTCCAATTTGAAAAGTGGAATAGACAGGAGTCTCGGCAATCCAACAATCCCGCACAGGTACACTGTGCATAATGCCACAGTCAGAATGCCAACACAAAATTCATCCACACTCGCCAGAGTTCATCGTCGATGGACTCGGCAGTCACCAGAAAATCTTCATTGACCCGGGTTTTCTCACATAGCTCGGTCTTTTACCGCAGGGAGACTCACCGAAAATGTCGCATAAAGCACGAACTCCGTAGCTTCAGCGTCGATTCCCGGAAGTCTCCGAACAAATGCACTCGTGAACCGAAAGGGAAAAACAGTCAATACAGCAATCGCAGATTGCCATTGTTCTGAACATGCAATTCACTGTACAGGACAGATGTAAAAGCAATCCACGTGAATTTTACAGCTCACGGGGTCGCCTATGCACTCACTCAGTAGCACAGCGAGGGAACCATGTACTACCAGTCCAACATGAGGAGAATGCCATTGTAAACCGTAGCCACAAGCATAAACACGCCACAGGCCCCAACGGTTCAATGCCTAACCGCCATTCTGGAGACCGTTGATATGGATATGATGACAGATCTATACTTACTTTTGAAATGTATACGATGACAGATCTATACTTACTGAAGACATGAACATGATTACAGATCCATACTTACTGTTGAAGTGTATATGATGACATATCTATACTTACTGGAGACATGGACGTGAAGACAGATCTATACTTACTGGAGACATAGACATGATGACAGATCTATAGTTACTGGAGAGATAGACAAGATGACATTATCTATACTTACTGAAGACACGGACGCGATGACACATTTACACTTTCTGGAGACATGGACATGATGGTAGATCTATACTTACTAGTGACACAGACAAGATGTCATGTCTATACTTACTGAAGACACGGGCATGATTACTGATCTATATTTACTGGATGTATGGATATGATGACAGATCTATATTTACTGGAGTTGTGAACATACTCTGAGAACTATACTTGCTGTAGAGACACGCATGATGAAAGAACTGCACTTACTTGATTCACGGACATACTGAGAGAACTATACAACTGGACACACAGACAAACTTTATACTTACCTCATAAGCCGTGTATTGACGATGGTGTATCTTGTGAGAATGTTGACTGCGAGTGCTGCAGCTTTTATTGGTGGAAGCTGTGAGTTTAATCCTCGGCTCTACTTGTGTACAGACACGCTGTCAGCAAACAATCCTGGTTGGACCCAACATGTATGCTGCTCACTTCTGATTGTGTTGATAGGGGGGGGGGGGGGAGGGAAATAGAAGCAGACACGTAAACCGCGAGTTTGCATGGTGACCACACTTACAGAGATACCCACTCATGCCGTATTTATTAATGAAAAATGGCCAAAACGATACTTCCTTATTACATAGGGGAAAACCAATTATGGATACATTCATACACATTAACTACATAAATAATAATAATAATAATAATAATAATAATAATAATAATAATAATAATAATAATAATAATAATAATAATAATAATAATACCACTGTGAAAGAAACTTAAGACACGACTAGGGTTAAAGAATTTATTCGGCATGACACGGTGGGCGACACATGCGTAGGTAGCCCATCATTGCGAGTAAACACGAGCGCATTAATACCATATTTGACGTTAGAACCAAACATGAAGCATCATCACCATCATCATGATGTTCTGCTAATTAATGTAAGCGTTTATGTCTTTCCACATGCCTCCCGTCGTTTGTATTATGCATTAGCTCTGGTGATAATATTACTCTATGACACCGTCTCACCGTACACATGACAACCGCTCACTGTATCCATGACACCATCTCACTACATCCATGACACCATCTCACTGAAACCATAACACCCTCTCACTGCATCCATGACACTATCTCACTGCATCCATGACACCTCTCACTGCATCCATGACCTTATCTCACTACATCCACGATACAATCTAACTACATCCATGACACCATCTCACAACATCCACGACACCATCTCACTGCATCCATAACACCCTCTCACTGCATCCATGACACTATCTCACTGCATCCATGACACCTCTCACTGCATCCATGACCTTATCTCACTATATCCACGATACAATCTAACTACATCCATGACACCATCTCACAACATCCACGACATCATCTCACAACATCCACGACACCATCTCACTACATCCATGACACCATCTCACTATCTCCATAACACCATCTCACTACATCCACGACGCTATCTAACTACATCCATGACACCATCTCACTACATCCATGACACCATCTCATTACATCCATGACACCATCTCACTATATCCACGACGCTATCTCACTACATCCATGACACCATCTCACTATATCCACGACGCTATCTCACTACATCAATAATACCATCTCACTATATCCACGACGCTATCTAACTACATCCATGACACCATCTCACTACATCCATGACACCATCTCATTACATCTATGACACCATCTCACTATATCCACGACGCTATCTCACTACATCCATGACACCGACTCACTGCATCCATGACACCATCTCACTACATCCATGGCACCATCTCACTACATCCATGACACCATTTCACTGCATCCATGAGTTCGTCTCACTGCATCCATGACACCATCTCACTGCATCCATGACATCGTCTCACTGCATCCATGACACCATCTCACTACACCCATGACACCGTCTCACTGCATCCACGACACCATCTCACTACATCCAGGATACCATCTCACTGCATCCATGACACCATCTCACTACATCCATGATACCATCTCAATGCATCCATGAAACTATCTCACTGCATCCTTGAAACCATCTCACTTCATCCATGACAATATCTCACTGAATCCATGACACTATCTCACTGTATCCATGACACTGTCTTACTGCATCTACGACACTGTTCAGTTCATCCATGATATCATCTCACTGTATCCATGACACTGTCTCACTGTATCCATGACATTCTCTCACTTCATCCATGACACCATCTCACTTCATCCATGTCACCGTCTCACTGTATCCATGACACTTTCTCACTGTATCCATGACACTTTCTCACTGCATTCATGACACAATCGCACTGTATCCATGGCACCATCTTACTTTATCCATGACGTCTCACTGCATCCATGACACCATCTCACTGCATACATGGCATCGTCTCACTGCATCCATGATACCGTCTTAAGGCATCCACGACACTGTCTCACTGCATCCATGACACAATCTCACTGCATCCATGATACCGTCTCACTGCATCCATGACACTGTCTCACTGTAGAGACTACACAGATAGACAGACACAGTTAGATCAAGAGAGACAGACAGACAGACAGACAGACAGACAGACAGAGGGAGGGGGAAGAGATGGGAGAAATAGAATACAGACGTTAATTAGTTAGTTAGTTAGTTATTTAGTTAGTTAGTTAGTTAGTTAGTTAGTTAGTTAGTCGACAGATCATCTTCATTGCACATCGAACCATTCAGTCCATAAGTGCTCGGATCTCCTCCTCAGCAAATCTCGCAGCGTGTAGCGGCTAACGACACCAGCTCTGTGTTGGTTTATCAGTCTTCTTTGGCTTCCTGCGTAGTGTTCTTGTTTGGCCACCCCTCTTTTAATTGGCTGTTCTCGCAGTCTTGCCATGGTTGTAGATTCACAGTCATCACTTGGTTCTCGCAAAAGTCTTACTTCTCGTAGAGCATTCAGAATGTCAGCCTGGTCCATGGCGCGTCCGCCCTCCACAGTAGCTTTACCCACGAGCTTGTCGGCACGCTCATTCCCTTGTACTCCTGCATGTCCTGGCACGAAGATGAAACTAATCTTTGCCAGCCGAGACCGCTCCAGAGACAGCAACCATTCTCTTCGGATCTCCCCCATCGCTATCCTCTGGAGCATGTTCATTGAGTCACTAAGGAAACATGCCATAGTGAATGTCTGTGTCTCGTAGCTTGAGGTGTCTATTCTTTTTATTAGCACCTAGTGCATTGGTTTTACAGCCCGCGATCCAGATTTTGTCCTAGCCCCAAGCACCCATTGAAGCAGGCAGGCTGTGGCGGATCAGCACCCAAATGGCTGGGGACTGCCCAGCTTGAGGCGGGCGGTAGCTGATCAGTGACACCTGTAGGTGTCTCCCACCGTCAGAGGCAACGTGTGGCGCCCCATGTCTACGCCAACTGACAAAGACTTATAACCCGTAACAGTTACCTCTCGCTTTGATTCCGAGACCGGTTAAGACCAGGGATGGAGTTATTGCCTCTCCATAGCACAAAGCCTGAGCTATAATAAAGAAACCATGTGTTGCCCATGCAGCATGATCCCTCTCTCGGCCTGCCTAGTTCACTCCAGAGGAAAGTTGACATCTATAATCTGGAACAAGACAAGCTGCAGAAGCTGCCGGATCAGCAAAGCAATGCTCTAACTGTCCGCCTGTCGGAGCTTCGATCCTAGACCAGCTGCCAACCAAGGCTTAGGGCCTGGTCTGCCCTGCCATGACTTATTTTGTCTTTGGGTTGCATTTCCTCGCACCAGGATAAGGCTAGTACCCTCCCAATTGCGCTCTTCCGCCCGAAGCCGTTGGCACAATGTGGGGCGTCGGGTTTGGTAAGCGCCGCCCAACACCGCTTGACCACGTTATCGCTTACTTTAACCACCACCGAGTCACTACATGACTACATGTAACCTCCCCTGCAATTTAACGGGTCACTTGACTACGTCTTGACCACTTGACAACCTCTTGACCACGTTATCGTTTATTTTAACCACCACCACGTCACTAGACTTACTTTCACCTACAATTTAAGGGGTCACTTGACTACCCCTTGTCCACTTGACCACCTCCGCACCACTTGATCACACCCAATCTGATAAGTTACTTGACCGCACTCCCTGACCACGCCTATTTTTCGAAAAATAATGAAGGAGTTTGTCAGAGTCCAATGTATTGCCAGCAGAGATGCAGGGACATCGTTACGCCCGCCAGGCGAATAGTCCCTAGTGGGGATGCTGTAACATCGTTACGCCCGCCAGGCGAGTATTAGGTACCTGCCTGCGAGGTTGCCGGCTGACGAGACAGCCATTGGTCAGGCAAGGACAAAGCAGGACGCACGCAGGCCTCGTGAAGCCACTTCAGGTGGGCAGGCGCGTTGCGAGAAATAGCCAGACAGCTCTGGGACTCGGACTCGACTGGACGTATGATGGGAGAAAGGCTTGTGTAGTTTCTGTGGCCCGAAAGTCGAGTGTCTGTACATCTTGTGAGACTGATTGTAAGCTGTGGGTTGCTTGTAAGTGTATTGTTATAACTTATGTATTGTGATGATCATCTCTAGATCGTGATCTGTAAATAAATCCATCGAAACTTAGTGTCGTTGAGTCTCAAGTCAAATCACGTTGTATTTGTACTGTCTCACATGTGTTAGGTTAACGAGCCAGGTTTAAGACCCTGACATGTGTGGACGTGGTGGCATTCGTCCGGCTTTAAAATGAACGAGGTTTAAGTAATTAACATTTAAAACCTAGAGTTGTGAACTTAGAAATTTTTGTTCAACTTTAGAGTACATTTAAATGTGATTGTGAAGGCTCATTTTGATATATATTATTACATTGTTTGAACATGGAGAATAAATGTACTGTTTGTAATACCTTTTATGAAGATGGTATTTTAACATGCGGCCACTCCATCCCTATTGCCAATGAAGAAGCTAATTTGGTAGTAGATTCCAAAGGCAGAATAAACATCCATCAAGGATATGTGAATGGCAAGCCTGCTACAGTCCTTCGGGACACGGGAAGTTCATTGATTGGACTGAAGAGAACGTTCATAATGCCTACAGACTATACAGGCAGGCACGTAACATGCAGAACATTCTCTGGCAATATTGAAAAGTACCCACTAGCATGGGCATATATTCAAACACCGTTCCTCACTGGGAAAGTAAAATGCGCAGCATTAACAAACCCGGTGTGTGATATTATAATTGGAGATTTACCAGAGTTGAATGATATGCCTCATGACATAACATCTCTTTGCATTAATGAGATCACAACATCACCATCAAATGTCATCATTGATAATGTTGTACCACCTAATGAATGTATGGTAGCTAACGTAGCACTAGTATCTCATGACATCATTGATAACACCGTTTCATCACCATCTGATATCATTGAATGTGTGAACGCAGTAACCAGATCTACTGCTAGAATGTAAGATGAAATTAATCAGACTGAGGCTATAGAAATGCTTAGCCCAGTATTACTACCTCCTAAAACCATGAAGGAGACTTTTGTAACAGCCCAAAAGGCTGACCCTTCATTGTCAAAATATTTTAATCTGATCGGCCAAAAGCCAAAGTTAACCAAAAATGCAAGATGGCATTTTGCTTTGAAAAATTGTATCCTCACCAGGTATTATACCAGAGGTGACACCACAACAGAGCAAACTGTTTTGCCAATTGAGTATCGTAAGCAAGCCTTACATCTTGCCCATGATATACCTCTTGCAGGGCATATGGCATACGCTAAGACCAGATCTAGATTATTATTACAGTTTTATTGGCCCAAATTCTGCAATGACATTAAGCAATATTGCAGGAGTTGTGACATCTGCCAAAAACTTGTAAAGAAAGGGAAAAAACCCACAGGCAAAGTTACAAATTACTGACTTAGCCAGTCGACCTTTTGAGAAAATATCTGTCGACATAGTGGGCCCTCTTAATCAGATAACAACCAGAGGGAATAAATATATATTAACTGTTATTGATCAATGTAGCCGCTGGCCTGAAGCGATTCCGCTAAAGAACATAACTGCCAATGACATAATGGAAGTTTTCTTCCATATATTTTCACGGATAGGATTTCCAGACACAATCCAATCAGATAGGGGAAGTCAGTTCATTGCCGCATCTACTCAAGCGTTCACCAAAATGTTAGGGGTGAAGCAATGTTTCAATTCCCCGTACCATCCTCACTCGAGCGGAATTATAGAAAAATTTAACGGTGATTTAAAGCATATGCTTGCTAAAGTCACGCAAGAGCACCCCAATAACTGGGACGTATATTTACCTGCTATCCTCTTTGCTTATCGCGAGGTGCCACATGCTAGTACAGGTTTCTCTCCTTTTGAACTTATCTATGGTGCCAAACCACGTGGCCCATTAAGCATCTATCATCAAATGTTAACTGAATCCACTCCTTTACTCAAACCCATATCATCATACGTATATGTTACATCATTGCGTGAAAGAATCATCAAATCTTGTATAATTGCAAACGATGCACTAAAATTATCTGATGCTACATATAGTCAATATGCTAAGACCATATTACAACAGAGACAACGAACAAGACGACACAACAGCATGTACAGTGATAATAGACCATGAAGATGACGAGACTAGTGACGAAATTCCAACACCTGCATTAGACACGACGAACTGCTTGAAGGAAATTAAGATCAACCCAAAGTTAACTCAAGCAGAAACAGACAGTTGCAAACAGCTCATGCATTAGTACAACATCACATCACACTCACGTCAAATACACATATAAAATGCAGACCATACACCATTCCATTGCATTACAAAGAACACTTACATCAAGAGATCATCAGCTTAGAGAAAAACAAACATCACAAAGACAATGACAGACCACATAAAGACATTAGAACAGACATTTGAACGCATTAGACAGCACGGACTGACGGTGAAGCCTGCAAAAGTAGACATAGCCTATCAGGAAATATCCTTCTTGGGGTACAAAATATCTAATGGCTTTGTCACGACAGACGATAACATTGTGTCCAAGATACTAAAACTCTCACTTCCGACTACGAAAAAGCAAGTCAGAAGTTTGTTGGGACTTATAAATTATTATAGGCAGTTCATACCAGATTTTGCTGAACTGACCGAAGTATTTACTAACTTACTAACAAAAGATCAACCCGAGAAAATTGTAAGCAATGAATGCCTAAAATTTGCATTCCAGAAAGTATTAGCTTATTTTTCTGATAATAGTTTACACAATCCCATTCTGAAATTGCCCAATCTTCAATTACCTTTCAGATTACGCACAGATGCGAGCTCCGTGGCGATTGGAGCAGTCTTGCTACAAGAGCACAATAACATCCTACATCCTGTATATTACTTCTCGAGAAAATTAAAACCTAGAGAACGCTTTTGGTCGACACCGCAGTTGGAAGCCCTTGCTCTAGTTGAGGGTATAACTAAATTTTCCAGATTCCTCCTGGGACGTCATTTTATTGTGGAGTCTGACAGTAGTCCATTGAGATTTATCAATTCAGGTGTACCTTCCAACCAAATGATAGCTCGCTGGTCTCTTAAACTTTAAGATTACAGCTTTGAAGTTCGACACATCGCGGGCAGAACCAACACGATTGTCGATCTTTTGTCCCGTTTTCCGACCGACCCAGTAAGCACCAATGTCTGAGTGCAGTGTGTAAAATACACTCAGACCAACACAGCCATACATCAGTGAAGTTTTTTTTTCACAAAAGCTGTGTATGTCTATATGATGTGATAGGGGTTTATTCCCAATATATATAGTTTTCTTATTTTACTATTAATGTAGTGATTGTCGTGAATAATTGTGTAGTGTGTGGTAGAAAGAGAACTTTATTAATTGTATATATTACGAAACAAGAACAGTGCCACATTCGCTCTCAACTTACCGCAAGCGAACTGTCAAAATTTATCCGTGGTATCTGCATTTGGGACTTATCCAGTGATATTTTAACTCCGTGTGTGAAAGTGTGACCTGAACATTGACATCTACACCACTTCAGTCAATCGAAATCCAGAAGTTTTTCCAGTGAAACAACCAACACATGAACGATTAGAACATTCCGTTTTACTACATCAGACCGGAACAAGTGTGTTCTACAAATTTCAACATCAGCTGTTTCGTGTGTACTTCCGGATGATTTAGAAATTTAGTTTAAAATTAGCAGACGACAAACAAAAGCTTAAAAAGTTATAACTCTTCTAAACTATCTACGATTCAATAATTTCGAATACACAAATTGTGTATTAATATTTTTCATTAAATGTAATCTTAGAATCATATCTTGATTAATTTATTCATACTACCGAAATTTTTTCGCTAGTATGGAAAAACATCAAGCTATGACGCTGAGAAATAGAAGAATTATTGTAAGATATTATATTTCTTAAATTTTGAAGTTATGTCCCTTTCATTTAATTGTTATTACATTATTACACCAAGGGCGTTAATTGAAATGTATACGATGATGTATTGTGTATAAATAGCCATGTTGTTGCCAGATTGTTAACACGCCAAGAAGCCATCTACTGGGCATGGTAGAGTGTTACCGACATTGCAGACCGACACAAGAACTCCTGGCCAAATGAGGCAGAGTTTGAGCGTTGAATGCGGTTTATATAAAGCCGTATTACGGTCTTGCCAGATGTTTTTTGTCTCAAAAAGCATATTATTACTTTTTTTTTGAAAGGCTGCGAGGTAGTTGCTTGGGAAGCTGTTACTACCGATCTGACTGGGTCAATAATGCAATTAAGGTAATCAGCCATCGAGAGGATGAAGCTTGACGAGTGTTAAAGGTTGAACACCACATGTCTTTAGATACAATGTCCATTTTCTTATGTGTTTCTATGCCAAGATGTGTGTTTTTGTATTTCTACACCAAAGTAAATGTATATAACAGAAAGGTTGACTCTGACAGGTTAAAAATATTAACCCAGTATTGTATATAGAGTGTACATGAAAGATGACATCTTTCATGAAGAAGCCCCGGGGGAGCATGTCAGAGTCCAATGTATTGCCAGCAGAGATGCAGGGACATCGTTACGCCCGCCAGGCGAATAGTCCCTAGTGGGGATGCTGTAACATCGTTACGCCCGCCAGGCGAGTATTAGGTACCTGCCTGCGAGGTTGCCGGCTGACGAGACAGCCAGCGGTCAGGCAAGGACAAAGCAGGACGCACGCAGGCCTCGTGAAGCCACTTCAGGTGGGCAGGCGCGTTGCGAGAAATAGCCAGACAGCTCTGGGACTCGGACTCGACTGGACGTATGATGCGAGAAAGGCTTGTGTAGTTTCTGTGGCCCGAAAGTCGAGTGTCTGTACATCTTGTGAGACTGATTGTAAGCTGTGGGTTGCTTGTAAGTGTATTGTTATAACTTATGTATTGTGATGATCATCTCTAGATCGTGATCTGTAAATAAATCCATCGAAACTTAGTGTCGTTGAGTCTCAAGTCAAATCACGTTGTATTTGTACTGTCTCACATGTGTTAGGTTAACGAGCCAGGTTTAAGACCCTGACATGTGTATCTCCCTTTGCGGTGCACATCGATGTCTTTCTGGTTTACTATACTATCTTTTGTTTTCTTCTTTGTTAGAAAGGCCCGTGCTTGTCTTCTTTCTAACCATAAGTGCATTCTCTCTCTCTCTCTCTCTCTCTCTCTCTCTCTCTCTCTCTCTCTCTCTCTCTCTCTCTCTCTCTCTCAGAAGAGGGCTGTCTCATCACTGAATCAGATTATGGTTGGATGTTCGCTCAATTCAGTTTATAGTTCCTAGACGCTTTGCCTGTTTTATTAACACTGTTGCGTAATTTTACACTTTTAAACATCTAAATTGCATTGGTATTTGGCACGATTGATTAAATGCCATTGTGTTTGTAAATTAGGCCAGGTTAGTCGAAGTGCCAAATAGGCTACAGTCTTCCGGTTCAATACTTCCGGTTCCGGTTCAGCACAAAGATCATCAGTGGTTGCATTTCACCACAACTGTTTAGTTTACTGTTTACTATCAAACGCTGGTTGAGGTACAGAAGTCGGCGGACACGGAAAACTGGGTAGGTCGAAAAAAGATAATTAAAACATTTATTACCCATATCCCTTACAGGACGTTGCAGTCAACAGCAGCATTTTTCAGCTGCTCTTGATGTACTAGGCAAATTTTACGTTCAGTAGTTTGCCATTTATTTCTGAACGACCGGTTCCAAAATATCAAGACGTTATTATATAGCACAACGCGACACGTTCTGCTGCACAAAATCAGTCGCGGCTGCGTTTCGAACGCCTGGTAAGCGGCTCACGAACCGCGTTCACAAGCCTTTGGCCACAGACATCTGAAATAAACCACAGAAACACTTAAATATATAGACAATTAAATACTAGTTAAAATTTGGGGTTTTACTTATGAAATCATGACAGTTGACAGTTGGATACATCTTGACAAGACGAAGCCAATATACCATATGGTATCTCATCTCAATGAAGACTGTATGTTAATTCTAAGCAGAGTTATTAATATTTTTGTGTCCTGATCTGCAAACAGGAAGTGTGAAGGAATCTGTAAATAAAGTGGTTCTAATTATAGCTATTCCAGAATTATCGCCCTTTTTTTAGCTCTTCACTTTCTTTTTTTGTACTTTCACGAACATTTTCCTGCGTCGTCGCACGATGACTTCCGGTTTGACATGTACTGCTATAAGACCCAAAAAAACGAAATGAGTTTGGTACGATGAAAGGGACGTTATTCTAATATATTTAGCAGTGGTTCTGTTAGCTAGCCGCCAAGTTATTAAACAAAAAAAACCATTCATCTGGATTATATTTGGTTCTTTTCACGATTAGTAAGGTAATTTGTCTTATAACTCCTGTATTTGAAAATTCCCTTCATTTTTTCTTGCATATTTGATTCCCCTGTTCAATTTTACATAAATATGAAGAGTTTCAACATTCCAGGTGTTTGCAGACGTTCAGGACAAAATATTTAGTGACATGGCCACGGCCGGCCGTCATACTCATACTCCGATTGCGGCGCCGATACAATAAACTATAGCGGACCTGTATTTATTTACGATTAGAACTGGTAATTTAAGTACTAACATTAAACAGAATACAAATGTCATGCGTAGCAGTAATGTATCTGTGTACTTGCATAATATTTCAGCATTTTACATGACTGAAAATAATTTTGAAAGCCAGTTTTCAGACCTGTCTGTAAACTTGTAAGGTGTTAAGTAAGGAGTACTTTTTTTCAGCACTTAATTATTTAAATTTAAATACAGTACTGTAAAAAAAGTTATATGTTTTAAATAAGTTAGTATTTAATTTTTAATTGCTGACTATTAATTAATTATTAGATACAGAACAGTGTGCTGTAATTGTAGAGCAGAAGTTAGAAATCAATTTTTAGTGAACAGTTAATTATTTTAATATTTAATATTTTAATTTTTTTATTATTTAATATCTTAATAATTAATTAACTGCTGCTTAATTTGTGCAGCAGTCACAAACTTAGTTACTTACATTAATGTTTATAATATTTAATCAACAAAAGAAAGCTGTCGCAATGCAGTTAGTACATTAAGACAATATGATACATTTTCATGAATTGTTCTTTCACTAACCACGAACATTTCACATGACATTTAATTAATATAATAAATGTGCAGCTATTTTTAACTAGCAATTAGGTCACAGCACATCATAACAAAAAGTCTTATAAGTCAAGTGCATCTTTGTCAGAGACTCTGAGACTCTTGTGCTTTGTACGATGCTTTTGCCAGGCCTCCGTGTGGAAAGAGACTGAGAAAACCTGGTGCAATGAAGTTGATCCTCTCATTCCTCTCGACATTCTATCGAAAGAGGAATGTGACCTTCACTTTCCTGTTACCAAATCATAAGTAGAAACCCTATTTTAAAATATTCTCTGTATATGCAAATACTAATAATAATCATCATCAAGTTCTGGCTGGCGTAGGCGTTCATGGCTTTCCACAGATCTCGGTCTTTGGTGTTCTGGATCCTAATACTAAATTATATTATACACCTGCGTTATACACCTGAGAGAAGTGAGGAGTCTCGTTCATGCCAACGAACCAGGCATGCTAATACAGGAAAGTACTCTTACTAATAATTTACATATATTTAAAAAATTAGTTGTGAAACATAAAAAGCAATTAACCAAAGAATGGCCATCACTTGTGACACTCCTTCTTGAACCATTTCCTGTGACATTCAAGATTCTGCGTGTCACACCTACTTTGCCACAGCCTGTGTCAATTTGATAAAACAATTCAGGTGCACACCTTCCTGTGGTGAGTTTCTATATATTTGAATAACGAAGACACAAACAATAGATTGCACGATTTATTGCCTGGCATATTTCGCTGCATCTCATCAGGTACATATTGCAGAAATCACACAACTTACGTGAATTAACTAGATAAATCCTTCAAACTGAAATATACACATGTTCGCACAGTAATGTCAATTGTCTACCACGGTAATTTTATACTGACTAACATGTCTTTCTGCTTGCACAAGGACGGCTTACGAAGGTTGATTATTATAGCTTCAGCAAACTTTAACAATCGACTACTTTGTGTGTTGAACAACACATGGAAGGCACTGTCTCTTTCAACCACGTGACCGCTCTCGAGCACATGTCTCCTGACCGATGAAGCCGGACTGTTCCGGTGTGTCGGCCTGCCTAGGCTACCACTTCTGTGTGTAGTATCTTGTCCACCCAATTTGGAATGTATAGCTATTAAATTATGTACCGCCGACATTCAATTCAACTGTCTAAACAAGTTATATTGCAAAATTGACCGAGTGGCCATGGGGAGCCCACTTGGACCTATTCATCTCCTCGGAAGGTTAGCTTGATGAAATATTTCACTTGCCTCTTTTTTTTCTTTTTGTACTGCAACAAATCTGAAAATATAAAAAATATAAAATTACACAGAGTAATGAAGCTTACATAAAAGAATAACGAAAAACACAGGACGTTTTAACTAGCTTCATCAGCAAACAAATACCTACACAAAATACAATAAATAATCACGGAGAAGACCCTCCAGTGACTACATTGTTAATTAGGTCACGGCACATCCTATCAAAAAATAAAAAATACGTCAAGTTAGGCTTCGCCGCCCCGGACGCAATGATATATGGCACGACGTTGTCCGTTTAAAAATAAACAAGCCACGGTAATAGAAGGCAAATAATAAACATTTGGCGGCCATTTTAAATTGTTAATTAGGTCACGTCACATCCTATAAAAACAATAAAAAATACGTCAAGTTAGGCCTCGCCGCCCCGGACGCAATGATATATGGCACAACGTTGTCCGTTTAAAAATAAACAAGCCACAGTAATAGAAGGCAAAATTTCTCAGCTTCCAATTTTAGGGCCGCGAGAATATCTGACTTATTGTCTTAATGTACCCACTGCATTGCGAAAGCTTTCTTTTGTTGATTAAATATTATGCATTAATGTAAGTAAATATGTTTGTAACTGCTGCATGAATTAAGCAGCAGTTAATTAATGAATAAAATATTAAATAATAAAAATATTCACTAATAATTGATTTCACTTCTGCTCTATAATTACACTGTTCTGTTTCTAAAAGTGAGCAATTAATAATTAAATACTAACTTTAAAAAAAAAAAACATAACTTATTTCATGGTGTTTTATTTAAATTTACATAATTATATACTGACGCGCTGCTAAGAAAAAAAAAGTACTCCTTACACTAGGGAGTGTAAACCTTACACAATATATTCTATACAGACTGGTCTGAAAACTGACTTTCACAATTATTTTAAGTCATGCCAAATGCTGAAAAATTATACAAGTACACAGATAAATTACAGCTACAAATGTAACTTGTATTCTGTTTAATTTTAGTAGTTAAATTGCCAGTTTTAATTATAAATAAATACAGGTCCACTATAGTTTAGTACTATTGTATGTGCACCGCTATTTTGAATTTTGTGTAATGACTGCCATATCTCATTTTCGTAGTTGTGTTAAACATCTTTTCCTGAACGCTAGCCAAAGTCAGCATTGTTGAAACGCTTCACATATATGCAAAATTGTATGGAGAATGAAAAAATGCAACAAAAAGTCAAGGTTGGTTTAAAATACAGGTGTTATAAGGCAAATTAGCTTACTGCTCTTGAATAATCTTCAAGAGAGGACAGTTTCTCAAAGACAAGCACTTGCAGTTTAGCAGACAGACCACTACTGCATTGTTTAGAGTTATTTCCTTCAACTTCATGCCACATTGGTTTCGAATACATCAAATTAAATGAGGCATGGCTAAAAACCGGAAGTGATTGGATGATCGCTAAAAATCTCCCAGGAAAAAAGTTTATGTATTCCTCCCCCCAAACTAACCAGGTTTGGTAATTGACATGAGAAGCATCTCTCGCCTGCATCAGGGTGTCACATGTCCGCTGGTGTCGCGCCTGCCATCTGATCGTCTGTAAGTCAGTGTTTCAGACTCTGGTGTCTTTCTCCTCTCTTTGCTTCTCAGTTGTCTTGGCTCTTGTCTGTGGTGAGTTGTCGTCATCCTTCCTTGTGGTAGCTTCGTTTCAGGTTGCTGTAAGTTCTGTTTCTTTGGTGCAGCTCGCAGGCAGGTTCTCTCCGCTCGTCTTCTTGAGGTCTTGGCGGCTTCCATGCTCCCCATCTTGTGTGTCTGGTGTCTTTTGGTGTTAGTCTTGAAACGTGCCATTTTCTCCCCTGTATCAGGGGACCAATAAAAAGATGTCATTTGAAACGAGAAAAAGAGTGTTGAGATTCTACATAGAACCTGTACTCTTATATGGATGTGAAGCTTAGACAATGAGCAGTCAGGCTGAAAAACATCTGATGGCTGTAGAAATGTGGTTTCTGAGGAAAATGCACAGAATACCATGGACAGCCAGAAAGACCAATGAACAAGTTCTTCAAGAAACAAATGAAGTTCGTAAACTGATTAGAGACATTAGACGTAGACAGTCACAATTTTTTGGGCATGTTATGAGAAGAAATGATCTGGAGAACTTGGTGACAACTGGTAAGATCGAGGGGAACAGACCAAGGGGAAGACCTAGAAGCAAGTACTTGGATGGCTTGGCCTTGTGGCATGGTTGAGACAGAAACACGGAGCTGATCCATGACTCTGGTGATCGAGTGAGATGGCAGAACATGACTGCCCACGCTTACCGGCATGGCACATGATGCATGGATGGATCAGGTTTCTTGAACATTTCGGTGACATTTTCTCGATAGTGCTCGCAGTTGCAAATGATAGTTGATTTACCAATCTTGAATTTTGTATACATGTGGTTGCATAATATATTGTGTCCTGTTCTGAGGTGCAGAATGACTTGTTCTGGTCTGTCCATAACGTGGTAGTCGTTTTGAGCAGGTGTTGGTGACTTTCTGACTGATTTAATCAGTCTTTTCTTTAGGTGGTATGTAACAGGCACATCTTCTTTTGCTCCTTCCTTAGCCAATCGATCAGCACACTTCACATATTGTGTGCAAAAATGTGTAAAGGTTTAACACTTCACATATTGTGGCCAAAAATGTGTAAAGGTTTAACATCCCACATATTGTGGCCTAGAATGTGTAAAGGTTTAACACTTTACATATTGTGGCCTCCTAGAATGTGTAAAGGTTTAACACTTCACATATTGTGGCCTAGAATGTGTAAAGGTTTAACACTTCACATATTGTGGCCTAGAATGTGTAAAGGTTTAACACTTCACATATTGTGGCCTAGAATGTAAAGGTTTAACACTTCACATATTGTGGCCTAGAATGTAAAGGTTTAACACTTCACATATTGTGGCCTCCTAGAATGTGTGAAGGTTTAACACTTCACATATTGTGGCCTCCTAGAATGTGTGAAGGTTTATAAGATGCATCAGGCATATGATACTTGACCCATATTTTTATAATCTAATGAACACTCCAAGAGTGATCTGATCAATATCATGAGTCAACATATCAGCAACAAATATATATTAGAGACAAGTCAGTCTTCAGTCAAACGCAGAGTGCGTATGACCCAGTCGACCTTGTGAGCAGTCAGGCACTCTCTATGAATAACCACTATAGGGCATTAATGCACTCTCTATCAAGACCAGGATCGCACCAGCGAATAAAGATCATTATCTCGCTCCCTGACAACTATCAATTTTGAAGATGAGAAGATCAGAATGCTCTTAACCATATGACAACTGGCAAGACCCCGGGTACAGATAACATCACAATAGAAATGATCAGTGCCTTAGAAGAATATGGAATAGACTAAGTCATTAAACTGCTGGCTCTGCAAAACTTGGTGGAGTATTGATGCATGACAAGGCAGACGTGGTTGTGGCCTTGTGGGAGAACACGTACACCTCGGAGGAGCAAATGGATCACAATGGTCTGGCTAGAAGAAGACAGCGAGGAGTGATGAGGGGATCTGGCTGACGCTCGACGTTCAGAGGAAAGGCAAGATGGACATATAATCAGATTGCTACTGGTACTATTGGTTTTGGAACTCTTCACTGGCTGCTGAGGATGGGGACGGAGCGCTTATGGGAATGCCCCAAATGCTGTGATGTTGGTTCCTAAATCCACTATCAAACCAGACCGCTGAACACAATATATTCTATATCAGGAGCCTTGGAATGTGATCAACATCAAACAATTAGTATAATGAGCCACATCACGAAGATTTTGCTGAGAATTATCATGCAAAGAGTTAGAAAGAAAATACAACCCAAAATAGGCGAAGAACCATGTGGGTTTGTAGGTCAAGGTTACAGTAAATGCTGTGTATATACTGAGAAGAGTAATTGAACGTTCTATAGAAGTAAACAAAGATTTATATCTTTCCTTTATTGACTACACAAAGGCTTTCGATAAAGTGAGACATGTCAACATAATAAGGATGCTGAGGATCTCCAAATTGATAGAAAAGACCTTTGACTTGTAAAACACATATATTGGAAACAACAAGCTGCCATCAGAATTGATAACAATGTAGGTCAATATCAGCCTATTAAAAGAGGTGTGAGACAGGGATGTGTAATGTCTCCAAATCTTTTTTCCCTGCACAGTGAAAATATTTTCAAAAATATAGAAGATATAGAAGGAATCAACATTGGGGATTTACATCAACAACATTAGATATGCAGATGATACAGTCTTGATTGCAGACAATGAACAGGACCTGCAACATTTAATAGATGCGGTTGTTGCACACAGTGAACAACTAGGGTTAGAATTGAATAGTAAGACGCAGATTATGGTCGTCACTGGGAAGAAGGAAATACCACAAAGCGATATGCAAATAAATGGGCATATTTTTAAGCAAGTGAAATAGTACAGTTATCTTTGAACAGTCATAACATCTGATTGGGAGATGCCTTGAAGAGATTAGAATAAGAATTTCCATTGCGAAGGTAGCTATTTGCAAGATGAAAAACATACTGACCAATAAAAAGATATAAACTGAAACGAGAACAAGAGTGTTGAAGAGCTACATAGAACCTGTACTTTTGTATGGATGTGAAGCGTGGAAAATGAGCTGTCAAGCTGAAAAACATTTGATGGCTGTGAAATGTGGTTTCCGAGGAAAATGCAAAGAATACCATGGACAGACAAAAAAAAAAAAACCAATGGACAAGTCCTTCAAGAAACAAAATAAGATTTTAAATTGATTAGAGTCATTAGACGTAGACAGTCACAATTGTTTGGGCATGTTATGAGAAGAATTGACTTGGAGAACTTGGTGACAGCTGGCAAGATCGAAGGGAAGAGACCAAGGGGAAGACAGACAAGTAAATGTCTGGATAGCTTGGCCATGTGGCATGGTTGAAACAAGAACACAGAGTTGATCCACGACTCTGGTGATTGAGTGAGATGGCAAAACATGACCGCCCATGCTTATCAGCATGGCACATGATGCATGGATGGCAACTATGTGAATAACGGGAAAGTATAACCCCAAGCAAAAATCATATGCCTAGACGGAATATGTTAATTAAGAGAAGCTGAAGTAATGAAGAATCATCAAGAAAACCACTAACAGATTGTGTAATTTGACATCTGACAACATGAAAGTCAAGTGACAAACTGGTGAACTATAAAACACACATAAAGAGAAAGCTCACAGTGAAATTGAACAGTAAAATGTGAACTTGTAACTAAAGTTTGTGCAGGTAGATTTAAGTAACAAACACAAACACATTGCGAATACAGTTTTGTATCATTAATCATATTGAAAACCAAAATATCAAACTGATTAATATAGTTTATGTTTGCATACAATTGTAACTTACAAATCCTTTCAGACCGACTGTAAACATAAGATGGAGAATAAACTACCATCAAGTGTCAAGATAGAACAATCTGAAGCCTGTATAGATCAAGGTAAGATTAAGTGTAATATAACATAACTGTTAGTTGAATATTTGTTACAGGATGTTGCAGTCTACCCCAGCATTTATTGGCTGTTTGTGATTTACTAGATAATTCTACATTTAGGAGTTTGCGATTGCTTTCTGAATTGTCACAGCATTTTACCATTGAAATCAACATGATAGCAGAATGTAAATCTACTCAGACATTCGGGAAAATAAGGTCATAGGTGTGACGAAGTATCCACTGGGAACAGAGCATAACTCAGTAGCTGAGCAGAGCAGGGCACTGTCCTGACAATCAGAAATTGCTGTCAAAGGCAGAGGTAAAAGACCCCGATTTGAATATGGAAGGCAAGGGAAAAACCACCACAATATCTTCCCAAGACAAGTTTAAAATAGGAATATGATATGTTAGGACATGTTCAAGATAAAAAAAAAGTTACATCTTATATATAAAAGGCAATCTCCGTATGTATGTATGTCGTTTATGCGTTCGCGAACGGTCCATCCGATTGAGATGAAATTTTCTACACGTCTTCCTTTCATTCCAGCGCAGCCAACTGCGATATTTTTGTAGGTGAAATCGGCTGCTTACTTAATATTATTTAATTTTTCATTTTACATTATAATTTATATACAGCGAGGGGACTTAACTCTAGAAAAGTTATTTCAAGGGGCATAACTTTTAATAACATTGCTGTATAACTTATAGTCATATTGTTGCATAGGTTTCAAAGATTTATAAACTCTTTGTCTATAGTTATATACCGGCATATGAGTTATAATAAATAATGATACAATCTTTAAGGCATTTTCAAAGTTTTCATAAAAATAATGCATAATGCATAACATTGTAACTCATCTTTTTATGCTTACGAAGTTATCTACAGTTATGCAGGTGATTAGAAACGGTTTTCATTAGAAATAATGGATGGTGTGTGGAAGGACATTCTTTTAAGTTACTTTATTTTGTTGTATGAATTTAATGAGACGCTACCCGCCAGGAGCTGGGCGAAGCCACGCCAGGTCAGATAGATAGACAGACCCACCTTTTCGCTGCAGTTATCTACGGGCATAAGCGTTACAATCCTCCTCCTCCTCTCCCCTCCTCCTCCTACCCTCTTCCTCTTCCCCTCCCTCCTCTCCATCCTCCTCCCTCTTTCTCCTCCTTCCTCCTCCTCCTTCTCCTCCCTCTTCCTCCTCCTACCTCCTCCCTCCTCCTAATCACTCCTCTTCCTTCCTCCTCCCTTCTCCTCCTCTCTCCTCCTACTCCCTCCTCCTCCTATGTCCTCCCCCTCATCCCTCCTCCTTCTCCCTTTTTCTCCCTCCTCCTCCTCCCCTTACTCCTCCCTCCTCATCCTCTCTCCTCCTCCATCTCCCTCCTTCTCCCTCCTCCTCCCCCTCCTCCTCCTGTGTTCTTCTCCTCCCTCCTCCTTCTCCTTCCTCCTCCCTCCTCCTCCTGCTTCCTCCTCCTCCCTCCTTCCTCCTCCCCCTCCTCCTTGCTCTCCTCCTCCCTCCTCCTAATCACTCCTCCTCTCTTCTTCCTCCTCCTACCTCCTCCATCCTTACCTCCTCCTCCTCCCTCCTTCTCCTCCCTCCTCCTCTTCTCTCCTCCTCCTCTCTCCTGCTCCTCCTTCCTCCTCCTCCTCTTAATCCCTTCTCCTCCCTCCTATTCCTCCCTACTCCTACTCTTCCCTCCTCCTCCTCTCTCCGCCTATCTCTTCCTCCCTCCTCCTCCTCCCTCCTCAACCTTCCTCTTCCTCCTCCCAGCTCCTACTCCTCCTTTTTTTTCTTCTGCTACTGCTGCTGCCGCCGCTCCATTTACCCAAGTTTATTGTTGGGGAAGATGTAAAGACCTTTCAAGTGCTCTTTCTAATGCTTTTTGTAAGTTGGTCTTCGTTTATCTAGGTTGTTCTAACTGCAACCAATAAATGATTAGACAGACAGACAGACAGATGGGAACTTATATGACTACTTATATGAATTAAATCAGATGCTCCCCATCAGGGGCTGGGCGAAGCCGGGCAGGGTCAGGCAGATAGACAGACAGACAGACAGATAGACAGTCGGGAACGGGAACTTATATGACTACTTATATGAATTAAATGAGATGCTCCACACCAGGAGCTGGGCGATGCCGGGTCAGACAGACAGACAGATAGTCGGTAATGGGAATGAGAACTTGCTCATTGGTGTTTCTGTCTGTCCTTGGTATTCCTCCTCCCTTCTCATCCTCTCTCCTCCTACTCCCTCCTCCTACGTCCTCCCCCTCATCCCTCCTCCTCCTCCTACCTCCTCCTCCCTCCTCATCCTCTCTCCTCCTCCCTGCTCCTCCTCCCTCCACATCCCTCCTCCCTCCTCCTCCCTCCTCCTCCTCTCTCCTCCATCTCCCTCCTCCTCCTGTGTTCTTCTCCTCCCTCCTTCTCCCTCCTCCTCCTTCCTCCTCCCTCTTCCTCCTCCTCCATCTTCCTCCTCCTCCTCCCTCTTCCTCCCTCCTCCTCCTTCCTCCTCCTCCTTCTCCTCCCTCTTCTTCCCTCCTCCTCTCTCCTCCTCCTAATCCCTCCTCCTCCCTCCTATTCCTCCCTACTCCTCTTCCTCCCTCCTCTTCTTCCTCCCTCCTCCTCCCTCCTCCACCTCCCAGCTCCTACTCCCCCTTTTTCTTCTGCTGCTGCTGCTGCTGCCGCCGCTCCATTTACCCAAGTTAATTGTTGGGGAAGATGTAAAGATCTTTCAAGTGCTCTTTCTAATGCTTTTTGTAAGTTGGTCTTCGTTTATCTAAGGTTGTTCTAACTGCAACCAATACATGATTAGACAGGCAGGCAGACAGACAGACTGAGAGGGAGGGACAGACAGACAGACAGTTGGGAACGGGAACTTATATGACTACTTATATGAATTAAATTAGATGCTCCCCATCAGGGGCTGGGCGAAGCCGGGCCGGATCAGACAGATAGACAGACAGACAGATAGATAGTCGGGAACGGGAGCTTATATGACTACTTATATGAATTAAATGAGATGCTCCACACCAGGAGCTGGGCGATGCCGGGCCGGGTCAGACAGATAGACAGACAGACAGACAGATAGTCGGGAACGGGAACGAGAACTTATATGACTACTTATATTAATTAAATGAGATGCTCCCCACCAGGGACTGGGCGAAGCCGAGCCGGGTCAGCTAGTAATGTAATAAAATAAATGAAAAATATGAAGATTAATATCCTAGGCATGAGTGAGATGAGGTGGAGGAGATCTGGTTAAATAATAACAGACAAATATGCAATAATGTGTTCAGAAGGTAATACATGCAGAAAAGGAGTAGGGCTATTGTTTGATTAAGTCAGATAGTTATTATTGTCAAATTAATAGTCAAACCAAGAGATATTAATATTATACAAGTGTACACACCAAAAAAAGGCAGTAGTGAGGTGAAATTACAAACATTTTATGACATAGTAGAAATGGCCACGCATACAAAAATGTAAACATGATTCAGGAGTCAGCATTTTATTAAACACAGGCTAAGAAAAATATGAATGAATCAAAGATAAAGCTACATATTTTGAAATGAGCTATTAAATTATTGGAGGCTCAGTCAAAGATATCACTGTGAGAACCGTTGAGTTATTCACACATCTCTAGAGCTTTAAAGTAGCCAGCACTTGTAGCATCATCCAATGGCACAATAGAAAGAAATGTATCCTTCACTTTCCTTTCTCTGATAAAATGAATATACAGTACCAGCCCCTCATCATCAGATCTGTCTGCATGTCCATCAAGTAAGATACTTACATATGGGTTTTCCTTTATTTCAATATAAAATCTTCACAAAGATATGAGGCAGTGTATGAAATAAATTCTCTACACTGTTTGTTCATTCACACAATTCTCTGAATCGATCACATTAAGCTTGGTTAACAATGCAACCAAACTTTCAAAGTCAGTGTAGGGTCTGTAATTGTTGGCAATACAGTACAATGCCGTGAAATGTACATTCATATGGTGCAGCATATTAGCATCCATGTTTTATCCATCTCACTTTGCTAAAGGAGAACATTCAGGATCCTTCTTTGTAAGATTGCTAAAGGAGAACATTCAGGATCCTTCTTTGTACTTTCAGCCTTCTGACACTTGAAGTGCATATAGGATTTGTGGTGCTTTGTATGCTTCCAATTTAAATGGTCCCAAACATCCAAACACAACTTTTGAATTTTGGTCTGCAGTGTTGGTGAGAAACTTACTGCTTATTTCACAATTCTTTCTTCATAGCACAGCAGTGGTAGAATTTTTGACTGAGGGAATTTGGAAATACTATCTTCAATGCAACATCATCAGTTAACAGAAATGATGCTATATCAAAGAAGATTTGGTAAGAGAACACGAGGATGCTCAAGAAGAAAATTGACTGACAACATCAAAGACAGTCACATGAAATGACACTATCCAGTGCCACTAATCGAGTTCTGAAACGTTAACTATTCCTTCCCATGACGCTTGACAACAAGCATAGAAACAAGATGATGATGATCTTCAATGATAGATCTTTCATTGTCATCTAGATCACATTCAGAAAGCAATGACAAACTACTGAACATAAACTTACCAAAAAATACTGGGGTTGACAGCAATTTCCTATAAAGGATATGTACCTAACAATTTCTCAATAATTAATTTTATGCTGATCAGTTTCATCTTTAAAAATTACAAACCACCTTGAATTGGCTGACTTTTCATTTTTGTTCTCTTCTCTGTCACTACATTGTATATTTACAGGCAAAGTTGACCCACTTCAGAAAAAATCTGTAATAGTACCGTTTTATTTTCCACTGGTCACTTTACACTGATTTGTTCCATTAATTTTCTACAATTTAAGTAAATGTAAAACAACACAACTCAATTCGCAAGTGTTGATGACGACGTGTCGGTAAAGCAGCCGCTGTCGAAAACAAGATGACTAACTCTTTGGTCGAGTTACAAGAACTTCATAGTTAATGTTAAGGTAAACATATCACTCCAGAAATCACAAGTCGCTTGCAATGCTGCAAACACCAGACTTTCCATCTCTCAGTATATCCCCATTTACACACACACACACGTCCTCAAATGATTACAATGTTTGTGAAAATACACTTGAAGTATAAATACAGGATGTGTAGTTGATACTAAGTGATATAAAGTACTTGTAAATATGTTCTTGCATGTCAGCTTGCCTCTAATGTGTAACCTCTCTAACTCATATGACTCATATGAGATAACTTGTATGGCTTATTGCTAAGCTGCCTCATGCCTGAATGTGGCGTTATTGCTGTCCGATTTGGTACAACTCTGGACATGAACTTTCCATCCTAGTTATTCTATCTGCACCGTGACAGTTATATAGAACCTGTCTTACTGTATGGCAGTGAATCATGGAACATGAATAAACACATTCAGAACAGCTTAGAAACAATGGAGATGTGGATGCTGATACAAATGTTGTGAATACATTGGATCTCAAGTGTAACTAACAATGATCGCCTGGTAAAGGCTAATGTGATTAAAACATATACAACTATAAGGAGACAAACATCATTCTTTGGTCAAGTAGTCAGAAGAGGGGAATAGGAACACACTGTGATGATAGCATGCTGGATGGACTGAGACAGTGGCATGGTGGGATATCATCAGCAGATTTGATTCTGAGCACTAGGGACCAAGATCTGTGGAGAGATATGAATGCCTACATCTGCTGGCAAGGCACATGATAATGATGAATGTACATGTCTAGTCAGTGAGCATCAGCCAATGAGCAGTGGTTTCATAACCTTGTCCTCTAAGAGTTTAATCTAAACAGCTGGTGTTTCTGCTTACCTAATGGGAAGGTGATCACTTTATGGAGTTTAGTGCACTGTAGCAGATGAGTGGACCAAAAACTGAAGAACAGTAACACTGAGCAGCATTGAACAGTACAAAATTTGAGTTACAATGTGTCTGTTTTATTTTTAGACATTCTGACATTCCATCTCAAATTGTTTTTGTTTTCTTTCATACCAAGTTAGTTTGTTTTCTTTCATATGTCACCTCAAACTGCACCATAAATGTTAGTTTCAGGCAGGACGGTAGCACTCCTAATTATGACTACAATGAAATATCAATATTGCTTGCTGTTATAAGTTGTTCAGTAGAAATAACTGCACTTAAAATAGACCTGTGGAAAATGTCAGTAATAAATGAAACATATAGTACCTGTTCATCTGTTTATTTACTCATAAACAGTCACTTCATCTCTCTTAGATCATACATCAGCCTAGATAATACATCAGCTTCAATTAATTATACATGAGCACATTAATCATTCTTCTTCTCCATCTTTCGTTCACTTGAAATTGATTGACTACAGCTGCAATGTTTGATTGTTTGATTACATATGCACATCTGTTCAATACCTTGTATATTAATGAGGATATTAATTATTTACTTTTGTGTGTTTCAGAAGCAAACTCTTGGTCTCCTAGGAGTCATTACCACTCCATACAAGAGCATTCACAAAAGTGGACATATGACAGCATAGATATGAAGGTTGTGAAACAAGAACTATCGGATGTTCTGTGTGAGGACATGAGTCACGGATTCAGTAAAATGGTAGACGTAGCTAGGGGTAGCATCATTCAAGAAATGACAGAACACAGTAACCCAGAATCAAGAATGCTTGAGAACAGTTGTACGGCATCAGTAAAACATGAAAATTATTGTCAAATGTTAGAAAATGCGTCTTCTGTGATTGATCCAAATAATAAACTGTCTCTGATTATTGAGAATTGTCATCAGCAAAATAAGGAAACACAAGAAAAACATACACAGAGCTTTCCAAGGTCTTGTGATGACATTTTTGGTTATGTCAGTTATAGATCTCAAAGAACTCACACACGAGACTTGTCTGATGTCTCTAGTCAAAATGTTTGTGCAGACAGATATAATAGAACACATGGTGAAGGGATGTTAAACAAATGTAATGAATGGGATGGTCTTTTGATTCAAGATGACCATCTTGAGTGCCTAAAGAACATTAATCACAAGAGAACACATATAGGAGAGAAACCTTACAAGTGTGATGTTTGTGGTGCTTGTTTCACTGAAGCTGGCAGTATGAAGGTCCATAAGAGAACACATACAGGAGAGAAACCTTACAAGTGTGATGTTTGTGGTGCTTGTTTCACTGAAGCTGGCAGTATGAAGGTCCATAAGAGAACACATACAGGAGAGAAACCTTACACGTGTGATGATTGTGGTGCTTCTTTTACTCATGCTGGCAGTCTAAAGGACCATAAGAGAACACATACAGGAGAGAAACCCTACAAGTGTGATGTTTGTGGTGCTTCTTTTACTCATGCTGGCAGTCTGAAGCGCCATAAGAGAACACATACAGGAGAGAAACCTTACAAGTGTGATGTTTGTGGTGCTTCTTTTACTCATGCTGGCAGTCTGACGACCCACAAGAGAACACATACAGGAGAGAAACCTTACAAGTGTGATGTTTGTGGTGCTTCTTTTACTCAAGCTGGCCAACTGAAGAACCATAAGAGATCACATACAGGAGAGAAACCTTACAAGTGTGATGTTTGTGGTGCTTATTTTACTCATGCTGGCCATCTAAACGGCCATAAGAGAACACATACAGGAGAGAAACCTTACAAGTGTGATGTTTGTGGTGCTTCTTTTAATCAAGCTGGCAATCTGAAGGACCATAAGAGAACACATACAGGAGAGAAACCTTACAAGTGTGATGATTGTGGTGCTTCTTTTACTTATGCTGGCAGTTTGAAGGTCCATAAGAGAACACATACAGGAGAGAAACCTTACAAGTGTGATGATTGTGGTGCTTCTTTTACTCGAGCTTGCCATTTGAAGAGCCATAAGAGATCACATACAGGAGAGAAACCCTACAAGTGTGATGTTTGTGGTGCTTCTTTTACTCATGCTGGCAGTCTGAAGGGCCATAAGAGAACACATACAGGAGAGAAACCTTACAAGTGTGATGTTTGTGGTGCTTCTTTTACTGAAGCTGGCAGTCTGATGACCCACATGAGAACACACACAGGAGAGAAACCTTACAAGTGTGATGTTTGTGGTGCTTCTTTTACTCATGCTGGCCATCTGAAGGGCCATAAGAGAACACATACAGGAGAGAAACCTTACAAGTGTGATGTTTGTGGTGCTTGTTTTACTGAAGCTGGCAGTATGAAGGTCCATAAAAGAACACATACAGGAGAGAAACCTTACAAGTGTGATGATTGTGGTGCTTCTTTTACTTATGCTGGCAGTCTAAAGGACCATAAGAGAACACATACAGGAGAGAAACCTTACAAGTGTGATGTTTGTGGTGCTTCTTTTACTCATGCTGGCAGTCTGAGGGGCCATAAGAGAACACATACAGGAGAGAAACCTTACAAGTGTGATGTTTGTGGTGCTTCTTTTACTTACACTGTCAGTTTGAAATACCACAAGGGAACACATACAGGAGAGAGACCTTACAAATGTGATGATTGAGGTGCTTCTTTTACTCACACTTGTGATGTGAAGAAACTTATAAGAATGCATCATCATCATGTGCCCTGCAAACTACCATAGATGTTCATGTATCTCCTCAGATCTTGCTCCCTGTTCACGATTAATTCTGCTGATAGTATTTCTATGTCCTGTACAGTCCATCCAGCATCATCTCTCTCTGTCTGCCCACATCACTTTTCCCACTGATCTTTCCAAACGTTACAATGCTGTCCCATGCTTTCCTTCTCATCACAATACTAGAGAATGCTATTGTCTCTTTCTGATAGTTGTATATAATGTTCTACTTTCATTAGCCTCTTCCATGCAATCATTGTAAATTTACTCTGGCAATCCAAGCCATTCACAACAACCATCTAAAGAATCATATTGTTGCTGCTTCCAACAAATAGGTGATATTTTATCAAATCCAACCAAATTTGACTTAGATCCTGAAGTCATCAACCCTAGGAAATTGGTTGCAATAGTGAAGAAAGAGATTCAATCACTATTAGATAGTAAATTCACCAGTGAGGTGACTGCACAGTTAGTCATTCCACAGGGCTCATAAACCCCAACTTTATGGCCTTCCTAAATTGCCCATGCCACTGAGAATGATTTAATCTATGCTCAACTTTGTCCAACACAGGATGGTGAAATAGCTTGCAGAAACTGCTAAACCAGTGTGACAATCATTCAACCCCTTAATATCAAAAGATTAATTTGAACTGGTCAAACTACTGAATACTATTGATCTTAAACTAAAGTGCAAACCGTCAATGGATATTGCCTAAATTTTCATTGATGTTCCCATGGAAGAACCAGGGTTCACCATCTGTGATCGCATAAAAGAAAAGAAACAAAACTTAGGCCTACCAACATCCAAATTCAAGAAATTACTACTGCTGTAGACATCTAATAGTAAATTAATTTTTCTTTAAAAAATTGTACCACCAAATTGACAGTGTGGCTGTGAGAAGTCCTCTAAGTCCCATTCTAGCAGACATCTTTATGGTGCACTCAGGAAAACAAAGAGCCTCAAATATTAAGGGCCTAGTTCTATACTGCTGGTATGTGAATGATATATTATTCATCCCAGAGACCAGACAACAGGCTGAATCATTCCACTCAATCATGAACAAGCCCACAAAAACATTTCTTTTTCTTTTGACCATGAACATAATGACACCATATCATTCTTAGACATGTTAATTTAACATTAACAGGATAGCACCATCCAAAATTCTGTCTATTGAAAGGGAACATGGACAGGCCAATACCTGAATTTAAATAGCTCTGCACCTATTCAGTATAAGCATGACCTGGAACGGGCCCTGTTTAATCGTGCTAGAATTATTTGCTTTGATGACACACTAAAATACGACCAGAAACTCTTTCAATCAAATATATATTCAGAAGTAAGCATGGCCAAATGGATAATAACGCATGTTCTTAAACATCTGGTAAGGGGTTCAACCCCTGCACCAGACAGTTGGACTAAAATGTTGACCTTAACTTCGGATGTAAATTACAAGTACCTCTGAAGTCAGAATGTGTTCACCTGATGGTGAGGGACACTGTCAATAGGGAAAGCTAATCCACATGCAAAATGAAAGTCCAGTACTACTAGAAGTTGTGAGTATGGACTATGCCTGAGCTCAAGCCTTTTTTTTGTTTAATTTGCATATCCTTTACAGGACATCGCTGTCAACAGCAGCATCTTTCAGCTGTCTGTTGATTTCTTGGCAAGATTACGCTCAGTAGTTTGCCATTGCTTTCTGAGCGGCCGGCGCAGTAATCCTGCAAGTCACCAGCAGGGGTAGAACCGCTTCCAGCTCTCGCCTGCTATGAGACTCTGCGTGATAAACAGGATTACGGAGAAAGTGTTGTAACCAAGCTAGTGATCACCAAATAAAACGTGCATTCAACTGACTTCATCAAATGTCATTATCAGCCACCCAAACCTACTCCCACAGAATCATCGGTCCCCACACCTCAAGTGGTTTTTTTTTTTCAACTAACCTTTTGTAGGGACACTAATTAAACAAATGTGTTATAATGCGTAAAGCCTACATTCTTTGTTGCTGAACCAGTGACCAGATGTAAAACCACTTAGATGGTACTCATTTGTGAAAGAACTATTGTTTCTGTACGCCAAATCTGGCTGCATTTATCAATTCCAGTGTGTGAGTGCCAAGCATCTTACATAGGTAGAATGGAAAAACAATGTAGTGAGTAACAAAACATATACCAGTACGGATGGGAAACAGATTTACTCTGTCTTCAGGAATTCCTGTGCAGTTGACAGGTCACAAAATGCTTATACCGGCCAGCGATTTTAAGACATCTGTTTAATAGCAATCATGAAGTTAAAAAAAGAGAAGATATCTTGTATATTGTATTTGGTTAACAATAAATGATTGCTCAAGTACATCAAGGCATTAGTAATTAGATGATTCCAGCCAGTTTTATGCAAACAGAAATCTTCATTTTAAATTTGCAATTACCATTGTTAAAACTGACACTCCACATTCAAACAATAACAGTGACTGTGTTTTTTAAGTATTTCAGCCCTAGTATAATTAATTTATTCACTTCATATGATATGTAACTCTGCAGTATGCACCTGAGAAGATGCAGTGAAATATGCCAGGCAATAAATTGGACAACATATTGTTTGTGTCTTCTGTGTTTAAACTTTAGAAATATGTTAATTTTGATTTCAGTTTAATTCAAACTTTAGCTCTAAAATACTCCAAAATTATAACTATATACCTTGACAAATCAGCCATATCACCCATCGAATGTCAGTTGTTCTAAAAATACGGCTCTAGCACCATCTACCCTGTACCCCTTTTGGTGTGAGAGGTAGTCCTTTAATTTCATGGGTGTGATGTTTATGGTTGTTGTGTTCCTCTTTACTCAACACTCGTTAGTCTCTAATGTGGGGTATCACAGTGATCTTGACAGGAACAGCCACAAAGCACATACCAAAATATTTATGGTAGTTAACTCAATGAAAGTGATGGTGGCCAAATATGTTTGCTTAGCCGGTCTTCCCTGCCCTAACAGCCAGTGTAAACCATTTTTGTATCGTGTATATACTATGTATATGTAGTGGGTTGTTTTGTGATCGTTAACTTCTTCGCGTAGGAGATGGATTTATTCATCTCTTGCGTGTAATTTGTGTGCCAGGATGTAAAACCAGGAGTTTCTACTCAAGATCTGCGCAGATGCTACGGAGTTTCATGCATCGAGCGAAGCAATCCTTGAGTGAATTTTTGGCAGCGTGTGTGGTTTCTGTGTTTTCGGTTTTTCAACATGGTGGAACAACGTGTGTTCTCCGAGCGGTCAGCAGTCAACCTAACGAGGCGGCATGGACGCCGCACAGGCAGAAAGAAGCAAGGTAATCATGGTGGTTTAAGACGTTTTAGATTCAAGTGTCACCGTCTAGGACTCAGGAATATCCGTATTCTGTATTGGAACTGCACCAGCGTAAAACAACAGGGCTCTATGTTAGAAACCCTGGTTTACAGGAACGATATTGTAGCACTCCAGGAGACGAGACTGGGCGATCAGCTACTCCGAATTGCCGGCTTCAAATGTTTCTACGACAGACGACTCTGGGAATGGCGATTCTCATTCATGACAGCATGGTGGCGTCAGAGCTAGACATGTCCAGTTGGGACAGTGACGATATACAAATACAGGCGTTGAGAGTTCATTCCAGTATACCATTCGTGTTGGTTAATGTTTATGCCTGCAAT
This sequence comes from Cepaea hortensis, assembly GCA_963921405.1. Lineage (NCBI taxonomy): Eukaryota > Metazoa > Mollusca > Gastropoda > Stylommatophora > Helicidae > Cepaea > Cepaea hortensis. The sequence goes on along the minus strand of OY992884.1, from coordinate 89,747,976 downwards.
GCGAGTATGGACACCCAGAAGTGGCAGTGCTTAAGTGGCATATTAGGTCACGAGAGAAATGTTATTTTCGGTGGCGACTTCAACGCTAAAGGCAGATCATGGGGAAATATTTCCTCCAATACACAGGGGGAGGCGCTCAAGACTGCACTTGAAACTATTGACCTGGTTTGTATCAACAGTGGCTGTGTCACCAGGAGAGCAAGCCGTCCAGGCGATGAGGACAGTGCTATTGATCTGGCGTTGGTTTCACCTTCACTCACTACAGTGTGTAGATGGGGTATCCTAGGACCCCACGGCAGCGACCACCACCCTTGCAGCATATTGGTAGAGAAAGGCAAAACCAGGCAGCACAAGCTAAAGGTAAAGACTTTCCAGTATGACAGTACAGGGCAAGATGTGGTGAGTAAAATAAGATGTGACAAGCGCAGAAAGCTTCAGGGCAGGAAAAAAAGCTGGGAGCAGCCACCTTGGTGGAATTTTGAGGTGGAGAAGGCTTGGGTGGATAAGCGTAGTGCTGCAAGGAGATGGCAAAATGCCAAGAAGAACAGAGCTGGTCATCCTAGTCCCTGCATTAACTTAGAAAGAGAGATGCACACAAAAGTAAGCTATTTCAAAAAAAATGTTCACGGTGGTTAAAAGCGAAAAATGGGCAGAGGTGTGTCAAAGAGTAAGCACAGACAAGTCACTGAAATTGTTCTGGCGACTACATAAAAGCATGAGTGGTGTATTCAAGAATAAGAGCATTTCTGACTTCCAAGGTGCTGACTTCATCTGGCAGAGGACTGACGAGGACAAGGGCAAAGCCCTCTTTGAACGCTATCTAGAGCAGAGCAACCAGACAGACATGGGAGGCTGAAAACTGGCCAAGGAGGTCACCTCAGACAGGTGCAAGGCCCAAAACACTTCGGATGAAGACACAGTGACAATGAAAGAAATCAAGGCTGTACTTCGAAGATAAAAAAACAGCGCTCCTGGGCCTGATGGCATAAGATACGACGACATCAATAGGTGTACTGACAATGAGCTAGAGAAACTAGCAGACATATACAACAACAGTATAGAGAGTGCTAGCATCAAGGAGGAGTGGTTACACAGCTATCTGATTCCCTTGCCGAAACCTGACAAAGACCACAACAAAATTCAGGGATATTGAATTATAACCATGCAGAATACAATAGGCAAGCTGTCATCTACACAGATGGGTCGGTCGTCTAACATGGGAGAATTGTGAAGGAGGACTCTGGTGTTTCACTGAAACCACAAGTAGCCTGAATATAGAAGTCATGGCAGTAAGTAAAGCAATAACATGGCTCGAGACACAGACATTCACTAGGGCATGATTCCTTAGTGACTTAATGAACATGATCAAGAGGATCATGGAGGGGTCGATCCGAAGAGAATGGTTGCTGCCTCTTGAGCGGTCTCGGCTGGCAAGGATTAGTTTCATCTTCGTGCCAGGGCATGCGGGAGTACAAGGAAATGAGTGGGCTGACAAGCTCGCAGGTGAGGCTACTGTGGAGGGCGGACGCGCCATAGACCAGGCTGACATTCTGAATGCTCTACGAGAAGTATGACTTTTACGTGAACCAAGTGATGACTGTGAATCTACAACCATGGCCAGACTGCAAGAACAGCAAATTAAAAGAGGGGTGGCCAAACAAGAACACAACGCAGGAATCCAAAGAAGATTGATAAACCAACACAGAACTGGTGTCGTTAGCCGCTACACGCTGCGGGATTTGCTGAGGAGGGGATCTGAGCACTTATGGACTGAAAGGTTCGATGTGCAATGAGGATGATCTGTCGACTACCTAACTAACTATGTATATACAATTGTGTAGGTGTGCCCATAATTTCAGCCTGTACATTTACAAATAATGATGACTATCACAACTGATTAGAGCCCACACAAAATAATATTGCCACACTAGTCTATCACATACACTTTGGCAACTGTTACAGCCGTAGTCTGACAGGGAAACAGTGATGCTGACTGAGCTGTCCAGGGTTTTCAAGAATAAGTGTAACAGTTGTTTGCTTTGTGTTTGTCTTCTTGTTTAAATTTGAAACTGTCTTTGTTTTTGTTTTTTTCCTGCATATCCTTTATAGGACATCGCTGTCAACATCAGCATCTTTCAGCTGATTATTGATTTCTTGGCAAGATTACGCTACCAATTCTCGCGCAACGTCACTTTACTTACGAAGGTATACAAGATTATGGAGAAAGTCGTGTAACCTCTAGACAAGAGAGACCGGCTTTTGTTGTTTATCATATTTCTCAATTCACTGCTAACTTTGTTTAATTGGTGATGGGATATCCAGAGTTGTGTGCTCTTCTGTAATAAACTAGAAATTGTTATTCTTTGTAACAGACATTAATTTTGCAAAGTAAACAAATAAAGTTTGGTGATTATGCTTCTTCTTCTTTTGTCCCCTGTTGACTATGCTCCAGGTGAGTGGCTTTGTGGCAAATGCTGACTAAAAGTGTCTTTGATTCACTTACTGGGGTGGAGATTATTGTAAGGGACTTTCTACTTTGAAGTGGTAATGACAGACAACATAAATTGTGGTGTTATTGATGTGTCACAAAGTAATATTCTTTGAATATTTAAGTTTCATCTGTTGGGGTTTTCAAAACACTGTTCTCTTGGAGTGTGACTTTCAAGGCTGTTGTAACATGTCTCTTTGCAAACTATTTGGTCAGCTTTCTATGACAGCTGTTCTCTTACAATAAAATAAGGTGTTTGTAGTTGTGGTTGGTAGCCATGGCAGTGAAGTGACTAGTATGCCCAGTGATCATGTATTTAAATAAACACAAGTGCATTTCTTTAATTGACCAGGGCTCCAAAGTCAATCATTCTAAAACATTGACCAGGGCTCCAAAGTCAACCATTCTAAAACATTGAACAGGGCTCCAAAGTCAACCACCCTAAAACATTGACCAGGGCTCCAAAGTCAATCCTAAAACAGGCAGCAGAAAATGTCTTGGGAAGTATAAACCCATTACCCCTCCTGGCATCTTAAAAGGTCTTTTACTTTAGTGATTTACTTGTGGCTTTTCTTTTTGTGACTTATAAAAGTTTTTGATGAAACTCTACTTTCTAGAAGCTCAAAAAGTCTTTCAAGCTGTTATATATCTTGTACAATGACAGCTGTTGTCTTGGCCTCTGATTTGATTGAATGATAAGGGGGGGAAAATTATATTAGAATATGCTGAGAAAATGTTTTTGTTAATTTTCTGAAGTTCAATGTCACAATACTAAATCCATTTTTTTCTGAGAACTTCTTTTCACAGAATGTGATCATATGTCTTGACAGACAAAAACAGTCATATTTGTATGTTGTAAATTTTCAGTGTTGGATAATCTGAGTAATCTTGAGCATGTATGCTTCTGTCATACTGAATCTGAATAAAAATTGTTGTACAGAATAGTGTACACATTTCAGATGATTTATTAATAATTACATGAAGGATGCTGAGCAATAGTGAGATTGTTTATTGTAAATCCTCTAGAAGACTTAATTTCAATTCTTAAGGCTGATGCACTGATATTTATTTCATCTATGCATCTGTCAAGGCTTACATCTAATTGTTACTTTTGAAGTTTTGTTTATTAAACTTAAACTGGTCATTTGAAACACCACAAGAAAACACATAAAGAAAGAAAATGTTACAAATGATGGTAGTATTAATGCTTCTTTTATTCATGATGAAGATTTGAAATACCCTAACTTAATAAACGTCCACTAAAAACCTTTGAAATGTGTTAGTTTTGCTGTATGTATTTATTAAATTGGCTGTAAATAGCATATGTAAAGCAGGTTTACATTTGAAGTTGTGCTGTGTCCCAGGTCATAAACTACGTGAACAATAAATGAAAAACCTTATATTTATGATGTTTATTGTGTGGTTATTTTTTACATATGTGGCAGGTAGTTTATATTTCTTTTCTCATTATTATTTATAACTTTCTTCTTGCTGTTTATTGTTTGCATATGCAGAATGCAATGTATATTCTTTTTCTCATTATTTATCTATATTTCTTCTTTCTTTTCTTTTTTTTTGGTTAACTCACTTTGAACTGAAGCATAGTCTATACAGCTACTACTTGTTCAGCTGCGACTGATGTTTGCGTGTGAATTAGCTTTTCCTACCAGAGTCCCTCACCATCAGGCAACCCAACTCCGACTACAGAGGTAATTGTAATTTACGTTCCCAAGTCACGGACAAGGAGTCGACATGTTAGTCCAACTGACAGGTGTTGGGGTTTAACCCGCTAACTCACCATCAGATAACCAGAAGTTTAGGAGCAAGTGTTCTTATACATTCGGCCATGCTGACTAGCAATGTTTATGGTTGATTGTTGTACTGTATATAAATTTTAAAAAAAATAGTTAGTTTAAGCTATTATTGCAGTCAATGTACCACACGGCGTCATACAGCCAACTATTACTACTTCAGCTATTATTTCATCCAATGTAACACCTAATGTTGGGGAAAATTTAAGAATAATAAAGCATATTTACTGGAACAAAGTAGCAGCAGTTAATAAATAGGGTAGTTACAAACAGATAAAGCTAGGAGTATGACAGGGGTGTGTCTTTTCACCAGATCTCTTCTCCAAATATAGCAATGTAGTAATGAGAGAGATCAAAGAGAAGCCAGGAATACGAATCGAAAGTTATATGAATAATATACGCTATGCATATGACACATTATGGTGTTGGATAATGCAAAAGACCTACAACAATTGTTGGAGATTGTAGTAACAGAAAGGTCTCTTCTTGAATATCAAGTAAACAGTAACAATGGTGATATAAAATAAAATGGTGACACCAAAATGTGACATAGAAATAGAAGGGGAAATTCTTGTCCAAGTGGATAATTTTAAATACCTAGGGGCACTTATGCCGGATTCGTGGCTTAGAGGTTATGACTTATATATATATATATATATATATATATATATATATATATATATATATATATATATATATATATATATATAATCTTCACTGACATTATTAAAACTTTAGCATCATCGTTATGGTCACCGTCAACATTATCATTATCAACACAACCATGTAAGGATGTCGTTATTAGCTTTATTATTTTACCACTGTATCATACATTTCTCTAGTAGTTCCTTGTGAAGGTTGCTATCAAGACAGTGCCATCAGCACAATGTAAGTTATTTATATTATGTCCACAAACCAGGATTCCTGACATATTTCATGTAGATCTCAATATATATTTACCGCGGGGCCTGAGTGATCTCGAGATATGGTGTCAGCCTCGAGTGCTCGAGGTCCCAGGTTCAAGCCCCGGTGAGGGCCGGGACTTTTTCACGTGGACTTCTAGTAACAAAATATCTCCTGGTCTCTTGGTAGTGAGATCGGACGCCCGTGTGTATTGTTGTGCACGTAATATATCCCTTAGCAGTTGGAAATTTAAAAAGATAGCTTAACGGCGCTGCCCGGGCAAAATTTTGAGTTAAAAATCTATCCAAAGTATTTTCAGGAATCTCGCCGGTGCTGCGGAGTTCGTGCACTGAGCTGAGATTTTCTGGACTCAGACTTGAGTTAGGAGTAGATTACATCTATTTGCCATGATGTTGACCCGTGGACTAAACTAACTAAACTAAACATATACTTACCGTACAATTAGAACAAATTAGTTGACATTACACTGAAATGTTCCTAACAGGTTGTTGATTATTCTGCAAAACCAACCGTCCATCTATTAACTATATCATCTCGTCCCATTATTTGTGCACCATTCCTCGATTTTAAACAGCCAGTGGTATTTCGTGTTTCCTACCTGATATTGTATTTATTTGTTAATACTGTATATGGAATGTGACTCTTTTACATAGTTTGTAGTAATCTCCATACATTGTTAATTCAATCATACTTCTTTAGCCTCATTCTATTATATTCTTCTTTATGTTCTTTTTTCTTCTTTCTTCTTTCATTCATCATCTACAAAATTGCGTCTTTCATCCATACAATGTGTAGGTGGAATGATTTCTTTTGATATCTGTTGGATTAATTCTCGCAACATGTCCCATTGTTTATCGATAGCCTGTATTATCTCCATGACGTTATATCTGTTCTTTACAGTAAAAATAGTTTACCTTTCTCTAATTTCTTTGCCTGCTTTAAGGAATGTTAAAACTGATTTGATGTTCTTTAGGTTTTCCTTCACAGTTTTAATTCTCAACCTCATCTTTCCTATAACTTGCACTTGGTCGATATGTCCGTTTGCCATTGGACTAGTGTTTGCTCTTGCTAAACTGCTTCTGAATCTCTTAGCTTGCGAACGCGGTTCGTGAGCCGGGTACCAGGCGTTCGAAGTTCAGCTGCGACCGATTTGTGCAGCAGACCGTGTCGCGTTGTGTTATAACATGCTGGTATGGGAGCCGGTCGTTCAGAAAGCAATGGCAAACTACTGAACGTAACACTTGCCTAGTACATCAACAGCAGCTGAAAAATGCTGGTGTTGACTGCAACGTTCCGTAAGGGATACGCAACTAAAAAATATAGGTCCACCATGAGGCCGCGGCGAGTAATGCTATCTACAAGTTTTGTAAACAGAGCAGTACACAACTCACAACATTGTAGAAAACAAAGCGCTCTCTCAGTAATATAAATGTACACAAAAGTATACGTTTCAGACATAAAGTATACAGACCGGTTATCCTCGCAGCCTTGAATTTGTATTTGAAGATGGAATACTTCACACTCCAAGTGTAGAATCTGTCGTGGGACTAACTTACATGATATTAGTGTATAAAACAGCATGAGAAACAGCTGGAGTGTAGAGGCTAGACGCTTCCCTGACATCGCAGTGGTTATATGTTGGAATTCGCATTGAGGATGGTTTTTTAAATTAAAAACAAACACACACAGGCGCACAAGCAAACGTCTCGCTCGAATACACACATAGATACACACACATGCGCGCGCGTGCGCGCGCACACACACACACACACATATATTGTCGTGACCTTCTGTGTCTGGTTTCGATCTGTTAACAGGTATAATGATGGTGATAAATATGAGGTGGCATGACCAGACTTCAAAAATACATATGGACACAAGTGGTACATCCGACTCATACACAGCTGTTGTGTTTGTCTTGCATGAGTGTGGTATGGTTGGTACTGTCGATGGTGCTGCCAAACACAACGCGCCTGATCGTATTGTTTATGGTTGTGAAAGTCTGACATGGGAGGGGGAGGGGAGGATGGTATAGGACTGTGCACATATAATTATGTTTGTGCTGACAATAGTACTTCTACCAGAGTTAGTGGTGTTGTATTTGTACCGATATAACATATCTGTTATTTTTATCTCTAGATACGTCCATGCGTATTTATGTGCCTGGTTTTGTTGTCACGGAAAGACTATTCAGTACAATATTAATATGATTGTCTGATGTTAAGCCAGATGGAAAGTCCGCCTTATTTTTTTCCATTTGCCTAAGCCCATTATGGTTGGTCTTTGGAAGTTACATGTTCCCCCATCCCTTTACTAGACATCATTTTTAAAACGACCCGTTTTTTCAGTTGTATGACAACGCAGTCTTTTTTTTTAAATAATTATTTGTTCACAACAGTGTACATTGTGTATTTTCCTTTACATTTGATAATGCAACAAATTCATTGCTAATACATATTCATAGTGCAGTGATGTCGGTTACTCAACATATTCATACACACATAATAATACCATTACATTTATGGTAAGGTGCAATTACTTACACATTACTTGATGATGAGGATGATGATGATGATGATGATTATGAAGTAATTATCTGATCTCATGCACACTAAAATTTATCAGTATAAATTATTTTATACTCCAAGTGACCACATGCACACTTAATTTTATTTAAACACGTTTAAACGTATCATTGAATGGATCTTACAGTAAACATTGCACGAAGCGTTCTATTTGACAAAGGTCGCAGTCATCCCCATAGCATTGTACTATTCCATGTTTTCCCACATTGCATAGTGATAGGGTCACAACTATTTAGTAAAGTTTCTTCATTATTAGATAAGGGTATAATTAATTGCAGCGCATTTTGTAAACTTAATGCGATTATGCTGACTCCATGGAACATACATATATTATTGTTTTGCTTGATTGCTTATGTTCGCTGGCTGTGAACTCCAGCATGAAGTCCTGTATGTCGGATGAAGACATCCTGTTGTCCAACATCAGTGTTATGTTATACAGGACGTGAGGTTTGCGTGAGTATCCGTTGTCCCATGTCTGGCTTATTGGTGTGCAGACTGGTGGTTCCTCGCCGTGCAGGCAGATACTCTCCGACTTCGGAAGCATCAGCGATCCTACTACGTTAGCCAGGACCCCGAAGGGACCTGTTGCCCAGGTCGCACGGCGAGGACGTGTTAGTAGGTCTTGGTTAGTATAGAATAGAACCTGGCCCTGTTGCCTTGAAAACACCTCTGCGTCCCAAACATATTATACACATGGTTTAATTGCGACAATGTTTATGCACAGCTCAATGAGATATAATAAATAAAAAAAGAGCAATTGGCGTAATTTAAATAGTGTTACTTTTCTTGGCGATTTATTTATCTCCAGCTAAGTTTACAAGGGGAAACAAGAAAAATTTAATTTATGACCTACCGATTTTCAAGGGGTATAATAATTATGATAACTTTATATTTTAATGTTTCCTTCATTCTCGTATAAATTTTAGTGTTACAATTATCCTTTATTAGCAAGTATAACTTGTATCAGTTGCTGTTATTAGTGCATTACATTTCTTTATTGAGCTGGCGGTTTAGAAAGTAAAATTTAATGAACCACGTTAGCATGACATAATGTGTATGTGCTGGCTTATAAAATAACCACGTGAGATTCTTCTTCTTCTCCTTCTTCGTTCATCCGGAGTTTTTTTCGGGTGTGATTGTGTTGTGCCTGTTTACAGCAGAGCTGCGTTCTTGCACCGTTAGGCCGACACATCCGACTTCTGCGGGCATTTGTTGACCGGGTTAACTTTCCCGGGACCACGTGAGTTTGTGATTGTTCAGCCTTCTGGGGAAACCCGGTTGGTTAGTGGGCAGAATACCCATGGTATGTTGTGACCTCGCCGGTCACATTGTCCTTTTGTGTGGTCAAGGTCCTCGCAGCCTCAGACAATGGCCTGTCTGAGTTAGAAAGCTTAGGGTCGCGCGAGGCTCCTCCCTTAACACATACATGGTTCGAGGGTACCTGTCTAGGGAGGAGGGGCAGGGATGGACGCCTGAGCACTATAAGGAAATAAACCGTCCATCCAGAGCTGAGGTGGCCTCTAGTGTTTACACTAGCCCTGGTTCACTGCTGTGATAGCTGTCGCACGCCAATCTGATAAGTATGGCTTACTTAGTAAGCTTTGAGCTCAGAGCGTGGGCGACACTATCCCTTTTGTTATTTTCTTTAACTCAAACTGTAATAATGAGATCATATAATATTTTTTTGCACTAATTTATAGTATTTAACATACTCGAATTCTAATCACAGCTGGTGTCGAACTTAAGAAACAAAACTAAAAAAAAAAAAAAATAACAGAGCGCAGACACCAAGCACATTTGTCACTCGAATAAACACACACACGCGCGCGCGCGCACGAGCATATACACACATACATACACATTCACGCGCGCACACACACACACACACACACATTGTTGTAACCATCACTGGCTTGCTTCGATAAGTTAACATGTATGACGGTGATGGATATAAGCTGACACAGCAGAACTTCAGGAATACATATAATCATTTTATTTCTATATTATACAAAGTAGCCGGCTGTCTGGCCGAGGGGTTAGCAGCTTTCTCCGTTAATCTCGAATACTCTCGTAGTCAACGTGAGCGGACGAGAATTAGAAGTGGTTCGAGTCACGCTAGTGACTTATGAGAGTATGCAGCCGGTCGCACAGAATGCAATGGCAAACTACTGAGCGTAATCTTGCCAAGAAATCAACATGCAGGTGAAAGATGCTGATGTTGACAGAGATGTCCTGTAAAGGATATGCAAAAAAAAAAAAAAAAACATTATACAAAGTTAGCCAGGCAATATTGCTGAGGCTTCATAGCTGGCGGCACTCACTCATACACGTCTCAGACACTGGTGGTCTCCGATGCTCCTTTGTGATCTTGCTACATTTATTACACAACCATTAGCAATCTGATAACAGTTCCGTCATGTGGAATTAAATGCAAGTGTCTTTCTCTCTCATTGTTATCTAGAAGAAGTATGTTTCCTATAATGCAGAGACGACACTGCAATTGCGTCATGTGTCCAAAGCAAACAGTGTCCACTTTTTACACGCGTCGAGGAAAGCTGTCTTCGAAGAGTACACTAGTCTCCTTGTAATGTTTATTAGGTTTATTTTTATTTCGTCAATTCATTGACATATGTCTACAATCTTAATCGTTTGCTGTACTCACAACGTAAAATTAGACATGTTTGTCGATAGATACCACGCACATGCATGTTCCCTTTCATAATCTAACACCCAGGTCCTGAACTATGTGTTGAGATGTGGAACAACATATTGCCGTGTTTAATTAGTGACTTGGGGTGAATATGCAGACATTAACTTTTAATCTTGTGTTGTCTTAAATAGGTCCTCAGACCTGAATCGCCTCCGTCTGCCATGTCCTTTGTATGTCTTATATTACTAATGCTTTCAATGAACTCTCACCCAATATTATTTGTCATCATAACGCATGCATCTGTCGGTCATACATTTGAAATGGATTACCTAAGAGAGTTTCCCCGAAATGTAGAGTGGTTCTTAATAATCCTTTTTAATAATCAAGACATCACGTCTGTATTCTATCTCTCCCATCACTTCATCTCTCTCTCTTCTCTCTCTCTCTCTCTCTCTCTCTCTCTCTCTCTCTCTCTCTCTCCCTCTCTCTGTTGATCTAACTATGTCTGTCTATCTGTGTAGTTGTCTCTGCAGTGAGACAGTGTCATGGATGCAGTGGGACAGTTTCATGGATGCAGTGAGACGGTGTCATGGATGCAGTGAGATGGTGTCATGGATGCAGTGAGATGGTGTCATGGATGCAGTGAGACGGTGTCATGGATGCAGTGAGCTGGTGTCATGGATGCATTGGGACGGTGTTATGGATACAGTGAGACGATGCTATGGATGCAGTACGACGGTATCATGGATGCAGTGAGACGGTGTCATGGATGCAATGAGACGATGTCATGGATATAGTGAGATAGTGTCATGGATGCAGTGAGACGATGCCATGGATGCAGTGGGATGGTGTCATGGATGCAGCGAGACAGTGTCGTGGATGCTGTGAGACGGTATCATGGATGTAGTGAGATGGTGTCGTTGATGCAGTGAGAGGGTGTTATGGATGCAGTGAGAGGTGTCATGGATGCAGCGAGGCGGTGTCATGGATGCTGTGAGACGGTGTCATGGATGCAGTGAGACGGTGTCATGGATATAGTGAGATGGTGTCATGGATGTAGGTAGATTGTGTCGTGGATGCAGTGATAAGGTGTCATGGATGTAGTGAGATGGTGTCATGGATGTAATGAGATGGTGTCATGGATGAAGTGAGAGGGTGTTATGGATGCAGTGAGAGGTGTCATGGATACAGTGAGATGGTGCCATGGATGCAGAGAGACGGTGTCATGGATGCAACGAGACAGTGTCATGGATGCTGTGAGACGGTGTCATGGATGCAGTGAGACGGTATCATGGATGTAGTGAGATGGTGTCATGGATGTAGTGAGATGGTGTCGTGGATGCAGTGAGAGATTTCACGGATGTAGTGAGATGGTGTCATGGATACAGTGAGTTGTTGTCATGTATACGGTGAGACGGCGTCATGGAGTAATATTATCACCAGAGCTAATGCATAATACAAACGACAGAGGCATGTGGAAAGACATAAACGCTTACACCAATTAGCAGAACAGCATGATGATGGTGATGATGCTTCATGTTTGGTTCTAAAGTCCAATATGGTATTAATGCGCTCATGTCTACTCACAATGATGGGCTACCTACGCTAGTATTGCCCACCGTGTCATGCCGAATAAATTATTTAACCTTAGTCGTGTTTTAAGTTCCTTTCACAATGGTATTATTATTATTATTATTATTATTATTATTATTATTATTATTATTATTATTATTATTATTATTATTATTATTATTGACATATGCCTGGGTCATTGACATTGAGGTGAGTGACCTGTAGCGGGGCTATGAGAAAAACAACCAGCCCTGAGAAATAATGGTGAGGGTAGATGGAGAATCCCAGGATGGATGGGGAGAGAGACAGTTTATTTTTGTGTGTGAAGTCAGGGAACTGGGGAGGTGAGTTGCGGCTGAGACCGACTGAGGGTCGGTTCGTGTGTTTTGGAACCGTGGATATTGACCGGCTGAGGGTCGATTCGCTTTGGACAGTTGAGTGTCAGGACCAGAGAAGTATAGGTCCGTGGTCTGCAAGTGAATGATAGGGGAGTTAGTGATAGAACTCTGCCCTTTGGGTTTTCAGTGATATGAATTCTGAGACGAAGGATTAAAGACTGAGCCAGTTTATCAGCAGACATAGTGTATTGAAGCCTATCCCTAGAGAGGGTAAGATAGTTAGCAGAGGCTTCGACCCAGTGGGGGGGGGGGGTTGTATTGTGTGAGGTCCAGCCGTGGATAGTAGCTGGATAATTGTAGGCCTAGACCCAGTGTGTGGATTGTATTGTGAGAGTTCCAGCCGTGGATAGGAGATGGATAACTGTCTTGTGAATTTGAGATTAAGCAGGCCTTGAGAAGGCAGTGATGTGTGCGTATTAAGTTGTGAGGAGGATATATATATAATCTGTGGATTATATTGTTTTCTGGATATAGAATTATGTTCCGTTTGTCCGTGTTCTTTCTCCATTAAAGGATTATGTGCGCCAACTCAATCTTGTTTCCTAACTGGTGGATGTGTACTGCGGGGTTGAGTTGTATTGTGAGACAGGTGGCTAGCTCAACTTATTCTCCATTGTGACATACAAGGAACATTGAAACCTAGACAACGACCATCTCACTCAGTTATTATAAAGAAAATCGTGAGAATTATTATTATTATTATTATTATTATTATTATTATTATTATTATTATTATTAATGTAGTTATTGTGTATGCATGTATCCATAATTGGTTTTCCCCTATGTAATACGGAAGTCTCATTTTGGCCATTTTCCATTAATAAATACGGCACGAGTGGGTATCTCTGTAAGTGTGGTCACCATGCAAACTCGCGGTTCACGTGTCTGCCACTATTCCCCCTCCCCCCTGTCATCACAATCAGAAGTGAGCAGCATATATGTTGGGTCCAATCAGGATTGTTTGCTGACAGCGTGTCTGTACACAAGTAGAGCACTCGCAGTCAACATTCTCACAAGACACCCATCATCAATACACGGCTTCTGAGGTAAGTATAAAGTTTGTCTGTGTACCCAGTAGTATAATTCTCTCAGTATGTCCGTGAATCAAGTAAGTGTAGTTCTTTCATCAAGCGTGTCTGTACAGCAAGTATAGTTCTCAGAGTATGTTACGACTCCAGTAAGTATAGATCTGTCATCATATCCATGTATCCAGTAAATATAAATCAGTAATCACGTCCGTGTCTTCAGTAAGTATAGACATGACACCTTGTCCGTGTCACTAGTAAGTATAGATCTACCATCATGTCCATGTCTCCAGAAAGTATAAATTTGTCATCGCGTCCGTGTCTCCAATAAGTATAGATCTGTCATCTTATCTATCTCTCCAGTAACTATAGATCTGTCACCATGTCTATGTCTCCAGTAAGTATAGATCTGTCATCACGTCCATGTCTCCGGTAAGTATAGATATGTCATCATATACATTTCAACAGTAAGTATAGATCTGTAATCATGTTCATGTCTTCAGTAAGTATGGATCTGTCATCATATACATTTCAACAGTAAGTATAGATCTGTCATCATATCCATATCAACGGTCTCCAGCATGGCGGTTAGGCATTGCACAGTTGGGGCCTGTGGCGTGTTTATGCTTGTGGCTATGGTTTACAATTGCATTCTCCTCATGTTGGATTGGTAGTACATGGTTCCGTGGCTCTGCTACTGAGTGAGTGCGTGGGCGACACCGTGAGCTGTGAAATTCGCGTTGATTGCTATTACATCTGTCCTGTACAGTGAACTGCATGTTCAGAACAATGGCTACCGGCGATTGCTGTATTGACTGTTTTGCCCTTTCGGTTCACGAGTGCATTTTTTTAGTATCCCGGGAATCGGCGCTGAAGCTGTGGAGTTCGTGCTTCATGCGACACTTTCGGCGGATCTCCCTGCGGTAAAAGACCGAGCCATGTGAGAAAACCCGGGTCAATGAGGATTTTCTGGTGACTGCCGAGTCCATCGACGATGAACTGTGGCGAGTGTGCATGAATTTTGTGTTGGCATTCTGACTGCGGCATTGTGCACAGTGTACCTGTGCGGGCTTATTGGATTGCCAAGACTTCTATCTATTCCACTTTTCAAATTGGACAGTGGGGAGCATTTTGTGTATAACGAAAATAACTAAACCATACCTAATACAACCAGTAATTCCAGCCATCATTACTTTTAAAAGTTTTTCATTGGGAGAGATGTAATCCTTATGATGATAGTAATCGAAAGCACTTATCTAGATACTCCTCAACTCACTCACCCCTTAACATCGAACATCACTAAGCCATATCAGTAAAACCAGTACTATCGGATATCTTTACCTAAGGTTTTCATTTGAAGAGCTGTAACCCGTATGAGAATAGTTTTCGGAAGCACTTATCTAGATAATACGCCACTCACCCACCCATTAACAACGAAATTCACTAAGCCATAATCTTTACAGCCAATACTAGCGGCCATTATTACATCTTAAAGGTTTTCATGTAAAGAGCCGTAACCCTTACGATAACCGACCGACCGCCGACCGCGCCCGCTCGCCGACACCAGCTCTGCGAGCCCCATACCTTCAACTACATTTTAAGGGGTCACTTGATCACCCATTAGCCAATTGACCACCCCTTGAACACCTTTTGACCATGTCATCGTCTACCTTAACCATCACTTCGTCACTAGACGTACCCTCCTTAACAATTTAATGGGTCACTTGACTACCCCTTGACCACTTGACTACCTCTTGACCTCGTCATCATTCACTTTAACCATCACTACGTCTCTAGACGTACAATCCCCTAAAATTTAAGGGGTAACTTGACCACACTTAACCACTTGACTACGTATTGACAACCTCTTGACCACGAGATCGCTCAGTTTATCACCACCGTGTCACGGCGCGTACACTCCTCTACAATTTAAGGGGTCACTTCACTACGCCTTGACCACTTGACAACCTCTTGACCACGTTATCGTTTATTTTAACCACCACCACGTCACTAGACTTACTTTCACCTACAATTTAAGGGGTCACTTGACTACCCCTTGTCCACTTGACCACCTTCTCACCACTTGATCACACCCAATCTGATGAGTCACTTGACCGCACTCCCTGACCACGCCTAGTTTTCGAAAAATAATGAAGGAGTTATCTCCCTTTGCGGTGCGATGTCTTTCTGATTTACACCACTATCTTTTGACTTTTCTTTGGTTTCTTCTTTGTTAGAAAGACCTGTTTTTGTCTTCTTTCTAACCATAAGTGCATTCTCTCTCTCTCTCTCTCTCTCTCTCTCTCTCTCTCTCTCTCTCTCTCTCTCTCTCTCTCAGAAATGCTCTCTATCTCTCTCAAAAGAGGGCTGTCTCAGCACTGAATCAGATTATGGTTGGATGTTCGCTCAATTCAGTTTATAGTTCCTAGACGCTTTGCCTGTTTTATTAACACTGTTGCGTAATTTTACATTTTTAAGCATATAAATTGCATTGGTATTTGGCACGATTGATTAAATGTCATTGTGTTTGTAAATTATGCCAGGTTATTCAAAGCTATCGATTGGGTCATGCGCAAATGCATAAACAACACAAATATGGGTATCCATTGTGTTGACAAAATTCTAGAAGACCTGGACTTTGCCGACGACATAGTGCTTTTGAGTTCAACACACCCGGGTGCCCAAGAGAAAATAAACCACCTCCAAAATGTTTCAGGGTAAATTGGTCTCCAAGTTAACACAACAAAAACAAAGACTATTAATCTTACCAACAGTTCAGATGACACCAAATTGAATAACTACGTTCTTGAAAAAGTCAACAGCTTCACATATCTAGGAAGCAAAATGACTTCTTCTTCCTCTTCTTCTTTCGTTCGCTTGAAATATGTCTATAACTGCAATGCTGTCTCTTGTATGAATTGAACTGTCTTTTTCAGTTCACACAGCGGTCCATAGAGTTTATCTTCCACTGTCGTCTCTCTATGCCAAAAGGTTTGCCTAGATATGTTATATTTTGGGCAGTCTTGGAGTATGTGCTCTGCTGTCTGCGACGCCAATCCACATGTGCACATGGCTGTTTCACCAATCTTGAATTTTGTATACATGTGGTGGCGTAATCTATTGTGCCCTGTTCTGAGGCGCAGAATAATGATTTGTTCTGGTCTATCCATAACGTGGTAGTCAACTTGAACAGGTTTTGGTGGCTTTCTGACTGATTTGATCATTCTTTTCTTTTGGTGGTATGTAACGGGCACATCAGGCTGTTCTTCTTTGTCTCCTTCCTTAGCCAATTGATCAGCTCTGTCGTTTCCGGGTACTCCACAGTGGGATGTTATCCACTGTATGGTGACCTTATGCTGACTGCTAAGTTCAGAAAGTAGTGTCCTTAGTACTGGCAATTTCCCAGACAGGAGCGCCTCGAGTAGGCCTACTGATTTTACATCTGTCAATAGCACCACAGGTTGTGTACCATTGCTGGTATTTAGTAATTTCTGTGTTGCTATCTTGATTGCCTCAATTTCAGCATCGTAGTTATGGCAGTACTTTCCTGTCGGTACTCTAGCTGTGTCCCTGGTATTATTTGGGTATTCTATGTACACTCCCGCTCCTCCTTTTCGAACAGAATTTTGTGCTGACCCATCTGTGTAGACTCGGATCCAGAGGTCCCGTGAGTATTCTTCATCAAGGAAGCTGAGAGTGGTTGTTCTGCGCTGTACATTGTTCTGTTCTTCCTTGTCAAATATTCCTCTCATTTTTGTCTGGATTTGTAATGATAGTCTATGCTCATCTTTCTATGGGGTTCGCTCTGGAATAGTTGTTAGGGGGATACCAACTGTTGGCAGATCGGTGGTCTCTCTGCAGAGTCGTTTGGCCTGGTGGATAAAACTACTTCTTTTCAACCGCCCCATAGCTAGGTTTTCAAATCTGTTCTTCATAGCAAAATGACATCTACAGGGGACTCAACACCAGAAATGTCATCTAGAATCGCACTGGCATCTGGCGCCTTCAATAAACTGTCAAACATCTGGAAGTCAAAGACACTCAGCAAACACACAAAACTTAAAATCTTCAACTCTTGTGTGATTCCAGTGTTAACGTATAGATGTGAAAGTTGGAAATGAACGGTAGCTTTAGATTTAAAAAAAAAATTAGATAATTTTGAGAACAAATGTCTTAGAAGACTTCTAAACATCCACTGGACAGAGACTTCAGAACCAATACGCAAATAAGACAAGAGATTAAGCAAGATACAGTATCCAATTTCATATGAAGACGCCGTTGGAACTACATCGGCCATGTACTCAGAATGGGCAAGACAAGACTACCCTACCAAGCCCTCATATGGTCACCAGTAGGGAAAAGAAAACGGGGAAGACCAAGAGAGACCCTGCGTAGAACCATCATTAGAGAAGGCTCATTCAATGGCCAAGTAAATATCCAGGATCTACAACAGGTAGCAGCGAACCGCCAAGCATGGAGAGTCAGGACTTCTGCCCTATGCGCCGCCTTAGGCTCAAGAGGAACGACTAACTAACTAATTCAAAATGCCAAATAGGCTCAGGGTTGCCACTTTTTTTTTTGGACAAAAAGTATCTAGAAACGGCCCAAACAACATCCATAAATATCTAGATTTCGTTGGAAAGTATCTAGGAAAAATATCCAGATTGAGAAAGTAAGAAATTACATATGTATTGATGTGACTGCCGTCTCCCTGGCGAAAAGTTTACAGCTGTCTCCGCAATCCCGTATATTCTCGTGCGTAACGCAGCTGTGCTCGAACCGACAGCGGTTCGAGCCGCGCTGGTATCTTACAGGGGTATGTGAGCCGGTCGCTCAGAAAGCAATGGCAAACTACTGAGCGTAATCTTGCCTAGTACATCAACAGCAGCTGAAAAATTCTGATGTTGACTGCACCGTCCTGTAAGGGATATGCAACATTAAAAAGAAAATTGATGTGACTTACCTATAGAATCATGTCCTCGTCGTCACTGATGCCTGTTTCACAAGATGCACTTGGATGATGAAGTTGAAGCTTCAGATTCAAAATGACTCTGGTATGCTTTAGCTGTTCCAATTTCTTTTATTACACGATCAGGGAACTGATAAGTTGAACAGCATTTTCCTGCTCTCATCAGGCCAAATCTTATTGTCACGATAGCATTTAAGAGATCAAGTTTCATCCTGTTTCTTAGTTTACATTTTGTATAATTCACAGTACTGAAAACTCTTTCCTCATCAGCATTTGAATGGGGTAGTATCAAGGCAGACATCGCACATTCAAAGAGCTTACAGAATGGACTGTTTCATGAGGCATCATTAAATTGTCTTACTTCACTCCAAAAAGCTTCACTTTCTGTTTTGTTTGTCCAGTCAACCAAATTTATTTTGGTTAACTAATATTCTGTTTCTGCCACACTATTATCAGTAGCCTCTAAAAATTTAATAACTTGACAATATTTAGGTATGTCCTTTACTGGATGAGGTATGTTGTTAATAGAAAAGAGTGAAATATTTTTCAACACATCTAAATTTTCAGGAAGTCTCTGTTTCAGGTGATCGAATAATGAGACAAGAAAATCTTGACAGCGCTTTCTTAAGTTGTTCTCTTCATTTTCTGTTAACAGTTCTTTTTTTTTTTTTTACACCATCAATTTTTGATTCGATTTGGTATCCCAGGTATGGCTTGGGAGCCAAATAGCTCTCTATAGTGCAAGTGAACAAGTCAGCTTTACAAACTGGCAATATAAGTCTTTTACCAATTGAGTGAAATAGCAAAGTGAGGTCGTCAAGTAATTTAACTTTATCAACATTTTGAGATTCAAATAGTTTATTAACTTTTTGCACTTCACTTAAAATGGGTTGTAAAAAGAGAAGGAATGCCAAATTTTTTTCATCACTGTACATTCCATATAGTATTTCAGCTTTGTAGCACTTTTTATTTTGTCTTGTTATTTCGAAGTGTGTCTTCAACTCCAACCATTGGTTCACAATTACTTCAACAGCTGGTTGAATTGATAACCATCTAGTTTTGCAATATTACAGAATTTTCAGTGGTGAGGAACTATCATTTAATGCTTTTATATAAATTATTATATTGCGGTTATCTGACAGATGATTTGGAGAACCAGTTATGTGTTTCAGCAATAAGGAATTCCAAATTCCTTGGTAAACATTCTGACTGATGGGGCATGTGATAATGCTAGCTGCAAGGAATGACACGCAAATATCATGAGGATTAAAGATGGGATATCTTCCTTCAATTTTGCATACACGCCATGGTTGATACCAACCATTACCGATGCATTATCGGTTCCAATTGCAGCCAAATTCTTTAAGTTTAAATGTTTACTGACGAAAAGTTTTTTCAGTGCCCTTTGCGCCCTTTTACTCATTATCGGGGGGGGGGGGTTGCCAGATTGTTATGCGTTGACCCAAGTCAGTTCAAAGTTTAAATAATGGCAGTTACCATAATTTACGCGCGTCCAGACCAAACATAAAATGGGTAAATGACACCGAAAGAAAAGTAAAATCTAGAAAGTATTCAAAATATCCGACTCCAAATGAAAAGTATCTAGAATTGCATCCAGCATCCAAACGTCAGAAAACGGTATCCAGATGCCGGCAAAAACCTCTAGATCTGGATATAAAATATCTAGAATGGCAACTATGAACAGTCTTCCGGTTCAATACTTCCGGTTCTGTTTCAGCACAAAGTTCATCAGTGGCTGCATTTCACCACAACTGTTTACTATCATACGCCGGTTGAGGTACAGAAGTCGGCGGACACGGAAAACTGGGTAGGTGTAGATAATTACTACATTTATTACCTAGCAATTTTTTTTAACGTTGCATATCCCTTAGGTTGGTAACTATTATAGTTTTCAAATGTTATATTTATTTTAATAATGAAAGTGTCTATTCGGACTCCAGCGCGGAATAAACTACTCCGTTTATTCAGAGCTGAACTATCACGTGATTTTTCCCGTTCCCGGAAACCCCGGGTGGTCCTGGTCACGTGATGTGCCTAGTCACGTGATTTAACATATGTGACGTCATCGGGACATGAGCGTGGCTATGTTATATACTTTTGTTGATTCAAAATCATATCCTCAGTAGCACAGTGGTAAGTGTCTCTGCCTGATAAGCGGGAGCTGTTGGTTCGATTCCCTGCTGGACGCTAATTTTTTTATTTTTCAGCAATTAATTGGGTGCAAGCGACTTTTTAATAAAAAAATATTAGGAACTATGATTATAAACAGATGTTTTGTCACTTATATTATCTTATTTGTATTATATAACAGTTATCACTTTTTTATTGTCTGACAGATGATTTGGAGAACCAGTTATGTGTTTCAGCAATAAGGAATTCCAAATTCCTTGGTAAACATTCTGACTGATGAGGCATGTGATAATGCTAGCTGCAAGGAATGACACGCACATTTCATGAGGATTAAAGATGGGATATCTTCCTTCAATTTTGCATACACGACATGGTTGATACTGACCATTACCGATGCATTATCGGTTCCAATTGCAGCCAAATTCTTTAAGTTTAAATGTTTACTGACCAAAAGTTTCTTCAGAGCCCTTATGCGCCATTTTACTCATTACCGGGGTGAAGGTGGGGGGTGGTTGGTTGCCAGGTTGTTGAGCGTTAACCCAAGTCAGTTCAAAGTTTAAATAATGGCAGTTACCATAATTTACGCGCATCCAGACCGAACATAAAATGGGTAAATGACACCGAAAGAAAAGTAAAATCTAGAAAGTATTCAAAATATCCGACTCCAAATGAAAAGTATCTAGAATTGCATCCAGCATCCAAACGTCAGAAAATGGTTTCCAGATGCCGGCAAAAAACCTCTAGATCTGGATATAAAATATCTAGAATGGCAACTATGGTGAGGACATCAATAGCAGGAAATAGGAGGTCGGTAATGTCAACAAAGATGGAAGCCTGTAAACAGTAAGTGTACAGAAACGCAAGTTAGCAATTCTTTAACTCGCATGGGAACACAATTATTGTTATTGGGGATACCAATCTGGAAAATTATTCTTGATATTTAAACAGCTTCATACTCCAGCTCCGAATTAACTACTCTGTCTATTCGGACTCCAGCTCGGAATAAACTACTCTGACTATTCGGACTCCAGCTCGGAATAAACTCTCCCTTTAATAATACTAATAATTATTCCCTTCTTCTTCTCCTTCTGTGAGTGCCAACAATACTATGTGTGTCCATTTATGTAATCATATCCCTTACAGGACGTTGCAGTCAACACCAGCAATTTTCAGCTGCTGTTGATGTACAGTAATACTAGGCAAATTTTACGTTCAGTAGTTTGCCATTTCTTTCTGAACAACCCGTTCCAATACCAAGACGTTATAACACAACGCGACACGATCTGCTGCACAAAATCAGTCGCGGGTGCGTTTCTAACGCCTGGTAAGCGGCTCACGAACCGCGTTCACAAGCCTTTGGCCACGGACATCTGAAATGAAAATTGGAAACATATAGATAATACTTAAAAATTGGGGTTTTACCTATGAAATCATGACAGTTGGATACAGCTTGACAAGACGAAGCCAATATGCCATATGGCATCTCATCTCAATGAAGACTGTATGTTAATTCTAAGCAGAGTTATTATTATTTTTGTGTCGTGATCTGCAAACAGGAAGTGTGAAGGAATCTGTAAATAAAGTGGTTCTAATTGCGGCCCAATAAATTGGAAGCTGAGAAATTCTGACTTCTATTACTGTGGCCTGCTTATTTTTAAATGGACAACATAGTACCATATATCATTGCATCCGGGGTGGCGAGGCCTAACTTGACATATTATCTATTTTTCGATAGGATGTGCCGTGATTTAATTAATAATTAAAAATGACCACCAATTGTTTATTATTACAATTCTGTCACTCACAAACGAACCTGGCAAAATGTATATTTTATTGTGCATTTTGGTAACAGGAAAGTAAAGGTCACATTCCTCTTTCGAAGAATGTCGAGAGGACTGGTTTAATTGCACCGAGTTTTATCCCAGATGGCTCGGCCTCTTTCCACAGGGCGGCCTGCCGAAAGCATCGCACAAAGCATGAGAAGTCTCAGAGTCTGAGAAAATGCACTCAATTTTTAAGACTTCGATAGGATGTGCTGTGACCTAATTAACAGTTAAAAATAGCTGCCCCTTTATATTAATTAAATGTCATGTGGAATGTTTGTCGTTAGAGAGAGAACAATTCATAAAAATGTACTCATATTGTCTTAATGTACCCACTGCATTGTGAAAGCTTTCTTTTGTTGACTAAATATTATGCATTAATGTAAGTAAATATGTAACTGCTGCATAAATTAAGCAGCAGTTAATTAATGAGATATGGCAGTCAGAAAGCAATGGCAAACTACTGAACGTAACACTTGCCTAGTACATCAACAGCAGCTGAAAAATACTGGTGTTGACTGCAACGTCCCGTAAGAAATTTAATTAATGATTAAAATATTAAATAATAAAAATATTCACTAATAGTTGATTTCACTTCTGCTCTATAATTACACTGTTCCGTTTCTAAAAATGAGCAATTAATAATTAAATACTAACTTTAAAAAAAAAACAATAACTTATTTTACTGTATTTTATTTAAATTTACATAATTATGTACTGGTGCGCTGCTAAGCAAAAAAGTACTCCTTACAGGTTTACAGACTGGTCTGAATACTGGCTTTCACAATTATTTTAAGTCATGCCAAATGCTGAAATATTATACAAGTACACAGATAAATTACAGCTACAAATGAAACTTGTATTCTGTTTAATTTTAGTAGTTAAATTGCCAGTTCTAATTATAAATAAATACAGGTCCGCTATAGTTTAGTACTGTTGTATGCGTACCGCCATTTTGAATTTTGTGTAATGACTGCCATATCTCATTTTTGTGGTTGTGCTAAACATTTTTTCCCGAACGCTAGCTATAGTCAGCATTGTTGAAACGTTTCACATATATGTAAAATTGTACAGAGAATTAAAAAATGCATCAAAAAGTCAAGGTTGGATTAAAATACAGGTGTTATAAGACAAATTAGCTTATCGCTCTTGAATAAACTTCAAGAAATTCAAGAGAAGACAGTTTCTCATAGACAAGCGCTTGCAGTTTAACAGACGGACCACTACTGCATTTTTTAGAGTTGTTTCCCGCAACGTCATGCCACATTGGTTTCAAATACATCGAATTAAATGAAACATGGCTAAAAACTGGAAGTGACTAGACGGTCATTAAAAATCTCCCAGGAAAAAAGTTTATGCATTCCTCCCCCCAAACTAACCAGGTTCGGCAACTGACATGAGAAGCATCTCTCGCCTGCATCAGGGTGTCACATGTTCGCTGGTGTTGCGCCTGCCATCTGATCTTCTGTGAGTCAGTGTTTCAGACTCTGGTGTCTTTCTCCTCTCTTTGCTTCTCAGTTGTCTTGGCTCTTGTCTGTGGTGAGTTGTCATCCTTCCTCGTGGTAGCTTCATTTGAGGTTGCTGTAAGTTCTGGTTCTTTGGTGCAGCTGGCAGGCAGGTTCTCTCCGCTCATCTTCTAGAGGTCTTGGCGGCTTCCATGCTCCCCATCTTGTGTGTCTGGTGTCTTTTGCTTGCAACGTGCCATTTTCTCCCCTGTATCAGGTTTCTTGAACATTTGGGTGACTTTTTCTCAATAGCGCTCGCAGTTTCAAATGATGGCTGATTCACCAATCTTGAATTTTGTATACATGTGGTTGCATAATCTATTGTGTCCTCTTCTGAGGCATAGAATGACTTGTTCTGGTCTGTCCATAACATGGTTGTCATCTTGAGCAGGTTTTGGTGACTTTCTGACTGATTTAATCAGTATTTTCTTTTGGTGGTATGTAACAGACACATCAGGCTGTTCTTCTTTCACTCCTTCCTTAGCCAATCGATCAGCACACTTCACATTTTGTGGCTTAAAATGTGTAAAGGTTAAACACTTCACATATTGTGGCCTATAATGTGTGAAGGTTTAACACTTCACATATTGTGGCCTAGAATGTGTAAAGGTTTAACACTTCACATATTGTGGCCTAGAATGTGTAAAGGTTTAACACTTCACATATTGTGGGCTAGAATGTGTAAAGGTTTAACACTTCACATATTGTGGCCTAGAATGTGTAAAGGTTTAACACTTCACATATTGTGGCCTAGAATGTGTAAAGGTTGATCTCTTCACATATTGTGGCCTAGAATGTGTAACGGTTTAACACTTCACATATTGTGGCCTAGAATGTGTGAAGGTTTAACACTTCACATATTGTGGCCTAGAATGTGTAAAGGTTTAACACTTCACATATTGTGGCCTAGAATGTGTAAAGGTTTAACACTTCACATATTGTGGGCTAGAATGTGTAAAGGTTTAACACTTCACATATTGTGGCCTAGAATGTGTAAAGGTTTAACACTTCACATATTGTGGGCTAGAATGTGTAAAGGTTGATCACTTCACATATTGTGGCCTCCTATAATGTGTAAAGGTTGATCACTTCACATATTGTGGCCTAGAATGTGTAAAGGTTGATCACTTCACATATTGTGGCCTAAAATGTGTAAAGGTTTAACACTTCACATATTGTGGCCTCCTATAATGTGTAAAGGATAAACACTTCACATATTGTGGCCTAGAATGTAAAGGTTTAACACTTCACATATTGTGGCCTCCTATAATGTGTAAAGGATAAACACTTCACATATTGTGGCCTAGAATGTAAAGGTTTAACACTTCACATATTGTGGCCTCCTAGAATGTGTGAAGGTTTATAAGATGCATCAGGCATATGATACTTGACCCATATTTGTATAGACTAATGGACACTCCTGGCGTGATGTGATCAATATCATGAGTCAACATATCAGCAACAAATATATATCAGAGACAAGTCAGTCTTCAGTCAAACGCAGAGTGCGTATGACCCGGTCGACCTTGTGAGCAGTCAGGCACTCTCTATGAATAACCACTATAGGGTATTAATGCACCCTCTATCAAGACCAGGAGCGCACCAGCGAATAAAGATCATTATCTCGCTCCCTGGCAGCTATCAATTTTGAAGATGAGTAGTTCAGAATGCTCTTAACCATATGAAAACTGGCAAGACTCCAGGTACAGATAACATCACAATAGAATTTATCAGTGCCTTAGAAGAATATGGAATAGACCAAGTCATTAAACTGCTGGCTCTGCAAAACTTGGTGGAGTATTGATGCATGACAAGGCAGATGTGGTTGCGGCCTTGTGGGAGAACGGTACACCCCGGAGGAGCAAATGAATCACCATGGTCTAGCTAGAATAAGACAGCGAGGAGTGATGAGGGGATCTGGCCGACGCTCAGAGGAAAGGCGAGATGGACATAATAATCAGATTGCTACTGGTGCTATTGGTTTTAGAACTTCACTGGCTGCTGAGGATGGGGATGGAGCGCTTATGGGAATGCTGTGATGTTGGTTCCTAAATCAATCAATCAATCAATCAAACCAGACCGCTGATCACAATATATTCTATATTTATTGCAATCCAGAAGAAATCAGGAGCCTTGGAATGTTATCAACATCAAACAGTTAGTATAATGAACCACATCATGAAGATGTTGCTGAGAATTATCATGCAAAGAGTTAGAAAGAAAATACAACCCGAAATAGGAGAAGAACTATGTAGGTTTGTAGAAGTCAAGGTTACAGTAAATGATGTGTATATACTGAGAACAGTAATTTAACGTTCTATAGAAGTAAACAAAGATCTATATCTTTCCTTTATTGACTACACAAAGGCTTTCGATAAAGTGAGACATGTCGACATAATAAGGATGCTTGAGGATCTCCAAATTGATAGAAAAGACCTTAGACTTGTAAAACACATATATTGAAAACAACAAGCTGCCATCAGAATTGATAGCAATGCAGGTCAATATCAGCCTATTAAAAGAGATGTGAGATAAGGATGTGTAATGTCTCCAAATCTTTTTTCCCTGTACATTGAAAATATTTTCAAAAATATAGAAGATATGGAAGGAATCAACATTGGGGATTTACATCAATAACATTAGATATGCAGATGATACAGTCTTGATTGCAGACATTGAACAGGACCTGCAACATTTAGTAGATGCGGTTGTTGCACACAGTGAACAACTAGGGTTAGAATGTAATAGTAAGAAGATGCAGATTATGGTCGTCACTGGGAAGAAAACAATACCACAAAGCAATATGCGAGTAAATGGGCATATTTTTAAGCAAGTGAATCGGTACAGTTATCTAGGAACAGTCATAACATCTGATTGGGAGATGCCTTGAAGAGATTAGAACAAGAATTTCCATTGCGAAGGTAGCTTTTTGCAAGATGAAAAACATACTGCCAATAAAAAGATATCAACTGAAACGAGAACAAGAGTATTGAAGTGCTAGATAGAACCTGTACTTTTGTATGGATGTGAAGCGTGGAAAATGAGCAGTCAAGCTGAAAAACATTTGGTGGCTGTGGAAATGTGGTTTGTGAGGAAAATGCAAAGAATACCATGGACAGACAAAAAATCTCAATGATCAAGTCCAAGAAACAAAAGAAGATTGTAAATTGATTAGAGTCATTAGACGCAGACAGTCATAATTGTTTGGGCATGTTATGAGAAGAAATTACGTGGAGAACTTGGTGACAGCTGGTAATATTGAAGGGAAGAGACCAAGGGGAAGACTGAGAAGTAAATGTCTGGATAGCTTGGCCACGTGGCATGGTTGAGACAAGAACACGGAGTTGATCCACGACTCTGGTGATTGAGTGAGATGACAAAACATGACCGCCCATGCTTATCAGCGTGGCACATGATGCATGGATGGCAACTATGGGAACTTGCAATAAAGATGTGAATAACGGGAAAGTATAACCCCAAGCAAAAATCACATGCCTAGATGGAATATGTTAATTAAGAGAAGCTGAAGTAACTAAGAATCATCAAGAAAACCACTAACAAATTGTGTAATTTGACATCTGACAACATGAAAGTCCAGTGACAAACTGGTGAACTATAAAACGCACATAATGAGAAAGCTCACAGTGAAATTGAACAGTAAAATGTGAACTTGTAACTAAACATTGTGCAGGTAGATTTAAGTGACAAGCACAAACAGTTTGCGAATACAGTGTTGTATCATTAATCATATTGAAAACCAAAATATCAAACTGATTAATATAGTTTATGTTTGCATACAAATTTAACTTATAAATCCTTTCAGACCGACTGTAAACATAAGATTGAGAATAAACTACCATCAAGTGTCAAGATAGAACAACCTGAAGCCTGTACAGATCAAGGTAAGATTAAGTGCAATATAACGTAACTGTTGTTACAGGATGTTGCAGTCTACCCCAGCATTTATTGGCTGTTTGTGAATTACTAGATAATTCTACATTTAGGAGTTTGCAATTGCTTTCTGAATTGTCACAGCATTTTACTATTGAAATCAACATGATAGCAGAATCTACTCAGACATTGGAGAAAATCAAGTCATAGGTGTGACCAAGTATCCACTGGGATCAGTGCATAACTCAGTAGTTGAGCAGAGCAGGGCACTCTCTTGTCCTGACAATCAGAAATTGCTGTCAACAAAGGCAGAGGTAAAAGACCCTGATTTGAATATGGAAGGCAAGTGAAAAACTACCACAATATCTTCCCAAGACAAGTTTAAAATAGGAATATGATATGTTAGGACAGGGGTGGCCAACACGAGGCCTGCGGGTCGCATGCGGCCCGCTGGGAGTCATGTTGAGGCCCACGGAGTGGGAAGCGGCGATGTGGTCAAAGGTATATCACGCTTGCGTGTTTACTTTAGTTAACAAACAAAAAAATAGGTGCGTGGCCCGGCAGGAAATATTATTTCTGAAATTTGGCCCGCCTGCTGAAAAGGTTGGCCACCCCTGTGTTAGGACATGGTCGAGATAAAAAGTTACATAATGTAATAAAAGAAATGAAAAATATGAAGATTAATATCCTAGGTATGAGTGAGATGAGGTGAAGGAGATCTGGTTAAGTAATAACAGACAAATATGCAATAATGTGTTCAGAAGGTAATACATGCGGAAAAGGAGTAGGGCTAATGTTTGATGAGGAAACAGCTAAATCAGTTAATGGTTATTTGATTAAATCAGATAGTTATTATTGTCAAATTAAATGTCAAACCAAGAGATATTAATATTATACAAGTGTACACACCAAAAACAAGCAGTGGTGAGATGAAATTACAAACATTTTATGACATAGTAGAAATGGCGACACATAACAAAATGTAAACGTGATTCAGGAGTCAGCATTTTATTAAACATGGGCTAAGAAAAATATGAATGAATCTAAGATAAAGCTACATATTTTGAAATGAGCTATTAAATTATTGGAAGCCCAGTCAAAGATATCACTGTGAGAACCCTTGAGTTATTCGCACATCTCTAGAGCTTTAAAGTAGCCAGCACTTGTTGCATCTTCCAATGGCACAATAGAAAGAAATGTCTCCTTCACTTTCCCTTCTCTGGTAAAATGAATATATAGTACCAGCCCCTCATCATCAGATCTGTCTGCATGTCCTTCAAGTAAGATACTTGCATATGGGTTTTCCTTTATTTCAGTATCAAATCTTCACAAAGATATGAGGCAATGTATGAAATAAATTCTCTACACTGTTTGTTCATTCACACAATTCTCTGAATCAGTCACATTAAACTTGGTTAACAATGCAACCAAACCTTCAGTCAGTGTAGGGTCTGTAATTGTTGGCAATACAGTACAATGCCATGAAATGTACATTCATATGGTGCAGCATATTAGTATCCATATTTTGCCAATGTGCTAAAGGAGCACATTCAGGATTCTTCTTTGTACTTTCAGCCTTCTGAAACTTGAAGTGCATTTAGGATTTGTGGTGCTTTGTATTCTTCCAATTTAAATGGTCCCAAACATCCAAACACAACTTTTGAATTTTGGTCTGCAGTGTTGGTGAAAAACTTACTGCTCACTTCACAATTCTTTCTTCATAGCACAGCAGTGGTAGAATTTTTGACTGAGGGAATTTGGAAATACTATCTTCAATGCAACATCATCAGTTAACAGAAATTATGCTATATCAAAGAAGATCTGGTATGAGAGCAAGAGGATGCCCAAGAAGAAAATGGACTGAGAACATCAAGGGCTTTGTACAGTCACATGGAATGACACTATCCAGTGCCACTAATCCAGTTCTGAAACGTTAACTATTCCTTCACATGACGCTTGACAACAAGCATGGAAACAAGATGATGATAATCAATGATAGGTCTTTCATTGTCATCTAGATCACATTCAGAAAGCAATGACAAACTACTGAACATAAACTTACCAAAAAATGCTGGGGTTGACTGCAATGTCCTGTAAAGGATATGTACCTAACAATTTCTCAATAATTAATTTTATGCTGATCAGTTTCATCTTTAAAAATTACAAACCACACTTGAATTGGCTGACTTTTCATTTTTATCCTCTTCTCTGTCACTACATTGTATATTTTCAGGCAAAGTTGAGCCACTTCAGAAAAAATCTGTAATAGTACTGTTTTATTTTCCATTGGTCACTTTACACTGATTTGTTCCATTAATTTTCTACAATTTAAGTAAACGTAAAACAACACAACTCAACTCGCAAGTGTTGATGACGCGTCGGTAAAGCAGCAACTGTCGAAGACAAGATGACTAACTCTTTGGTTGAGTTACGAGAACTTCATAGTTAATGTTAAGGTAACCATATCACTCCAGAAATCACAAGTCGCTTGCAATGCTGCAAACACCAGACTTTCCATCTCTCAGTATATCCCCATTTACACACACACACATGTCCTCAAATGATTACAATGTTTGTGAAAATACACTTGAAGTATAAATACAGGATGTGTAGTTGATACTAAGTGATATAAAGTACTTGTAAATATGTTCTTGCATGTCAGCTTGCGTCTAATGTGTAACCTCTCTAACTCGTATGACTCCTTAACTTGTATGGCTTATTGCTAAGCTGCCTCACGCCTGAATGCAGCGTTATTTCTGTCTGATTTGGTACAGCTCTTGGCCATGGAACCTGTCTTACTGTATGGCAGTGAATCATGGAACATGAATAAACAAATTCAGAACAGATTAGAAACATCAGAGATGTGGATGCTGATACAAATGTTGTGAATACATTGGATCTCAAGTGTAACTAACAATGATTGCCTGGTAAAGGCTAATGTGATTAAAACATTATATACAAATATAAGGAGACAAACTTTGGTCAAGTAGTGAGAAGAGGGGAATTGGAAAACACTGTGATGATTGCATGCTGGATGGACTGAGACATTGGCATGGTGGGGTATCATCAGCAGATTTGATTCTGAGCACCAGGGACCGATATCTATTGAGAGATATGAATGCTTACATCAGCTGGCAAGGCACATGATAATGATGAATGTACAAGTCTAGTCAGTGAGCATCAGTCATGAGCAGTGGTTTCATAACCTTGTCCTCTAAAAGTTTAATCTAAACAGCTGGTGTTTCTGCTTACCTAATGGGAAGGTGATCACCTTATGGAGTTTAGTGAACTGTAGCAGATGTGTGGACCAAAAAATGAGGAACAGTAACACTGAGCAGCATTGAACAGTACAAAATTTGAGTTACAATGTGGCTGTTTTATTTTTAGACATTCTGACGTTCCATCTCAAATTGTTTTTGTTTTCTGTCATACCAAGTTAGTTAGTTTGTTTTCTTTCATATGTCACCTCAAACTGCACCATAAATGTTAGTTTTAGGCAGGAGGGTAGCACTCCTAATTATGACTGCAATGAAATATCAATATTGCTTGATGTTATAAGTTGTTCAGTAGAAATAACTGCACTTAAAATAGACCTGTGGAAAATGTCAGTAATAAATGAAACATACAGTACCTGTTCATCTGTTTATTTACTCATAAACAGTCACTTCATCTCTCTTAGATCATACATGAGCCTAGATAATACACCAGCTTAATTTATACATGAGCACATTAATCATTCTTCTTCTCCATCTTTCGTTCACTTGAAATTGATTGCCTATAGCTGCAATGTTTGATTGTTTGATTACATATACACATCTGTTCAATATCTTGTGTATTAATGAGGCTATTAATTATTTACTTTTGTGTGTTTCAGAAACAAACTCTTGGTCTCCTAGGAGTCATTACCACTCCATACAAGAGCATTCACAAAAGTGGACATATGACAGCATAGATATGAAGGTTGTGAAACAAGAACTACCAGATGTTCTGTGTGAGGACAAGAGTCACAGATTCAGTAAAATAGTAGACATAGCTGGAGGTAGCATCATTCAAGAAATGACAGAACACAGTAACTCAGAATCAAGAATGCTTGATAAAAGTTGTAAGGCATCAGTAAAACATGAACATTATTGTCAAATTTCAGAAAATGCTTCTTCTGTGATTGATACAAATAATAAACCACCTCTGATTATTGAGAATTGTCAGCAGCAAAATAAGGAAACACAAGAAAAACATACACAGAGCTTTGCAAGGTCTCTTGATGACATTTTTGGTTATGTCAGTTATAGCTCTCAAAGAACTCACACAGGAGACTTGTCTGATGTTTCTAGTCCAAATGTTTGTGCAGACAGATATAAGAGAACACATAGTGAAGGGATGTTAAACAAATGTAATGAATGGGATGGTCTTTTGATTCAAGATGACCATCTAGAGTGCAAAAAGAACATGAATCACAAGAAAATACATACAGGAGAGAAACATTACAAGTGTTATTGTGGTGCTTCTTTTACTGAAGCTGGCAATCTGAAGAGACATAAGAGAACACATACACGAGAGAAACCTTACAAGTGTGATGTTTGTGGTGCTTCTTTTACTGAAGTTGGCAATCTGAAGAGACATAAGAGAACACATACAGGAGAGAAACCTTACAAGTGTGATGTTTGTTGTGCATCTTTTACTGAAGCTGGCCATCTGAAGAGACATAAGAGAACACATACAGGAGAGAAACCTTACAAGTGTGATGTTTGTTGTGCTTGTTTTGCTCAATCTAGCAATCTGAAGGGCCATAAGAGAACACATACAGGAGAGAAACCTTACAAGTGTGATGTTTGTTGTGGTTCTTTTACTCACGCTTTCACTTTGAAATACCACAAGGAAACACATACAGGAGAGAAACCTTACAAGTGTGATGTTTGTGGTGCTTCTTTTATTCATGCTAGAAATCTGACGATCCACAAGAGAACACACACAGGAGAGAAACCTTACATGTGTGATGATTGTGGTGCTTCTTTTACTGAAGCTGGCAACCTGACGACCCACAAGAGAACACACACAGGAGAGAAACCTTACAAGTGTGATGATTGTGATGATTCTTTCAATCGAGCTGGCCATCTGAAGGACCATAAAAGAACACATACAGGAGAGAAACCTTACAAGTGTGATGTTTGTGGTGCTTGTTTTGCTCAATCTAGCAATCTGAAGGGCCATAAGAGAACACATACAGGAGAGAAACCTTACAAGTGTGATGTTTGTTGTGCTTCTTTTACTCACGCTGTCACTTTGATATACCACAAGGTAACACATACAGGAGAGAAACCTTACAAGTGTGATGTTTGTGGTGCTTCATTTGCTCGCGCTTTCACTTTGATATACCACAAGAGAACACACGGAGGAGAGAAACCTTACATGTGTGATGATTGTGGTGCTTATTTTACAGGTGCTGGCAGTCTGAAGGTTCATAAGAGAACACATACAGGAGAGAAACCTTACAAGTGTGATGTTTGTGGTGCATCTTTTACTACAGCTTGCCATATGAAGAGACATAAGAGAACACATACAGGAGAGAAACCATACAAGTGTGATGTTTGTGGTGCTTCTTTTACTCAAGCTGGTATTCTGACGACCCACATGAGAACACACACAGGTGAGAAACCTTACAAGTGTCATATTTGTGGTGCTTCTTTTACTACTGCTGGCAATCTGAAGGTCCATAAGAGAACACATACAGGAGAGAAACCTTACATGTGTGATGATTGTGGTGCTTATTTTACTGATGCTAGCAGTCTGAAGGTTCATAAGAGAAAACATACAGGTGAGAAACCTTACAAGTGTGATGTTTGTGGTGCATCTTTTACTACAGCTAGCAATATGAAGAGACATAAGAGATCACATAACTCGTGCTGGCAGTCTGAAGGTCCATAAGAGAACACATACAGGAGAGAAACCTTACAAATGTGATGATTGTGGTGCTTCTTTTACTGAAGCTGGCAGTCTGACGACCCACAAGAGAACACACACAGGAGAGACACCTTACAAGAGTGATGATTGTGGTGCTTCTTTTTATTGAGCTAACAGTCTGAAGGACCATTAGAGAACACATACAGGAGAGACATCTTACAAGTGTGATGTTTGTAGTGCTTTTATTCAAGCTGGCAATCTGACGATCCATAAGAGAACACACACAGGAGAGAAACCTTGCATGTGTGATGATTGTTGATCTTCTTTTACTGATCCTGGCAGTCTGAAGGTTCATAAGAGAACACATACAGGAGAGAAACTATACAAGTGTGATGTTTGTGGTGCTTCTTTTACTGAAGCTGGCAGTCTGACAACCCACACTAGAACACACACAGGTGAGAAACCTTACAAGTGTGATGTTTTTTTTTTGTATTTCTTTTACTCATGCTGGCAATCTGAAGGCCCATAAGAGAACACATACAGGAGAGAGACCTTACAAGTGTGATGTTTGTTGTGCATCTTTTACTGAAGCTGGCCATCTGAAGAGACATAAGAGAACACATACAGGAGAGAAACCTTACAAGTGTGATGTTTGTTGTGCTTCTTTTACTCACGCTTTCACTTTGAAATACCACAAGGTAACACATACAGGAGAGAAACCTTACAAGTGTGATGTTTGTGGTGCTTCTTTTATTCAAGCTAGAAATCTGACGATCCACAAGAGAACACACACAGGAGAGAAACCTTACATGTGTGATGTTTGTTGTGCTTCTTTTACTCACACTGTCACTTTGATATACCACAAGGTAACACATACAGGAGAGAAACCTTACAAGTGTGATGTTTGTGGTGCTTCATTTACTCACGCTTTCACTTTGATATACCACAAGAGAACACACGGAGGAGAGAAACCTTACATGTGTGATGATTGTGGTGCTTCTTTTACTGGTGCTGACAGTCTGAAGGTTCATAAGAGAACACATACAGGAGAGAAACCTTACAAGTGTGATGTTTGTGGTGCATATTTTACTACAGCTGGCAATATGAAGAGACATAAGAGATCACATTACTCGTGCTGGCAGTCTGAAGGTCCATAAGAGAACACATACAGGAAAGAAACTTACAAGTGTGATGTTTGTAGTGCTTCTTTTACTCATGCTGGCCATCTGAATTGCCATATGAGAACACATACAGGAAAGAAACCTTACAAGTGTGATGTTTGTCATGTTTCTTTTACTCATGCTGGCAGTCTGAAGATCCATAAGAGAACACATACAGGAGAGAAACCTTACAAATGTGATGATTGTGGTGCTTCTTTTACTGAAGCTGGCAGTCTGACGACCCACAAGAGAACACACACAGGAGAGAAACCTTACAAGAGTGATGATTGTGGTGCTTCTTTTTATTGAGCTAACAGTCTGGAGGACCATTAGAGAACACATACAGAAGAGAAATCTTACAAGTGTGATGTTTGTGGTGCTTTTATTTAAGCTGGCAATCTGAGAATCCATCAGAGAACACACACAGGAGAGAAACCTTACATATGTGATGATTGTTGATCTTCTTTTACTGATGCTGGCAGTCTGAAGGTTCATAAGAGAACACATACAGGAGAGAAACCATACAAGTGTGATGATTGTGGTGCTTCTTTTACTGAAGCTGGCAGTCAAACGACCCACAAGAGAACACACACAGGAGAGAAACCTTACAAGAGTGATGTTTTTTTTGGTGTTTCTTTTACTCATGCTGGCAATATGAAGGTCCACAAGAGAACACACACAGGTGAGAAACCTTACAAGTGTGATGTTTGCGGTGCTTCTTTTACACATGCTGGCAGTCTGAAGGTCCATAAGAGAACACATACAGGAGAGAAACCTTACAAGTGTAATGTTTATGGTGCATCTTTTACTGAAGCTGGCAGTTTTACGACCCACACGAGAACACACACAGGTGAGAAACCTTACAAGTGTGATGTTTGTGGTGCTTCTTATACTGATGCTGGCAGTCTGAAGGACCATAAGAGAACACATACAAGAGAGAAACCTTACAAGTCTGAAGTTTGTGGTTCTTGTTTTGCTCAATCTAGCAATCTGAAGGGCCATAAGAGAACACATACAGGAGAGAAACCTTACAAGTGTGATGTTTGTTGTGCTTCTTTTACTCAAGCTGTCACTTTGATATACCACAAGGTAACACATACAGGAGAGAAACCTTACAAGTGTGATGTTTGTGGTGCTTCATTTACTCGCGCTTTCACTTTGATATACCACAAGAGAACACATACAGGAGAGAAACCTTGCAAGTGTGATGTTTGTGGTGCTTCTTTTACTCATGCTGGCAGTCTGAAGGTCCATAAGAGAACACATACAGGAGAGAAACCTTACTAGTGTGATGTTTGTGGAGCTTGTTTTGCTCAATCTAGCAATCTGAAGGGCCATAAGAGAACACATACAGGAGAGAAACCTTACAAGTGTGATGTTTGTTGTGCTTCTTTTACTCACGCTGTCACTTTGATATACCACAAGGTAACACATACAGGAGAGAAACCTTACAAGTGTGATGTTTGTGGTGCTTCATTTACTCGCGCTTTCACTTTGATATACCACAAGAGAACACATACAGGAGAGAAACCTTGCAAGTGTGATGTTTGTGGTGCTTCTTTTACTCATGCTGGCAGTCTGAAGGTCCTTAAGAGAACACATACAGGAGAGAAACCTTACTAGTGTGATGTTTGTGGTGCTTCTTTTACTCATGCTGGCCATCTGAATTGCCATTAGAAATCACATTACTCGTGCTGGCAGTCTGAAGGTCCATAAGAGAACACATACAGGAGAGAAACCTTACTAGTGTGATGTTTGTGGTGCTTCTTTTACTCATGCCGGCCATCTGAATTGCCATAATAGATCACATATAGGTGAGAGACCTTACAAGTGTGATGTTTGTGGTGCTTCTTATACTGATGCTGGCAGTCTCAAAGTCCATAAGAGAACTTAAACTTATACAGGAGAGAAACCTTACAAGTTTGATGTTTGTGGTGCTTCTTTTACTCATACTGGCCATCTGAATTGCCATAATAGATCACATACAGGTGAGAAACCTTACAAGTGTGATGTTTATGGTGCTTCTTTTACTTATGCTGGCAGTCTGAAGGTCCATAAGAGAACACATACAGGAAAGAAACCTTACAAGTTTGATGTTTGTGGTGATTCTTTTACTTATGCTGGCAGTATGAAGGTCCATAAGAGAACGCATACAGGAGAGAAACCTTACAAGTGTGATGTTTGTGGTGCTTGTTTTGCTCAATCTAGCAATCTGAAGGGCCATAAGAGAACACATACAGGAGAGAAACCTTACAAGTGTGATGTTTGTTCGCTTCTTTTACTCACGCTGTCACTTTGATATACCACAAGGTAACACATACAGGAGAGAAACCTTACAAGTGTGATGTTTGTGGTGCTTCATTTACTCACGCTTTCACTTTGATATACCACAAGAGAACACATACAGGAGAGAAACCTTGCAAGTGTGATGTTTGTGGTGCTTCTTTTACTCATGCTGGCAGTCTGAAGGTCCATAAGAGAACACATACAGGAGAGAAACCTTACAAGTGTGATGTTTATGGTGCATCTTTTACTAAAGTTGGCCATATGAAGAGACATAAGAGAACACATACAGGAGAGAAACCATACAAGTGTGATGTTTGTGGTGCTTCTTTTACTGAAGCTGGCAGTTTTATGACCCACACGAGAACACACACAGGTGAGAAACCTTACAAGTGTGATGTTTGTGGTACTTCTTATACTGATGCTGGCAGTCTCAAGGTCCATAAGAGAACACATACAGGAAAGAAACCTTATTATTGTGATGTTTGTGGTGCAACTTTTACTCATGCTGGCCATCTGAATTGCCATTAGAGATCACATTACTCTTGCTGGCAGTCTGAAGGTCCATAAGAGAACACATACAGGAAAGAAACCTTTCAAGTGTGATGTTTGTGGTGCTTCTTTTACTCATGCTGGCAGTATGAAGGTCCATTAGAGAACACATACAGGAGAGAAACCTTACAAGTGTGATGTTTGTGGTGCTTCTTTTACTCATGCTGGCCATCCGAATTGACATAATAGATCACATACAGGTGAGAAACCTTACAAGTGTGATGTTTGTGGTGCTTCTTATACTCATGCTGGCAGTCTGAAGGTCCATAAGAGAACACATACAGGAGATAAACCTTACTAGTGTGATGTTTGTGGTGCTTCTTTTACTCATGCTGGCCATCTGAATTGCCATTAGAAATCACATTACTCGTGCTTTCAGTCTGAAGGTCCATAAGAGAACACATACAGGAGAGAAACCTTACAAGCGTGATGTTTGTGGTGCTTCTTTTACTCATGCCGGCCATCTGAATTGCCATAATAGATCACATATAGGTGAGAAACCTTACAAGTGTGATGTTTGTGGTTCTTCTTATACTGATGCTGGCAGTCTCAAGGTCCATAAGAGAACTTATACAGGAGAAAAACCTTACAAGTTTGATGTTTGTGGTGCTTCTTTTACTCATACTGGCCATCTGAATTGCCATAATAGATCACATACAGGTGAGAAACCTTACAAGTGTGATGTTTGTGGTGCTTCTTTTACTCATGCTGGCAGTCTGAAGGTCCATAAGAGAACACATACAGGAAAGAAACCTTACAAGTTTAATGTTTATGGTAATTATTTCACCTATGCTGGCAGTATGAAGGTCCATAAGAGAACGCATACAGGAGAGAAACCTTACAAGTGTGATGTTTGTGGTGCTTCTTTAATCATGCTGGCCATTTGAATTGCCATAACATATCACATACAGGTGAGAAACCTTACAAGTGTGATGTTTGTGGTGGTTCTTTTACTCATGCTGGCAGTCTGAATGTCCATAAGAGAACACATACAGGAGAGAAACCTTACTAGTGTGATGTTTGTGGTGCTTCTTTTACTCATGCTGGCCATCTGAATTGCCATTAGAGATCACATTACTCTTGCTGGCAGTCTGAAGGTCCATAAGAGAACACATACAGGAAAGAAACCTTTCAAGTGTGATGTTTGTGGTGCTTCTTTTACTCATTCTGGCAGTATGAAGGTCCATTAGAGAACACATACAGGAGAGAAACCTTACAGGTGTGATGTTTGTTGTGCTTCTTTTACTCATGCTGGCCATCTGAATTGCCATAATAGATCACATACAGGTGAGAAACCTTACAAGTGTGATGTTTGTGGTGCTTCTTTTACTCATGCTGGCAGTCTGAAGGTCCGTAAGAGAACATATACAGGAGAGAAACCTTACTAGTGTGATGTTTGTGGTGCTTCTTTTGCTCATGCTGGCCATCTGAATTGCCATTAGAGATCACATTACTCTTGCTGTCAGTCTGAAGGTCCATAAGAGAACACATACAGGAAAGAAACCTTACAAGTGTGATGTTTATGGTGCATCTTTTACTAAAGCTGGCCATATGAAGAGACATAAGAGAACACATACAGGAGAGAAACCATACAAGTGTGATGTTTGTGGTGCTTCTTTTACTGAAGCTGGCAGTTTTACAACCCACACGAGAACACACACAGGTGAGAAACCTTACAAGTGTGATGTTTGTGGTGCTTCTTATACTGATGCTGGCAGTCTCAAGGTTCATAAGAGAACTTATACAGGAGAGAAACCTTACTAGTGTGATGTTTGTGGTGCTTCCTATACTGATGCTATCAGTCTCAAGGTCCATAAGAGAACTTATACAGGAGAGAAACCTTACAAGTTTGATGTTTGTGGTGCTTCTTTTACTCATGCTGGCCATCTGAATTGCCATAATAGATCACATACAGGTGAGAAACCTTACAAGTGTGATGTTTGTGGTGCTTTTACTTATGCTGGCAGTCTGAAGATCCATAAGAGAACACATACAGGAAAGAAACCTTACAAGTTTGATGTTTGTGGTGATTCTTTTACTTATGCTGGCAGTATGAATGTCCATAAGAGAACGCATACAGGAGAGAAACCTTACAAGTGTGATGTTTGTGGTGCTTCTTTTACTTATGCTGGCCATTTGAATTGCCATAACATATCACATACAGGTGAGAAACCTTACAAGTGTGATGTTTGTGATTCTTCTTTTACTCATGCTGGCAGTCTGAAGGTCCATAAGAGAACACATACAAGAAAGAAACCATACAAGTTTGATGTTTGTGGTGATTCTTTTACTTATGCTGGTAGTCTGAAGGTCCATAAGAGAACACATACAGGAGAGAAATCTTACTCGTGTGATGTTTGTGGTGCTTCTTTTACTCATGCTGGCCATCTGAATTGCCATAAGAAATCACATTACTCACGCTGGCAGTCTGAAGGTCCATAAGAGAACACATACAGGAAAGAAACCTTACAAATGTGATGTTTGTGGTGCTTCTTTTACTCATGCTGGCAGTTTCAAGGTCCATAAGAGAACGCATACAGGAGAGAAACCTTACAAGTGTGATGTTTGTTGTGCTTCTTTTACTCATGCTTTCCATCTGAATAGCCATAAGAAATCACATGAATCCTCACAGTCATGCTATCAGGAATGCCATAGTGATCATTGTGATCATTAGACACATTTAGGCAATTCATCCAGGATTTAGCAACATGAAATTCAGGAGTTATCACATGATCTCATAAAATACATACAATTTAGGTGATATATCCAATTCACCTTCAGGCATTATGAATCTTAACCATTCTAACATGCCGGTTGAATAAGTATTATTATGATGTGGCACAAACATTAATTCCTTATGTTTACAACATTGAAAATACATTTGAAAAAATCTAGCATTATTGAAGAAATGGAGAGATGGCTTGACGAGAAATTCTGCAGATAGCAGTTGAAAAATCTTGATTTAATAAATTGTTGATGGTTTGGTATTAAGATGATTAGAAGAAAGCACATTCTATATAACTGTAATTGATGTAACACAGTATCTGTAGTTTAAAGATAAATGGTGAAATTGTTATAGATTAATGGAGGGCATAGTCATGACTTGTGTTCTTTTTTTTTAGTGAATAGAAATTAGTCCAAAAAAGTTACTAATAATGTTTAATTATGATAAGTTATTTGATTTTGGTTGAACATGGTTCATTATGTAAATTATTTTGAAAAATGTTGGGGATAAATGATGATTGAATAATTAGGGGGGAAGGCGTTCTGTTTTGAATTACGCTTGGTTTTTTTATGACTCATGATTTCTGGTTTCAGTTATTGTGCCTTGTTTGAAATCAGTATATTAAGTTGATGACTGTTAAGACTTGTTTAAAAAACTGTTATTATTTTGCTCGGAATAAAGAGTTGGTTTAGATCAATAAGACTAGGCCTTATTGAATAAGCAATAAGATCCTTCGTTCAGATAACAATAAGCAAAAGACTTTGGACTATAAAGAGAGACATAATTGCCTTAGACTGGGTTTACTAAACCTGGAATAAACATGGAGTGAGTGCCATGAGCTTAGACGTGTAGAAATTGATAAAGAGTCATTTTTGTACTGGTCTGGGGGTAGATAATAGATAGTTGTGGTTGACAACAATGAATTTACAGGTTTTAAGAAAAGTAGACGTGAGAAATGCTTATAAATTAAGAAGACAGCGTTAGGCAGCGCTAATAGAAAAACACATGGACTGAGTGCCATGTTTGGAAAATGAAGAGTTAGTTTAACTTGAGGGTGGCCAAAGATGGGGCTGTAGATAACAGCACATATCATAATGGTCAAGGATTAAATTAGATACGTTCATAATAAATGAACGATGAATGCCAGGGATGGTTAAGAGGGATGCGATAATAGGAACACACATGGACTGAGTACCATGTTTGGCATGTGAAGGGTTGTTTTGGTCTGGGAGTAACCATAGACGAGACTGTGGATATCAGTACAGTACTTGGGGGATTAAATGATGAACAATGAATTGTAAGGCGAAGGGGAAGTAAGTATGTTCATAATAAATGAACATTGTCAATATTTTTTTTTTATGGTGCGGCTATGGCATAACCATGATCGAACATGGAATGAAAGCCATGGAGGTTTGGGAAGGTACGTAATAAGCAGACGATACTGATATAGTATAGACACGGGGGAAGGCACAGACATGAAGTCATATTTTACTGGATGTGGTTAACAGCACAGTTAATACAGGTCGAAGGTTAGATGAACTACTTTGAATAATGTAGGCTTACACGAAGGTGTTGTGATCATGGATAACAAGATTATTTAATATAAACAAACTTGAAGATAAACATATCATTTTCATACATTATATAATTTGTATAGGTTTTTTTGAAAACTTTATTTCATAAAGTTTTGTGAGTGCAAGGGTGGATAAACGTGACTACTTCCTGTTATCTTTCCTTGGTGCGCACCATTTCTCTGTCTATCCTGTGTTGATCAGTTGATTTACGGGAGAGTATGATATGTTGTATTTCATAACGCATGATAATCTTCAATTTTTGTTTATATGCCAATGATTTAGATGGACATACCACTCTATTTTTGAAATGCGGATTGCTGTGGTCTTACAGAAGTGAAAAAGAAGAAGAAGTATAATAAATGTCCACATGTAAGGTAAAGTGTTGCAATGATCAATGACCAGAAGAGTGAGTGTGACTTACGAGGTACATCTAAATGATTTTAGTGAAACAGGTGAACTTTTAATAAAATAACAGGGTGCACAAAAAGGGGAATTGGTAAAATTTAGTTAGGAGAATAGCGGTTGGCTATAAATATTACGATTATTTGGGGTAAGGGAGTTAGGGATATAGAAATAGCGGATAGCTATCTCGAAGTTTTATAAAGAATGTCTTGAAGGGTTGTAGATGGAGGTAGGTAAGTTTTGGGTTAAGACTTTTCGGGGAAAAGTCTTGTTGAGGGTAGAGAAGAATATAACAGAGTGTCTGTCTCTGTTAAGGGGATCTAGATGGGCTTGCAAGGGAAAAAGGGTCTAGCCTTCAATGCACGCGTGAGCACCCCAGTGAGATGAAAAGGTAACTAGGGATGCTCACGCGCTGATGTAAGGGTAGGAAA
Organism: Cepaea hortensis; assembly: GCA_963921405.1. NCBI lineage: Eukaryota > Metazoa > Mollusca > Gastropoda > Stylommatophora > Helicidae > Cepaea > Cepaea hortensis. The sequence continues at coordinate 89,705,159 of OY992884.1, read as the reverse complement.
CATATTAGTTATCAACTATAGCTCGAGCCGACAAGTCGTATGGTCAACATCTGGTCCTTGACTATTAACATCCACGATATGAGAAAATAAAGTAGAACTCACAAATACTACCAAGGTTTCGAGTTCTATTCACACCACCATACATTCGCCTCCAGCCCTGTTATATATCGGGTCAGATCTATCTATCTGTCTGTCTGTCTGTCTGTCTATAGCTAGGGGACTTAACCTAAGATATAGCAATGCTACTAAAAGTTATGTCCCTTTATATATTATTTCTTATGTTAAGTCATGTAATTTAATTATTAAATTTTAGAAAGTAAATAGCTGATTCTACAATAAAAAAAAAAAAAAAACTATGACGGTTGCACGGGAATGAAAAGAAGCCAAGTAGAAAATTTCATCTCAATCGGATGGACCGTTATCGAACGCATCCAATACATCCCCACCCACATACATTATGTTTTATAGATATAGATAAAAGGCACGCTGTGAGGCCGCGGGTAGTTATGCATATGCGTTTTAAGTTCAGTGCGCTGGTGGCGGGATATTTGAACCGTTACCTACATTGGTCAATTGGACTTCAACTTTAACTTCTTGTTCAGAAAGTAATCGCAGACTACAGAAAGTAAACATTCCTAGAAAATGAACCTCCTGTTGGGTTGATCGCAACCTCCTGCACATGATGAATTAACTGTATAAATACAAAAGGAATACAATTACGTGATTTTGTGTTGAAGGTACTAATGTTGATGACTAAGACTAAAAGGATCACACAGATTTCATTATAAAAACTGTCTGTCATTTACTGCCAATATAGTACCTTGCGGTGTATGGCAGAGGGGTCTTTGAGCCTGAGGAATTAGGGCTGCTTGGCTAGTGCAGTCGCCGCGAACTGTGCAGGTTAGGATTTTCTTTTTGCCCCAGACAGAAAAAAATCCCACACCTTACCGAGGGATCAAACCCGGATCTCCCGAATGAGAGTCCGGCATTCTAGCCACTCGGCCAGCCGCTCCTCATTATAATGTGAGCGATTATGATGTAATTAGGTAATGATGTTTGTGATAAATGCAATTGAATTGGACATTACAAATGTGTGATGCATAATTGCTTTTAGGTTTGTTGAAGAATGTCTCGGATACCAACACCACAATTGCAAAGATATGTGGCGTCATGCTGGATTTCTTTGTTGGTGACAGCCCGTGTTTTCATAACCTCCAAGTATTTCTCTACCTTTATCTCACGTTTACTTAACTGACAGTGGCAGTCGTCTCAGCTCAGTACATCAAATGTACGTCACTGTTGGTGACCCTTATGTGAGAACATCAAGGCTAAGTCAGACATTGTCACACGTACCGAAGCCAAGTGTTTGCATACTTGTCACTCTGAAAATACTATTTAGATTTCAAATGCATACATATCTGATACCCAAATGGTACAGTATGCTAACATTAGTGCATAAAACATTTTTAGATTAATATTAACAATATTCTAGTAAAGGTAATAAGTAATAAATAATAATATTTATGTGACAACAATGAATTTAAAACATATTTATGTTGTATTCAATGAAACAAATTATATTATCAACATTGTCAATGCCAAATATAGCCAAGATAATATTCACATTTTACTACTAAATACATATAACTATTTTAACATTACTGTTTCTGAATATCTTCTAGCATTTAATACTGAAATAAACTGTAACATATATATGTAAACAAGATTCATTTAGCACTCTAAACTGTATATGTTATTCACGTGTGTGTGTGTTACTATCACTCGAGGTCTAATGACTATTATCTAAAATATGACAGTGCAGCGCAACTAACAACAATTCAGCACATTTAACAAAATTAGATGGAACCTTGTGTAGGAGAACAAATTTAGGTTAGTAATAAACTAAACTGCCAACATAGTGGCAAAAGATATACGAGAAGTGTTAATATATTTAGTAAATATCAAAAACATGAATGAAATGCAAAGAAATGGGTACCTACATTTAGTTAGTGAGTGAGTTAGTTCGTTAGTCAGTTAGTTAGGTAGTCGAAATTCTAACTTCACGACAACGGGTCGTCCCCATTATACTCCGTTCCTGTGCCAGTTAATATCACACTAAATGTTCCCCACTGTCCAATGTGAAAAGTGGAACAGACAGGAGTCTCGGAAATCTAACAGTCCGCACAGGTACACTGTTCATAATGCCGCCGCCAGATTTCCAACACAAAGGTCCCCCACGAAAACCAGTTCATCGTTGATGGAATCGGCAATCATCAGAAAGACCTCATTGACCAGGGTTTTCTTATAATGCTCGGTCTCTTTCTGCAGGGCGACGCGCCGAAAGCGTCGCATTAAGCACGGACTCCGTGGCTCCAGCGCTGACTCCCATGAGTCTCCTGAAAAATACACTAGTGAGCCGAAAATGCAAATCTGTCAACTTAGCAACAGCCGGTAGCCATTGTTCCGAACGTGCAGGTCACTGTACAACAAAGGCGGCCACGTAGAAGCATTCTACGAGAATATAATCGCTCACAGAGCGACTCCACACACTCACTCAGTAGCAGGGCGACGAAACCATATACTACCAGTCCAGCATGAGGAAAATGAAAACCGCAGATACAAAAATAAATACCCCAGAGGCGTAGCGGTTCAATGCCTAACCGCCATGCTGGGGACCGGAAGTTATTCCTCGCGTACATACAGACTGTCAATGAGATCCTTGTGGATATCACAGCTGTGCATATTCGTCAGTATTGATGCGGCTGAAAGCCTTATCGTTGGATCATGTTGTGACGAATTAGTCAAGCACCAGGCTTGAGTTTTAGGAGCACCTAACGTGATAACGGGGTCTTTCAAACACTCGTAGACTGTCTGATGTTGCCTTGTCATGAACATCATGCACCAGAGAACCACGCCCAAGGAGTACACTTCTAGCTGTGTAGGATCAACCCATGTGAAACACGATATTTCTGGAGCACGGAAACACGTTGCGCCACCAATGTTTTCCGCATCAACCACAGTGGAGCTTCGACGGACGACAAATGATAATCAAAAATCTCCAAGGACTGCATCGTTGTTTGTGTTGATCAAAATATTGTCTTGTTTGATATCGCTGTGTAATACTCTCTTATGATCATTGAGATAACGCACATCACACATCCGGGTGGAGTACTTGAGACACAACTCCGAGGTCATGTTGCAAGCTTGGAAGTCAAGGTTGCGTTAGGATATGCAACTAACTCTAACTCTCTAATTTTAAAACATGACCTATATTTATATAATGCTTCCTGAACGCTGGTATTAATCAAGTGTTTGCACCCTTGTGACTCTGAAAATACTATTTAGATTTCGTTTATATACATATCTGATACCCAAGTGCTACATTAGTATGCTAACATTAGTAGTACAGGAATGTTTGTTTTTTTAAAAGATTATTATTAACATAAATTTAATAAAGGTAATAAGTAATATCCCATAAGGGTTTTCTTATAAGGCTCGGTCTCTTTCCGTAGGGCGACCCGCCGAAAGCGTCGCATTAAGCACAGCTGTAATATCCACAAGGACCTCACTGACAGTCTGTATGTACGCGAGGAATAACTTCCGGTCCCCAGCATGGCGGTTAGGCATAGGGTCTGACAATAAGGGTGTTGAGAGATATATGGGAATTCACGGGGATATGAACAAATGACATTGGAAATATTGACTCACTTAAAGGAAAAAGCCCAACAGATGGGGCTGGTTATCAACCAAGATAAGACAGAATATATGGTAATTTCAAGAGACGGAATGGCTAGAAACTCTGGCCACATACAAATAGATAATATGACCATTAAAAGAATGGAAACATACAAATACCTGGGTACGATCTTCAACTGCTCCAACATCATAAGGGAAGAAATACAAACTAGAATCAACTCTGGAAATAAGATATACTATGCACTACAACATCTACTAAAATCAAAGGCGCTATCTCGTAACACCAAAATCACAATATACAAAACACTGATCAGACCAGTTGTGCTGTATGGCTCTGAAACCTGGAGTACAACGAAAGGAGACGAAGCCTTGTTACAAACCTTAGAGAACAAAATTTTACACAAAGTGGAGAGTGGAAAAGAAGAAGTAACAAAGATATTTATGATCTGTTTCAATCAATCATGTGCCATGCCGGAAAGCGTGGGCGGTCATGATTCGCCATTTCACTCGATCACCAGAGTCGTGGATCAGCTCAGTGTTCCTGTCTCGTCCATGCCATGTGGCCAAGCCATCCAGGTATTTTCCTCTCGGTCTTCCTCTTGGTCTGTTCCCTTCGATCTTGCCAGCTGTCACTAAGTTCTCCAGTCCATTTCTTCTCATAACATGTCCAAAAAATTTTGACTGTCTACGTCTAATTTCTCTAATCAATCTACGATTTTCATTTGTCTCTTGTAGTACTTGGTCATTAGTTTTTCTATCTGTTTAAGTCCCCGCTAATCACTGGTATCATGAAGGCTAATAGACTACAATGGCTGGGGCATATAGAAAGAATGGAAGATAATACGGAAACAAAACTCGCTTACCCTCAGGAAATAAATGACCGTAGACCCCGAGGTAGACCAAGAAGACGGTGGAGAGATAATACATATACAGACCTACAAGCACTTGGAATCAACGACTGGCAAGAGAAGGTCCACCAGAGAGACGAATGGAGACGGATTGTATTTGCAGCAAAGAACCTCAATGGCTCGGAAAGCTGAAGAAGAAGAAGAAGTAATATAGATTGGTTATTGTAATAAGTAATATAGATTAGTTATTGGAATGTCAGAACTATGTACCAGACGGGGAAAACTAGTCATGTGTGTAGTGTTATGAAAGAATACAACCTAGAAATTCTTGGGATTAGCGAGTGCAGATGGACTGACTCAGGTAAGACATTTCTCAACTGTGAACAAAGACACATATTTTATTCAGGAAAAACCGACAACCATCATTCGAGCGGAGTAGCTATCATCATGTCAAAAAATGTAGAAAGATCACTGATCATCTGGGAACCAGTAAATGATAGAATCATAACAGCGCGTTACCAAACGAAATATTTCAAGCTAACAATCATACCGGCGGTAGCGTAGCTACCAGCAGGGCCTCCCAAGCCGGACAGGTCAAAGGGTAGAGAACAGACAAAGAGAAACACCCTGGTCCTCCAGGTTGGGGGTTGAAGCGTGGGGTTAACATCCCCACCTTTGTAAAAACCTTTCTTTGTTACGAAACAAATACATGAGCCTCGATGTCGGACTGACTTATCTGGACAACGACCTTGGAACGTTAAAGGACTTTTGAGATTTGGAACATGGAATGTACGGACACTATATCGAGCTGGAGCGGCCGAAGAACTAACCCGGGAGCTGATTGAATATCAAATGGATATAACAGCAATTCAAGAAATAAGGTGGCCAGGAGAGGGTACTTTAGAGCAAAATGGAATGATTATAATATATGGAGGAAACACCCAAAATAAACATGAATTAGGAGCAGGATTTGTCATCAAAAAAGAGTTATGGGGGAACGTTTTAAACTTTAAAGCTTTTAATGACAGGATTAGTAAATTACGAATAAAAGGTAAATGGAAAAATATAACGATGATTAATGTACATGCACCTACTGAAGAGAAAGAAGATGATATTAAAGAAGACTTTTATAATGATCTGGAAGATGTCATAGAAGAAACCCCCAAACAGGACATCCTGATTGTGCTGGGAGACTTCAATGCAAAAATAGGTAGAGAGCAAACTAATAAAAAAGTGGCCGGTATGGAAAGCCTACATACAACTTCAAATGATAATGGTTGGAGAGTCATCAACCTGGCAGAAGCCAAAGGACTGCAGGTTAGCAGTACCAGACTACAAAGAAAGGATATACACAAACAAACTTGGAAATCATGTGACAAGAGAACCTATAATCAAATAGATCACATTTTAATTAACAACAGAAATGCATCAAACATACAGCAAGTCAGAAGTTATAGAGGAGCTGAGTGCCACAGTGACCACTTCCTCGTTGGAGCAAAATTTAAAATAAAACTTAAGAGAGCTTTCTATACTAAATTACAAAGATTACACCCAACATATAACAGAGAAAAACTGCAAGACATTACAGTCAAAGAGAAATTTACAGATGAAATAAAATGTAAACTTGAAACTCTGCAAAACCCTTTGGAGGAAAGCATTGACCAAACTTGGTTGAACATCAAGAATACAATTCAGTCTACCGCAGAAGAATGTCTCGGTGTGTTAACCACGCATAGAAAGAACAGATGGTTCAATCAAAAATGTGAAGAAGCAGTCATTAGGAAGAAGCATGCCAGACATGTATGGTTAAATGACATCAATAACATCCAAAAGGAAGAGCATTATAGAAATGAATGTAAAGAGGCTACAAAAATAGTCAGACAGCAGAAGCGAGAATATATGAGTAATATAATCAAAGATATGGAAACTAATCACCAGAAAAATGAATCCAGAAAATTTTTTAAAGAACTGAAGTCAATGAAACGAGGGCACCAACAAAACACATATGGTTTAAAAGACAAAAATGGGAATATGATAAATACCAATGAGGAAATGTGCAACACATGGAAAGAATATTTTATTGAATTACTAAATTGTGAAGCCCCAAGTAACATTTTCTCACAGGAAGAGGTTCTAACATGCGAACCACAAATTGAAGAACCTACATTTGAAGAAATCCTATATGTAATCACACGACTTAAAAACAATAAGGCAACTGGGACTGATGGAATTGCTGCTGAATTTATAAAGGCAGATGGCCATGCATTACATCTAAAGCTATAGGAACTAATAATAAAAATCTGGAGGACAGAAGAATTACCCCATGACTGGAAAGAGTCATTATTGATACCTATCTTAAGAAAGGAGACAAGTTCCAATGTGGAAATTATAGAGGAATATCACTACTGTCCACAAGCTATAAGATACTATCCGCAGTATTACTAAATAGACTAAAACCATATTCAGAAGACATATTAGGTGACTACCAGGCGGGTTTTAGACAAAACAGATCAACAATAGATCAGATATTTATCTTACGACAAATAGCCGAGAAACATTGGGAATATAAAAGAGATCTCCATAACATTTTTGTGGATTTTAAAAAGGCTTATGATAGTGTCCATAGGAATAGTCTATGGAATGCTATGCAGGAATTTGGAATACCAAGGAAGTTAATCAACATGACCAGACTATGCATGGAAGATACTTATAATATAGTAACATATAAAGGCAGGAAATCAGACTCCTTCCAAATAACATCTGGCTTGAAACAGGGTGATGCACTATCGCCGCTACTCTTCAATCTGGCTCTAGAGAAAGTTGTAAGGAAGGTAAAGGAGGAATGTGATATTGGAGGAACATCCAAGCTGCTTGGTTATGCAGATGATATAGATATTATAGGGCAAAGTGAACAAAAGACATTGGAAATATTGACTCACTTAAAGGAAAAAGCCCAACAGATGGGGCTGGTTATCAACCAAGATAAGACAGAATATATGGTAATTTCAAGAGACGGAATGGCTAGAAACTCTGGCCACATACAAATAGATAATATGACCATTAAAAGAACGGAAACATACAAATACCTGGGTACGATCTTCAACTGCTCCAACATCATAAGGGAAGAAATACAAACTAGAATCAACTCTGGAAATAAGATATACTATGCACTACAACATCTACTAAAATCAAAGGCGCTATCTCGTAACACCAAAATCACAATATACAAAACACTGATCAGACCAGTTGTGCTGTATGGCTCTGAAACCTGGAGTACAACGAAAGGAGACGAAGCCTTGTTACAAACCTTTGAGAACAAAATTTTAAGACGCATCTTTGGACCCATTAGGGATACACAAAGTGGAGAGTAGAAAAGAAGAAGTAACAAAGACATTTATGATCTGTTTAAGTCCCCGCTAATCACTGGTATCATGAAGGCTAATAGGCTACAATGGCTGGGGCATATAGAAAGAATGGAAGATAATAGGGAAACAAAACTCGCTTACACTCAGGAAATAAATGACCGTAGACCCCGAGGTAGACCAAGAAGGCGGTGGAGAGATAATACATGTACAGACCTACAAGCACTTGGAATCAACGACTGGCAAGAGAAGGTCCACCAGAGAGACGAATGGAGACGGATTGTATTTGCAGCAAAGAACCTCAATGGCTCGGAACGCTGAAGAAGAAGAACAATCATACAGTGTTACGCACCTACCAATGACGATACAGACATCAACAAAGATAATTTCTATGAACAACTAATTGGTACCATCAACTCATCTCCCAAGCACGACATTGTTGTTGTAATGGGTGGTTTCAACGCCAAGATAGGGTCTGACAATAAGGGTGTTGAGAGATATATGGGAATTCACGGCTTAGGGGATATGAACCAAAACGGAGAGAGACTACTAGAATTCTGTGAAATTGCAAATCTGATAGTAGCAAACTCTTTATTTCCGCACAAAGATATACACAAAATCACGTGGAACTCGCCTGATAGCATCACAAAAAATCAGATAGACCATTTTTCATTAATGCCAAATTCCGTTCATCAGTACAAGACGTCAGAGCCTACAGAGGTGCAGATGCTGGCAGTGATCACAATCTCTGCATTGCCAAACTAAAAATAAAGCTCAAGACTGCACAGATCACCCAGAATTAAGAAAATAAACTCACAGTCCCTACTGACTAAAGAACACCAACTCGCATTCAATTCAGAGGTACAAAGCATCTATGCTAACAAAGAAAGTATATCGAGCAATGTGAATATTAAAAACAACATTGAAGAAAATTGGAATTTCCTAAAAAATACCTTGCTATATGCTGCAACAAATACAGTCGGCTATGTACAAAGACAGAAGAAGAAGTGGCTAAGCGATAACACCTGGACGAAGATACAAGAAAGAAAACAAGCAAAACTAACACTTCTTTCTGCAAAAGACACCTCTACATATGAAACCCATAAGCAAAAACACTCTATGTTGGATAAAGAGGTGAAATCAAGCGCACGAAAAGACAAACAGAACTTTGTTCACAGCCTGGCCTCCGACGCCGAAGCAGCTGCCAGAACTGGAAACAACAGCTTCCTATGCAATCACTCACCTACACCAAATATACCCATCAAAGACAAACAAGGTAATCAATTGTTATCCGATGACCTTCAAAAGCAACGATGGGCAGAACATTTCAAAGAAATATTAAATAGACCGCAGCCTGACACTGTTCCAAACCTGGATGGAGAAATTACTATACCCCCACTAGATGCCTCCTGCGAGTCATTCACCATGGAAGAGACTAAAGCAGCCATCAAAAAATTGAAGAACAACAAAGCTGTTGGTGAAGATGACATCTCAGGAGAAATGCTCAAAGCAGCAGATGAGAACACCTTACAACGTTTATTACAGCTGATCAATGAAATCTGGCAAAGCGAATCCCCACCACAACAGTGGAAAGATGGTGTAATTTTCAAACTGCCTAAAAAGGGCGATATGTCTGATTGCAATAATTGGCGTGGTATCACTCTATTGTCAGTACCAGGAAAACTTTTTTGCAGCATGTTACTTGAGAGATTGAAAAAGGCTATAGATGAAAGGCTCAGAGAAGAACAAGCAGGCTTCAGACCAAAACGGTCATGCATAGACCACATTTTCACCCTCAGAATAATCATTGAAGACTCCGTAGAATTCCAGTCGAAATTAATCACCAACTTTGTCGACTTTCAAAAAGCCTTTGACAGTATCCACCGTCCATCACTTTGGAATCTACTTAACATCTATGGTTTTCCTACCAAATATACCAGAGTCATAAAATCTTTCTACAAAGAGACACGTTGCTGCGTAAGAACAGAAACAGGCAACTATGACTGGTTCTCAGTCGAAACAGGAGTGAAACAGGGTTGTGTCTTATCACCGATGCTCTTTGGAATAGCTATCGATTGGGTCATGCGCAAATGCACAAACAACACAAATATGGGTATCCATTGGGTCGACAAAATTCTAGAAGACCTGGACTTTGCCGACGACATAGTGCTTTTGAGTTCAACACACCCGGATGCCCAAGAGAAAATAAACCACCTCCAAAATGTTTCAGGGCAAATTGGTCTCCAAATTAACACCACAAAAACAAAGACTATTGATCTTACCAACAGTTCAGATGACACCAAATTGAACAGCTACGTTCTTGAAAAAGTCAACAGCTTCACATACCTAGGAAGCAAAATGACATCTACAGGGGACTCAACACCAGAAATATCATCTAGAATCGCACTGGCATCTGGTGCCTTCAATAAACTGTCAAACATCTGGAAGTCAAAGACACTCAGCAAACACATAAAACTTAAAATCTTCAATTCTTGTGTGATTCCAGTGTTAACGTATGGATGTGACAGTTGGAAATCAACGGTAGCTTTAGATAAAAAATTAGATAATTTTGAGAACAAATGTCTTAGAAAACTTCTAAACATCCACTGGACAGACTTCAGAACCAATACGCAAATAAGACAAGAGACTAAGCAAGATACAGTATCCAATTTCATAAGAAGACGCCGTTGGAACTACATCGGCCATGTACTCAGAATGGACAAGACAAGACTCCCCTACCAAGCCCTCATATGGTCAACAGTAGGGAAAAGAAAACGGGGAAGACCAAGAGAGACCCTGCGTAGAACCATCGTTAGAGAAGGCTCAATAAATGGCCAAGTAAATATCCAAGATCTACAACAGGTAGCAGCGATCCGCCCAGCATGGAGAGTCAGGACTTCTGCCCTATGCGCCGCCTTAGGCTCAAGAGGAAAGACTAACTAATAAGTAATAAATAATAATTATTATGTGACTAAAATGAACTGAAGACATATTTATGTCGTATTCAGTTAAACAAAATTATATTATTAACCGTGTCAATGCCAAATATAGCCAAGAGAATTTTACATTTTACAACTAAATACGGATGACCGTATCTCCAATAAGTAAGGATCTGTCATAGTATCCATGTCTCCAATAAGTATAGATCTGTCATCAGATCCCTGTCTCCAGTAAGTATGCATCTGTAATCTTGTCCGTGTCTTCAGTAAATATAGATCTGTCATCACACCCGTGTCTCCAGCAAGTATAGAAGTGTTATGACATCCGTGTCTCCGGTAGGTATAGATCTCTCATATTCTACGTGTCTCCAGTACCTATAGATTTGTCATCACGTCAGTGCCTCCAGTACGTATAGATCTGTCATCACGTCTGTGTCTCCAGAAAGTATAGATCTATAGCATGTCCGTTTTTCCAGTAAGACTAAATCTGTCATCACGTCAGTGTTTTCAGTATGTATAGATCTGTCATAGTGTCCGTGTCTCCAGTGAGTATAGCTCTTTTATATTATACGTGTCTCCAGTAAATAAAGATATGTTGTCTTGTACGTGTCTCCATTAAGTATATATCTGTAATCACGTACATGTCTCCAGTATGTATAGATTTGTCATATTGTCCGTGTCTCCAGTAAGCATATATCTTTCATATTCTCCATGTCTCCAGTAAGTATAGATCCTTCATCTCGTACGTATCACCAGTGTGTGTTTGATTTGTCATATTGTCTTTGTCTCCAGTAGGTATAGATCTGACATATTATCCGTGTCTCTTGTAAGTATGAATCTGTCATGTTGTTCGTGTCTCCAGCCAGTATAGATTTGTCATACTGTTCGTGTCTAAAGTAAATATAGATCTGTCATATTGTGCCTGTCTCCAGTAACTATAGATCTGTCATATTGTCCCTGTCTCCAGTAAGTATAGATCTGTCATTTCGTCCGTGTCTCCAATAAGTATAGATCTGTCATCACATCCATGTCTCCAATAAGTATTGATATGTCATCTTTTAAGTGTCTCCAATAAGTATAGATCCTTCATTTTGTCCGTATCTTCAATAAGTATAATCTGTCGTCACGTCCATGTCTCCAATAAGTATAATCCGTCATCACGTCCATGTCTCCAATAAGTATAGATCTGTCATATTGTCCCTTTCTCCAGTAAGTATAGATCTGTCATTGTGTCCGTGTCTCCATTAAGTATACATCTGTCGTCACGTCCCAGACTATGCTGAGAGCAAACGCGATACCATCTGTGCTGCCTTAATGGACACCGTGCCCTGGCTATCCCTCACATTCACAGAATAGCTTGTTTGTTTGTTTGTTGTTGTTTTTCCAGGTAATACATAAGTACCGTATTGGTAATCTTTCGATAAATAAATACTACTCTAGAGGTTATCTGTATAAGTGAAATCTCCATGCGAATTCTCAGCTCAGGTGTCACCTTCCCCACTGTAAAAACATTCAGAAGTCGGTAGCATACATGTTGGATCCAATAAAGTTTGTTTACTGTTAGCTGGTCAGTACACAAGTGGTGCCGATGATTAATTTCACAGATTCTATTAATAAAAGCTACAGCAGTAATCAACGTCAATATTCTCACGAGACACACCATCATCAAGACACCGCTTGCGAGGTAAGTATAATGTAGTACGGTAGTCCGTAAGTATAGTTTTCTCAGTATGTCTGTACCTCCAGTAAGTATTGTTCTCTCATCATGTCAGGGTGTTAAGTAAGTATAGCTCTCTCAGAATGTCTGTATGTCCAATAAGTATAGTCCTCTCTATGTGTCTATGTATCCACTAAATATACTTCTCTCAGAGTGTCTGTGTGTCCAGTAAGTATATTTATCTCTGAGTGTCTGTGTGTTCACTAAGTATAGTTCTCTCAGCATGTCCATGTCTTCAGTAAATATAGATCTGTCTTATTGCCCGTGTCTTCAGCAAGTATAGATGTGCCCATCATATCAGTGTCTCCAGTAAGTATAGACCTCTCATCATGTCTATGCCTCCAGAAAGTATAGATCTGTCATCATGTATATGCCTGCAGTAAGAATATATCTGTCATTATGTCCGTGTCTTCAGTAAATATAGATCTACCATATTGTCCGTGTCTCCAATGAGTATAGATCTGTCATTATGTCCGTACCTCTACTAAGTATAGATCTATCATCACTTCCAAGTCTCCAATACCTATTGATCTGTCATATTTTCCGTGTCTCTAGTAAGTATAGATCTGTCACCACATCCGTGTCTCCAGTAAGTATAGATCTGTACACCTATCTATGTCTCCGTAAGTATAGATCTGTCATATTACCCTTGTCTCCAATAAATATAGATCTGTCATAGTGTCTATGTCTCCAGTAAGTATAGTTCTGTCATATTGTCCGGTTGTTCAGTAATTATAGTTTCTCAGTGTGTATGTGTGTCCAGTAAGTATAGTTCTCTACGAGTGTCTTTGTGACCAGTAAGAATAGTTTTCACAGAGTGTCTATGTTCTGTAAAAAATAGTTCTCTCAGAGTGTCTGTGTGTCAAGTAAGTATAGTTCTCTTAGCATGACAATCTCTTCAGTAAATATAGATCTGTCATATAGTCCATGACTACACTAAGAATAGATCTGTCTTAATTTTCTTGTCTCCATTAAGTATAGATCTGTCATATTGTCCGTATCTTCAATAAGTATAGATCTATCAACATGTCCATATCTCCAGTAAGTAGAGATCTGTTAACATGTCCATGTCTTCAGTAAGTATAGATCTGCCATCATGCCCATGTCTCCAGTAAGTAAAGATCTGTCATGCCCATATCTCAAGAAAGTATACATCTGTCATTATAACCATAGTTACAGTAAAAATAGATCTGTCATCACGTACGTGTCTCCAGTAAGTAGTATAGATCTGCCGACCTGGTCTGCAATAAGTATAGAATTGTCATAATGACAGTGTCTCCAATAAGTATAGATCTGTTATCGTGTCCGTGACGCCTGTAAGTTTATATTTGTCATCACATCTTTGTCTCCAGTAAGTATACATCTGTAATCTTGACCGTTTCCCCAGTAAGTATAGATCTGTCATGATACCCGTGTCGCCAGTAGGTATAGATCTGTTATCATATCCATGTCTCTAGTAAATATAGATACATCATCACGTCCGTGTATTCGGTAAGTATAGATTTGTTATCACACCCATGTCTGCAGTAATTATAGATCTGTCTTCATTTCCGTGTCTCAAATTAGTATAGATCTGTCATATTGTCCGTATCTTCAATAAGTATAGATCTGCCGTCATGTCCATGTCTCCAGTAAGTATAGATGTATAGATCTGTCATTCTGTCCGTGCCTAAAGTAAGTATGGATCTGTTAACACGTCCGTGACTCCAGTAAGTATAGATCTGTTATCTAGTCCGTGCCTCCGGTAAGTATAGTTCTTTCATTATGTCCATGTCTCCAGTAAGTATAGATTTGTCATCTAGTCCGTGTCTCCTGTAAGCATAGACCTGTCATCACACCCGTGCCTCTAGTAAGTATACATCTGTCATCACGTCCGTGTCTCCAGTAATTATAATTCAGTCATCTTGTTCGTGTCTCCAGTAAATATAGATATGTCATATTGTCCGTGACTTCATGTCATATTGTCCGTGTCTCCAGTAAGTATAGATCTGTCTGCACGTCAGCGTCTCTATTAAGTATAGATCTTTCATCACGTCCATGTCTCCAGTAAGTATAGATCTCTCATATTGCCCGTGTCTCCAATAAGTATAGAACTGTCATCGTGTCCGTGTTTTCAGTAAGTATAGTTATCTCATCGTGTCCGGTTATTCATTAAGTATAGTTCTCTCAGAGTGTATATGTGTCCAGTAAGTATAGATCTCTCAGAGTGTCTGTTTTTCCAGTAAGTATATATGTTTTTTTCAAGAGTGTCTGTGAGTCCAGTAAGTATAGTTCTCTCTGAATGTCCATGTCTATAATAAATGTAGATCTGTCTATGGTCCATGTCTATAGTACGAATACAACCGTCTTCATATCCGTGACTCCAATAAGAATAGATCTGTCCGTGTCTCCAGTAATTATAGATCTGTCATCACGACTGTGTCTCCAGTAATTATAGATTTGTCTTCATTTCCTGTCTCCAGTAAGTATAGATCTCTCATCAGGTCAGTGTCTCCAGTAAGTATTGTTATGTCATCACGCCCGTGTCTCCAGTAAGTATAGATCTGTCTTTACTTCTGTGCCTCCAGTAATTATAGATCTGTCTTCATGCCCATTTCTCCAGTAAGTATAAATCTATTATCAGGTCAGTGTCTCCACTACGTATAGTTATGTCATCACGCCCGTGTCTCCAGTAACTATAGATTTGTTATCACGTCAGTGTCTCCAGTAAGTATAGATCTATCATCACGTTCATGTCTCCAGTAAGTATAGATCTGTCATCTTGTACGTCTCTAAAAATTGTGTGTCCCATGCACGACGCTGTGATCAACCCGATCTCCCGGTTGTTTTACAAGGCAATTTTACGTTAAGTGTTTTGTCATTGCTTTCTCATCGAGAAGTTAACATTTAATTCCTGTGTAGGAAAGGATTCCACAACCAATGTTAGTTAGTTAGTTAGTTAATTAGTTAGCCGACAGATCATCCTCATTGCACATCGAACCATTTAGTCCATAAGTGCTCGGATACCCTCCTCAGCAAATCCCGCAGCGTGTAGCGGCTAACGACACCAGTTCTGTGTTGGTTTATCAGTCTTCTTTGGCTTCCTGCGTAGTGTTCTTGTTTGGGTACCCCTCTTTTAATTTGCTGTTCTCGCAGTCTGGCCATGGTTGTAGACTCACAGTCACTTGGTTCACGCAGAAGTCTTACTTCTCGTAGAGCATTCAGAATGTCAGCCTGGTCTATGGCGCGTCCGCCCTCCACCGTAGCCTCACCTGCGAGCTTGTCAGCCCGCTCATTTCCTTGTACTTCCGCATGCCCTGGCACGAAGATGAAACTAATCTTTGGCAGCCGAGACCGCTCCAGAGACAGCAACCAATCTCTTCGGATCCACACCACCTCTATCCTCTTGATCATGTTAATTGAGTCTCTAAGGAAATATGCCCTAGTGAAAGTCTGTCTCGAGCCATGTTATTGCTTTACTTACTGCCATGACTTCCATGGTCAGGCTACTTGTGGTTTCAGTGAAAGCACCAGAGCCCTCCTTGACCGACCCATCTGTGTAGATGGCAGCATCACCGTCTAGCGAATTCTCGAAAAATCAACGCTTGTACTTCCGCCTCCACAGCAGCCGGATTTTTTTGTCTGCATTTTCTATCTAGTTGGATGCAAACTGAAAAGGATGTGCAGAAATCTGTTGGCACTTGTACCCACTCCTCGCCAGGTTCTAAGTCCTAAAGTGAACACACCTGTTGAAGAATGTCTTAAGCTTGTCCCATCTACGATCGTCCTCTTTTTAACCTGCTGCCCTTCACTTTCATAATTTCACTATGCAGTGGATGTTGTGTGTTTGCGTTAACTCTGAGGTAGGCGCGTGCTCTGCAAACTTGTATTCTGTCTTCAATGGTTGGAAAATCAAGAAGGTAGCGCATCGCCCTGCATGCTGTATCTCTTGTACATCCAAGAATAATGCGCATAGCCTCATTCTGTATCCTTTCCATCCTTTCTATCTGCTTACGGCTGAGAGTCAGGATTGCCATTGCATACTCAAAACAGACATGACCAGCCCCTCGTACAGAAGACATAGATGGTGCTGCTCACAGTTTGCTACCGCCATCACCCGCATCGCAGCCAAACCCCGCTTGGCCTTTGTTATCACCTGGTCTATGTGCTCATTATAAGCAAGGCTTCGATCAAACCGTATCCCCAGGTAATTCATTGCCTGCGTTCTTTCCACCATCTCTGAACACAGCTTTACATTTGGTGTTGGAGTGTTGACAATATGATTATTCAACGAGAACCAAGTCACTGTTGCCTTTGTTGGGTTGACCATTGCCCCAGCTTCATCACACCAAGTACTTATGCGACTGAGTTAGGTTTGTAGTTCCACAGCAACCTGCTCTCCATCCTTACCCTAACGATACACTAAAACATCATCGGCATATGAAAGAGTCCTACCAGGTCCAGTGATCTGCTCACTGGTGATTCTCACTGTGTAGGCGTTGAACAGTACCGGAGATAATGGTGATCCCTGTGGTAGGCCAGGATATATTGTTGTTGGTTCCGGTGTCCAACTGCCACATCTAAAAACTACTTTCCGTTGGAAATGGGTTGCAGCGATCCAACTAAGGAGGAATGGACTTATTTTGAGTTCAAGAAGCCAAAGTATTAAAAAAATCCAATGGTACTCTGTTGTACGCGTCCTCAAGATCAATCGCTGCAGCAAAGGTTTCAATGCCTGAGTGGAAACCTTCATAGACATCATGGGCAAATACTGCTGCTGTAACAGTAATAGAGTACTGGGGTATTATTAGGATCTAGTGGGAAACAGATACAGCACGATTGAGCATTGAGACTGAAAGCGGGGAGAGATGCTCAATCGTGACGTATTGGGTTGGCAAGGGCAGTTTACATCCCGGCTCAGAGGAAGAAGGAGCCATGTTGTCACCATCAAGAGAATAAACAGTATTTGCATAAAACCAACGCGTCTTGTTAGTCTCTGTACACTGTTACAGGACTCGAAATGGTGCCCAGACCAGGATTAACAACAACTTCAATTTGTCGCGGCACATAGCGGAGGTACTGGGCCACTATATTTGATACAGCCATACTTCATACTGCGCTTGTTGGGAAAATGCGGTGCCCTTGACACTGGCACGTTATCAAACCTCTGATGAACAGATTTCAAGAAGTTTCTACAAGAATCTGTATGCGGTTGTGAAGCCCGCTTTGCAGGTTCAGTTCCACTGTCTTATTGCGGTTGTGAAGCCCGCTTCGCTGAGTCCGCTCTCAAATCGTTTTCGAGCCTTACTGGTGGTGAAGTCCAGTCCGCTCTCAAATCGTTTTCAAGCTTTACTGGTGGTGAAGTCCAGTCCGCTCTCAAATCGTTTTCGAGCTTTACTGGTGTGTGAAAGCTGCTATCACTGTCAAGTCCTCGCCGGGCACTGTGGCATTGTTGTTCGAGCGGTTTGCTGACGGGATTGATTTCGGCGGACGACATGGGGATACCTACTTCTGATCGTACCTCCCACTGTTGCAGGGACTTCAAAGTTGAATCATTGTCACACAGCCTGCTCGTTACCACGGCTGTTGTCTGAACTTTATTATTTTAAAGGGGCCTACCCTGGCCGTTGCCTGAACCTTGCCATTTTCAAGGGACTTGCCTCCAATTTAAGTTCAAGATTTCATCTGAAGTCAGAACTCGTTCAAGGTCAGGTCATCACTGGCCGTTGGCTGATATTAATCCATTTTTTTTGGGCCTCGTAATTCCTATGACCCAAACACACCTAATCCATTTTTGGGCCTCGTAATTCCTATGACCCATTCAAAACGACGATGAAGTACCCACTCGAGAATCAAGGAAGGGACCCAACCAGGGGTTGAAGATTGTCTGGCAGCCCATGAGATGTGACCCAACC
This sequence comes from Cepaea hortensis, assembly GCA_963921405.1. NCBI lineage: Eukaryota > Metazoa > Mollusca > Gastropoda > Stylommatophora > Helicidae > Cepaea > Cepaea hortensis. The sequence continues at coordinate 89,686,703 of OY992884.1, read as the reverse complement.
AGGGGTTGAAGATTGTCTGGCAGCCCATGAGAAGGACGAAATTACCTGAGGGAAGAGAAGGGATATCTGAACTCCGCCACCTGAATTCCGAGACTAAATTTCAGTTGATGCGGGCTCTTGTTGGTTGAACTGGATCCGTCAGCGAGTAAAAGAAGGTAACTGCTTAATTAAGGAGATAGAGTCAGAGTGATGTTCCGAATTTATTAATTAGAGCGGAGTACAGGACATTATTGTGGTTTAAGAAGCAAATATCTACAAGGAGTGCATTATTTAAATTTAGAAGTAAATTTGTGTGATACTTAGACCCAGAAAATAACTGCGCATTGCTATATAATAAGTGAGTGCATTATTTAAATTTAGAAGTAAATTTGTGTGATACTTAGACCCAGAAAATAACTGCGCATTGCTATGATAAGTGAGTGCATTGCTTAAATTGAGAAGTTAAAATTGTGTCTATAATAAGTAAGTGTATTCTTTAAATTTAGAGGTTGAAATTGTGTGTTTCTTTGCTTGCCTTGTTTCAGTATTATTTCAGCATGGCGGAACAGGACACCTTAGCACAGGTTTAGCAGAGCAGATTCATCACGACACAAGTGAGAATTATTTCGGCTGAGATAGCATAAAGAGTAAAAATGTACTTGAACAGAGACTTAGGACACGTGACTGCATGGTTAGGAGAATTAAAGGTGGCAGTCAGCGAGGTAGAATGTTTTGTACACTGGTTACAGAGCAATGTAAGAGGTAATGAGATAAAAGGGAACAACAGGAATAGCCGAAGACAGCCACTACTTGATGAAAATAGAGGGCAGTATGGAAGCATTTATGTTAGTCCAAGGATGACTAGGGTTAGGAGCTGGTACAATGATCAGAGATACAGAAATGGGCATGAGAGAGATTGTTCTAGGAGTTGGCCATCCTATACGGTAAGCGCCAGAAAAAGACGTAACGACTGGTTTGAAAAGAGACAGAGACAGTATTTGAAGTCAGGGTCAAAGAACAAAGTAGAAAACGTAAGTGAAAATTCAACTATTCCCAAGGTGATTGCAAATATGACTGTTAAACAGGAAAAGAAGACGACGGTGTTAGTAAGGAAAATAAACCGAGAGACACAGACGCAGACAAGTAATACGATAGAACGTAGTACGCAGACTCAGGTACAACCAGTCAGCAAAGTAACAAAGGGAACTCAAACTGACTTAACAGAGAATCAGTCAAAACCAACTCAATTGACTAAGAGAGACAAGGGTGAATTTGGGAAAGATGGACAGACGAGGACCAAGAACGAAAGAAAGATAAAGAGGAGAAGTATTGAAGAAAGAAATAGTATGGTTGTAAATAGAGGTAGTGCCATGTCAAGTTCCTCAGCTATAGACAGGAAACTAATTCCTAAATGGTGTAGGAATATTAGCTGCCAGAGTTCAAGTTACGGAGAAGATATTCCTACAGCCGAATATTCTAGTGATGCTGAAACGGATATTATTACTGAGGATTCGGAGAATGAGAGTGCTGCACTAAGAACAGATCCTGAATCGAGGCGTGATGTTCCCTCATACGGAGTAGTTGCTGGTGGACAGACGGACAGAGTTGTAGTTAGTGACTATATTGGGAAGGCTAAGGGACGAAGACCGAGAAAGAGAAAGAAAGTCAGACGTTTTAAAGATGACTATGGAAATAGGGCCGACGTGTTTGCAGTAAACTATAATGAGTCTGATGAAGGAACTATTATTAGTGTGTCATCTGAAGACGAGATGGGGAAGTACAAACGTTACGTAAGGTTGACAGGAAACAGTGAGCAGACCGACGACAGAAATAAAGGAAGGAACTCATTTAAGAAAAAGAATAGTGGTAGACAGTTAGCGGGAATTTATTCAACGACAGAAAGTGACTTAAGGAAAATAGAAGACCTTATGACCTTAAGACCTGAGTACTTTAACAGGTTGACAACAGATAGTGAGGATGACATTATAAGTGAAAGACGGGTGAATGTATTGAAAGACAGTGAAGGGTTTAATTTGGACACACTATATAACGCTTAAAATTCCTTGGGTGAAGAAGAAAAAAATGAAATAGTTTTGGGCTTATGAGAAGAACTCCGGTTTGAGAGTATAGGTATATGAACTGTCCAAAATAGATAGATGAATTTTTGGGGTAGCATGGTACAAGGTAGGTGATAGTGATGTTGAGGTTAAGGAAGTACGGCAAATGATATTCCACGTGGATTACGTAATACAGGATATCTACTATTTGGTCACGATGTAGAGAGAGTATATTAAGTAAAATAGGGTGGATTCAGCACTTAGTAGAGAGAATTAGTAGAGGGTAAGAGTATGAATGTTTATATTAGAAATAGTTTGACTCAGAGCTATGACGTGAGGTCCGAGATAGTTTTGCTTGTTGGTTTGAGTATTGTTGACAGGTGAACCAAGACTGACAGGTGAGGTGGTATAGATTGAGGAGGCACTGAGTATCCTGTGTGTGTAAAATAGCCAGTTGAACGAGAATATTAAGAGTAAAAGACGGTAGAAGTGGATGCTTGAAAAGTACGAGTTACGTAGTGCTTGTGGAGAAAGAAAAAAGTTGTTGTGTCTGGAGAAGTATAGAATAATAGTTACGAGATTTGTGACATGTTGGAATGAAGTTTGTTTTGAAGAGATAGTAGATAGTGCTGTGAAAGCAATATAAGTTGCGAGATGTCATGTATAGGGTCTGACCTTCGTATAGGAGTAGAGATATAAGAAAACAGTGAATTGAGAAAGTCCTCTGGTTATGCGTTGTTCATAAGTGAATATAACTGTAGTCAGACAGGTGTTCGGCGTGATGAAGGAAGTAGGAGAGAGGTGTGATGAAGTCGCCTAAGTGAAATACGTAGATAGAATGTAAGAGTGGCATTAATATGTCTTGTGTCAATGTGTGTAGAGGAGATTAATACGTGTAGATATGTGGTGAATGATTGCTGGAATGTTGAGGTGGCGTCTAAAGTATTTTGTTGTAGTAATAGTATGGAGACGTTAGGTTGTCGCGATGCGAGAGTAGGCGTGAGATGAGAGCGAGGTTGTGTGTCATTGTCCGTGTGAATATGAGAAGAGCGGTTGATAAGTGACGTTGATAAATCGTGGTGGAACATAGAGCATGCGAAAATCGAGAGATAGAAAGAAAATTGTAATGTCTTTTCGTAGAATATCTGAACTTGGAAGGAAATTATGGAAGTTATATGCTGAATTAACATTATGAATGTTTAGTATTCTTGACAGGAAAATGGCGAAGCAAGAGTGCCTAAGACTGAGAAACGAGGAAAGAGAGGTCTGTTGTTGGTTATAAGTGGCGTAGGTTGCAGTTCTGAAAGAGTTCCGAGAAATAACAAGAAGAATGAAAAATGCGGAGGTAAACAGGGTTAGTAAAATGAATGTTGGAGAACGTGTTCCGAGGAGGGTGACCAGTTTGATTGTCATCACGATGTAAGAGTGCTAGGAGAGACTTGAGGATAGATAGAGTAGTCGTGGTGAGATGTTGGAAGAAAATGAGGTGTTTAAGTAAATTGAGTCGGATAGACGAGAAACTTAAAAAGTAGAGTTGGTTGTATTGGTGAGAGACAAAGTTTTCTTAGACGTAAGAGGTTAGAAGGTTGGAGATACCGTGGTTAACGGTAATAAAAATAAGTAGTTGTAGAAATGGCCGGTCTCTCTGGCTGTGGGGTTACAACACTTTCTCTCTGTAATCCCGTTTATCACGCAGAGTCTCGCAGCGGAGCGAGAACTGAGGTGGTTCGACCCCCGCTCGTGACTTGCGGATACTGAGCCGGCCGCTCAGAAAGCAATGGCAAACTACTGAGCGTAATCTTGCCAAGAGATCAACAGACAGCTGAAAGATGCTGCTGTTGACAGCTAAGTCCTGTAAAAGGATACGCAAAACATTTTTTAGTTGTAGAAATACTTGGAATAAATCTAAGGGAAATAATTGACCACTGGTACTTTGTGGTAACATTGAGATAGGTATAATGAGTTGACCTGTAGTTTACAGTGATGGAATTACAAATAATGTGATGTATAAGGAGTTAGTTTGACTTCCAGAAAATGGAACGGTCAATTGTGGAGTGGTGATTGTGGTTGAGGAGAACAAATATTGTTCTAGATTAAAGAAGTTAGTCTGTGGTTAACAGATATACATACGTAGCAGTGAGGTGTTTTGTTTTCTCGGTTATGGGAGGCCAAGGTTGATGGGCTACTGTACGTAGTAGTTTGAAGGGAGTTGTCTTTAGCGAGAAGACAATTCTTTTGTGGAGTCTGAGTGTTGATGCCTCATGTATAAAATGTTTTTTTTGCTTGATTTGGTCCTGTAAAATGATTGTTATTATTTTAGAATAAGATTATTGTGTTTGTAGACTTTTATGTGTAAACTACTGGTCCGTAAAAGAGACCAGTAGTAGTAGGTAAAAATAGAATAGGATGTATGTTGTATCATCATCACCATCATCATCACCATCGTCATCATACCTTTAGTTGAGTTGCGGGGAAACATAAATGATTGTTACAAAAATTTGGGGGGGTATGATGTTCTGTTGTGATTTTATTTCGCTGTTTTGTATGTTAAATAGTAGTTAGTTAAGTTATGTTTAAGTACAGGGTTTTGTCTAGAATAAAGACAATACATGGGCTTTATTTTAGTCCTTCGTTTAGAAAATAGTAATAAACTACTGGAGACTAGAAGAGAGACATTTATTTGGGATCCTTCGTTTAGAAAATAGTAATAAACTACTGGGGACTAGAAGAGAGACATTTATTTGGGATCCTTCGTTCAGAAAAGAGTTAATAAAACTACTGAGAGCTAATAAAGAGACACATTCTCTTTGTGAAGAATAAGTTCATGGGTATTTTGTTGCTGTGATAATCAGCGTAGAGAGGTTAAAATGGTTATGAAGTACTGGAAATATATGGATGGTTATGGGGAAGTTTAGAAGTACACTAAAGTCAGCATTGATTGGAAATATATGGATTAGAAGCCATATGGGGGAAGAAAAGATTAATATAGCAGTGGGGTAAATGAGGAGAAAGTTTTAAACATGGGTTACATGGGGTCAGAAGAACCATGATGTACACAGAATGCTGAATAAGAAAATTACCCCAGAAAGTAAACATGAATTGGATCCATGTTTAACTAGACACTGTGGATAACAGTACAATAGTAAGGGAGTGTAAGTTGATGAACATAGTGGAGACATAATGACATGGGTTCTTGAGAGTCCGTTAAAGACGGGAGGTAAATGGTTATCCCTTTGGGTGTATTAAGTTTCAGAGATAGAATAATAAGTGGGTTGCTAGAGTAGTCTATATAGTGGTCAGATTACGATGTTGTAAAGTTACGGGTGTCTGTAATAAATAGACATTTAAGGTTGCTGTAGATAACGGCATAAGTGGAGGTGCCCATAAGAAATGGACATTAAGAGATAATTTTTAACTGAGGTATAGGGTGATGTGGTTATGTGAAGTGATGTGTATAATGTTGGAAGAGGTTTTAAAGGAAATTAGATTTTTTTTGTCCTCGGGATATTGTTTTGTGGTTGACATTACAATGAGAGGTTGAAGTAAGGTTCAGAGACATAAAAGTAGTAGTGTCTGTAATATATAGACAATTGGAGGTGAATAATGTTTTTGATAGCAGCGTAAACGTTTACCATAATGAGTGGTAAAGGTGTGTGATTTAGGTGAGTGTGGTTTTAGACTTTATTACATAAAGTCTCAAATGACATAGGAGGGTAAAGGAGTATGGTTTAGTAAAAGGGGTGTGTGATTTAGGTGAATGTTGTTTTTGAAAGAGTTCTATATCTTCTTTTAAATTCCGGTGGCCACCGATTCTTTGTCTTCCTATCGTGTGAAAGTAATTTCGGCTTAGTTGAAAATGGGGAATTTGTAGCGTTGGTGATAAAATAAGGAGTTGGTGTTAGAGTTGAGTTTGAAAGCAGATTGCTTATGAGGAAGGAGTATTTAAGAAGACGTGTTATGATGTTATTGTACATAGTTGAAATTGAAATGTTATTAAAGATATGTAAATATGTTATGGTTGGTTGAAGGGCCGGAAACGAAGAAGAAGGGGGTTGACTATATAGCAAGGGAAAAAGTAAAGAAATTGAATATTCATTTAAGTTAGTTAGTTTGGGGAAGATTAGAGGAACTGGGAGAAGTAAGGAAAAAGAGGGAATAGAGTAAGGGGATTAGGAGTAAAGATTTTTCCTTTATAAGGAAAATTCTTTAATAAACATGGGGAGGTGTAACAGTAATAGAGTACTGGGGTATTATTAGGATCTAGTGGGAAACAGATACAGCACGATTGAGCATTGAGACTGAAAGCGGGGAGAGATGCTCAATCGTGACGTATTGGGTTGGCAAGGGCAGTTTACATCCCGGCTCAGAGGAAGAAGGAGCCATGTTGTCACCATCAAGAGAATAAACAGTATTTGCATAAAACCATCGCGTCTTGTTAGTCTCTGTACACTGTTACAGGACATTGGTCCAGGTTTCTCTTTTTGGACGGTACCCAACCAGGGTAGGTGGGAAAACACCTTGCCCCTCTAGCTGGCTTGATATTTTCCTGGCAATTAACTTCTCCAGCAGCTTGCCTATTGTATTCTGCATGGTTATAACTCGATATCCCTGAATTTGTGTGTGGTCTTTTCCAGGCTTCGGCAAGGGAATCAGATAGCTGTGTAACCACTTCTCCTTGCTACTAGCACTCCCTATACTGTTGTGGTACATGACTGCTAGTTTCTCTAACTCGATGTCGGTACACTTATTGATATCGTAGTATCTTATGCCATTAGGCCCTGGAGCGCTGTTTTTTGATTGTCGAAGCACAGCCTTGATTTATTTCACTGTCACTGTGTCTTCATCAGAAGTGTTCTGGACCTTGCACCTGTCTGAAGTGACCTCCTTGGCAAGATTTCGGCCTCCCATGTCTGCCTGGTTGCTATGCTTTAGATAGAGTTCAAAGAGGGCTTTGCCCTTGTCCTCGTCAGTCCTCAGCCAGATGAGGTAAGCACCTTGGAAGTCAGAAATGCTCTTGTTCTTGACTACCCCACTCATGCTTTTATGTAGTCGCCAGAACAATTTCAGTGACTTGTCTGTGCTTACTCTTTGACACACCTCTGCCCAATTTTCACTTTTAACCACTTTGACCAGTTTTTTTTTTAAAAAATAGCTTACATTTGTGTGCATCTCACTTTCTAAGTGCATACGGGGACTAGGATGGCCAGCTCCGTTCATCTTGTAATTTTGCCATCTCCTTACAGCAGGTAAGCAGCTTATCCACCCAAGCTTTCTCCATCTCGAAATTCCACCAAAGTGGCTGCTCCCAGCTTTTTTTCCTGCCCTGAAGCTTTCTGCGCTTGTCACGTCTTATTTTACTCACCCCATCTTGCCCATACTAGAAAGTCTTGACCATTAGCTTGTGCTGCCTGGTTCTGTCTTTCTCCACCAATATGCTGCAAGGGTGGTGGTCGCTGCCGTGGTGTCCTATGACACCCCATCTACACACTGTAGTGAGTGAAGGAGAAACCAGCGCCAGATCAATAGCACTGTCCTCATCGCCTGGACGGCTTGCTGTCCTGGTGACACAGCCATTGTTGATACAAATCAGGTCAATGGTTTCAAGTGCAGTCTCGAGCTCATCCCCCTGTGTGTTGGAGGAAATGTTTCCCCATTATTTGCTTTTAGCGTTGAAATCGCCACAGAAAATAACATTTCTCTCGTGATCTAATAAGTCACTTAAGCACTGCCACTTCTGGTAATCCGTACTCGCGTTGCGGGCATAAACATTAACCAATATGAATGGTAGACTGGATTGAACTATTAACGCCGGTATTTGTATATCGTCACTGTCCCAACTGGACATGTCTAGCTCTGACACCACCATGCTGTCGCGAATGAGAATCGCCATTCCCAGATGTCGTCTGTTGTAGAAACATTTGAAGCCGGCAATTGGGAGTAGCTGATCGCCCAGTCTCGTCTCCTGGAATGCTAAAATGTCATTCCTGTAAACCAGGGTTTCTAGAATAGAGCCCCGCTGTTTTACGCTGGCACAGTTCCAATACAGAATACGGATATTCATGAGTCCCAGACGGTGACACTTGAGTCTAAAACGCCTTAAACCACCACGCTTACCTTGTCGTTTTCTGCCTGCCCGGCGCCCACGTTGCCTCGTTAGGTTGACTGCGACCGCTCCGAGAACACACGTTGTTCCACCATGTTGAAAAATCAAAGACCACAGAAACCACACACGCTGCGAAAAAAAATTCACTCAAGGATTGCTTCGCTCCATGCACGAAACTCCGTAGCATCGGCGCAAATCTTGAGTAGAAACTCCTGGTTTTACATCCTGGCACACAAATTACACGCAAGAGATGAATACGCGAAAAAAGTTAACGATTACAAAAACAACACGACCATCCGTCGCCATCTTGAAACCGGATGTGGACTAAAGAAAGGAAAGAACCCTTTTCGTACGCATTAGGGCTTATTGGACATAAGGTGCATAAGAGGTGATGGGGTTAATACCGATTGTTTTCACTGCCTAAGGTATTTCCAGATTACCCATTTTAAGCTGGGTCGATCTCGGAGCCGAGGTAATTTTTTTTTATCGTACAGATATGAATTCAAACACATAAGCACTGGGTCTGCAGGCGAGCTTATCCTCTAAGGCTCACAGAAAATGGTGTGTGGTAAATGCTAGAGAGATTGGCTGGTACTGTTATTTTAATCTCATTAACATGCATTTTCAGGTTCTGTTCCAGAGACAGTCATGGGGAACTTGATCGGTCTGAGTGTACTTGTGCTTTTACTCTCCTGTGTTTCTGCTGGCTATCAAGAGAATGCGGAGGCCAAGAAAGAAGCTGTAGAGAGTAAAGATCTGGTGGGTGTAAACATAAACAGTCAGCTTTTCAGTAAAGACAATACACATTACAGTACAGCAAGCAAACATTACTGTATAGACAATAAACAGTACAGGATTAACAATAAACATTGTAGCATTGACAATTTACGGCGCTCATCAAACCCGACACCTAAAAATGTGCCATTGGCTTCGAGAGGAGAAGCGCAATTGGGAGGGCACAAGCCTTACCTTAAAACGAGGAAATGCCATAGCAGAGAGGACCGGACCCTAAGCCTTAGTCGGCAACAGATCTAGGATGGAAGCTCCGAAAGGTGGATAGTTAGAGCATTGCTTTGCTGATCCGGCAGCTCCTGCAGCTTGTATTGTGTTACCTTTCCTTTGGAGTAAAATAGGCAGGTCGAGAGAGGGATCATGCTGCATGGGCAACACAACCTCTCTAAATTCAGTACATGCGTTGTGCTATGGAGAGGTATAACTCCATTTTACAAACTATCGTCTGTCAAGACGGCAAGGTGGCTGTAATAGACAATTAACATTGCAATATAGACATTACACATTACAATATAGACATTACACATTAGAGTATAGACATTACACATTAAAGTATAGACATTACACATTACATTATAGACATTACACATTACACTACATACAACATGAAAGACTTTATACGCGTAAATTAAATATTACAGTGCAGACAAGAAACAATTTACTTCAGACATAAACATTACAGTATAGACAACAAGAACAATTTTATTCTAGACAATAAACATTACAGTATAAGCATGGGACCACTGGGTGTCATATGAAGAGGCAATTCAGGGGTCCCTGATGTGGAATGAAATGGGACACGGTACAGGTGCGAATAGCTTCATTGTCAGATCACTTTATGATATCCTATCTACAGGTGCTAACTGGTCAAATGGGTAAATCCATGTCCTTTCTGTAAGAAAAAGCAGACGTTAGAACATGTATTGTCCGCCTGCAATGTAGGCCTTGCGCAAGGCCGATTCACGCGGTCTCATAAAGTGAGCTGGTAAACATAGTATATGGAGCTAGGATGCAGACCAAGCTGCCAGGGCCGGGCGTAGATACTTTCTCACACCTGGCCATAAACGGGCTGGGATTGGGGGAATGGGGAGGAGCGATATTGTCGTTAGTCGTGGTTCGAACTTCATGGCAAAGGGTCACCCCATAAAACTCCGCTCTTGTGCCTGTGAATTTCACACAAAATGCTTCTAACTGTCCCATATGAAAAGTCGAACAGTCAGCAGTCACGACAAACCAACAGCACGCACAGGCACACACGCATACGACCACTTCCAGAATTCCAACACATTCCGCCACTAAAATTACAGTTCATCGTCCTTTCAAGCGGCTGTCACTAGAAAACCAGCAGCTGCACACACATTACTGCATAAGGAAAACCCAACTAGATGAGCAACCGACCGTCCACCACTTTTCTGAACATGCAGTTCACTATAAAAACGCCGCGGACAGAAGAAAAAACATTCCATGTGAAATCAACAGCTCGCAGTATTGCTCCACGCGCTTCACTCAGTAGCTGAGCAATGGAACCATGTAGTACCAGTCCAAAATGAGGAACATCCGTAAGCAAACCGTAGTCATGAGCAAAACCACGCAAGAGGCCTTAACAACTCAACATCCTCTCCATCAAATAACGGGGGACCCGGAATGGGGAGGGGTGTTAAGTACCAACAGCTCTGCAGACTTGCTGCCCATCCTCGATGATGCAGAAGCCCGGGAGTTTGCGGTAGTCCCGAAACACGAAGGTAGATGTCCTGAAGTAATCCGGTAGTTTCAGAGGTCATCTGGCATTGCAGTGCACTCCTCGGCGGCTTGACAGCTAACGATGATTGAGCTGACCGATCATTCGAAATGAGAATTGAGAAGCAGCACACCATTACGATGGAGAAATACGGTGATATGGTTTAAGTTTGAGAAAGAACGTGTATACTACCAGGCTGCTCGTTGTAAAGGTAGGCTCAAGAGGTTTGGTTTCCAACTCCGTGTACGATGTGCTTAACAGCTAGAAGTAAGGAGTATCTAGAGTTCAGTCACTGAAATGACTGGACCAAGCTGCGAAGAATGTGCTGCCAAAAATCAATATAAACAATGAGTGGGACAAAGCGTCTCAGTAAGATGGTCCATGTATTTTCCTTCAAAGTACAATTTAATATGCCCCTCAACGAAACATAAGCTAACCGATCTCTCGACATCAAGGACGTATGGTGCACTTGAGCCTATGACGTTACAGAGTGGTCGCCACACCATAATGTCGTGATCACCGAGATTAAGAAATGTTCTCGAAAATCCAAGTTCTATAGTTTTACAACAAAAGTCGCTAATGGTGGTACAAGATGTCTTGTCGCTCCACAGCAAAGACAGCTTGATGGGTGGGGAGCATAAGTCCGCAATCAAGTCCATGAGTGCGGCACTTCAGCTGTGAGCGGGCATGAAGAAGGCAACATGGCGAAAACGACGTCTGCTGCTCTAAAGCGTATCGCCGATACGGTAGCGACGAGCGAGTTTAAACTGGCGGGGAGAAAGGAATTAATTTTTCCCGGTAGAGAAGGAATATAAAGTGATAATTTTGGCAGGTCACGACGCACCAGGTCTACTGTGTTAGCCTCCCAGAGGGCGGGATAGCTTGTGGGCAGGCATTCAGCGTATTTGTGGGGTAAATGAAAAACACCTTAACATATCGAAACTGGAAGGCAGGATGGGACCAGTCGTTGATTCCAAGTGCTTGTAGGTCTGTATGTATATTATCTCTCCACCGTCTTCTTGGTCTACCTAGGATATCTTATCCTAGCCGAATTAATTGTTTCACTTACAAATTATCATTCTTTCACAATGACTGCGTATAGATGAGACAGCCGTCGTCTACTGCATAGATGATACAGTCTTCTCAGGGATTGACAGAGTGACTGACCAACAGAAAGAACGATAAGAGGACGCATCAATCTAACAACTCCTTTAACTCTCTCGTCAATTCCTCTTTCAACCTGCCTACATCCATACCTACTTACATACGCACCTACCTACCTACCATCCTTCATATCTGCCTATGTCAGTCACCATATGTCACTCGTCAAATATTAGACAACAAATGTCACACAGAACATATCAAACAGCAAATGTCAGTCAGTAAATGTCAGTCAGAAAATGCCAGGCAGCACATAAGTAGTAGTATGTCAGGAGGTATTCAGGTAGTATTTATGGTGCAATACGTCATCGATGACGTCATTTTTTACTATACGCAGGGTATAGCACCAGATTGAAAACGGCCCTCCATTGACCCAGATATTTTGAACTTGGCGGGTGTTTTTCTTGGTTCTGGGTGACTACTTCCGGTTGTCGTGATGACTACGTCCGACTGACTTCCGGTTCCGGGGCACACAGGCGGGGCGGGCGGTGGCGGGGCGGGCGGCGGCGGTGGCTGCGGTGGTGGGGCGGGCGGGACGGACAACGAGACAAGCCCCGGTCATGTGGAATACTTATATAAGTAGACCAAATAGTCGCCGGGTTCGAGTCCCAGTGTGTGTGTGTGTGTGGGGGGGGGGGGGGGGGGGGCGGTGCGGTGTGCGCGACCTCCAGTCATATCGATCCCCTTCGATGAAGAAGACGGAAGTCAATATGACAGAGAATAATTTAGTCCATCTCTCGAGTTACCCCGAGTAGGTCAAGTAATGAACGCATGAATAAACTTTTACACACTTCGACAGGTTTTTCTTACCCATGTATAACCTTTAACCGTTTGGTGAAAATCTGGTTTAAGAATATACTAGATACACATACATTATTATTAAAAATTAATCCCAAAACTTAATTAAACCCTCTAATTTCTTGTATGTATATTGGAGAATAGATACGTCAATAGAAATCTACTAGTCTCCATTAATCTAAACCATAGAGTATCAAGATATACATTAACATATGTAATATTATTAAACAGCAAAGTTATACCCCTTAATTATAAACGGATTCCGAGGGGAGAGTAATCAGTCCCTTGACTCAACCAGAATTGTCCCCCTTCTACACACTAACTTCCCCTGACCGCCAACTTTACCTGCCCGCACAACCAACAAGTGACGCTTCACCGAACACGCCCCCGCGAGAAATTCAACAACCAGCGACGGCCGTATGAGATTAACCAATACCGGTCAAGCATAACGCTTCACCGAGCACGAGCCGATGGAGACGACAATAGCCGCGGCCAACATTTACTGATAACCGGTAGATAAAACATGACGATAATTACCTTTGAGGGCTAGGCGGGCGGAAAATATGCAGTGGTCAGGCATACAAGAAATCAATACAAATATGTATTTTCTATTTGCTGTAAATCTCTCTCTCTCTCTCTCTCTCTCTCTCTCTCTCTCTCTCTCTCTCTGTCTCTCTCTCTCTCTCTTTCTCTCTCTCTCTCTCTCTCTCACTCGTCACTCTTCCTCTCTCTCACTTTTCTCTATTCTCTCTCTTACTATCTCTATCATTCTCTCTTTTTTCTCTACCGCGCTGGTTGTCTTTCTCTCTCTCTCTCTCTCTCTCTCTCTCTCTCTCTCTCTCTCTCTCTCTCTCTCTCTCTCTTGTCACTCTTCTTCTTGCTATCTTTTCTCTATTCTTTCTCTCTCACAATCTCTATCACTTTCTCTTTTTTCTCTCCCTAGCTGGCTGTCTCTCTCTCTCCCTCTACCTCTCTGTCTCTCTCACACTCTCTGTCCCTCTACCTCTCTCTCTCACTCTCTCTCTCATTCTATCTCCTTCTCTCCTTCTATCTCTACCTCTCTAGCTCTCTCTCTCACCTTCGGTATTTTCCTCCCTACCTCTTTCTCCCTCTCTAGCTCTCTCTCTCTCTCTCTCTCTCTCTCTCTATCTCTCTCTCGTCACGCTTCCTCTCTCGCTCTTTAATTTAATCTCTCTATCACTCACTATCTCTAACATTCTCTCTGTTTCTCTCCCTAGCTGGCTCTCTCTCACCCTATACCTCTCTGTCTCTCTCTCACTCTCTCTGTCCCATTCTCTCTCTACCTCTCTCTCACTCTCTCTGTCCCTATCTCTTTTTCTCTCTCTCTCACACACTATCTCTCTCTCTCTTTCTCTCTCTCTCTATCTATCTATCTATCTCTATCTTTCTCTCTTTTTTTCTCTCCCTTGCTATCTCTTTCGTTTTCTCCCTCCATATCTCTTTCTCTCTCTCGCCCTCTTTATCGCTTTCTCTCTCTCTCACCCTCCCTCTCTCTTTCGCACCTTGTAGCATGTCTCTCTCTCCCAAGCGCTCCCGCTCTCCCTCCCTCTTTCACTCCCCCCCTCTCTCTCTCTGTCCCTCTCTCTCAATATTTCTCTCTCTCTCTCTATCTCTATCATTCTCTCTTTTGCTCTCCCAAGCTGACTCTCTCACTCTCTCTCTTTCTCTCTCTCTCTCCCTATCTCGCTCACTCTCTCTGTCCCTATATCTCTCTCACCCTTGCTCTCTCAGGCTCTCTCTCTCTCTCTATCTCCCGCTCGCTCTTTTCTCTCATTCTCTCTATGTCTCCCTCCCTCTTTCCCTCCCACTCTCTCTCTATCTCTCTCTTCCTACCTTTATCTCTCTCTCCCAAGTGCTCCCGCTCTCTCTCTCTCTCTCTCTCGCCGGCACCCTCGATCTCTCCCCCTACTCTCTCTCGCTCTCTGTCCTCGCTCACCACTAGCTCAGGTGATCTCTCTCTCTCTATACCTCTCTAGAGCTCTCTATGTCGCTTTCTCACTATCTCTCTCTCTCACTATCTCTAACTTTCTCTCTTTTTTCTCTCCCCCGCTGGCTCTCTCGCTCTCTCTCTCCCTCTTCTCTCACTCTCTCTCTTTCACGCTCGCTCTAACTCTTTCGCCACTCTCTCAGGTGGTCTCTCTCTATCCAACTCTACCTCTCTCTGTGTCTCTCTCTATCTCTCTCTCGCTCTGTCTCTCTCACTCTCGCTGTCCTCCTCTCACCGCTCTATCATGTGATCTCTCACTATCCCGCTCTAACTCTCTCGCCCTCTCTCACTCTTGCTCTCTCCCCCTGTCTATCTCGCTCACCCGCTTCGCTCTTTCTCTCTCTCGCGCTCTCTCTGTCTCCCTCTCTCTCACACGCGCGCGCTTTCTCTCTCTCACCCTTGCCCTCTCCCCCTGTCTATCTCGCTCACCCGCTTCGCTCTTTCCCTCCCTCCTCTCTAACTCTCTCTCTCTTTCTCTCTCGCTTTCTCTCTCTCTCAACCTTGCTCTCTCTCCCTATCTATCTCTCTCACCCGGGTCGCTCTTTTCCTCCCGCCCTCCCCCCTCTCTCTCTCTGTCTGTCTCTCTCTCTCTCTCTCTCTCTCTCTCTCTCTCTCTCTCTCTCTCTCTCTGTGAGGGCAGAATAATGACTTGTCCTAATCTGTCCATAACACGGTAGTCACCTTGAGCAAGTACTGTGGCTTTCTGGTTGACTTCATCATTTATTTTCTTTTGGTGGTATGTAACGAGTGGATCAGACTTATCTTATTCCACTCCGGCCGTACCCAATCGACTAGCGCTGTCGTGTCTGAATACTCCACAGTGGGATGACAACCCTTGTAAGGTGACCTTATGCTCACTGCTAAGTTCAGATAGCAGTGTCCTTAGTACCGACAATGTCCCACAACGATCGTCTCGAGCAATGAATTTTGCATTGGTCAATAGCAACTAATGATACAACCGAGACAGGAGTGTAATAACCCAATAGGTCAAAAACAGTGGTAATGGAAGAAACCAACATGGAAACTAACTCACAAAATATCCCAGAGGGGGAAAGAAATACAGACTGGTGCATGTGTGTGGTCGGCGAGTGCCGCGACTAGAGATTGTCTTCTTCTGTCAACTGGTCGTTATATACACAGTCATTGGCGTATCACTATTTAATCTGTCTCGAGACAACGTCCAAGCGGTCGAGGGCAAGTTGTGGATCACTCTTCTAAGCAGCTGGCTGGGTTACATGCTGCCAAACCCTAAAACATGAGCTTCTACGTGATATTACCGAGTATTGCTTCGCCGAATATGTTTCCCAAGAACACACCAGGTCACTATTTCGTCAAGTTACCACAGACTATTGAGGTGAGTCAACATTTCGAAGCGGGTCTGGCCGAAATTCAATTCCCCAACTACTACTGTAATGTGTTAGAGAATGAAGTATGGCTAAGATACAGCCCACCCAATGGTAGAGTGATAAGAAAGGTGTGTCCCTCAGGCCTGTACATTTCACCAGACGCGTTTATAGCTGCACTGAATCCCCTAATGAAAGATCGGAAGATGGACGAGCAACTCTGTGTTCTATTCCATTTCGACAACGCATCAAAGAAAGTCATCGTGAAAATACTCGAACCTGGGGCCACTATTACATTTAGTGAGAAGTTACAAGAGATACTAGATACAATTGAAGGTGAAGGGTCGATAAACCCGAATAACGCCCTGCGAAATGTCTACGTTTACTGCGATCTCATTGCGACAAGACCAGTTGGAGACGTCATGGTCCCACTACTAAGGACGGTTCCTATCATGAAACAGCAATCGACCTCAGTGTTTCGCGCCTACGACAAACCTCACTACATACCGCTGAATCGTTACTCCTTCGACACGGTGGAAATACTTCTAACCACTGAGACCAGAGTGGAAAAGTTTGACCAAATTTCACCCAAACTTATGAAAAGTAGAAAACTTTGTTAACCAAATGTGAAAAGGTTAGCCGAATTTCAAGCCAAACGTATAAAAATCTCAGTCAAACATATGAAAAGTAGGAAAAAGTTGTTAACCAAACATGAAAAGTTTGGTCAACTGTCACCCAAACTTATTAAAAGAGGGAGATTTTATTGTCCAGAGGTGAAAAGTTTGACCAAATTCCACCCAGTAGGAAACTTTGTTAACCAAATGGCAAAAATCTAGGCCAATTAAGAAAATTTGTTAACCAGAGGGGGAAAATTTTGGCTACATTTCATTCAGACTTATAAAAAGCTCACCCAATCTTATGAAAAGTAGGAAAATTTGTTTACCAAATGTGAAAAGGTTAGCCGAATTTCAAACCAAACTTATAAAAATCTCAGTCAAACATATGAAAAGTAGGAAAAAGTTGTTAACCAAACATGAAAAGTTTGGTCAACTGTCACCCAAACTTATTAAAAGAGGGAGATTTTATTGTCCAGAGGTGAAAAGTTTGACCAAATTCCACCCAGTAGGAAACTTTGTTAACCAAATGGCAAAAATCTAGGCCAATTAAGAAAATTTGTTAACCAGAGGGGGAAAATTTTGGCTACATTTCATTCAGACTTATAAAAAGCTCACCTAATCTTATGAAAAGTAGGAAAATTTGTTTACCAAATGTGAAAAGGTTAGCCGAATTTCAAACCAAACTTATAAAACTCTCAGTCAAACATATGAAAAGTAGGAAAAATTTGTTAACCAAACATGAAAAGGTTGGTCAACTGTCACCCAAACTTATTAAAAGAGGGAGATTTTATTGTCCAGAGGTGAAAAGTTTGACCACATTTCACACAGTAGGAAACTTTGTTAACCAAATGGCAAAAATCTAGGCCAATTAAGAAAATTTGTTAACCAGAGGGGGACAATTTTGGCTACATTTCATTCAGACTTATAAAAAGCTCACCCAATCTTATGAAAAGTAGGAAAATTTGTTTACCAAATGTGAAAAGGTTAGCCGAATTTCAAACCAAACTTACAAAAATCTCAGTCAAACATATGAAAAGTAGGAAAAATGTGTTAACCAAACGTGAAAAGTTTGGTCAGCTGTCACCCAAACTTATGAAATGTAGGAAACTTTGTTAACCAAATGGTAAAAACCTTGGCCAAGTAAGAAAATGTGTTAACCAAAGGTGAAAAGTGTTGGACAAGTTTGACCAAATTTCAAACAAAACTCATAAAAACAAGGAAACTTTGTTAACCAAAGGTGAAAAGTTTGACCAAAGTTCAGCGAAACTTATAAGATATTCGCCTGTCCCCTATGCAAACAACAGCTGTATTTCAGAAAATTAAACGTATCTTATGTAATAAGACACTATAATTGAAGGAACAAAATAAAATTTCAACAATAAAATTGTACAAAAAATTAACAATTAAATTTCTATATGAAACATTGAAGTTGGAAACATAAAGAGAAATTAGTTTGGTTAGTTGATTAATTTTTGTAATCCACCCATCATGTGCCATGCCGGTAAGCGTGGGCGGTCATGACTCGCCATTTTACTCGATCACCAGAGTCGTGGATCAGGCCCGTGTACCTGTCTCGACCATGACTCGTGGCCAAGCCATCCAGGTATTTACTTCTCAGTCTTCCCCTTGTTCTCTTCCCCTCGATATTACCACTTGTTACCAAGTTCTCCAATTTATTTCTTCTCATAACAAGTCGAAAACATTTTGACTATCTAAGTCTAATTTATCTAATCAATTTACGATTTTCATTTGTTTCTTGTAGTACTTGGTCACTGGTATTTCTATCTGTCCGTGGTATTCTTTGCATTTTCCTCAGAAACCACATTTCCACAGCCATCAGATGTTTTTCAGCTTGACCGCTCATTGTCCACGCTTCACATCCTTACAAAAGTAAGGACCTCAACACTCTTTTTCTCGTTTTAATTGACATCTTTTTATTGATCGTTATGGTTTTCATCTTGCTAAAGGCTACTTTCGCTATGGAGATTCTTGTTCTAATCTCTTCAAGGCATCTCTCATCAGATGTTACGATTGTTCCGAGATTATTGTACCGATTCACTTGTTGAAGAATATTCTCATTTACTTGTATATTACATTGTGGTATTTCGTTCTTCCTAGTGACGACCATAATCTGTCTTCTTACAATTTAATTATAACCCATGTTGTTCACTGTGTGCAACAACCGCATCTGCTAATTGTTGCAGATCCTGCTCATTGTCTGCAATCAAGACTGTATCATCTGCATATCTAATGTCATTGATGTTTTGTCCCCAAATGATGGTTCCTTTCATATCTTCTACATTTATGAAAATATTTTCACCGTATAGGGAAATATGTTCTTGAGACATTGTACATCCCTGTCTCACACCTCTAGTAATAGGCTGATATTATCCCACTTCATTATCAATCCTTATGGTAGCTTGTTGTTTCCAATACATGATGTTTTTTTTCATAAGTCGTATGCCTTTCTATCAATTTGTAGATCTACAAACATTTCTATCATGTTGACATGTCTTACTCTATCGATAGCCTTTGTAACATCAATCAGTCAACTAACCAATGAACCTATAACATCAATCAGTCAACTAACCAATGTGCCTATAACATCAATCAACTAACCAATGAGCCTATAACATCAATCAGTCAACTAACCAATGAGCCTATAACATCAATCAACTAACCAATGAGCCTATAACATCAATCAGTCAACTAACCAATGAGCCTATAACATCAATCAGTCAATTAATCAATGAGCCTATAACATCAATCAACTAACCAATGAGCCTATAACATCAATCAGTCAACTAACCAATGAGCCTATAAGACCAATCAACTAACCAATGAGCCTGTAACATCAATCAGTCAACTAACCAACCAGCCTATAACATCAATCAACTAACCAATGAGCCTATAACATCAATCAGTCAACTAACCAACCAGCCTATAGCACCAATCAGTCAACTAACCAAGCAGCCTATAACATCAATCAGTCAACTAACCAACAAGCCTATAACATCAATCAACTAACCAATGAGCCTGTAACATCAATCAGTCAACTAACCAACCAGCCTATAACATCAATCAACTAACCAATGAGCCTATAACATCAATCAGTCAATTAACCAATGAGCCTATAACATCAATCAGTCAACTAACCAACCAGCCTATAACATCAATCACGTAACCAATGAGCTATAACATCAATCAGTCAACTAACCAACCAGCCTATAACATAAATTAGTCAACTAACCAACCAGCCTATAACATCAATCAACTAACCAATGAGCCTATAACATCAATCAGTCAACTAACCAACCAGCCTATAACATCAATCAACTAACAAATGAGCCTATAACATCAATCAGTCAACTAACCAATGTGCCTATAACATCAATCAGTCAACTAACCAACCAGCCAATATAACATCAATCAGTCAACTAACCAACCAGCCTATAACATCAGTCAACTAACCAATGAGCCTGTAACATCAATCAGTCAACTAACCAACCAGCCTATAACATCAATCAACTAACCAATGAGCCTATAACATCAATCAGTCAACTAACCAATGTGCCTATAAAATCAATCAACTAACCAATGAGTCTATAACATCAATCAGTCAACTAACCAACCAGCCTATAACATCAATCAACTAACCAATGAGCCTGTAACATCAATCAGTCAACTAACCAACTAGCCTATAACATCAATCAACTAACCAATGAGCCTGTAACATCAATCAGTCAACTAACCAACCAGCCTATAACATCAATCAACGAACCAATGAGCCTATAAAATCAATCAACTAACCAATCAGCCTGTAACATCAATCAATTAACCAATCAGCCTATAACATCAGTTGAGTTGAGTTAAGAAACGACATCACTGCACCCAGGACATTCCCAACCGTGCTCCGTCCCCTCGTTCAACAGCCAGCGAAGAGTCATACTACTAATCGTCCCCACAGCTATCTGATTAAAAGTTCTCCTGGTCTTCCCTTTCAGTTTTGAGATTCTTCCAGAACCCCTGCCGATCCCTCGCAATCTCAGTCTTTCCACATATGGGTTCTCAATCTATTCCTCCGCCTTCTCCACCTGGTCCCACAAACGCACGACCACCTCCCCCTTGTCCATAGGCAAAATGCCACCATGAGGTGCATTCCCTGCTAGCCTATCAGCCTGTTCATTCCCCCGTACCCCCGCAAGGCCAGGGCAAAATATCCATACAATTCTCACAATCTGCGACCTCTGAAGCGACATTCCACACAAAACATTCCTTTCTCCACCTTGCTAAGCATACTCTTTGAATGCGTAACGAACACAACGTGTGTTGCAGTAGTCTCCTCTAGCCACCGGAATGCCGCTGTTACTGCCTCCACCTCTTTTCTCATGCTGGAGGTCGTAGTCTCATATGCCAGGCTCTCCTTTTTCAAAACTCGCCCGTTAGCCTTTGCAATAAAGACACAGCCACTACGTCTGTTTCTCACCACTGACCCATCGGTGTAGATGACTATGTCACCTTGATGTGTATTGCTCTGGATCAGCTGTTGCACTTCAAACTCTGCGGCCCGCTGCCCATTCTCTGCACTCACGACCCAGTGTTATTATTACATTGTGCCAATCCGTCATGTCTTCCGGAACTTCTACTCACTCTCTTTCACGATTGATGGTCTGTAGATCATACACCTGACGTATAGCAAGTTCTGCCTGTGCCATCCAGGACCTGCCTCGTCTTAGTCTATGACCCTTGACCATATTGCTGCATGCAGCGGGTGATCCCTGTCTGCGGAAACTCTCAGGTACCATTTGGCCTGAATGACCCTATGCCTTTCCGTCATTGTTGGTATAACATCAATCAACTATAAATACAACTATAAGCAAGAGACAGATACCGTTCTTAGATCTTATAATGCGAAGAGAGGCGTTGGAAAATATCGCACCGACTGGAAATATCAGTGGTAGAGGAGGCAGAGATAGCCCGAGGTAGCCCGAGAGACTGATGCTGGATAGATTCTAACGGTGAGACTAAGGAATATCATCAACGGACCGAGATCTGTGGAGAGACGTGAACGCCTACACCAATATACAGGACACACGACGACAATGATTTCTTTTTTGGTTATAATTTATATTGTCGCACACGTTTCCTCACAATGTTGGGTTACCTACGCAAATATTCCCCATGGCGTCGTGCTAATTGCCTTTTTCCCCTGGCCGTGTTTTATGTTTTATGTGTCTTCCTGGTTTTTTTTTTTTTTTGGTTGCTTTTTTTTTATGTGGTACTATTATTATCTCATCTCATCTCATCATGTTCCTCTTGTGCCTTGCGGTGTCGAGTTGAAGCATAAACAGCCGGAGAGTGCCGGTTTATGTGCTTCATGTATTATTACTACTATTATCATTTTTACACTTAATGACCCGGCTCTGTGGCGAAGGGGTTACGGGCGCAATTCTTAATCCTCTATACTGCGTTTGAATCACAGCTGTGGGCGATTTATTAGCTTTACAACAATGGTATGAGTGCCGATGGTTCAGAAAGCAAAGGGCAACTACTGAACGTAAACTTGCCGAAAAATCACAAACAGTACAACATTGCTGGGGTTGACTGCGACGTGCTGTAAAGCATATGCAACTAACTAAACTTGCATGTTATATGTATGTTTCCATGTCTGTTACCTGGGAGCCTCTGTAGCGTAGTGGCTACACGCTTGTCTGCCGGTCTGGTAACCATGGATTCATCCACATCGAGGCGGATGTTCACAGTTGACTTGTCTGTCTGCCTGGTGAACATCGGCCCATCCACATCGAGGCGGCCGTTCACAATTGACTTGTCTGTCGGTCTGGTGATAACCATCCACATCAAGGCGGATGTTCACAGTTGACTTGTCTGTCTGCCTGGTGAACATCGGCCCATCCACATCGAGGCGGCCGTTCACAATTGACTTGTCTGTCGGTCTGGTGATAACCATCCACATCAAGGCGGATGTTCACAATTGACTTGTCTGTCTGCCTGGTGAACATGAGTCCATCCACATCAAGGTGGACGTTCACAATTGACTTGTTTCCGTATCTTCTGTTTGGATGTTTGTGTTTTCGTGGCAATTTTACTCTCAGTAGTTTGCCATTGTTTTCTGAATGACCGGCAACTATACCACTGTATGAAAACCAACGCAAGGCTGTCTGCTTTCAAATCGCCCGCAGCTGTGTTTAAAACGCAGTATGCGGAATTGCGAATTGCATTCACCACTCCTTCGCCAGAGCGCAGACTACCATTGATATCTAGGGGAAATTCCCAGCCTATGCTGAGAGCAAACGCGATACTATCTGTGCTGCCTGAGTGGACACCGTACCATGGCTGTCCCTCACATTCACAGAATAGCTTGTATTAATTGCTTGTTTATATTTTCCAGGCAAAACAGAAGTCTCGTATTTTCCATTTGTATATTAATAAATACTGCACAAAATGATATCTCTGTGAGTGTGACCACCATGTGAACTCGCGGTGTAGGTGTCTGCTTCAATTTCCCCTGTGTCAACACAATCAGAAGTGAGCAGTATACATGTTAGATCCAGCTATGTTTCGTTCTGTCAGAGTGTCTGTACACAAATGCTGCCGATGATTAAACTCACAGCTTCCACCAATAAAAACTTCAGCAGTAATCGCTGTCAACATTCTCACAAGACACACCATCATCAATACACGGCTTCCGAGGTAAGTATAAGGTTTGTCTGCGTGTCCAGTAAGTATAGTTCTCTTAGCATGCTCGTGACTCCAGTAAGTGTAGTTTTGCCATCATGTGTGTGTGTCTTCAGTAAGTATAGTTCTCACAGCATGTCAGTGATTCCTATAAGTATAGATCTCACATTTTGTAATGTCTCAGTAAGTATAGATATGTCTTCATATCCGTGTCTCCAGTAAGTATAGATCCGTCATATTGTCCATGTCTCCAGTTATTACAGATCTGTCATTAAGTCATATCTCTAGTAAGTATAGATCCGTCATATTGTCCATGTCTCCAGTTATTATAGATCTGTCATTAAGTCATATCTCTAGTAAGTATAGATCCGTCATATTGTCCATGTCTCCAGTTATTATAGATCTGTCATTAAGTCATATCTCTAGTAAGTATAGATCCGTCATATTGTCCATGTCTCCAGTTATTATAGATCTGTCATTAAGTCATATCTCTAGTAAGTATTGATAGATCATCGTATCCGTGTCTTCAGTAAGTATTTATCTGTTATATTGTTCATGTCTCTAGTAAGTATACATCTGTCATATTGTCTGTATTTCCAGTAAGCATAGATCTCTCATAATGTTCATGTCTTCAGTAAGCAATGATCTGTCATATTGTCTATATCTCCAGTAAGTATAGATCTGTCATCATGTCCGTGTTTCCAGTAAGTATAGATCTGTCATCATGTCCGTATTATCTTCTAAGGCTCACAGAAAATGATGCGTGGTAGATGCTAGTGAGATTAGCTAGTACTTTTTTTGTTCCAGATACAGTCATGAAGAACTTGATCGGTCTGAGTGTACTGGTGCTTTTACTTGCCTGTGTTTCTGCTGGCTATCAAGAAAATGAGGAGACCAAGCGAGAAGCTGTAGAGAGTAACGACCTGGTAGGTGTAAACATAAACAGCAATCATTACAGCACAGACAATAAATATTTACAGTATAGCAATAAACCATTACTGTATAGACAATAAACATTACAGAATTGACAATAAACATTACAGTATTGGCTATTACGGCGCTCGCCAAACCCTAACCACAAAATGTGCCATGGGCTTCGGACGGAGAAGCGCAATTGAGAAGGTACAAGCTTGACGTTAGAGCGAGGATATGCATTGGCACTTTGCCGTCTTGACAGACTCTAGTTTGTTACAGAGTGCTTCAAAAAGGCATAACATCTATAACCCATGGCGGTAGCGAATGTGACTGATCAGACCAATTCGTGCTGTAAATGTTTGTCCACAATGGATGCATGTGAACACATCGTCATTTCCACCATCACGCACCATCTTACGTTTCTCGCGCTCAGTGTGGACCTATCTGCAATCATTTTACCCTTTGTCTTTATTCCATTTCTGATCTTTGCCCTCCATGCAACACGTACAGTTGCGACATGCTCCCAATGTGCAATATCAATGCCTGTATCAATCATGTCCCGCTTACACACATCTTTGTATCGTAGTAGAGGCCGACCCCGAGATCTCTTACCCATCTATAATTCACCAAAAGAAAGATGTCCTTTGGTATTCTACCATCATCCATCCCATAATGTGTCCTATCCACCAAAGTCTGTGAAGACTGAGCATGGAATAAACCGTCACACAACCTGATCTTTCCATTATTTCAATGTCTGTGATTTTTGTCTTGCCACTTAATATCAAGTATTCTTCGCAGACACCGCATATGAAAGCTGTTTAAATTGTTCTCTTGGTGTGAGTAAGTTGTCCAGGTTTCACTGCCATCAAAAAGAGTACTAAGATCACAGGCTTGATAGACAAGGACTTTTGTTTTGGCATTAAGCTTCCTGTTCTCCCAGACTCTTTTTCTTAACCTGTTCATTGATGTTGCTGCCTTACCAATCCTAATGTTAATTTTCTGATCTAGGAATAATTTGCCGGCTTCCTGGCCTAGAGGTTAGCGACATTTCTCAGTAATCTCGTATAATCTCGTAAGTAACGTGACGACGGTGCGAATCAGCTGTGGCTCGAATCGCATCGGTAACTTACGGGGTATGAGAGCCGGCCGCTCAGAAAGCAATGGTAAACTATTGAGGGTAATCTTGCCAAGAAATCAACAATCACCTGAAAGATGCTGATGTTGACAGCGATGTCCTGTAAAGGATATGCAAACATTTCTTTTGAGGAATAATTTGTTATTTACCTCTGATCCTAGATATGTAAAATGGTATACTATATCCAGTTCGGCATCGTCAATAAACAATGTTGGTCCCCCGTGTGCACCTTGTGACATAATATGTCTTCTTTTTACTAATTTTTCCAAATTCCAAATTCACAACAAGCATTGGAGAATGCAGATAGTAGACGTTGTAATTCTTCCTCAGAGTGGGTCTTAATTGCAGCATCATCTGCAGTAAGCAACTCTCTGATCAATACCATCCAAATTTTGGTCTTGGCTTTCAATCTCTGCGCATTGTAGAAGCCGCCATCTGAGCGTGAGTGAATGTATATCTGATCACGAAAGGCATACTTCAGTAGAAGTGAAAAGTATATTCCAAAGAGGGTGGGAGCAAGTACACAACCTTGCTTATGAAACCTAAAGATTAGATGTCATGGCACGGAGTTCTAATCCCTAATCCTTAGTCAACAACAGATTTTGCATGGAAGCTCTGACAGGTGGACTATTAGAGCATTGCTTTCCTGATCCATCAGCTTCTGCAGTTTGTATTCTGTTACCTTTTCTCTGGAGAATACTAGGAAGGCCGAGAGAGAAATAATGCTGCATGGGCAACACATGGTCTCTAAATTCAGCCCAGATTTGTGCTATGGAAAGGTATAACTGCATTTTACAAACTATCGTCTGTCAAAACGGCTAGGTGCCAGTAATAGACAATTAATACTACAATATAGACATTACACATTACAGTATAGACATTACACATTACAGTAGAGACATTACAATATAGACGTTACACATTACAATATAGACATTACACATTACAGTAGAAACATTACACATTACAGTAGCGACATTACACATTACAGTAGAGACATTACACATTATAATATAGACATTACACATTACAGTATAGACATTACAGTAGAGACATTACACATTACAGTATAGACATTACACATTACAGTAGAGACATTACACATTACAGTAAAGACATTACACATTACAGTAGAGACATTACACATTACAGTAAAGACATTACACATTACAATGGAGACATTACACATTACAGTAAAGACATTACACATTACAATGGAGACATTACACATTACTGTACAGACAACAAGAGAGACCTTATAGATTAAATATTACAGTACAAACAAGAAGCAATTTACTTGACACATAAACATTACAGTATAGACAACTAGAAAATTTTTATTCTAGAAATAAACGTTACCGTTTAGACAATAAGACCAATGGGTGTCGTATGAAGGGGCATTTCAGAGGTCCCCGATGTGTAACGATATGGGACATGGCAATACTGTGAATAGCTTCATTATCAGATCACATCATGATGTCCTATCAAAAGGTGCCAACCTGGTCAAATGGGTAAATCCACGGACCCGGCATGTCCAATCTGTGGGAAGAAGCAGACGTTAAAACATGTATTGTCTGCCAGTAATATAGGCCTTGCGCAAGGCCGATTCACATGGCGCCATCAAGTTAGAACTAACCGAGCTGGTAGACATAGGATATGGAACACGGATGCAGACCAAACTGCCAAGACTGGGAGCATATACTTCCTCAAACCTTGACAGAAACCGGGAGGGTTTTCCCCCTCCCCCTGACGGGGTTAGTCGTTACCCGTGGTTCTAGGCAAAGGGGCATCCCATAATGCTCCGTACCTATTCCGGCAAATATCAACAAAATGCTCCTCACTGTCCCATATACAAAAGTGGAACACACAGCAATCCGACAAACCAACATCACGCACAAGCATGCTTGCATAAGGCCGCTGCCAGAATGCCAACACAACATTCCGCCACTAGAATTACAGTTCGTCGTCTATGGAAGCGGCAGTCACTAGAAAACTACCAGTTGCACAAACATTACTGCATACATAAGGCACATCCATCTAGTTTAGCAACTGGACGTCCGCAATTTTTCTGCAGTTCACAATACAAACTGCCGTGGACTGATGTAAAAGCACTCCACATGAAATATACAGCTGACAATATAGCTCCACGTGCTTAACTCAGTAGCTGGGAGATGGAATTATTTATTATGAGCGTTCATTTGAAATCCATTCGTGCTGCACCGGGAGTAATTGTGTACGTTGAACATGAACATGTCATAGTCATGTGATAAGTACTGACCAACGAATAAAAGAGCACGTGCTTATCGTCCCATGATGCGTAAGTTCTGTTTCTGACCGTTGAGAAAATGGCCGGGTTGATCCAAAATCCGTCCAAAGAAGCTCAAAGAGCGGTGATTCAGTTTCTTTCATTTCAAGGATGTCGACCAGTGGACATTCATCGAAGAATGCAGGCAACGTACGGTAACAAATGTGTGTCGAAGACAACAGTGACAGACTGGGCACGAATATTTCGGAAAGGACGTCAGTTCACGACAGATCTTCTACGGCCGAGTGAAGAGTATATTGTTGTAACAGAAAAAAACCATCGCCAAAATTGATGTAGCAGTACAGTTGAACCGTTGTCGAAGAATTTGATGTGTCAATTGGGACAATTCAAAAGGTCGTTCGTAAGAAACTGCAATATCGGAAGGTGTGTTCACAGTTGGTACCACGGATGTTGACCGACCACCAAAAAAAAAGTAACGCATGGGGTGGTGTTTGAACCACTTGCTGCGTTACAGAGTGGAGGGTGATGCATTTCACTTCCGCATAGTGGCAGGCGATGAATCATGGTGTCACCACTTTGAGCCGAGCAGCAAAAG
This sequence comes from Cepaea hortensis, assembly GCA_963921405.1. Classification (NCBI taxonomy): domain Eukaryota; kingdom Metazoa; phylum Mollusca; class Gastropoda; order Stylommatophora; family Helicidae; genus Cepaea; species Cepaea hortensis. Next base: position 89,658,500 of record OY992884.1, on the reverse strand, counting down.
AGAGAGCATGCAATGAAAGCATGCTGGATCACCAAAATCCAAAAAATTCAAGTTACAGGTTTCCGTTGGTAAGGTTATGGTGAGCGCATTTTTTGACCATGAAGGGCTATTGTTGGCCGACTTTAAAGAACCTGGTGTCAACATCAACTCTACCCACTACTTGCAAACACTAGATAAGCTGCAAAAAGCCATCAAGAATAAACGACCCGGCATGCTTTCTCGCGGTGTGATTTTGTTGCACGATAATGGTCGACAGCATGTCGCAAAGATTATGCAGGAAGCATTAGCAAGGAAGAAGTTGGAAATTCTGCAACATCCAGCCTATAGTCCTGATTTGTCATCATGTGATTTTCATTTGTTCGGATCTCTAAAAAAAACAAGTTCTCAAGAGGCAACGATTTCACACAGATGCAGACGTAATGAATACGGTAAACACTTGGTTCAGTGAGCAAACACAATCCTTTTTTTGCGGACGGCATTCGCCGCCTACCTAAGCAATGGGATGCTTGCCTGAATGCCTACGGCGACTTCTTCTGACCAATTAATGTTGCATAATACATTCAAAATGAATGATTTGTTTAATTCTACCACACTTGTTAATGTTTCATTCATGCTTTTGTAATAAAGCCATCGGAAAGGGTTTCAAATGAACAACCCTTTTACTACCAGTCCAAACTGAGGAAAATACTAAGTAAATCATAGCCAAAGCAAAAACAAACAAAAGGGTCTTTAACAGCTCAACATTCTATCCGACATGTTGGAGCAGGGGATTTGGAGTGTTAAGTACCAACAGCTCTGCAGACTTGCTGTCCATCCTCGATGCCTGAAAGACTGGGAGCTTGCGGTAGACCTGAGACGTCATGGTAGATACCCTGAAGTAATACGGTAGTTTCAGAGGCGGCCTGGCATTGTAGTGCACTCCTCGACGGTTCGACAGCTAACGATGATTAAGCTGACTGTCCGTTTAAAACGAGAACTGAGAAATAGCACATCTTTAAGATGGAAAATTACTTTTATAAGGTTGCAAGTCTGAGACAGAATGGGTGTAATATCAGGATGTTCGTTGTAAGGGTAAGCTTACGAGGTTTGGTTTCCAACTCCGTGCACGATGTGCTTAGCATCCAGAAGTAAGGAGTGTCTGAGTTCAGTCACTGAACGACTGGGCCGGGCTGTGAAGATTGTACTACCATAAAACAATATAAACGATGAGTGGGACAAAGCGTCTCAGTAAGATGGTCCATGTATATCCCTTCAAAGTAAAATTTAACATGCCTGTCAACGAAGCAAAAGCGAACCGAATTTTCAGCTAACATTAAAAGAATCTTTATTGTTTCGTGGCCACTAGTGCCCACCTCATCAAGGAAGTATGGTGCACTTGAACCGGGGACCCTGCACAGTGGTCGCCACACCACAAAGTAGATATCACTGGGGTGAAGAAATGTTCTCCAAAGTCAAAGTTTTGCAGTTTCACAACTAAAGTCTCTAATGATAGTTCAAGACATCTTGTCGTTCCACAGCAGAGACAGGTTGAAGGGTGGGGAGCCTTAGTCCGTCATTAGATTAAGAAGCAGCAGCAGCAGCAGCAGCAGCAGCAGCAGCAGAAGAAGAAGAAGAAGAAGAAGAAGAAGAAGAAGAAGAAGAACAACAACAACAACAACAACAACAACAACAACAACAACACCAACAACAACAGCAACAGCAACAACAACAAGAAAATGAGAAAAGGGAAGAATGATGATAAGAACGAAACAATCCGATCGACATTAATAAATCGAAGACCTCTGTGCCTTTCGATGACTAGTCTGTATGTCTGCTTACACAGCACGGTTACCTAAAATGCATATATGGCTGTGTATCTTCCTGTCTTTATATACATCTGTCCGACTGTGTGTCTATCCATCTACCTAATACTTCTGTAAATGTGTCTGTGTATTCAGTATTGCGTGCAACGTCCCTAAACACATAAACCTAACCTCTCATGTTTGTCTTGTGCAGGATTTGAATGCTGAAAACCAGAAACGAGACTCAGAAATCCAAAAACGAGGTCTATGGAAGTTGGCTAAGTGGGGTTTAGCCGCGTATGGTCTTAAGAAATTATTGGATAAAAGAGAGGTAAACCCAACAGCTGAACTGATGACTGTAGCATGACCCCATAGAAGATTGACGCAACCGTCTCAGGGACTGACGGAATGACCGACCAACAGGAAGAACGACAAAAGGACGTATCCATCTAACAACGCATACAACTCTATCATCAATTTGTCTATCAACCTACCTACATCCATACCTACCTACCTACGTACCAAACATCCTTAATATCTGCCTTTGTCAGTCACGATATGCCACTCGTCAAAAATCATTCAGTAAATGCCAGACCGCATATCAATCAGCAAATGTCAGTCAGCAAACAGCAAATATCTGTCAACAGTTGCCAGTCAGCAAATGTCAGTTAGTAAATGTCAGTCAACAAATGTCAGATAGCACATATCAGTCATAAATGTAAGTCATCAAAAGCCAGTCACTAAATGTCAATCAACAAATTTCAGTCAACATACGTCAATGACAAAAGTTATCAAACAATACTCAGCCAATGGCGACATCTGGCCGCTATCATTCGTAGCACTTTATGTCTGAAGTCGCTTTAGCCTAGTGTCCAGAGCACTGACATGCCGGCCTGGCAATCTTGGGTTCAAATACACGTCGAAAGAGGATACTGCTTTAGTTTACTGACTCTTGGATCGATCCAGCTTCTTAAAATAGTTGCATAAACATTTTTTGAACGTGAGGCACCAACCATGACACCGATAGCATCAGCCTTTTTGCCGAGGAAACGTCGGTGTACCAACATATACTCAATACGGTAGGCCGGTATACAAATGCGGTCGTTTGTGTTTGTGGGACATGACTGTATAGGGGTCGCTCAGCTCAACCGCCGACCATACCGGTGAGGTAGCGGGTTCAACCCCTACACTTTTCAGCTGGAAAAGAATGTTGACCTACCCTCCTTGACTTGGGGATGTAAATTACATGTACTTCAGAAGTAGGAGAGGGTTCTGCTGATGGAGGGGGGAAACTTGTAATTGGGAATCTTAATATACACGCAAACATCAGTCCAATGCACTTAACAGTGGTAGCGAGGGCGTATTTTTAATGACTGTGCAGTGTTTGAAAATATTGCCGGTCCAAGTTTTGTATTTACCCATTATGTTGCATGAACTATACAGAAGGTGAATATACACGCAATCATCAGTCCAGTGCACTTAACCGTAGTAGCAACTACTGGTAGGAGTTGCATGTATGGACTACGCTCGAGTTCAAAGCAAGGGGAAAAAGAGGGGGGGGGGGGCGTCTAACTGTATTCTATTTATACGATATGTCTGCCTAATGCTCCATGTCTGCTTGCGTGTCTGCCTCTGTTTACATGCACATCTTTCTGTTCGTCGGTTTGTCTATCTGCCTGTCTAATACTTTCCCAGAGGTCACCGTGACCGCGGGCTTTAATGCGCTTGCGATTAAACTTCCAGCGCGCTGATGGCGAGATTGTGGGTTCAAACCGCACACGATCAGTTGGGCTTCAACGTTGACATCCCGTTCAGAAAGCCATGGCAAGCTGCTGAACGTAACATTGCCTAGTAAATCAATATGTGGTTGGGGTTCATCAAAACATCCAACATCACACACATCGTGATTGTAGCTGACTCGGAATACATGCTGAGGAAGGTGAGGACAGCAATTCGTGCAGAGTGGCTTGCTTCGCTTCGGAGGTCACGGGTGACAAGCATCGCCTGGATCTTTTCTCCGGGGAATGCCGGTGTTCTAGGGAATGAACAGGCGGACAGATTGGCTGGCTCGGCAAAACTTGGTGGAGTATTGATGCATGACAAGGCAAGACGTGGTTGCGGCCTTGTGGAAGCACATGTACACCTCGGAGGAGCAAATGGATCATCATGGTCTGGCAAGAATGAGACAGAGAGGAGTGACGAGGGGGTCTGGCCGACGCTCGACGCTCAGAGGAAAGGCCAGAAGGACATATAATCAGATTGCTACTGGTACTATTGGTATTGGAACTCATCGCTGGCTGCTGAGGATGGGGACGGAGCGCTTATGGGAATGCCGCTAATGTTGTAATGTCGGTTCCTAAATCAATCAATCAATCAATCAATCATGCAAAGAACAATGAAATATTTAAATAACAGTAGTTTTGTAAATGTGTCTGTCCACTCAAGACCATGCGATAGTGAGGTAAATGTGTCTGCCCACTCATAAGTGTGTGATAGTGTGGTAAATGTGTCTGTCCACCCATAAGTGTGTGATAGTGTGGTAAATGTGTCTGTCCACCCATAAGTGTGTGATAGTGTGGTAAATGTGTCTGTCCACCCATAAGTGTGTGATACTGTGGTAAATGTGGCGGTGCACTCTTGAGTGTGTGATAGTGTGGTAAATGTGTCTGTCCACTCATATGTGTGTGATAGTGTGGTACATGTGTCTGTCCACTCATATGTGTGTGTTAGTGTGGTAAATGTGTCTGTCCACCCATAAGTGTGTGATACTGTGGTAAATGTGGCGGTGCACTCTTGAGTGTGTGATAGTGTGGTAAATGTGTCTGTCCACTCATATGTGTGTGATAGTGTGGTACATGTGTCTGTCCACTCATATGTGTGTGATAGTGTGGTAAATGTGTCTGTCTACTCAAGAGTGTGTGATAGTGTGATAAATGTGTCTATCCACTCATATGTGTGTGATAGTGAGGTAAGTGTGTCTGTCCACTCATGAATGTTTGATAGTGTGGTAAATGTGTCTGTCCACTCATGAGTGTGTGACAGTGTGGTAAATATGTCTGTCCACTAATGAGTGTGTAATAGTTTGGTAAATGTGTCTGTCTATTCATGAGTGAGAGATAGTTTGTTAAATGTGTCTGCGGATGAGTCGCTGCGGAAGTCCGTTGTCCGCAAAGTCACCTTCATCTTCGTCCCGGGACATGCGGGAGTCGAGGGAAATGAACGAGCTGATAAATTGCCTGGCTCTGCACCCCCTGTAGATGGCCAGCCCATGGATCGTGCCGATGTTATTAACGCCCTTAAAGATATGGCGAGAACAGAGGATTTTGACGCCAGTGATTCCACATCGCTTTCCATGATGAAAGACCTGGGAGTAAGAATCGGCACAGCCAGACGCGAGAGGTACATCGGGAAAACAAAGCGCCTCGTCAACCAACACAGAACTGGCACTATTAGCCACCGGACGCTGATGCATATGCTGGGGGGAGGATCTGAGCACCTATGGACATGTCCGGAGTGCAACGAAGATACCCCAACTGATAACTAACTAACTAACTAATGTGTCTGTCCACTACTCGTGAGTGTGTGATAGTGTGGTAAGTGTATGTTAAATCATGAGTGTGAGATAGTGTGGTAAATGTATCTGTCCTCCCATGAGTCTGTGACCGTGTGGTAAATGTGTCTGTCCACTCATGAGGGTGTCATAGTATGGTAAATGTGTCTGTTAACTCAAAAGTGTGTTACAGTGTTGTAAATGTGGCTGTCCATTACTCGTGAGTGTGTGATAGTGTGGTAAATGTGTCAGTCCACCCATGAGTGTGTGATAGTGTGGTAAATGTGTCTGTCCACTCATGAGTGTGTGATAGTGTGGTAAATGTGTCTGTCCACTCATGAGTGTGTGATAGTGTGGTAAATGTGTCTGTCCACTCATGAGTGTGTGATAGTGTGGTAAATGTGTCTGTCCACTCATAAGTGTGTGATAGTGTGGTAAATGTGTCAATCCGCTCATACGTGTGTGATAGTGTGGTAAATGTGTCTGTCCACTCATGAGTGTGTGGTAGTGTCGTGAATGTGTCTGTCCACTCATGTGTGTGTGATAGTGTGGTAAATGTATCTTTCCACTCAAGAGTGTGTGATATTGTGGTAAATGTGTCTGTCCACTCATGAGTGTGGTAAATGTGTCTGTCCACTCATGAGTGTGTGGTAGTGTCGTGAATGTGTCTGTCCACTCATGAGTGTGGTAAATGTGTCTGTCCAGTCATGATTGTGGTAAATGTGTCTGTTCACTCGTGAGTTTGTAATAGTGTGTTACATGTGTCTGTCCACTCATGAGTGTGTGATAGTTTGGTAAATGTGTCTGTCCACTCAGGAGTGTGTGATAGTGTGGTAAATGTGTCTGTCCACCCATGTGTGTGTGATAGTGTGGTTAATGTATCTGTCCACTTATGAGTGTGTGATAGTTTGGTAAATGTGTCTGTCCACTCAGGAGTGTGTGATAGTGCGGTAAATGTGTCTGTCCATTCATATGTGTGTGATAGTATGGTAAATGTGTCTGTCCACTCATATGTGTGTGATAGTTTGATAAATGTGTCTGTCCACTCAAGAGTGTGTGATAGTTTGGTACATGTGTCTGTCCACTCATGAGTGTTTGATAGTGTGGTTAATGTGTCAATCCACTCATATGTGTGTGATAGTGTGGTAAATGTGTCTGTCCACTCATGAGTGTGTGATAGTGTGGTAAATGTATCTGTCCACTCAAGAGTGTGTGATATTGTGGTAAATGTGTCTGTCCACTCATGAGTGTGTGATAGTGTGTTAAATGTGTGTCCTCTCATGAGTGTGTGATAGTGTGGTAAATGTGTCTGTCCACCCATGTGTGTGTGATAGTGTGGTTAATGTATCTGTCCACTTATGAGTGTGTGATAGTTTGGTAAATGTGTCTGTCCACTCAGGAGTGTGTGATAGTGTGGTAAATGTGTCTGTCCATTCATATGTGTGTGATAGTATGGTAAATGTGTCTGTCCACTCATATGTGTGTGATAGTTTGATAAATGTGTCTGTCCACTCAAGAGTGTGTGATAGTTTGGTACATGTGTCTGTCCACTCATGAGTGTTTGATAGTGTGGTTAATGTGTCAATCCACTCATATGTGTGTGATAGTGTGGTAAATGTGTCTGTCCACTCATGAGTGTGTGGTAGTGTCGTGAATGTGTCTGTCCACTCATGAGTGTGTGATAGTGTGGTAAATGTATCTGTCCACTCAAGAGTGTGTGATATTGTGGTAAATGTGTCTGTCCACTCATGAGTGTGTGATAGTGTGTTAAATGTGTGTCCTCTCATGAGTGTGTACTAGTGTTGTAAATGTGTCTGTCCACTCATGAGTGTGTAATAGTGTGGTACATGTGTCTGTCCACTCATGAGTGTGTAATAGTGTGGTACATGTGTCTGTCCACTCATGAGTGTGTAATAGTGTTGCCGGGGCCCATAAGGGAAGCAAAGAATAGCAACACTGCAGCCTACCACGCATGTCGTAAGAGGCGACTAAGGAGGCTTGATGGTTCCGTCGCCCTGCTACTGAGTGAGTGCGTGGCGCGACACTGTGAGCTGTGAGTTTCGTGTGAAATGCTTTTGAATCTGCCCAAGGTCTTTTGGAACATGACTGCATGTTCGGAGCGATGGCAGATGGCTATGTCCCATAGTTGACCGGTTTTTGCCTTATGCAGAAATGCGTGGCTGCTGGGCTTCTGGTTGACTGCCACTGCCATTGACGATGAACTGTATTTCGTGGACTGTGTGGGTGAACATCTAGGAAACATCCAGATGGGAAAATGACTGCCGATTCCATCAGAAATGAACTGGGTGCTTTGTGGGGGACTATTGTGTTGACATTCTGGTGGCGGCATTATGCACAGTATATCTGTGCGGGCTGTTATTTGTCGAGACTCCTGTCTCTTCCACTTTTCACATTGGGCAGTGGGGAGCGTTTTGTGTGATATTCACTGGCACAGGAATGGAGCATAATGGGGACGACCCGTTGCTGTGAAGTTGGAACTGCGACTAACTAACTAACTAACTAACTAACTAATAGTGTGGTACATGTGTCTGTCCACTCATGAGTGTGTAATAGTGTGGTACATGTGTCTGTCCACTCATGAGTGTGTAATAGTGTGGTACATGTGTCTGTCCACTCATGAGTGTGTGATAGTGTGGTACATGTGTCTGTCCACTCATGAGTGTGTAATAGTGTTACATGTGTCTGTCCACTCATGAGTGTGTGATAGTGTGGTACATGTGTCTGTCCACTCATGAGTGTGTGATAGTGTGGTACATGTGTCTTTCCACTCATGAGTGTGTGATAGTGTGGTACATGTGTCTGTTCACTCATGAGTGTGTAATAGTGTGGTACATGTGTCTGTCCACTCATGAGTGTGTGATAATGTGGTACATATGTCTGTTCACTCATGAGTGTCTGATGAGCTCTGAAACAACAGAGACTAACCTCCAATAATTGTCTTCTGTGATAAGCTCCTATACAACAGAGACTAACCTCCAATGTTTGTCTTGTATGATAAGCTCCTAAACAACAGAGACTATCCTCCAATAATTGTCTCGTGTGATGAGCTCCTAAACAACAGAGACTAACCTCCAATAATTGTCTTGTGTGATGAGCTCCTAAACAACAGAGACTAACCTGCAATAATTGTCTTGTGTGATAAGCTCCTAAACAACAGAGACTAACCTCCAATGTTTGTCTTGTGCAGGATCTGAATTCAGGCAACCAAAAACGAGACTTGGGAATCCAAAAACGAGATTTCTTGGGTTGGGTGAATGATAACTCGAACTGGTTGCTTCCACTCGCTTATAAGGTCTTTGGGGGAAGTAAAAGAGAGGTAATAAATACGATAAACTTGGGACTGTAGCATGAATCTAAATCTGACTGACCAAACGATGTCGTGGACACACAGAATGACCATTTAATGGAACAAACGGCAAACCACAGCTGACGGACGTAACGATGTCGAGGGCACAGAGGCAGGACCATTTAACAGAACTAATGAAAAGACCCACTTCTATCTATCATCTCACCCACCAGCTCGTTAATTCATTTATCTGTCAGCCTACATAGCTCTGTGCCAAGCTATCTAACTTCCTATGTATTATCAACTGACCAAACTGTTTGTCTGCCTACCTACTTTTTCCTACCTACCTACCTATTTACTTACCTACCAACCTACCTACCTATCCATCCATCCATCCGTCCGTCTGTCCGTCTGTCTGTCTGTCTGTCCGTCTGTCTGTCTGTCTGTCTGTCTGTCTACCTACATGCCTATATACCTAACTAACTATCTATCTAGAAACCTACCTATCTAGCTACCTATTGAATTGCCGTCTGTATATCATGTGTGTCTGTTTGTTTGCTTAGCTATTTCTATTCAAGTAACTGCTTGTCTATCTAACCACCTACATGATTGTTGATCTGTCCATTTTCCCACCCGCTCACCTGTATTCCTACCTATGTTTTACATACCATAGTCTGGCTGCCTAAGCAACTAAAAGCAATAGAATGTTAGACTATTGAACAGCATATAACCTTCACCGTTTGTCTTGTACAGGATCTAACAGCAGAAGAACTGGAAACCCAACGACGAGCTTTATTTGAGTTGTACGAGAATAATTCGTGGTAGGCGTGTGACCCTCATCTGGCAAGAGAGATGAAAATGAAACGACGGACAATGAAGACACATGTTGTGTGGAAGAGTAGTCTGTCGTTATACAATTAAATAAATATTTCAATAACCAGAGTTACGCCAGAGTAAATGTTTATAACAGTGTGTGTTTTCATTATCAACCGAACAACCAGTCAGCTGACTAACCAGTCTATAACACCAGTCTATCAACCAGTCTTTAACACCAATCTATCAACCAGTCTATAACACCAATCTATCAACCAGTCTTTAACACCAATCTATCAACCAGTCTATAATACCAATCTATCAACCAGTCTATAACACCAATCTATCAACCAGTCTATAACACCAATCTATCAACCAGTCAGTAACACCAGTCTATCAACCAGTCTATAACACCAATCTATCAATCAGTCTATAACACCAGTCTATCAACCAGTCAGTAACACCAGTCTATCAACCAGTCTATCAACCAGTCAGTAACAGCAGTCTATCAACCAGTCTTTAACACCAATCTATCAACCAGTCTATAACACCAATCTATCAACCAGTCAGTAACACCAGTCTATCAACCAGTCTATAACACCAATCTATCAACCAGTCTATAACACCAATCTATCAATCAGACTATAACACCAATCTATCAACCAGTCTATAACACCAATCTATCAACCAGTCTATACCCAGTCAGTAACACCAGTCTATCAACCAGTCTATCAACCAGTCAGTAACACCAATCTATCAACCAGTCTATAACACCAATCTATCAACCAGTCTTTAACACCAATCTACCAACCAGTCTTTAACACCAGTCTATCAACCAGTCTATAACACCAATCTATCAACCAGTCTATCCACCAGTCTATAACACCAATCTATCAACCAGTCTTTAACACCAATCTATCAACCAGTCTATCAACCAGTCTATAACACCAGTCTATCAACCAGTCTATAACACCAATCTATCAATCAGTATTTAACACCAATCTATCAACCAGTCTATAACACCAGTCTATCAAACAGTCTATAACACAAATCTATCAATCAGTCTTTAACACCAATCTATCAACCAGTCTATAACACCAGTCTATCAACCAGTCTATTAACCAGTCTTTAACACCAATCTATCAACCAGTCTATCAACCAGTCTATAACACCAGTCTATCAACCAGTCTATAACACCAATCTATCAATCAGTCTTTAACACCAATCTATCACCCAGTCTATAACACCAGTCTATCAAACAGTCTATAACACCAATCTATCAATCAGTCTTTAACACCAATCTATCAACCAGTCTATAACACCAGTCTATCATCCAGTCTATCAACCAGTCAGTAACACCAGTCTATCAACCAGTCTATCAACCAGTCTTAAACACCAATCTATCAACCAGTCTATAATACCAATCTATCAACCAGTCTATAATACCAATCTATCAACCAGTCTTTAACACCAATCTATCAACGAGTCTATAACACCAGTCTATCAACCAGTCTATAACACCAATCTATCAACCAGTCTTAACCACCAATCTATCAACCAGTCTATAATACCAATCTATCAACCAGTCTTTAACACCAATCTATCAACCAGTCTATAACACCAGTCTATCAAACAGTCAGTAACCCCAATCTATCAACCAGTCTGTAACACCAATCTATCAACCAGTCTTTAACACCAATCTATCAATCAGTCTATAACACCAATCTATCAATCAGTCTATAAGACCAATCTATCAACCAGTCTATAACACCAGTCTACCAACCAGTCTATAACACCAATCTATCAACCAGTCTTTAACACCAGTCTATCAACCAGTCTATAACACCAGTCTATCAACCAGTCTATAACACCAATCTATCAATCAGTCTATACCACCAATCTATCAACCAGTCTTTAACACCAATCTATCAACCAGTCTTTAACACCAATCTATAAATCAGTCTATAACACCAGTCTATCAATCAGTCTATAACACCAATCAATAAATTAACCAACCAGTCTATAACACCAATCTATCAATCAGTCTTTAACACCAATCTATAAATCAGTCTATAAAACCAATCTATCAACCAGTCTATAACACCAATCTATCAACCAGTCTTTAACACCAGTCTATCAACCAGTCTATAACACCAATCAATAAATTAACCAATCAGCCTATAACACCAATCTATCAATCAGTCTATAACACCAATCAATAAATTAACCAACCAGCATATAACACCTATCTATCAACCAGTTTGTAACACCAATCTATCAATCAGTCAGTAACACCAATCTATCAATCAGTCTATAACACCAATCAATAAATTAACCAACCAGCCTATAACACCAGTCTATCAATCAGTCTATAACACCAATCAATAAATTAACCAACCAGTCTATAACACCAATCTATCAATCAGTCTATAACACCAATCAATAAATTAACCAACCAGTCTATAACACCAATCTATCAATCAGTCTATAACACCAATCAATAAATTAACCAACCATCCTATAACACCAATCTATCAATCAGTCTATAACACCAATCAATAAATTAACCAACCAGCCTATAACACCAATCTATCAATCAGTCTATAACACCAATCTATCAATCAGTCTATAACACCAATCTATCAATCAGTCTATAACACCAATCTATCAATCAGTCTATAACACCAATCAATAAATTAACCAACCAGTCTATAACACCAATCTATCAATCAGTCTATAACACCAATCTATCAATCAGTCTATAACACCAATCAATAAATTAACCAACCAGCCTATAACACCAATCTATCAACTAGTCTTTAACACCAGTCTATCAACCAGTCTATAACACCAATCAATAAATTAACCAACCGGCCTATAACACCAATCAATAAATTAACCAACCAGCCTATAACACCAATCAATAAATTAGCAAACCAGCCTATACCACCAATCAATAAATTAACCAACCAGCCTATAACACCAATCAATCAATTAACCAACCAGCCTTTAACACCAATCAATAAATTAACCAGCCAGCCTATAACACCAATCAATAAATTAACTAACCCGTCTATAAAACCAATAAATAAATTAACCAACCAGTCTATAACACCAATCAATAAACTAACCTCCCACAATAATACTGCCATGGACTAGGCAGCCTAGAGTCTTGCACAGTCTGGTGACAAGATGTGAAGATTAAGAGGATTGCAAATCACGCTTTGCAGGAAGATAGTAAGGCCAGTGAGAAGACCCGATCGTTCGGGTCCACATCGACTGACGGACGTCAGTCGCGGCGATCGGGCAAATCTTGAGCTACAACCTACTATGGTGGACGCTGTAATATTATGTTGTGATAATTTGGCCGTGTCCAGCGTGTGCCGCGTGGTCTAGTGGTTACACACCCGCTTCATCCGGTCAAGGATATGCACTACTGATGAGCTCAAACGAGAGCGAAACTCGAATCTAGTGCTTCCATATTGTCGTGGATAGGCCTTAGGTTCATACCAGAATACCATAAGCGTTGCCAGTAGTGGGTTGCGCTCAATATTTAGATAGTAGGGCGTATGTTCGAGCAGGGGACTACGGGTCCTTCAGGGCTCATTCACGTCTGGACCGAGTTCGGGGTCGGACTGAAGATGGCGAATGGCAGAATCCTATCTTGCCGCCACATTTGTGTATATGCAGTGTTTGTGAAGCAGCGGTTGAATGTCGACATCATTTGAGAGATCGAGCGACAGAGTTTGTAGAGTAGAGGCCGAGTGCAAGTATTGTTGTTTGCAATTTTAGTGACATTGATCAGACATTGTTTTAGAGAGAGAGAGACAATAATACACAGGTTGAAACTTACGCGGTTGTTGTATAATGAAGAATTCATTGTTAAAGTGGTGGTGACCGTTACGTAATGTGTATGTGAAGATTCATAGAAGGTATAAAGTGTAATACTACAACAAGTCAAGTAAGGATCACTCCCGTAGAACAACAGGACGCTCTTTGCCAGATGTTAGATATAAATATCATGGTGGCTCACAAGCAGAGGGGAAGATAGGCAGTCAGCATACACGAGTCCAAGCCATGCCAGAGAAGATGCCCGCAATATATAAGTCTAGCCCAAGAACTCTATGGCAAAGAACTCCATGGCAAATAACACATACATACGATAAAACCCGTTCGCAAATATGATCCTGGACGTGCCCCCCCCCCCCCCCCCCCATATTTGTACACGAGTTTCGTTTGTACTTGTGCATCTGGCAATAATTTAAGCACAACTAGAGGTCCTTCTGCCATGTCAAACCAATGTATAAATCTGAGTAACGTGTTACCTTAATGATGTTAGAAAAAAAAGTTACTTTATGTCAGTAAGTTTGTTAATATTATTACATGAAAACACTCTAAATGATCTTCTTCTTCTTCTTCTTCTTCTTCTTCTTCTTCTTCTTCTTCTTCTTCTTCTTCTTCTTCTTCTTCTTCTTCTTCTTCTTCTTCTTCTTCTTCTTCTTCTTCTTCTTCTTCTTCTTCTTCTTCTTCTTCTTCTTCTTCTTCTTCTTCTTCTTCAGCGTTCCGAGCCATTGAGGTTCTTTGCTGCAGATACAATCCGTCTCCATTCGTCTCTCTGGTGGACCTTCTCTTGCCAGTCGTTGATTCCAAGTGCTTGTAGGTCTGTATATGTATTATCTCTCCACCGTCTTCTTGGTCTACCTCGGGGTCTACGGTCATTTATTTCCTGAGTGTAAGCGAGTTTTGTTTCCCTATTATCTTCCATTCTTTCTATATGCCCCAGCCATTGTAGTCTATTAGCCTTCATGATACCAGTGATTAGCGAGGACTTAAACAGTTCATAAATGTCTTTGTTACTTCTTCTTTTCCACTCTCCACTTTGTGTATCCCTAATGGGTCCAAAGATGCGTCTTAAAATTTTGTTCTCAAAGGTAAATGATGATTAGCAAATTTTAGTAATAGAAATAATAATTATACTCAGTTGAAATAAATGTATACAAATTGAAAATAATTGTAAAAATTAAAAATAAAACAATAAAAATAAGAAAGCTAAACCATAAAACATTTTATTCTTTTTTTTTAAATTTGTATAAACATTTTTTTTTCAGGTTTTAAGAGATTAATAACGGAGACGCGTTTTTAAGAAAGGACGGCTCCATAATAGACACAATTGGTCGGAGATTTGATGATATTGCGGATGTGAAATGATAAAGTGACATAGAAGTGAACAACATAAGAAATGGTGTTAGCTAGTCTTTAAGACAGGCTTTGTATTGCTGGGAGATGACACAATTGGAAGTTGGTGTAGCAGACTATAGGTATGAAAAGTTGAAGATATCAGCTATGGAAATTGACACGTGATGAAGAATAGGCTACCCAGATGATATCGAAACTGTGACAATTAGAACCACCGACTGCATTGACATAAATGTTGTTAACCGTTATGACTGTTTCATTGGAAATCATGTTCAATGGAGGTTTGAAGCTATTGGCGATGAGACATGGAAAAGTCGTGAAGATACCTATGAAGGACAGAGACACATTGTAGTAGATAGAAACAAGAGTGCAGAGAGATGCCCGAGTAGTATATAGAAGTACTTCTTTAGCAGATACTCAGCAATGGTACGCTGAAGCTTTTGGTAATGTAAAAGGGAAAAAAGTGGTGGACTGTGAAATGTCCTTTCAGATAAAATCCAAGAAAATCTTGACATAACTACACAAGATACATACCAGGCCGTTAAGTTCCCGAATTGAAGAAAGTATGGAAGTTTTTGGCTGAAGGATTTGACGATGGTGACAAATGGTGAAACATAATTAGGAGAGCTGAAGCTTTGTGCAATACAAAGTGAAATAATGACCCCAAGAGGATGGACAGAACATCAGTCAGTCAACATGCCAGGTACTAACTTACCACAACTGAAGAAGACATGCCCTTACCAAAACTGACCAAGTCATGAATTTACCAAAAAGCTGGATGACGAAGACATGAACTTACAAACTGACCAAGCCATGTATGAACTTATAAATAATAGCGACGAAGATATGTCCTTACCAAAACTCATGACCAAGACATGCCCTTACCAAAACTGATGACGAATACATGCACTTACCTAAACAGGACACATGTGTATGTCCTGGGGAACACTTCTGTATGGCATAGCGGGACACTTATGTATGTTATGAGGAAGACAGTTGCACGTATGGTCACTTCAGTGTGACGTGAGGAAGATGTGAAAGCACCAGTGGAACATTTGTGAGAGAAAGTGGCCAAGTTGTATGAGCAAGTAAATAAGTGAGCAAGTCCGCAAATTGTGTCAGGTCATCATTTATTTGTTGTTCATGTTACTTCGGTAGACAAAGTACAGAAGATATATAGCAGACCTTTAAGTTGCAGAATTGAAGCGAGTGTAGAAGTGGATGGTTGACGTTTTTGGATTCTGTGAAACGCGAATGCGTTGATACTAACAATGAAACCGCAGCTCACAGAATTGGATACATGCGCCTAAACAATAATCCTGTGAGAGTTGAGGATTTTGATGATGAGCGATGGTAAATTTATGTCAGGTAGATCAATAAAACATTATGGAATACAGACTCCATGAGAACAGTGAAGGAAATGTAGTAAATAGAGTACATTGAACAGAGAGTTGTAGCTGGTGGTGTGATATTATTGGAGTACCTCAGGGTTCTACACTTGGCCCTCTGTTATTTGCCATTTATATAAATGATCTCCCCTTATATCTTTCGTCGTCCTGCGATATATTTGCAGACGAGTGCACAGTATATACAAACGCTATTAATTGTAATATGCTAGAATCATCATTGCAACAGGAAATAAATAGTTTAGTTAACTGGAGTCATGCAAACCGCATGCAAATTAACATTTCTAAAACAAAATCTATGTTAATAGCAACCAGGCAAAGACTTCACACTCTAAACTCGCAGAGAGCTCTTCAGCTGCACATTGGTAGCACGCCTGTGGAAAGTGTAACCGAGAAAACGGCACTGGGTTTCATCGTTGAGCAAAATCAAACCTTTAACTCCCATGTTCATGCTCTCGTTAAAGAAATAGCCTAAAACATACCAACTTGCCAAAATTAAAAAATTTCCTTGACGAAAACACAAGAAAGATATTATATACTTCCCACATACAAACACATATTTATTATTGCCCCACAATCTGGGATGGATGCTCCAAATCTATAACAAAACGCCTTTATTCACTCCAGAAAAGGGCAGTGCGTTTAATTAATGGTGACAAGCTTACCGACAATTCTAACCTACATAATCGTCTTCAGATACTGCTACTCCACAAATGCCTACATTTTAATAAGGCTAAACAAAATCCTATTTCAAAATGCTCCAAGCTACCTTTGGCCATTGTTTAAATATAACGCAAGACATAACGAACGACTAAATATACTTCATGTCCCAAAACCTAGGATAGACTTATATAAAACAAGCTTAGCATACTCTGCCGCTCAGTTGTGGAATAATCTTCCACAAGAAATTAAGGACACCACAAACTATTATACATACATTCGCAATCTGTTTGAAGACTACCTCAGTACAAAATACATGCCCTCATAAACATAAAACAACAACAAATAATAATAATAATAATAATGGTAAATTATTTCAAACGACAACTAGCCAATAAACATGCCCATATGTATGGCACGTTACACCTTCCTTCGGTATTTATACTTCCCATGTTAAACATTGCCTTGTTGAGTCATGTATTATTGATTATTTTTCATGCGTTGTGATGCTTATTGTTCTTTTGTTGTCAAAGATTAGCTTCATAAGGGATGTTGAATTAAAGAATGTATGAGAGGAAATAGAGAAAAAGGGCAGAATGTCAGACGGGCTTGCGTGCCCAATTCTTAACCCTTTGACAATAAAGATTGTTCGTTCGTTCGTTCGTTCGTTTGTACGGGACAATGCTAAGAAGAAGGATGACCATTGGAGACTAATAACATATAGATGGAAGCCTAATTAATAGGGATATGCTTAATGTTCCCAGAAAAGGTACATGTGTTGAAGATAGTGTGATGTGGAGAACTGAAGATAGTAATAGTAATATATGTAATTGACACTTTAATAGTGTAATTATTATGTAGTTTATAATATGTTGTCTTCATTGTAACCATTTCACTATGTATATCATAATAAAGTAATAGTTTAACTATTAATTTATGGTAATGTAATTCTTATGTAATTGATATTTGAAAAATATATTTAATCTAATTTGTACTCTCATATTCACCTCTAACAATGTACATGAGGATCACTTTACTGAAATAAAACTTTATATGTATATGACAATGTAACTATTGTATAATTGTAATCTATCATGCTATAATAAAAATGTTCCTAAGAAATAAGATGTAGACTATTTTTCAACATTACACCAACCACTACAGATGCATGAATATTGTATTGATAGGAGATCGTAACTGTGCATTTTCACATCAGACCATAAAAGGAGACCAAACCAAAACACAGATATGAAGAGCTGACAGGTATGACACGTATCACCTTGACAACATACGCAAACTAAATACGCAGCGATCACTAATAAAGCGTAAAAAACAGTAAAACTTACCAAAATAAAACCATGATGGTCTAATTCCTTCTTTAATTAATGCTTTTGCACCTCCAAAATGCCTGCAACATGTATATATTATATAACATTTAAATATGAATAGACATGATGTTTAAATTATTAGTGGTTCGTGTATCTAAATTACTAACGATTGATTGATTGATTTAGGAACCGGCATCACAGCATTCGGGACATTCCCATTAGCGCTCCGTCCCCATCCTCAGCAGCCAGCGAAGAGTTCCAACACTAATAGTTCCAGTAGCAATCTGATTATATGTCCGTCTTGTCTTTCCTCTGAGCGTCGATCGTCTGCCAGATCCCCTCGTCACTCCTCGTTGCCTCATTCTTGCCAGACCATGGTGATCCATTTGCTCCTCCGAGGTGTACACGTTCTCCCACAAGGCCGCAACCACGTCTGTCTTGTCATGCATCAATACTCCACCAAGTTTTGCCGAGCCAGCCAATCTGTCCGCCTGTTCATTCCCCAGTACACCGCATGCCCCGGAGAAAAGATCCAGGTGATGCTTGCTACTCGTGACATCCGAATCGAAGCAAGCCACTCTGCACGAAGCTTGCCTGTTCTCACCCTCCTCAGCATGCTTTCTGAGTCAGTTACAATCACGATGTAAATTTACTAACGATAATTATGAGAAGAATAAGAAATAAAATAGCACTAGCAATCGGAGATGAGCATTGTTAGTTTGAGGAAGGTAAATGCATACACAACGCCATATGCAACTTGAGAACAATAAAAGAAAGAATGAGTGCAATGAACTTAGATTCATATTTGTGCTTTTTTTTAAAAATAGACTAAGGCTTTTTATAAAGTGAAACAAGAAGACATTATTATAATAATGGAGATGTTAAACATTGATAGTAAACATCTAAGAATAATAAAGTGTTATAGCAACTCTATATCAATTAGCAATCAGGATATACAAGTGTTAAAGCGACTATTTATCAAAACAATGTTTTCCCGTAGTGAATTTGAATAACGAAGTCACAAACAATAGATTGCACGATTTATTGCCTGGCATATTTCGCTGCATCTCGTCAGGTACATACGGCAGAAATCACACAACTTACGTGAAATTAACTAGATAAATCCTTCAAGTTGAAATATACACATATTCGCACAGTAATGTCACTTATCTACCACGGTAATTTTAAGCTGACTAACATGTCTTTCTGTTTGCACAATTCTGGCTTGCGTTGATTGATCATAATTGCTTCTGCAAATTTTAACAAGCGAGTATTTTGTGTGTTAAACAACACGCAAAAGGCAGTGTCTCTGTCAACCACATGGCCGCTTTCGACAAAGTGCCCACTAATTGAAGACGCCGGGAGCTTCCGGTGTGTCGGCCCCACGAGGCTAGCATCTCCTGTGTGTTGTATCTTGTTGACCCATTGAGGTATGTGTTCTGACACTCGTTTGTTAAGCTGTCTCTCTGTTCTACCAATGTAGAAGGCCTGGCATCTACATGTGAATTGGTAAATACAATTGTTTGTGGCGTACAGAGGAACAGGCTCTTTGACTGCTGGTGTAGGAATTGGTACGGTTTTATATCTAATGACTGGAGTTGCAGCACAGAATGTTCGGCCTACTGCTGTAGTAAGCCGGTCTTGTAGACGTTGCATTACGTCATCCCCTCGAAAGATTAGCTGGATGAATACCTTGAGTTTGGGGGCTGTAGTTACGTCTGGTTTTGGTTTGGGCTGTTGGCAGTGGCGCTTTATAAATCCTGTGGAGTACCCATTCAGGTTTAAGACATTCTTCAGAATTTCAAATTCCTCTGTCAGTGTGTCCTGGGTGCATATCTTTCTAGCACGGTCAAACAGGGTCCGTACTAAGCCCCGTTTTTACTGGACAGGTGTGAAGCTCTGAAAATTTAGGTATTGGCCAGTCCATGTTCCTTTGCGATACACCGATCTTTGAATTGTGCCGGCTGCTCTACGTCTCATTAGAATATCTAGGAACGGTAACGCTTCGTTGTGTTCGTGTTCCATAGATAGAGAGATGTTTTTATGCGTCTTGTTCATTGTGGCCTGGAACGATGTTGCTTGTAGCTCGTCTGTGGTGATAATTAGTATATCGTCCACATAACGACGGTAAAAGGCCAAGTTGTTGATGTCCGAGGATCTCTTGTCTTCTAAATGTGCCATGAAGATGTCCGCTAGAATAGGACCAAGAGGACTCCCCATGGCCACTCCGTCAATTTAGCCGTATAACTTAGTTAGGAAATTGAATTGTATGTTGGCGGTACATAGTAGTAGTAGCCTCTCCAGAATAGGTGTTGGTATGCCTAATTTTAGTTGTTTGTCTTCAATGCGTTCCCTTATTACTTTCACTGTCTCCTCTAATGGAACGTTAGTGAATAGGGAGGCTATATCCATGGATGCCATGTGTTTGTTATTTATGTCCATAGTATCCAATAATTCCACCAGTTGGAATGTATCTGTGAGTATGTTTGGATCGAAGGACTGTCGTACTGGCTTTAAAATTTCGGCTAGCCATCTCGCCATTCGGTGATGTGCAGAGTTAACCATGGACAGGATAGGTCTTAGCGGGATGCCGGGCTTATGAAGTTTGGGTAGACCATACACATGAGGAGTGTGCGAGCCACGTGGTGTGAGCGTTTTGGTAGTGGCCTCACTGATGAGTCCCGCATTCACAAGTGACTGGATCTCTTTCCTCATTATTGCATCCAGGTCCTCCGACTTGTTTACTTTTTGATCTATCCTGAATTTGGATTCTGAATTTGGACTATTTATCATTTAATTTTTCTTAATTCGGTATACGTCTTTCTCAATTTCACAATTTGATCTACCTTTTTCTTAATTTGGCTAATATGTATTCTTCATGGGTCATACATTTTTCTTACTTTGGCTAATATTTTTCTCCATTTGGCTTACATTTTTTTTATTTTGGTCACCTTGGCTAATATTTTTCTCGATTTGGCAAGCATTTTTCTCACCCTTGTTAATATTTTTCTCACTTTGGGTAATATTTTATTTACATTGGCATACACATTGTACAATTATCTAGGTAAAGTCTTATGGACGATGCCTTGAAGAGCTTAGACGATGAAACGTCATGGCGAAGGTAGCCTTTTGCAAAATGAAAAACATACTAACTATTAAAATGATGTAAATTACAACTAGAAAACGTGTGCTTAAGTACTTTTGTTTGAATGTGAAGCTTGGACAAAGAGCGGAAAAGTTGAAAAACATCTGATGGCTGTGAACTTGTGGTTTGTGGGGAAAATATGCAAAGAACACCATGTACAGACAGAAACATCAATGACCAAGTCCTATAAGAAACAAATGAATATCGTGTCTTCAACATACATTTTCACTGTTAATGTTTAAATTGAGTAAAAGATTTAGTTTGTAAAGTGAACATGAAAGGTTTGTCATTATAAAACATCAGATGCAAGTAAAATAATCCAAGGTGTTAGTCATTCAAGTGATTCTATAAATGTATATTTCTTAAAAATGTAATCAACATGTTATTTAAACTGCCCGCAAGGTACTATTAAGCAGTGGATGACAGGTTGATAAGGCAGTTATTTAAACAACTTACAAAATTATGACAGACCTAATTTATGAGAAATGTGACATTTGAAATCATCAGATGCAAGTAAAATACTCCAAGTTGTTAGTCATTGATATGATTCTATAAATGTATATTTCTTTAAAATTTATCAACACGTTATTTAAACTACCCACAGTGTACTGTAGGCATTAGATAACAGGTTGACATGGCAGTTATTTAAACAACTTACAAAATTATGACAGACCTAATTTTAACTTATATCTTGATGTATATACAGAAGGATACGTATACACACATATATGCATATATATCTTCATATACACATATGCTATGAAAACATATTGTGTAGACTCAAAGAGTAACATGACTTTCAGCATTATTTGATTACAGTGATGAACAGCTAGAAGAGTACAATGAAGACTTACAACAGACACTGAAAGTTGTAAAATCATTAGAATTCCTAATTGTCATGGGAGACATGAACGCAAAGGTTGGAAAAACTAAACATAAGCAGACAGTAGGGCAACATGTTATAGGAACCACAAACGATAGAGGAGATCATTTGATACAGTTTTGTGAAGAAAACCATCTTATTATTTGTAATAGGTGTTTCCAACATAACCCTAAAAAACTGTATACATGGAAAAGCCCACTATGTTTGTAATACGTTGTCTTTCCAACTTAACATTCCTTATTATGTCCTGTTGGAGGAGAAGCAGGCGGAGACCAAGAGAGAAGATGCTGGACTGTCATCAGATTCGAGTAACCAGTTCTCTTTCTGAGTAAATTTCATGAAAGATATCTTTACTGCTCCATCCATGTAAACTTCATTAAAGAATCTTTACTGCT
This sequence comes from Cepaea hortensis, assembly GCA_963921405.1. Classification (NCBI taxonomy): domain Eukaryota; kingdom Metazoa; phylum Mollusca; class Gastropoda; order Stylommatophora; family Helicidae; genus Cepaea; species Cepaea hortensis. The sequence goes on along the minus strand of OY992884.1, from coordinate 89,636,036 downwards.
CCTTCCATGTAAACTTCATTAAAGATATCTTTACTGCTCCTTCTATCCATCCACGGAGCTCTCATCATTCAAGTGACAATCATCATAAATGTATCCTTGGGAAATCTAGTGGCTCTCTTGGTCAAGCATTTTGACTCGCACTCCGGAGGTTGTGGGTTCGATTCCAGGCCGCGTCCTTCGGTTCATGTGTTAATTTTTTCGGAGACTCCTGTGGGTCGTCGCTGGAGCTACGGAGTTCGTGCTTTGTGCGACGCTTTCCGCGCTGCGGAAAGAGACCGAGCCATGTGGGATAAAACCCGATGCAATTAAGTCGACCCTGTCGACTTTTAAGCGACTTTTAGTCGCTCTTTCCCTTGCCATCCATGTTCATCTTTGAAAGCAATTCCGAAATCTGATAATAAATGCGTGTCCTGTTCCTTTCATGTGCAAAGTTGTCCAGTGTATCCCAATTGATATACAAATAACGTCGATATCCAATTAACTGCAGGCCAGCATGGCCGAGAGGGCTATCGCTCTCGCGCTTAAACTTCCGATGCTCTGATGGTGGGGTAGTTTGTTCATTCCACACTCAAGTCTTCTGGGACTTCAATATTGACTTCCCGTTTGGAAAGCAAAGACAAACACAAAGGGCATACAACAGTTAAACATAAATAACTAGGTTCACAGAGATGCCATATGAACAGAAATGAACGGTGTTATATCAACTTGATAAAATATCATGCTAGATTGATGATTCATATGTGTTCTCTACTTCAATCAATCAATCATGTGCCATGCCGGAAAGCGTGGGCGGTCATGATTCGCCATTTCACATCACCGAAAAAGTATAGTAGCAGTTTATTCTCTATTGTTATTACGCTTTTCCTCCTCGGCCACACGCACGCACACACACACACACACATACACACACACACACACACACACACAAGCACACACACACACACACACACACACACGAACAAAGAAAACGAGAATGATATAAGAGAAGAGAGAGAGAAAGGGAGAAAGAGAGAGGCGGGCTGCACAAAGAAAGAAAGAAAGAAAGAAAGAAAGAAAGAAAGAAAGAAAGAAAGAAAAAAAGAAAGAAAGACTTCTCACCGGACATAGTACATACAGATCTGACATGAATCTACTCTTAGTTTGTTCTGGTCAGCAATTTTACTTGACTCTATTGTTTTGATATGTTCACAATCTGAAGTTATCAAGACTGTATGTATATAACCCGCATAGACGAGGGACCGTTTTTCATCTGTATAGGTTACATTACATTCACGTTGTCTCTCTACACATTCCCCGACTGGCGTTGGCGACCATGGCTCTCCTCTCCGACTTTCTTACGAAAAACCACAGTTACACACTGCTAATAATATTCTACCCCTCGACCGCCCCTCAAGCCTCGCATTGGAAGTTATAGTGACCGATCCGGATTCGTTCCTGTCACCTGCAAATCACGACGGCGCCTCGCTGCAGGAACAAGTGTACTTCGACGCATTATTAACTAGACACCGGGCACCCCCATACCCCACCCCACTTATACACTGCTGATACTCTGCCCCTCGACCATGCCACATTTCCCGTGTATTCTCTACCACACTCCTCTCCACAATCCGTCCTCCTCACCCCCTATTCACCCTTTAATAATTATAAACTTACTTTATTACGGTTTTCGTTTGAAGATCTGTAACCCGTAACCCGTGTATGTTGCTAGTGTTTAAGATATAAGCACTACAACCAATAATAACCGCCATCTTTTATTTCCAATTAATTTTTTATTTTATTTTAAAGTTTCAAGACCGGAAGTAGTAAATAACATTGGCAGCATTTATCTGCGAATTAGTGAGGAAAGGTGTGTTATCTCCCCTTAGCCCGGGTTGGATTCGGCCCTTGACCATTTCTGACATTTTCCCTCTGAATTTACATAACCCAAAGAGGAAAAACCAATGTGGCTTGAAGTCACATTTCATAACACAATTGTGGTATACTAATCAAACATCGTAAATTGTTTAGAGAAATTCAACGCAGACAGTCACGATTTTGGTCATCTTATGTGGAGGAATAATCTAGCAGACTTAGTGACGACTGACAAGATTGGTGGTAAGAGAGCAAGGAAACAGCAGAAAACAAGCGGTTAAATCGTTACAAAATTATAGACCAGATCCAAGACTGGTAATCACGTATGATGACGAACGATCTTTGAACGGACGATTAAAATTATCATACTAATTTTAGGTTTGGATATTGTGTATAAAGCGAGCTGGGCACATTCTTGATCAGTAAGTTGTGCTTAAGTCGATACGGGAATTTTCACTTATTCAGTCCAGATAATCATGTCCATTTTTATCATAACTTCAGTCCAAACTCTGTCATTCTTTTTTAAGCCATCAGTTTTTCTTTTCTCTTTTTCTGTCATTGTCCAGGTTTGGCATTGGTAACATAGAGTTAGTAGGAAGACTATGTTGCAGAGTGATTTCATAATAACTATTGATACTTGTTTGTTCTTTAGTATTGGTGCCATTTGACAAATGGAACCAATACTAAAGACCAACCATGTATCAATAACTACTAAGAAAGCACTTTGCAACACTAATCTTCCTACCAACTCTATGTTACCAATGCCAAACCTGGACAATGACAGAAAAAAAAGAGATAAGAAAAATTAGAAAAACAGAAATGAGATTCCTGAGAAGAATACTCAATGGATTAAGAAGAGATAAGATCAGAAATTAAGAAATCAGGACTAAAGTGGGGGTTATTGCCGCGTTAGATTTTATTAGAAGGCAGCAAGTCAAATGGTTTGACCATGCAAGTAGGTTACCAACTAACAGTATACCACAACAAGCAATGATGTACAGAAAAGAGGGAAACAGAGGAAGAGGTCGACCACGTAAACGATGGACGCAGGGAATAACAGAGTCCATGGGTATATCGATTCATTAAGCCCATAAGCGGGCACTCTCCTGCTGTTATACGTCACCTCGACACTGCAAGGTACAAGAGGAATATGATGAGATGAGATGAGAGTTGAGATAGTCTTTCTAAATTTGTCAATGAAGACATTATTTATTACTGCACAATGGTAGACAGGAGTCGTTGTGACATTGTTGTTACTCGTCCTGTTCACACAAATCGAGCAGGTAAATTCCCCATCATTGTCAGAATATGTTGTTCCGAATAGCAAGATTAGTCATTAGTCGCGGTTCCAACTTCGCGGCAACGGGTCGTCCCCATCACGCTCCGTTCCTGTCCCGGTGAATATCACACAAAATGCTCCTCACTGCTCCATGTGAAAAGTGTAACAAACAGGAGGCTCGACAAATCAACAGCCCGCACAGATACACTATGCATAATGACGCAGCCAGAATGCCAACACAAAAGTCCTCCACGAAAAATACAATTCACACATTACTGCATACGGCAAACCAGTCAGTTCTGCGACAAAGCCGGCCGCCACTATTCCGAATAGAAAGATACTCAGGTGTGACCTGTAAGTAAACTAAAAGACCCCTTTCTTCCCTTTGGGTCGTATCTGGCATATAGGTCTAGCCTTGTATTTATCCACCAAGCGGCACTCTATTGGTGATATGGTAATACCACACTGTTCGCTTTTACTTCTCTGAATATTTTCTGATACCGATTTTAGATTGGGTCTACTGCCAGCCTAGAACAACTGTAAAAACAAGTTGGCATCGAGGAGCAATCGAAGACCTTGCGACCAGGTCGATAGGGAAGTGAGATAGACACTTTGTTGTCGCGGTTCATGCCGTCGACGAAATCGCATCACATATTACTACCAAATAACTGACTGGGTGAAAAATTAGCTGAGAAAAAAAAAAAACGGGCGACCATACTGTCATGGGATACTGTGAGTTTGGTGATTCCCTGATAAACTAGAATAGTAAGATTAATTGCAATGTATGAGGATGGATAACAATCGAGTACTTCAGTCTGAAATGAGGACAAATCATTGACCGAATGGTATAAAAGTAGGATACAGTATGAGGGGTCATTGACTGCCGATTTCACCGGACAAAACAACGCGGAGACATCGGGTTGGGGAACACACGAAGACGTGGATCAAAGCGTTAAAACTGATTGATGTACAAGAGCGGAGAAGACGAGACAGAGCGGCAACTAACGAATTCGTGACTTCACAGACTTTTGATGTGAAGGAAACGGCAAAATACGATTGTTGAGGTAGTGACATCAAAAGAGAACGGAGAATTGGAACTCGGTATAAATTGGTGGAAACTTGTTTTTGTAGTTAGTGTGTGCTCCCAAACTGGACGGAGAATATCTATGTGTCCTTAACAAAGAAAAGAGATATAGTCCCTTATTGTTTAAAGGCGATGGGATATTAGCGCATCTGCGTTTGTGTATTTCAATTCATGGACTAACATAGATTATATAAGGTAATCTAGCCTTGGCGTAATAGTCTAGCATAGGGAAATAGGTGTTTGTGCTTGGTTTTTACCATTTCCTTCTTTTAGCTAATCGTTTAGACTTTATTGGACTCATCTGTCTTATGTCAGAGTATCTTTCGGAAGCGTCTGAGTACGGCTGGAGAAAGGCTCTCACATAAGAAGTAGTATGAAGCAGACTCATATCACCTGATTAAATATATCTCCCACAGGTTTCACGAAAACTCCTGACATACTCAGAGAAGATTAAAGAAATTTACTTCACTTGTGCAGAGATACAGCACCTCATCTTAAGAAATAAGATTATAGAAAGGTACTTCACTGATGCAAAGATAACCAATCACATATAGGAGAACTCTGTAATTCAAAAGTATCCAGGTTAATAAAGCGATGTAAAGGACGTTAAGTCTATAACGACAACGTGACCTACGCTAAATATAGGTGACTGGTTTACTCATATAAAAGAACCAGGGAGAACTTAAGAACAGTTTCCAGGCCTACCACGGTGACTATTAAATAACTGTAGACAGTGGTGATGTGTTTTCCGTGATGGATTTTACTATCTTCCAAGAAAGGGAAATATACTGAATTCAAACTTATCATAATCGAAGGATTTTATAGTGATCAAACATTGAACATTTTCTAAAGATTGGATTACGTCCAGACTAAGGAGGAACGGAGCATTCAGGGTGAGAGCTGTCCATATATTTGTGATGTCTGGTTGCTTGGCCGTATGCAGATGAGAGATGTGATACGGAGCATAGACATTCAGAGTCCTATCTTGCACTCACACTAGACGACACTATAAATTACATATACGCATTCAATACATACAACTGACATAGTTTTCAGCAATAAATATTTCATTAATTGTTGGAGGAAACTGTTGTCAGGGTATGTTATGAAGGAATAAGTGTGTGAGAGAGAGAGAGAGAGAGAGAGAGAGAGAGAGAGAGAGAGAGAGAGAGAGAGTAGAAGACAGAATGGGGGAGTGTAGACAAACGTCTGTCAATAATTCCCAAGCATAAGGATCTTAAAGGTGTGCTTGTTGATTCCACTGTCCTCCAGGGACAACAAGCGACATTAAATGGTGGAACAGCGGGGTACCTTCATATTGGTACATGCATAGCGGGGTACCTGCATATTGGTACTTGCATAGCGTGGTACAGGCATAACGGGATACCTGCATACTGGCACAGGCATAGTAGGGTAACTGCCTAGCAGGGTACATGCATAGCAGGGTATATGCATAGCAGGGTATATGCATATTGGTATAATACCTACATATTGGGATATACATATAAGTATACATATTGATGACTTTTAATGGAGGCATGTCCATAGGATATATGGTGCCATTACATTTATGTTAGAGACATTACATTAATGTTGGGGACCTTACAGTGAGAAAGATCCAGACAGGATGAATGTGGATAGGTGGTAAGACACATTACATACCTGGTCACATGGAACACGTCTACATAAGTCTTTATCCTAAATCTCCTCTTGTGGTTGGGAGAGTAGTTGTGGTGTACTGTGTAGTGTCATAGATAATATATAAGAATATTGACATAGATAATAATATCTATAATATAGAAATTTATTTTAGATATTGAGTAATTGCTTACTGCTTTGAGGTGTCTTTACTCTACCTGCTGACTCACCTTCTTTTAATATGGCCACTCATAAACTAACGACAGCAGAGCTAAGGGCCAACGGGGAAGAAATTGGTTTATCTGGATCGGCACTAACCGATTACATCCAAGAGAGGGCGAGGGAATTTCGCCAAGCAGAAAGGGAAGATCGAAAGGCCCAGTTGGAAGCGGAAGAGGCCAACAAGATAAGAGAACATGAATACCGCATGCGAGAGCTAGAACTCAAAACACAAACTAAGGGAGAAATAGATGTAGCGGAAGGAGGATTATCTTCACATGGTTCAACCAACATGAGTGGACCTGGCTACCATGCAATGAAGTTTCCTTTAGCTGTTTATGAGGAATCTACAGAAAATTTGACCAATACGTAAATCGCTTTGAAGCCATGTCAGTCGCTATGGGGCTGAATAGAAGCCGATGGTGTCTAAAATTAGCCCAGGGATTACGAGGTTCGGGTTACGAGGTGTACACACGCCTACCACCAGGACATGAAAACAACTACGAAGAATTAAAAGCCGCTTTGATGAAACATTATGAGATCACCGCACAAACGTATCGGAAGAAGTTTCGATCGGCAAGAAGAGAGTCGGGAGAGCTATTCGGCGCCTACAGTTTAAGGCTGAAATCATACCTCCAAAAATGGATAGATTTGGCAGAGTTCAAGCGGGACTACGAGAGTCTGGAAGAGCTGATGGTAATAGACCAGATGCGCCAGCAAATGTCAGAACCACTGAAGACATTTTAGGAGAACAAGGGGCGGAACGGCTTGATGTTGTGAATAAGATGGCGCAAAGATTCGTAGAAGTCCATGGGGGAAGCTAAAGAAACCAATACACCAACCACAAAAGGTCAGGAGAAACAAGACCGAAAGAAATCTAAAAACTGGGAAGGAGAAAAAGTGGAACCTTATATGAAAACGTCAATGGAGAGTTCAGAGAAGGTGAAGAAAGGAAACAAGAGCACCTCGAATTCTCCAGCGAAACGACCGTGGTCGGAGAAGTGGTGTTCGATATGCAAGTCGCCCTCTCACAACACAAAGGACTGCAGATCGAAACCGAAAAGCTATCACTTCGCGGCATGCCAAGTGATTCCTAAGAAGGTGATCACAGACAAGGCTGAGGTCGGCGAAGAAGCTCTGAACAAAGAAAACACACGGAAAGCTTGGAAGGGAAAATGGTGCACACACTACAGGTCGAAAGCACATAATATTGCGGACTGCAGATGCAAGGAAAAGGTCGAGGAGGTGGAAGACACTCCGGACCAAGAGAGGCCACCTGTGGTTGAACTGATTGAAGTCAATGGCCAGCAGGTTGCTTGTCTCTACGATTCAGGTTTGGATGGGGAAGCTGTGATAGATGCCAGCCTGGTAAGCCCAGACCAACTTACAGGGAAGACCATTGAAATACAGCCGGCAATGAGGAGTGCTGTTACCATGACGCTACCAATCGCCAAGGTGGAGATTAAGTCCAGGTACGTCACGGGCATTATTCCTGCAGCTGTATTAGCTGAATCCCTATTTCCCATGATCATTGGTACGAAATATGTGTTCTTGGGGGTGCCCAAACAGCCCGCCTACAGAGGAGCATTAGCCAGTGGATCGCAAGGGAAGAAAGAAGCGGCAGAGACACTATGCGACAACTCAGTGATAGGGGAATTGCATACTGCCCAGAGGAAGGATACTACGTTGCGTCCTTGCTACAGGAAGTTGCAAAGAAGTGCTGACTCACCAGAACGGGAACAGTATTTTCTGAGGAATAGGCTGCTTTACAGGAGAGCTGCAAGAGGAGACAACCTGCACGAGCAGTGGGTGGTTCCAGAGACCCACCGTCCTCACATTCTTCAGAGTGGACACACCATAGCCGAGAATCGACATATGGGTGTCAGAGAGACATTGCAGAACATTTCCGGCCATTATTGCTGGCCAGGAATGACCGGTGATGTACGCCGGTGGGTTAAGTCTTGTACAGAGTGCCAGAAGGCACCTCCCAAAAATCAAACGAAGAGTAAAATAGCTCTTAAGGTGGAAGACCAAGTGGAAGTATGGGGTCCAGAAGAGACTAATATACTCCAAGTAGGATGGAAAGGACCTTATCCTGTGATAAAGGTGGTATCCAAAAACATCTACAAAATCCGGATCGGGGAAGAACTGAAAAATCTTCCTAGGCATCTAATTAAGAAATATGAGGAGAGATCCGAGAGCAAAACTTCGCACCTTATGGTGATTGATGGCAGCCATTAAGAAAAAGGTTACAGGTCAAGACGAAGACCAGAGATCACCAGTACTACATAGGAGGGCATATGGGAAATTACGTGATAGGTCAGATTTACCCAACGAAGGGAGGAGGGAAATCACACGTCAGGGAAAGGACAAGAGTGAAACCTTCACTAGTAACCCAGTTCAGAAGGGGTGGGTAACGTCGGGAAAGACGAGAGATACCCAGGACTCCAACCGAAGATTGGCTGACTTGATCCAATATCGCCCGAGATGGTCCTGGAAGGAAAAGTCCAGGAGTTTTGGGGAAGACAATTCTGTACAACGCGGACGAGGCGGAAACTCCCCAGATGCAAAGCCTGGGGAAACCAAGAGAATATGGAGACAGTGTTACAGTCAGGATGAATTGTGAGCCTCGCTTACGCCAGTCGAAAGTAGGTTGACCGAACGTACAGGTGCGATGTGCCAACACTAATGTCGGTCATGAGTAGTATAATAGGCTGTCAGTGAGATCGCTTACTTGATTAGGAGGTGATCCATGTGAGGGTACATTCAGATCATCAACACTTGATGTTCCTAGCTACTTCGCAGAAGCTCAATGAGCGGTTGATGCAATGGTCGTTGTTACTACAGCTGTACCACTTCACAGTGGAGTACATCCCTGGTAAGGAGAATGTAGGAAAGGATTTCCTATCTAGACATCCAACTCCAGAGGAAGAGGAATATGTTGGTGGATCATAGGAATCAAAACTACAGTGAGGAAGAGACAACGCGGTCAACTCTCTTAAGAGGGGGCCTATGTCACGAGATACTGTGAGTTTAGTGATTCCCTGATAAACTAGAATAGTAAGATTAATTGCAATGTATGAGGATGGATAACAATCGAGTACTTCAGTCTGAAATGAGGACAAATTGAAGATCATTGACCGAATGGTATAAAAGTAGGATACAGTATGAGGGATCATTGACTGCCGATTTCACCGGACAAAACAACGCGGAGACATCGGGTTGGGGAACACACGAAGACGTGGATCAAACCGTTAAAACTGATTGATGTACGAGAGCGGAGAAGACGAGACAGAGCGGCAACTAACGAATACGTGACTTCACAGACTTTTGATGTGAAGGAAACGGCAAAATACGATTGTTGAGGTAGTGACATCAAAAGAGAACGGAGAATTGGAACTCGGTATAAATTGGTGGAAACTTGTTTTTGTAGTTAGTGTGTGCTCCCAAATTGGACGGAGAATATCTATGTGTCCTTAACAAAGAAAAGAGATATAGTCCCTTATTGTTTAAAGGCGATGGGATATTAGCGCATCTGCGTTTGTATATTTCAATTCATGGACTAACATAGATTATAAAAGGTAATCTAGCCTTGGCGTAATAGTCTAGCATAGGGAAATGGATGTTTGTGCTTGCCTTTTACCATTTCCTTCTTTTAGCTAATCGTTTAGACTTTATTGGACTCATCTGTCTTATGTCAGAGTATCTTTCGGAAGCGTCTGAGTACGGCTGGAGAAAGGCTCTCACATAAGAAGTAGTATGAAGCAGACTCATATCACCTGATTAAATATATCTCCCACAGGTTTCACGAAAACTCCTGACATACTCAGAGAAGATTAAAGAAATTTACTTCACTTGTGCAGAGATACAGCACCTCATCTTAAGAAATAAGATTATTGAACGGTACTTCACTGATGCAAAGATAACCAATCACATATAGGAGAACTCTGTAATTCAAAAGTATCCAGGTTAAGAAAGCGATGTAAAGGACGTTAAGTCTATAACGACAAAGTGACCTACGCTAAATATAGGTGACTGGTTTACTCATATAAAAGAACCAGGGAGAACTTAAGAACAGTTTCCAGGCCTACCACGGTGACTATTAAATAACTGTAGACAGTGGTGATGTGTTTTCCGTGATGGATTTTACTATCTTCCAAGAAAGGGAAATATGCTGAATTCAAACTTATCATAATCGAAGGATTTTATAGTGATCAAACATTGAACATTTTCTAAAGATTGGATTACGTCCAGACTAAGGAGGAACAGAGCATCCAGGGTGAAAGCTGTCCATATATGTGTGATGTCTGGTTGCTTGGCCGTATGCAGATGAGAGATGTGATACGGAGCATAGACATTCAGAGTCCTATCTTGCACTCACACTAGACGACACTACAAATTACATATACACATTCAATACATACAACTGACATAGTTTTCAGCAATAAATATTTTATTAATTGTTGGAGGAAATTGTTGTCAGGGTATGTTATGAAGGAATAAGTGAGAGAGAGAGAGAGAGAGAGAGAGAGAGAGAGAGAGAGAGAGAGAGAGAGAGAGAGAGAGAGAGAGAGAGAGTAGAAGACAGAATGGAGGAGTGTAGACAAAAGTCTGTCAATAATTCCCAAGTATAAGGATCTTAAAGGTGTGCTTGTTGATTCCACTGTCCTCCAGGGACAATAAGCGACACATACGTGATTTTACAACAAGGGCATGTGCCATGCTCTTTCACTTTAGTTTATTTTATTTTGTTTATAAATACGTACATTTGGAAAATATTAAGATATAATTATGAGTTAAAACAAACTACTACTGAATTTATTCTTTATCAATATCAAAAACATAATGGCTTGCGGTATGATGATCGTGAACTGGTGAATTTGAGTATGTAGTGATGTGAAATGATAGTCGTATGAAACGATGTGAATAATATTATTTTACATCAATAGTACGGTTAAATACGTAACTTCTTATTTTACTTGTGGCATGACTGGCATACATGTCTCAGAATGAGATCTCGCCTTGGGCCAGCTGAGACAGTGTTCTGTGTGAATGTAAGTCTTTTCTTCACGAGGTGTCTCCTCGTTGTGACTGAACGGGATCGTGTATCCTGGGTCTCTGGTTGAGAGCTTGAATTAGACTATCAAGAATGTGTAGTTTCTAAGATCTATACATATACAATCCTATCTATACTTATACAAGCATAAACATAAACAACATGGGGATAATGTCTAGCAATGTCTCTTATCCAGCTTTACTGCTTTTACTCTCTCTCTCTCTCTCTCTCTCTCTCTCTCTCTCTCTCTCTCTCTCTCTCTCTCTTGTAACAGTAATAGAGTACTGGGGTATTATTAGGATCTAGTGGGAAATAGAAATAGCACGATTGAGCATTGAGAGTGAAAGGGTGAGAGATGCTCAATCGTGACGTATTGGGTTGGCAAGGGCAGTTAACATCAAGCCTTTGACTAGAGAAGAAGCTAACTTGTCATCATGAAGAAATAAACAGTATTTGTATTAAACCAACACGTCTTGTGAGTTCCTGCTCTGTTACAGGACTCGAAATGGAGCCTAAGACCGAGGATTTGAACCTGATATAGTCCAGTCGGAATAAAAACAACGCGAAGTAATGCCGTATAACATCGCGAAGAAGATGTTCTATGCTCCGGTCCTATAAGTCACCAGAAACAATTTCGGCACGTTGTGGAACAACTAGTGAACGTAATAGGGCGCAGTGAAAAGATGGCCAGTAAATTATAAATTTCAGTTATCTGCGAATACAGAGGCCAAAAGCCCGCCCAGGGGTGGTCCTCTGTAAGTCTTTTTCAAGACTTGAGATAACAAATAAGTTAGAATCAAGGGGCTTGCCATAGCCGTTGTCTGAACTTTAGCGTTATCAAGGGGCTTGCCATAGCCGTTGTCTGAACTTTAGCGTTATCAAGGGGCTTGCCATAGCCGTTGTCTGAACTTTAGCGTTATCAAGGGGCTTGCCATAGCCGTTGTCTGAACTTTAGCGTTTCCAAGGGGCTTACCATAGCCGTTGCCTGAAAGTTTCGCTTCCAAAGGGCTTACCATAGCCTGAGTTTTGCTAATTTCAAATCGCCGCTTACGTTGTCGCTATCTCAAGACATCGATGATGTGCCCCACCCGGGGTGAAAACAAAGGCTAGATATCTCAGATGGGACCCGACCAGGGGTTGAAGATTATCCCGGCATCCCTAGAGAAGTGACGAAATTACTTGGGAGAAGAGACAGACTACCGGAACTCCGCGACCGATTTTTCAACTGAAACAGGCTCCTGGTGATCGAACGAGTCGAGGAAAGTACGTGCTTGAGTCAGGTAACAAAAAGAAGGTGAAATTGTGTGGTTCTCAAACCCAGAAACTAACTATAATTTTCCAAAACAAGTGAGTGTATTCCTTAAATTAAGAAATTGAAATTGTGTGCTTCTTTGCTTGCTTTGTTAAAGTATATTTCAGCGGAACAGGACACCTCGGACATATAAATGTTGTCTTATAATAATGAACTTAGAATAAGATTAATATTATACTAATATAGTGATATATATATATTGCAATTTTGTGTTGTACGGGGGTATTTCAGATCTACAATATGGAGACCCCAGATATTTGTTAGGACAGGTACTTGGTAGTGTATAGTGGATTGGATTACATTGCCGAACATTGTCAACATACAACATACTGGATAAAAATGGATAAAGAATTAGGACGCGTGACTGCATGGTTGCAAGAATTGAAAGTAGCGGTCGATGAGGTAAATAATTTTGTAGAAAGGTTAAGAAGAAGAACAAATGGACTAGAGACCTATAGATTTAATGTACAAGGTAACAGAGTAGGAGGGAATAACAGGAGACAGCCAGTGCTTAATGAAGACAGAAGACGATATGATTCTATGTATGCGGCTGGTTATGACGAACCAAGTCCAAATGCTTATAGGGTAAGAGACGACAAGAAGAACAGACGTAATAGTGAAAGGTCAGACTGGTATAGTATTGGGCGTGAGAGAAACCTTGCAAAGAAATCGTGGGACTGGCCCTCTCACAGTGCAACCGCCAGAAAAAGACGTAACGACTGGTTTGAAAAGAGACAAAGACAATATTTGAAGTCACGATCGAAAGACAGAGTGGAACACAAAGATAAGAATTCAACGACACCTAAAGTACTTGCCAACATTAGTATGGAACAGGAAAAGAAGACGACGGTGTTAGTAAGGAAAATAAACCGAGAGACACAGACGCAGACAGGTAATACGATGGAAAGTAGTACGCAGACTCAGGTACAACCAGCCAGCAAGATAACAAAGGGAAGTCAAACTGACTTAATAGAAACTCAGTCAAAACCAACTCATTTGACTAAGGGAGACAAGGTTGAAGGTAAGAAAGACAGACATACGAGAACCAAGGACGAAAGAAAGCCAAGGAAGAAAAGTATTAAGGAAAGGAATAGTATGATTGTTAATAGAGGTAGTACTATGTCAAGTTCCTCAGCGATAGACAGGAAACTAATTCCCAAATGGTGTAGGAATATTAGCTCTCAAAGTTCAGGTTACGGAGCAGATATTCTTACAGCCGCGAATTATAGTGATGCTGAAACAGATATTAATACTGATTATTCAGAGAATGAGAGAATTGCACTACGAGCAGATCCTGAATTGAAGAGTGAGATTTCCTCATACGATGTAGTTCCTGGTAGACAAGTGAACGGAACTTTGGAATTAGATACCAGCTTATGTGACAAGAAAGTAGGGAAGGCTAAGGGACGAAGACCGAGAAAGAGAAAGAAAGTCAGACGTTTTAAAGATGACTATGAGAATAAGGCCGACGTGTTTGCAGTAAACTATAATGAGTCTGATGAAGGAACTATTATTAGTGTGTCATCTGAGGACGAGATGGGAAGGTATAAACGTTACGTAAGGTATACAGGAAACAGTGAACAGACTGACGCAAATAAAGGAAATAGAAATAACTCATTTAAGAAAAAGAATAGTGGTAGACAGTTAGCGGGAATTTATTCAACGACAGAAAGTGACTTAAGTAAAATAGAAGACCTTAGGACCTTAAGACCTGAATACTTTAACAGGTTGACAACAGATAGTGATGAAGACATAATAAGCGAAAGACGGGTGAATGTATTGAAAGACAGTGAAGTGTTTAATTTGGACACACTATATAACGGTTAAAATTCCTTGGGTGAAGAAGGAAAATGAAATAGTTTTGGGCTTATGAGAAGAACTCCGGTTTGAGAGTATAGGTATATGAGCTGTCTAAAATAGACAGATGAATTTTTTGGGGTAGCATGGTACAGGGTAGGTGGTAGTGATGTTGAGGTTAAGGAAGTACGGCAAATGATATTCCACGTGGATTACGTAATACAGGATATCTACTATTTGGTCACGATGTAGAGAGAGTATATTAAGTAAAATAGGGTAGATTCAGGACAGAATTAGTAGAGGGTAAGAGATAAATTAAGTATGAATGTTTGTATTAGAAATAGTTTGACTCAGAGCTATGACGTGAGGTCCGAGATAGCTTTGCTTGTTGGTTTGAGTATTGTTGACAGGTGAACCAAGACTGACAGGTGAGGTGGTATAGATTGAGGAGGCACTGAGTATCCTGTGTGTGTAAAATAGCCAGTTGAACGTGAGAATAAAAGTAATAGACTGTAGAAGTGGATGCTTGAAAAATACGAGTCACGTCGTGCTTGCGGAGAAAGAAGAAAGTTGTTATGTGTGGAGAAGTATAGAATGATTACGAGATTAGTGATCTGTTGGAATGTTGTTTGTTTTGAAGAGATAGTAGATAGTGCTGTGAAAGCAATATAAGTTGCGAGATGTCATGTATAGGGTCTGACCTTCGTATAGGAGTAGAGATATAAGAAAGTAGTGAATTGAGAAAGTCCTCTGGATTAATTCGTCTGGTTATGCGTTGTTCATACGTGAATATAACTGTAGTCAGACAGGTGTTCGGCGTGATGAAGGAAGTAGGAGAGAGGTGTGATGAAGTCGCCTAAGTGAAATACGTAGATAGAATGTAAGAGTGGCGTTAATGTGTCGTGTGTCAATGTGTTTAGAGGAGATCAATACGTGTTTATATGTGGTGAATGTTGAAGTGACGTCTGAAGTGCTTTTTATAGTAATGATAGAAGAGACATGTTAGATTGTCGCGATGCAAAAGTAGTCGTGAGATGAGAGCGAGGTTGTGTATCATTGTGGTTGATAAGTGACGTTAATAAATCGTGAAACATAGAGTATGCGAAATTCGAGAGATAGAAAGAAAATTGTGAAGTCTTTTCGTTAGAATATCTGACGTTGGAAGGAAATTAGGGAAGTTGTATGACGGAATGAGAGTTAACATTCTGAATGATGTTTCATAAAACTTGTTTAGTGTTCTTGACAGGGAAATGGCGAAGCAAGAGTGCCAAATACTGAGAAACGAGGAAAGTGAGGTCCGTTGTCAGTTGTAAGTGGCGTGGCTTGCAGTTCTGAAAGAGTCCCGAGAAATAACAAGAAGAGTGAAAGATGCGGAGGTAAACAGGGTTAGTAAAATGAATGTCGGAGAACGTGTTCCGAGGAGGGTGACCGGTTTGATTGTCGTCACGATGTAAGAGTGCTAGGAGAGACTTGAGGATAGCTATAGTAGTCGTGGTGAGACGTTGAAAGTATTGAAGCAGGAGGATGAAATATTAATTGCGTCGGGTAGACGAGAAAGTTGGAAGTGGAATTGGTTGTTTTGGTGAGAGGTCTATAGTAAATAGACAAGTTTTTTTGATAGGAGTAGCATAGTAGAGATACTGTAGTTAACAGTAATGATCAAGAAGTGGTAGTGATGGTTGGTATGAAGTCAAGGGAAACAATTGGTGTGCCGAGCCACAGGTTAATTAATAAGTGGATGATGGCTGGTACATTGAGTTGACATTGGAATAGTCGCCACATTAGGAATAGATAAAAGGAGTCAACCTGTAGTTTACAGTGCTTGTTTAAGAGGATATTACAGATGTTATGGTGTGTTAGGACTTAGTTTTGTAAAAGATAGAAAATTGTGAGGGGAGATAATCAAAGTTTGACTTCCAGAAAAAGGAACGGTCAGTTGTTGAGTAGTGATTTTGGTTGAGGAGAACAAGTATTGTTCCGCGTTATGATGATCTGTAGATAACAGTTATAGATATATATATGAATATGTATATAAGTATTTTGGCATAAATGCTTGACATTGAATGGTTTTGTTTTATAACAAAATAGGTATGAATTGTAGGAAGAAATATGTGTTACAGTGATTAATATAGAAGGCCAATGAAGATGGGCCACTGTACGTAGTTAATTGTAAAGGGAATTATTTTTTTTGAAAACCTTCTCTTTAACGAGAAGACAATTCTTTTGTGGAGTCTGAGTGTTGATGCCTCGTGTATAAAATGTTTTTTTTGCTTGATTTGGTCCTGTAAAATGATTGTTATTATTTTAGAATAGGATTATTGTGTTCGTAGACTTTTGAATACAAACTACTGGTCCGTAAAAGAGACCAGTAGTATTAGGTAATAATAGAATAGGATGTATGTTGTATCATCATCACCATCATCATCACCATCATCATCATACCTTTAGTTGAGTTGAGGGGAAACATAAATGATTGTTACAAAAATTTGGGGGGGGGGGGGTTTGATGTCCTGTTGTGATTTTATTTCGCTGTTTTGTGTGTTAAATAGTAGTTAAGTAAGTTATGTTTAATTTACAGGGTTTTTGTCTAGAATAAAGACAATACAGGGGGCTTTAATTAGGACCCTTCGTTCAGAAAAGAGCTACTGAGAGCTAATAGAGAGACACATTCTCGTTGTGAAGAAGAACTTCATGGGTATTTTGTGCTGTGATAATCAGCGTAGAGAGGTTAATAGGGCTATGAAGTACTACACAAGTAAAATGGTTATGGGAAACTTTAGAGATACACTAAAGTAAGCATATATGGGATTAGAAGCCACATGGGAGAAGAAAAGATTAATGGATATATTCAGTGGGGTAAAGCTGAGAAAGGTTTTAAACATAGTTTCCATGGGGTCAGAAGAGCCATGATTATAGATTGCCCCAGACAAAGAGTAAACATGAATTGGATCCATGTTTGACTAGACACTGTGGATAACAGTACAATAAAAAAAAAGTGGTGTTAGTGTGTAAATGAGAAATGAACATAGGGGAGACATAGTGACATGGGGGTTTGTGGGTCCGTAATAAAGGGACTGAGATAAAGTTGATTGCAAGCAGTCACAGACATGAGTGGTTATTTTTGCTGCTGTGGCTTACGGCTTGAATTATGAATTGAGAGGTGGAAGATTTTAGAGAGGCATTGGGTTACATGGCCTGGGCAGGATGTAAATGTTTATCCCTTTGGGTGTATTAAGCTTCAGGGATAGAATAATAAGTGGGTTGCTAGTGTAGTGTATATAGTGGTCAGAGTACAATGTTGTGTTTGATGGTTAACATTTAAGGGGAGATTTCAAGGTTACTAGGTTGCTGTTGATAACGGCATAAGAGGAGGTTTTAGTAGATATGCCCATAAGAAATGGACATTAAGAGATAATTTATAATTGAGGTATGGGAGAAGATTAGTTATGAGAGAGGTGATGAGGTTATGTGAGCTGATGTGTATAATGTTGGAGTAGGGATAATAGACCTTTATAATTGTGTCTTTGGGATGTGTTTTGTGGTTAACATTACAATATGAGGTTGAGGTAAAGTAGTAGTGTCTGTAATATATAGACAATTGGATGTGGATAATGTTTTGATGTGTCATAGTGTGGTCAAGACAGGTTAAGCACGTGATCGTATAGGACCCAAGTCTCCGCGTTGTTATAAACATACTTTATTGGCCGAATAGTTATACTACAGCACACATGATGGTAGACTCCCTGCCCGGTGTTGACATGTCTTCACCATTTCCCAAGTGACGTGTGTGTTCTCCTAGATACACTTCTTCATTCGTGCACACACGTTCACTATGATTTTCCCCCTAGTCAAGGAATGCGCATCCTTCCTTAACTCTTTACTCCTAACCTAGTTCCCTCACTGTTACATTGCCTCCCCTTCTTAAAAGAGAATTTTTCCTTGAAAAAATCTCAACCCCCACTTTTAATTATTTAACTTTACAACTCTATCCTACAATAACAACAATTACATTTATTTCCTAACTCAATTCTCCTATCTCCTCATAGCCAATTGCTAACCAGAGACAATAATATCGAAACTCTCTACAAAACTCGTTATAAAGTTCTCTAGAAAACTCTCTACAAAACTCTCCATAAAATTCCCCACAATACAAAAGTCTCCATAAGCGAACCGCTTTTACTTTAAAATGTCCATCCAAATTATGATTGACAAAACTGAAGATATTCCCTTATCCTTTATTTCCCCCTTATTCACATTCTCACACTCTCAGTATTCTAGGATAGACAGAAAAAAGATAGTTAGATTAGATTTGGGTTGGTGCGCACCAAAAAAAAATAAGAAAGAAAAAGTAAGGAAAAAGTAAGAAGTAATCACCTTTCTCTTCCCATACATTCTCAAAACTTTATCAAAAAATAAAGTTTCCAAATTTATCTTCAGTTTCCGTCAATAATAATTGTTATTATCAAAAAAAATATGTTAATCCAAAACTGCCAGCCTTTGTATTATTCAGGTCATCAATTTCCCGTTTACCATTCCTTCAACAAACAAAAAAACCTCCTAACTATTATTATACTGTTAAGTACAGTCTTCTTCTTCCAATATCCAGTTATTTAAATGCCAAAACTCAACCTGGCATTCCCCCCATATTCTCCCATTAAACGCTGTTCAACCCAGCTCCTATTATAAACCTTGTATATACATTGCATACCCCACATGTAATAACAACATACCCCTCCATTACTACATATTGAGTCACTTCACTAACCACCACTTTAATTCATCTTCTAACTGAACTTCAAAGTAATAATCATTTTAAACACACTCAATAAAACCAAAACATTGTAAAAAAATAACCATCTAAGTTAACTTATTTTTCACATTTCATAAAACACAATTGTAGTCCCAACAATTGAGCAAACCATATCAATCCCCTCATCATATTTATCCCCACACATTAATCAATTTACACATACATTATGAATTTCAAGACCATATTATGAGTACCCAATAATAATTTTCCGTTTTAGAAAAAACTCCACCAAGTACCTTCTTTGTAAACACAAAAATATCGTGTCTAACTTCTTCTTCTATCTGCCATCTGCAGAATATTCTACCAAGCTATTTATCTATCTCTTCTCCATTTTCTTAATAACTTCAAATTTTTTTTCTATAATTGCAATATCTACATCAATGTCGCTATCCTCCCGAGGAGAGCTATCTTCTTTCATATCAGCTTCTTCATCAGTTTCTGACTTTTCATCCATTTCTTCTTCCCCGTCTGTATATCCATTACTAGCAACCGCTAATTTCTTCTTTTCTAAATCCAATCTAATTTTCCTGTCTTGCCGTCTCAACAAATTTTCAAATACTGGCATATCTTCACCACTTGAAGAACTCACTCTAAGTTTCCTTTGCCTCTTAATTTCTTTTTCTTTCTGTCTATCCAACTTTCTTTTTACTGCCTGTCTTGTATTCATAAATGGAGGTTCGATATTTTCCCTGACCGACTCTTCACTAATATAATCGTCATACATGTTATTTTCCTCTGTCATGACTGTTTTTGGTACCGTCTCTTCTTGTTCAGCTGTTGTTACTTGTTTTCCATTCTCTATAGGTATTGGATATACCGTTTGTCTGACAAACTGTCCACCTGACAATATTTCTTCGGAACAATAATTATTATTATTATTCTCTGCATTCCTTTCTTCATTATCCCGCCTTAAGTGCTCTACATGTGAACGTGCAACATGCCCTGAAATTTGATTCTTAATAGTATATGATACTGGACCTTTTTTTTTTTAGAATATAGTATCCCGGGACCCAATGAGCATCAAACTTAGAGTTTTTTCTATGTTTTTTATAATATACTCTATCACCTACGTTAAACTCTTGTAAGTGTGCATTTTTATTTGCGTATTTCTTCTGTCTTTCTCTAGCCTTAATTATATTATTTCTTAAACGTACATGTGCTTTATGCATCTCTTGCAACCTTGTTTCTTGAAAATCTTCCCCCAGATATTTTCTCCTAGGCTTTAATAAATTATCAATTGGCAATATTGGTTCTCTTCCATGTACTAAGTAAAATGGTGAGAAACCTGTTCCTTCATTTTCGTGTGTACGTATCGCCGCTAATGCTATCCCCAAATAAAGATCCCAATCCATATCGTGTTCTTCTACATTTTTCGCTAAAATATTGTATAGTGTTCTGTGTTGTCTCTCATTTTTAGCATTAGAAGTTGGTCTGTAATATGAAGTCCTAATGTGTTTTATATTCCAATCTTTTAGCAATTTCTCAAACTTTTTATTTACAAATTCTTTCCCATTATCTGTAAGTATTATTTGTGGACACCCAAACCTTGGTATAAATTCTTGTAAAAGCATATTTATAACTGAATCAGCACTCTTGTCTGGAATTGGATAAACTTCTGGCCAGAGACTATATGAATCAACTATATGTAGTAGGTATACATTTCCCGATAATGTTTTTGGATGAGGACCTGAAATATCCAAACTTACTTTCTGCATTGGAAATTGAGGAATATCGGTATCTTGTAAAGGACATTTGATTATCTTCATGTTTCTTAACCTACACTTTTCACACGCTTCAACATATTCATATACACTTTTGAATAAATTCGGCCAGTAATATTTACTGCTAATAGCCTTCACTAACTTATCTCGTCCAAAATGACCATTATTATCGTGATATGCCTTTAAGACTTCTTGTTCTAAATGTTTCGGAATATATTTTCTTACTCCTTCACCTTTTTCACTGATATAATATAATTGATTGTCTTCTTGTAACTCTACAAACTTTCTTTTAAAACTATTTTCCCCTGTTTCTTTCAGTTTTCTTTTTATCTGTACTATTTTTGGATCTAATTCTTGTTCTGTTTTCATATCAAACTGTTCTAAATGTGGGTCTTCTGTTCTAGGTTCAGACTCTTGATCCGATGGTAAACTCTCAAATTCTTCCCTATTTATTATGGCAGAATCTAATATATTTACTTGCCAGTTTCGATCGTCTATGTCTGGTTCAATTTCATCTTCCGTGTTTCCTGATGACTGTGGGTACGGGATTCTAGACAAAAGATCGGCGCACGTATTATGTTTCCCTGACACATATTCAACCTTAGCATTGTACCCTTGTAAATTCAATGCCCAGGTTTGTATTTTCCTATTTTGTATTGGTGCTTCTAATATCGACTTTAATGGCATGTGGTCAGTTCTAATAATGAAATTGGCGTTATGTAAATAGTAATTTAATTTTTGAAGAGCGTAGTGTATAGCATATGCTTCTTTCTCAATAATCGGCCATTTCTTTTGAGTCTTGCTGAGTTTATGAGACAAGAAATAGATTGGTCTTTCATTTTTAACCCCTGGTATTCCAGATTCTTCTCCTTCATATGGTTGAACCAAACATGCTCCTATTGCGTTGTCTGAAGCATCTGTGTATAATATTAGCTGTTTATTCAAGTCTGGATGTGTCAATAATGGTACCACTGTTAAGCTATCTTTTAAAAGTTCAAACGCTTTTTGACACTCATCATCCCACTTAAACCTAGCGTATTTTCCCATTAAATTCGTAATAGGTATTGCTATCCTTGAAAAGGCTGGTACAAACCTTCTATAATACGCACACGTTCCTATAAAAGCACGCACTTCCTTAACGTTAGTGGGAGGAGGTAACTCTTTAATAACCTTTATCTTTTCCTGGTCTGGTTTAATACCTTCCCTATTTATTATATAACCTAAATATTTTGTTTCTGTCTTTAAAAACTGGCACTTACTTAGCTTTAATTTAACGTCATGCTTTCTTAATCTGTCAAATACTAGTCTAACATGTTTCAAATGATTCTCTACATCTCCTTTCGTAAAAATCAATACGTCATCAATATATGCCAGGGCAAAACTTTGCATACCGTCTAGTACTTCATTTATTAAGAACATATAGTGAGATGGTGCATTTTTGAGACCGAATGGCATACGTAAGAATTCGTAAGAACCCATATGAGTACAAAAGGCACTTTTCTTTTGCGCGTCCTTCGACATCGGAATACACCAAAATCCTGCTCTTGCATCCAGCGTTGTGAAATATGTAGAGCCATTAAGTAACCCCAAAATATCATCAATCACCGGCAATGGGTACGCTACATTCTTAGTAATTTTATTTAACGCCCTATAGTCGCAGCAGAACCTGTTCGAACCATCAGATTTGGCTACTATGACGACCGGAGATGACCATTCTGATTTTGACCTTGTTATTATGCCTGCTTTCAACATATCTTCTATTGCCTTTTCCACGACTTCTCTATTTCTTAATGGAGTTCTGTATGGTTTTAAACTAATTGGTGGATGATCTCCCGTGTCTATTTCCATCGTAACTGTTTGTGTCTTACCCAATTCTAAATCATTTATCGCAAACACATCTTGATTTTGCTTTATAAGTTTTTCTAACACTTCCTTATTTTCTGGCGAGGTTTTTAATTGTGCTAACAATTCTTTTTCTCTTGTTACTTTGTCTAGTGAATGTATTTGTGCTGTATTTCTTCTATATGGATGGATCAATTCATCCATTCTTACGTTCCCTTTTCTTCTACATCCGCGTCTATTATTAATTCTTTCACTAGAGGTTTCTGAATAACTTATACCTGCCATATTTACTCTATCTGTTGCCAATATGTCACTAACGTTATGTTCTAGCTTGGCTATTACACATCCTCTGTATAATTTAATTTCTCTACCTGTGTTATTAATGACCATTACTGGAAATGTTAAACTTTTATCTAATTCTATTATTCCATCCGGAACTTCTAAACCTGGCTCATCAATTATTTCATTTTGCAATTCCGTGATTCTGACTATGTTTCCTGCTACATAATACGGGTTTCTCTTCAGTCTTGCTTGTATCAAATTAACTGACTGTGGTTTTAAATTCATGGTCGTTTTGACTCTAACTAGTGTCGACACATGCATATCTTCTTCTAGATCTACGTAAACATCTTGGAATTTTAATTTATGCAAATCAAATAAAAGTCTCACCCCATTTTTCAATAAAAAATCTCGTCCCAATATCATATTCCTATTTAAATCTTTAACCACATGAAACATATGCCTGACATTTATCCCTCCTAATTTCAAATTTATCATCGTTTGTCCTAGCACTTCTAACTTTTGTCCCGTTACCGAATGAAGATTCTCCTGAATTCTAAATATTTTGCAATTTTTTAACATTCGATATAAAAATGCTTCTTTAATCACGCTAACTTGTGCTCCCGAATCCACTAATGTTCTAACTTTATATTTTCCTATCTGTACTATACATGAGCTAGGATCTACCATATTTAATGACA
Source organism: Cepaea hortensis (assembly GCA_963921405.1). Classification (NCBI taxonomy): domain Eukaryota; kingdom Metazoa; phylum Mollusca; class Gastropoda; order Stylommatophora; family Helicidae; genus Cepaea; species Cepaea hortensis. The sequence continues at coordinate 89,612,447 of OY992884.1, read as the reverse complement.
ATTGTTTTACCTCGTCTTGTTTTTTATATCTAAATGTTCTATTATACTCATCCTTTGGGTTTTTAATATATTGATGCCCTTTTTGGATCTTACTATCTTCCCTCCTACTGCCGACCCTATTCAGTAAGCGGGATGCCAATTTTCCTGATTTCCTGACCTTCTAAAATTTCTCTGTATTTCTCCAGAATTCCAATTTACTGGTCTGCCATTTGCAATTCTATTCTGTATACTCGACTGAACACCTCTACTATTTTGCGTATTCGATGGGCCACTTCTGTTACCACAAAAGCGAAAAATGTGCCCCCGTTTGTGACACCCCCAACAAACCACATTCGAGTTATTTGTGTTTCCTTCCATGTTTCTTACAGTATTTCTCACTTGTCCTCTTCTATCTTGATTATATACGTTCTCGTTTCTTTGTACCATCTGTATTTCTCCTCGTCTTCCTCTCCATCCATGTCTATACTGTCCTATTTCCATAGGTTCTTCAATTCTATCTTCTGAACTACTACCTAACTCTCGTCCTACTCTTAACCTAAACCTCCTCCTCAAGCTTTCCTCTTGTATAGCGATATCTACCGCTTGTGACAATCTTGCAGGATTCTCTCTTAATAATTTAAATTTCAATCCATCTGACCTAATCCCATCAACAAAAATCCCTACTAACATCCGTTCCACTTCTTCAGCTCGTACATTCTGTCCTAAAAATGACTCTTCCGCTAAATTGATTAACCTGTCACTGTATAACTGGACACTTTCTGTGCTGCTTTGTCTAGTCTGTCGCAATACTGAGAATGCGTGTTGTGGATCAGTAATTTCAGCATATTTTCTTGCGAGATCATCTTTAAATTCTTCCCATGTTTCACCTCCTGCTGCCTCTAATTTCCTTCTTATATGGTCAGAAACTGGACTTGTACTTGTTCTGTATGCCAAATTCTTTTTCTCCCCATCTGTAGCGTTTATTAAATATGCATGTTTCTCAATAGAAATGATCCATTTCTTAAACTGATTTGCTTGACCACTAAATCTTTCAACATCACTGTTTACATTTTGTTGTCTTAACACTGCATCCAACCTTGATATTGCCCCGCCAACTCCAGTCAGTACCTGTGAAAAATCTTGGGATTCCATCCTAAAATCTATAATTATCAAGCAATATACAAATATTTCAAACAATGTTAATTTCAAATTCAGCAACAATACATAATCTGTTAATTACTCTAATATTATCTAATTAACTTAACTAAAGCCTCCAATCGAAGATCCTGACGAAGAATATTCCTGTTTCAATCCTGAATTTTGATAAAAGAATTTAAATGAGCTACTGATTCAGAATTACCTACACCACATTAACAAAGGACTCTAATCAACCTCGTTGAAATGAGCAGAACAAAGAAGAGCCTCTGGATTTCTTCCCGTAATAATTTAATCGAAGTCGAAGTCAGTTCTTTCCAATTAATTCCTGACGAAGATTATGCTCGATACCAGGCTCGCAACAAAACTGCTTGCTTACTTGCTCGATTAACTGTAGATTCCCTTCAAGTAAGGTCACCTTCACGCAAACGACAACTGCTCACGACTTCAGCAAAAAAAACTCAGTTTCCAACAGCCATCTGGGTTTTTCATATATATATTTCAGCGCAAACGTAATCCAGTCAACAACAATTTGATTTAAAGCTGACGCTATCCAATCTCCTATTTTCATGTGGGACTCTCGCCATGGTCAGTTTAAAGTGCTTTATCTTATAAGTTGAGACAAATTTCATCAATGCCTTCTAAATGTGAAGTGACTGTAGAAAGTATTGCAGATCTTGATTTCATAATTATGAAATTTGCACCATAACCTTGACTTCACCTTCAACAGTCCCACGGGTTAAAATTCATAATTTGTACTGATTTTTGATGCAGAACGGCATTACTTGATCAATTATACAATTAGCGTTGGTCAATTCTCCAGTTAATTTATAGGATTAAATATGTAATAGCATCAGTCTTTCAAAAAAATAAGTTTATCAATCAAACCTTTTTGAGCGCTGTCCTTGAAAATGGAACTCCTTGTTAAACAGGTATACAATAACTATCAACAGGCGGCTTTCATCTGTTGCGTTTCTCAATATTTACAAACTTCCTTCTCCAGACGCCCAGACACAACAATTTTCTATAGCGGTACTTTCTCTGCGACCTCCCATGTTTCAGACTTTCACGGCACCAAATCAACCTGCTGTCATAGTGTGGTCAAGACAGGTTAAGCACGTGATCGTATAGGACCCAAGTCTCCGCGTTGTTATAAACATACTTTATTGGCCGAATAGTTATACTACAGCACACATGATGGTAGACTCCCTGCCCGGTGTTGACATGTCTTCACCATTTCCCAAGTGACGTGTGTGTTCTCCTAGATACACTTCTTCATTCGTGCACACACGTTCACTATGATTTTCCCCCTAGTCAAGGAATGCGCATCCTTCCTTAACTCTTTACTCCTAACCTAGTTCCCTCACTGTTACAGATGCTGTAGATAGCAGCGTAAACGTTTACCATAATGAGTGGTAAAGGTGTGTGATGTAGTTGAGTGTGGGTTTAGACTTTATTACATAAAGTCTCAAATGACATAGGGGGGTAAAGGGGTGTGTGATTTAGGTGAATGTTGTTTTTGAAAGAGTTCTATTTCTTCTTTTAAATACCGGTGGCCACCGATTCTTTATCTTTCTATCGTGTGAAAGTGATTTCAAGTTAGTCGAAAGGGGAGAATGGTATCAGCGTTTGAAATAGTAAGCGGAATGCTTATGAAGTGGAAAAGTAATATTTAAGAAGATGTGTTATAATGTATTTTATAAAGTTGATATTGAATTGTTATTAAAGATATGTAAATATGTTATGGTTGTTTGAAGAGCCAGAAACGAAGAAGAAGTGGGTTGATATATATATATATATAGCAGGGGAAGACTTAAAGAAATAGAATATTCACTTTGGGGAAGATTAGGAGAACTGTGAGAGATAAAGAAAAGGAGGGAATAGAGTAAGGGGATTAGGAGTAAAGATTTTTTCCTTTTATAGGAAAAATTCTTTAAGTAACATGGGGAGGTGTAACAGTAATAGAGTACTGGGGTATTATTAGGATCTAGTGGGAAATAGATATAGCACGATTGAGCATTGAGAGTGAAAGGGTGAGAGATGCTCAATCGTGACGTATTGGGTTGGCAAGGGCAGTTAACATCAAGCCTTTGACTAGAGAAGAAGCTAACTTGTCATCATGAAGAAATAAACAGTATTTGTATTAAACCAACACGTCTTGTGAGTTCCTGCTCTGTTACACTCTCTCTCTCTCTTTCTCTCTCTCTCTCGCGCTCTCTCTCTTTCTCTTCAGACAATGTTTACTTGCCTTCTCTCCTTCACCAAAGTTGTTTCAGCAGATTAAGTGTTCAGTGGTATTAGTGCAAGAGTATCTGACTTTCGGGTTTACCTGCCAGTGATCAGTCTCTGTGTCAGCCTCAGTGTGTTACGATACGATGAACTCAAGATCATCACGTACTGGTGATGGCTACGCACACCATATACTCGTTACATTGTTTGAGTAATGTATACACCACAACACCTTTGCTTTAAACATAACCACGATATTATAGCATAACATTCACTCTGGGGTAACATATTACATTTGAAGTATACTTTAAAAATAGGCAATATTCATAAAGGACGCTACTCACAACAAATATTCACCCTGGTGTGTTATAACAAGTTTAGACATCAGATGCATTCCGTATATCAAGATTACAATAACATATATGCATAGAAATTAATCCTAGCATAGTATGATATTCCCATTTGTATAGTAAGAAAGAGAGAAATATAGCTATGTACAACAATTGAGATAACGAAAGTTCTCACTTAAGTGACCAACATCGGAAGGACGCAATGAAAGTCCGCAAATGTAGAGAATGTCGTTACCTAGTTACTTGTGTGGTAAGAATAAAAGAATTATAGTAATACCTCTATGTACAACCAAAACGAGACAATTATAGTTCTCATTCAAGTGACATACATAGGGCAGAAGAAATGAAAGTCCGCCAATGTAGAGATTGTCGTTTCTTAGCTGAATAGTTACTTGGGAATAACATTCATAGGAAATTCTAAGCAGCCTAAGAGTCTAGACTTATCGATAAATAATATTCACATATAAAATTCGCTGTTTACATGATTCTTCCAGAAGACAAATCTAATATGAAAATTACCAAGCCCTAGAATAGATATAGGTTTGCTTATCTCCCTTCCCTGTTCGCAAACCTTAGATCTTCTGATCTTTCGTTTAGCCCTTAGTACGATGTGTTAGGGCATGTGGTTTCCTGAACCAGTCGTGGTCAAGTTCACATCTTAGTGCGGTTGAAGTTTTTAGTCAATATGAAATTTCTCTCTCGCCGTTGGCAAGATCACACGTTTGTCTGGCTGGAAGTTGTCCCTGAGACTGGAATTCCGCCGACAACATATTAACCGGGAATACGTTTATCGGCATTTTGTTTGATGCCAAGCTGTTTGAAGTTGTCATTGCAACCTGCAGCTCCTTTCAATGGTAAAAAGAAATCGCGTGAAATCTGCAATTGTACACTCATTTGTAGAATGCGAGTTTACAACTCTTTGGTAGAGTTAAGATGATTTGAGTTAAACTAAGAACTGACATCACTGTACTCAGGACATTCCCATACGTGCTCAGTCCCCTCGTTCAACAGCCAGCGAAGAGTCATACTACTAATCGTTCTCAAAGCTATCTGATTAAATGTTCTCCTGGTCTTCCCTCTCAGTTTTGAGATTGATTCCAGAACCCCTGCCAATCCCCTGCAATCTCATTCTTGCCACATATGGGTTCTCAATCTGTTCCTCCGCCTTCTCCACCTGATCCCACAAGCGCATGACCACCTCCCCCTTGTCCATAGGCAAGATACCACCAAGAGGAGCATTCCCTGCTAGCCTATCAGCCTGTTCATTCCCCCGTACACCCGCGTGGGCAGGGCAAAATATCCATACAATTCTCACAGTTTGTGACCTCTGAAGCGACGAGAGCCATTCCACACGAAACATCAATTTCACCACCTTGCTAAGCATATTCTTTGAATCCGTAATGGATACAACGTGTGTTGCAGTAGTTTCCTCTAGCCACCGGAATGCCGCTGTTACTGCCTCCACCTCCATTCTCATGCTGGAGGTCGTAGTCTCATATGCCAGGCTCTCCTTTTTCAAGACTCGCCCATTAGCCTTTTCAATAAAGCCCCAGCCACTACGTCTGTTTCTCACCACTGACCCATCGGTGTAGATGACTATGTCACCTTGATGTGTGTTGCTCTGGATCAGCTGTTGCACTTCAAACTCAGTGCGACCCACTGCCCATTCTCTGCACTCACGACCCAGTGTTATTATTACATTGTGCCAGTCCGTCATGTCATCCGAAACTTCAACCCACCCTCTTTCACGATTGATGGTCTCTAGATCACACACCTGACTTATAGAAAGTTCTGCCTGTGCCATCCAGGACCTGCCTCGTCTTAGTCTGTGACCCTTTACCATATCCATTGCTGCATGCAGCGGGTGATCCCTGTCTGCGGCAACTCTCAGGTACCATTTGGCTGTCAAAAGTGATACCCAAGTGTCGTGTCTTCCTTTAAAGTGTCGTCCCTGGAGTGAGGGGAGTCAACACCCACATTATAATTTTTTTTTTCCCTATCAATATCCTGGAGAATCCACCAGCTTCCGTCCAACACATTCCATCAGTTCATGGACACCTTTTCCTCTCTCTATCACTGTCGTACTATGCCCCCTCTCGTTCTTCCCCAAGCAACATATTCAACAACTCTTGCTTCTAAAAACTAATAAAGATTAATTTATTAAAAGAAAAGTGTAATGTATGTGAGACGTGTATGCGAAGAAAATGTGTGAGGTGTTCTATAATGTGTGTAGGATCGGACCCTCAGATAATAGCATAGTCAGTTCATCCTTGCAAGGACACACCACAGCACGTTAAGTCAGAACAAGTCCATCTCACCCAGGGCTGTATCCCTCCTGCCGGACACCGACGGTCATCTGTAGCTACCTGGTAATCGATCTTCCTGATCATCCGAAATAGATACTGTTTGTAAATTACAGCTGATCATGGACCGGTTGCACACTACACATAAGTTCCTATGGTTCCTAAAAATTGTTCGAATCCTTTGTTGGGTGTACTTAGGTATCACTGTTATTGTTAATATACTTGATCTTAACTAGTGTCTATAACGTCTCAGGTATGATCCATCCATCATGTGCCATGCCGGTAAGCGTGGGCGGTCATGTTCTGCCATCTCACTCGATCAACAGAGTCGTGGATCAGTTCCGTGTTTTTGTCTCGACCATGCCACAAGGCCAAGCCATCCAGATACTTGTTTCTAGGTCTTCCCCTTGGTCTGTTCCCCTCGATCTTACCAGTTGTCACCAAGTTCTCCAAATCATTTCTTCTCATAACATGCCCAAAAAATTGTGACTGTCTACGTCTAATGTCTCTGATCAGTTTACGATCTTCATTTGTTTCTTGAAGGACTTGTTCATTGGTCTTTCTGGCTGTCCATGGTATTCTTTGCATTTTCCTCAGAAACCACATTTCTACAGCCATCAGATGTTTTTCAGCCTGGCTGCTCATTGTCCAAGCTTCACATCCATATAAAAGTACAGGTTCTATGTAGCATCTCAACACTCTTTTTCTCGTTTCAATTGACATCTTTTTATTGGTCAGTATGTTTTTCATCTTGCTAAAGGCTACTTTTGCCATGGCGATTCTTGTTCTAATCTCTTCAAGGCATCTCCCATCAGATGTTATTACTGTTCCGAGGTAATTGTACCTATTCACTTGTTGAAGAATATTCCCATTTACTTGTATATTACACTGTGGTATTTCGTTCTTCTTAGTGACGACCATAATCTGTGTCTTTTTACAATTTAATTCTAACCCTTGTTGTTCACTGTGTGTAACAACCGCATCTACTAAATGTTGCAGGTCCTGTTCATTGTCTGCAATCAAGACTGTATCATCTGCATATCTAATGTTATTGATGCATCGTCCCCCAATGTTGATTCCTTCCATATTTTCAATATTTCTGAAAATATTTTCACTGTACAGGGAAAACAGATCTGGAGACATTACACATCCCTGTCTCACACCTCTCTTAATAGGCTGATATTGGCTTACTTCATTATCAACTCTTATGGCAGCTTGTTGTTTCCAATATATGTTTTTTACAAGTCTAAGGTCTTTCCCATCAATTTGTAGTTCTTCAAGCATCCTTATCATGTTGACATGTCTCACTTTATCAAAAGCCTTTGTGTAGTCAATGAAGCAAAGGTGTAGATCTTTGTTTACTTCTATAGAACGTTCGATTACGGTTCTCAGTATATACACAGCATTTACTGTACCCTTGCCTACTACAAACCCACATTGTTCTTCTCCTATTTCAGGTTGTATTTTCCTCCTAACTCTTTGCATGATAATTCTTAGCAAAATCTTCGTGATGTGACTCATTATACTAATTGTTCGATGTTGATCACATTCCAAGGCTCCTGATTTCTTTGGGATTGCAATAAATACAGAATTACATAACTCATGAGGTATGTTTCCAGTATCATATATTGTATTAAGCAGACTGGTAACTTTATCTATTCCATATTCTTCTAAAGCATTAATCATTTCTGTTGTGACGCTGTCTGGACCGGGGGTTTTGCCAGATTTCATATGATTAAGAGCATTCTGAACCTCCATCTTCAAAATTGCTGGCCCTTCATTGTTATTTTGAACAATATATTGTTCGTCTCTGCTATCGTCATACAGGTTTTTCACGTAATCTGACCATTCATGTAATATCTGATCTTTTTCTATTATGACTCTTCCATCTTTTGTCTTTAGGCAGCCTGCTGATGTACGTGTTCTTTGATTAGTAATCTCCTGAATTCTTTTGTGCATTAGTTTTGCATTTTTACTGTTGTGTTGTTTTTCAATTTCTCTGCAATTTTTCTCAAGCCATGTTTCCTTAGCCTCCTTACATAAGGTTCTGACTTTTCTGTGAATTTCTTCATATTTGGCAGGATTATTTTTGTTCTGTCTTCTTGTTTCCATTAGTTGTAAAATTTCTTCAGTCATCCATGTCTTACGGCCAACTTTCTTTACTTTTGGAATAGTTTTTTCTGCTGCACAACTGATTGAATTCTTCAGCATTTCCCATTGATCATCTACATCTTGAAATAGGATCTCTAGATCAGACAATAAATCAAATTTGTTCTTTACCTTTATGTTAAAATTATCTTGTATTTCTTTGTCAGTTTTCAATTTGCACAAGTCATATTTAGGGTTTCCTGCTGTATACTTGACTTTCTTTAACTTTACCCTCAATGTGCCAGTAATTAATCTGTGATCACTGTAACAGTCTGCATTTGGAACTGTTTTTACAACTGTTAATGCATTTCGAAACCTTTTGCTTATCAGGATGTAATCTATCTGGTTTTTAATCCTGCTGTCTGGACTCCTCCATGTCCATAATCTTCTAGGATGTTGTTTAAACCAGGTGTTTCCTACAACCAATTCTTGTTCTTTTGCCCATTCTACAAGTCTGTAACCTCTTTCATTTCTCTCTCCCAAACCATGGTTGCCTACACTGTATCCATCGCTTTGCTTTCCTATTTTTGCGTTGAAATCACCCATTATGATATTTATTTCTGATTTTTTACAGTTCTTCAAAGCAGACTCCATGTCATTATAAAATTCCTCTATACTTTCTTCACTGCTTTCACTTGTTGGGGCATATACTTGAATTACATTTATTTTAAAAGGTCTTCCGTTTAATTTTACTAATAGAACTCTGTCTGACACAGCCCAATATCCTTTGACAGAATTTGATGTTTGCTTATCTAATATAATGGCTACACCTCTTTGCTGTTCTTCTCCCCCCGAGTAAATAATCTTACATTCCTCTCCTGTCCTTATCCCTGCTCCTCTCCATCTCGTTTCCGATATTCCTAATATGTTAATCTTCTCTCTCTCCATTTCTTTTTTGATGTCCTCCAACTTTCCATCTGCATTCATTGTTCTAACATTCCAAGTTCCTACTTTCAATGATATTAATCTTTTGCACCTAGTAGCCTGTTGACGGTCTGGAGTCACCTGGTGCGCATGACTATCCCTACCGGGCGAGGCTGCTCCTATGGAGCACCCATTTACGCCGTTTCTCTGATTATCGATAAGTGAACACAACATCAGGTATGATGTCTTTGGTAATATTTCACGGAATCTATCACACGTTGTGACTTACATTTTAATGTTCTCGTTCCTTTAACAATGTTTGTATGATGTGTGACATATCAACAATCATCACCCATCCTAGGTGAACGTTAACACACAGGAGTCGTTATATTGGTTGGCTCTTCTGAGTCATGTTATGGCGAACCCTCCTGATTATGAGTCCAGCGTAAACATAATACCATCTTTCTTCTCGGGGGCTATTCGTTTTCCGTCAGAAAGCATTTGAGTGTCCAACTGGTGTTCTTCCAACTGGAGTTGCACTTCTTCAAAACCAGTGTTGAACTTCCTCGTAACTGGCAGGGAACCTGTTAGATAAACAACACATCTGGTGATAACACTAGTCACTGATCCTACCGGCTGAGTGTAGGCCTATTTCCTTGCTCTGTTATTTCTCAGCTAACTAAACTCTGTCATAGAGCCTACTAGCTCATCACCTACGTCCGAATCAGGCTATGACAAGGAAAGACCCATAAACAGAGTGCAAAACTTCAGTGGGCAAGCAACTGAAAGATCCCCCCATTGGACACTTTCCCCATCTCCTAACCCATCTTAAATCTCTCCAAAATCACCCCGCTATCCTATTCATCCTAGCAGAGCCAATTATCACTTCACTACTCTAACTAGTTTTCAACTAACAGTGCTAATTATCACACTCTAGTTTTAACAAGACTACTGCCTATATTAATTAGGCCTAAATAGGCTATATTTTGTACCTTATGCAAACCCGCCTCATTCCTGGATGGCTACTACACTTTGCCATAACGACACATGCTAGTTAATTTTTAATTAATCTAACACTGTAGAGCTCTCCAACAAAACACGTCAAACCTAATCCACTGTTTGAGTTACACTAGTTGTCCCCAAATCGGGTTTTTGGCAACCGCCTAAAATTGGTCTCGTGACGTTATTCTTTATGTCTACACAGGTGTTATTTAGGGCAGATCCTCCATTGTCAGGAATCTATCTCCCCTGGCTTAATCAATGTCAGATTCGTCCTCCCATGTTTTGACATCCAAAACAAGCTAGCGAGTTACTGTATGGTCCCAACATAGTTTTCAATAACAAGCCGCCAATCTTCTGTCGAGTGGTGACAATCACAGCCGCCATTTCGCCTGATGTCCGGAAACTCTAAATGACAGACGGGACTGTTTCATGTCCCGAGCCGGCAAATTCTACTTGGATCTGACTGTTTATGAACTGTCAAAGTGGTGTATTGATTCATCTCACTCACCATCGAATGTTCCTATTTTGCCGACCAGATGTGAACACGTGCAGCTGCAACACAGACTGTTTTTTTCTGTATTAGTTGAAACAACCTGTGGCCTCGAACATGTCGCCAATCCGAACGCCTTTTATTGTCATCACTGGTTAATCACGGTGGTCTATTTTGTGACACCAAGTACTTCAATTTACTGTCTCTTCTAAGAGGACATCCTCTAAAAGTACTGGAGAGTTTTGGCCACCATAGACCATAACTTTAGGAAGGGAAATAACAACTGCACCTCTGCGTGGTAAAGGATGGAAAGCACACCACGGTGTGGCTAACGCAGTTCTGGGGACCGAGTATTCACCGGAATAAGTGGACAACTCTGCAGCTGAGCAGAGCAGGGCGCTCACTTGTCCTTACAGTCGGAAATGGCTGTCAAAGGCAGTGATAAAAGACCACCATGTGGATGTGGAAGGCAAGGGGAAACCACCGCATTATCTTCCCAAGACTTCATGGCAAAACCTATTTCAGAGTTAGTGAACGATGTTAATGGCTGTCTTAGGACATCCTCGTCCGGTAGGGACATTCATGAGCCACAGGTGACACAGAGCGTCATGCATCTACTTATGGCAAATTCATAACTAAAATAAATTAATTTAGAGTAGGAACATGAAAGTTAGAATATTAAATGAGCTGGGAAAGTTGAACAGTGATCTAAGAGACTTGGATAGCATGAAATTGAATATACTAGGCGTAAGTGAGATTAGATGGAAGGGATCGGGCAGAATTATAGCTGATAACCACACAATAATTTATTCTGGAGGGGATACACATGAACAAAGGTGTAGGAATAATATTTGACGAAAACACAGCCAAATAAATTAATGGATACTGGTGTATTTCAGATAGAGTTATTGTGGTCAAAATCAAAGGTAAACCAATAGATATAAATATTATACAAGTATATGCACCAACAACAAGCAGTAGTGAGAAGAAATACAAACATTTTAAAAACAATACTTGGAGATGTTAATGCAAAAGTAGGAAAGGGGGAAATTGAGGATGTAGTGGGGAATTATGGTTTAGGTACAAGAAATTAAAGAGGAGAAAAACTAATAGAATGGGCAAATATCAATGATATGATGATTGGAAACACGTGGTATAAACACAATGACAGACGACTATACAGATGGAAAAGCTCTGATAAGAAAACATGCAACCACAGTGACCACATACTTATTAATAACATATTTATAAATGCTTTAATTAATGTAAAGACAATGCCTGGCGCTGACTGTAATAGTGATCATGTACCACTATGTGGACAAATAAAAGTAAGATTAAAGTGTTGGGGAAAATGGTTAAGAACGTGGACTTAATAAATAGGTTCTCAAAGTAGATAAAGAAATTCAAGAACAATATAGAGTGACTGTGATAAATAGGCACAATGCAATAGCTAACACAGAAAGTAAAGATCAATAATGGGAAATATTAAGGGACTCATGTTGTGTGGACTCATCGATAATCAGAGAAACCGCGTAAATGGGTGCTCCATAGGAGCAGCCTCGCCCGGTAGGGATAGTCATGCGCACCAGGTGACTCCAGACCGTCAGCAGGCTACTAGGTGCAAAAGATTAATATCATTGAAAGTAGGAACTTGGAATGTTAGAACAATGAATGTAGATGGAAAATTAGAAAACATCAAACAAGAAATGGAGAGAGAGAAGATTAACATATTAGGAATATCGGAAACGAGATGGAAAGGGGCAGGGATAACGACAGGAGAGGATTATAAGATTATTTACTCTGGGGGAGAAGAACATCAAAGAGGTGTAGCCATAATATTAGATAAACAAACATCAAATACTGTCAAAGGATATCGAGCTGTGTCAGACAGAGTTCTATTAGTGAAATTACACGGAAGACCTTTTAAAATAAATATCATTCAAGTATATGCCCCAACAAGTAGCTTGCAGTGAAGAAAGTATAGAGGAATTTTATAGCGACATGGAGTCTGCTTTGAAGAACTGCAAAAAAATCAGAAATAAATATCATAATGGGTGATTTCAACGCAAAAATAGGAAAGCAAGGCGATGGATGCAGTGTAGGCAACCATGGTTTGGGAGAAAGAAATGAAAGAGGATACAGACTCGTAGAATGGGCAAAAGAACAAGAAATGGTTGTAGGAAACTCCTGGTTTAAACAGCATCCTAGAAGATTATGGACATAGAGGAGTCCAGACAGCAGGATTAAAAACCAGATAGATTACATCCTGATTAACAGAAGATTTCGAAATGCGTTAACAGTCGTAAAAACAGTTCCAAATGCAAACTGTTACAGTGATCACAGATTAATTACTGGCACATTGAGGGTAAAGTTAAAGAAAGTCAAGTATATAGCAGGAAACCCTAAATATGACTTGTGCAAATTGAAAACTGACAGAGAAGTACAAGATAATTTTAACATAGAAGTAAAGAACACATTTGATTTATTGTCTGATCTAGAGATCCTATTTCAAGATGTAGATGATCAATGGGAAATGCTGAAGAATTCAATAAGTTGTGCAGCAGAAAATACTATTCCAAAAGTAAAGAAAGTGGGCCGTAAGACATGAATGACTGAAGAAATTTTACAACTAATGGAAACAAGAAGACAGAACAAAAATAATCCTGCCAAATATGAAGAAATTCACAGAAAAGTCAGAACCTTATGTAGGGAGGCAAAAGAAACATGGCTTGAGGAAAACTGCGAAGAAATTGAAAAACAACACAACAGTAAAAATGCGAAACTAATGCACAAAAGAATCCAGGAGCTTACTAATCAAAGAACACGTACATCAGCAGGCTGCCTAAAGACAAAAGATGGAAGAGTCATAATAGAAAAAGATCAGATCTTACATGTATGGTCAGATTACGTGAAAAACCTTTATGACGACAACAGAGACGAACACTACGATGTTCATAATAATAATGAAGGACCAGCAATTTTGAAGATGGAGGTTCAGAATGCTCTTAACCATATGAAATCTGGCAAGACCCCTGGTTCAGACAGCATCACAACAGAAATGATTAATGCTTTAGAAAAATATGGAATAGATAAAGTTACCAGTCTGCTTAATACAATATATGATACTGGAAATATACCTCATGAATTATGTAATTCTGTATTTATTGCAAACCCAAAGAAATCAGGAGCCTTGGAATGTGATCAACATCGAACAATTAGTATAATGAGTCACATCACGAAGATTTTGCTAAGAATTATCATGCAAAGAATTAGGAGGAAAATACAACCTGAAATAGGAGAACAATGTGGGTTTGTAGAAGGAAAGGGTACAGTAAATGCTGTGTATTTACTGAGAACCGTAATTGAACGATCTATAGAAGTAAACAAAGATCTACACCTTTGCTTTATTGACTACACAAAGGCTTTCGATAAAGTGAGACATGTCGACATGATAAGGATGCTTGAAGATATACAAATTGATGGAAAAGACCTTAGACTTGTAAAAAACATATATTGGAAACAACAAGCTGCCATAAGAACTGATAATGAAGTAGGCCAATATCAGCCTATTAAGATAGGTGTGAGACACGGATGTGTAATGTCTCCAGATCTGTTTTCCCTGTACAGTGAAAGTATTTTCAGAAATATTGAAGATATGGAAGGAACCAACATTGGGGGACCATGGATCAATAACATTAGATATGCAGACGATACAGTCTTGATTGCAGACAATGAAAAGGACCTGCAACATTTAGTAGATGCAGTTGTTACACACAGTGAACAACGAGGGTTAGAATTAAATTGTAAAAAGACACAGGTTATGGTCGTCACTAGGAAGAACCACAATGTAATATACAAGTAAATGGGAATATTCTTCAACAAGTGAATAGGTACAATTATCTCGTAACAGTAATAACATCTGATGGGAGATGCCTTGAAGAGATTAGAACAAGAATCGCCATGTCTAAGGTAGCCTTTAGCAAGATGAAAAACATACTGACCAATAAAAAGATGTCAATTGAAACGAGAAAAAGAGTGTTGAGGTGCTACATAGAACCTGTACTTTTATATGGATGTGAAGCTTGGACAATGAGCAGTCAAGCTGAGAAACATCTGATGGCTGTAGAAATGTGGTTTCTGAGGAAAATGCAAAGAATACCATGGACAGACAGAAAGACCAATGAACAGGTCCTTCAAGAAACAAACGAAGATCGTAAACTGATTAGAGACATTAGACGCAGACAGTCACAAATTTTTGGGCATGTTATGAGAAGAAATGGATTGGAGAACTTGGTGACAACTGGCAAATTCGAAGGGAACAGACCAAGGGGAAGACCGAGAAGTAAATACCTGGATGGCCTGGCCACATGGCATGGTCGAGACAGGAACACGGAGCTGATCCACGACTCTGGTGATCGAGTGAGATGGCAAAACATGACAGCCCAGGCTTACCGGCATGGCACATGATGGATGGATGGATTCATCAAACTAGTAAAGAAATATTACCCAAGAGAAGCCATATAAAAACTATGACAAAATGGATGAATGTAGAAATCTTAATGCTTATAGACAAAAGAAAACAAAGTAGAAATGACAAACAAGAATATGCTAAGATAAATAAAAGAAATAAGAGATTTATGTGTGAAGGCAAAAGAAAGTTGGTTAAATGAGCAGTGCAAAAAAAAAAAAAAAATTAATTAATTCCATTAAAGTTGCCAAAAATATGCACAGACAAATCAGTGAGCTCACGGGAAGAACAATAATAATAAACACAAGGTGTTTGAAATTAAAAACAGGAAATATATTATTGGAGCAAGGTGCTATAATGAAGAGGTGGAATGAGTATATAAGAGAATTATAAAATGGAGAAAGGGCGTATTTAACAGAAGAAAGTTACTTAGAAGGTCCACCTGAACTAAAAGAAGTCGCTGACGCTGTCAAACATATGAAGAAAAGAAAAACAGCTTAGCCAGATGAAATCACAATAGAAGAATTAGAAGTATTGGGAGAATTTGTAGTAGACATATTAACCAAAATGCTGAATCTTTTTACAGCAATTGATATTTACCGAGCGATATGTTGAAATATGTATTTATAGCTATACCAAAAAGACCAAGAGCAATTTAATGTGTAGATTTTCGTACAATTAACCTTATAAACCATGTCACTAAGCTTCTACTCAGAATTATAATGAGAAGAACCAGAAAGAAAATAAACATGGAAATTAGTGATGAACAGTGTAGATTTGTGGAAAGAAAGGGTATGAACCATGCAATATATACATTACTGACACTAATAGAAAGGTCAATAGAGACACAGAAAGACATATTTGTGCTTCATAGATTATATATATACTAAGTCATTTGATAAAGTAAAACATGATGAACTGATTAAAATGCTGGAAGATATTAACATTGATGGGAAAGATCTCAGAATAATAAAGAATATTTACTGGAACAAAGTAATAGCATTTAAAATCTGAAGTAAAGAGGGCAGTTACGATCAGATAAAGCTAGGAGTACGAAAGTTGTGTGTCTTGTCACCGGATCTCTTCTCCCAATATAGCGAAGTAATGAGAGAAATCAAAGAGACTCCAGGAATACTAATCGAATGTTATAATATAAATAATATACGCTATGCAGATGACACAATATTGATGTTGGACATTGTGGTAGCAGAGAATGCAAAGAAAGTACTCTCCTTGAATATCAAGAAAACAGTCACAATGGTGATATCAAAGTAAATGGTGACACTGAAATGTGACATATAAATAGAAGAGAAAATCCTTAACCAAGTAGATAATTTTAAATACCTAGGGGCATTTATAACATCAGATGGAAGATGTACAACGGAGATTAAGAGCAGAAAAGGGCAAGCAAAAGCCGTATTTCAGAAAATGAAGTGTATCTTATGCAAAAAGTCACTATTACTGAATGTAAGAAAGAGAGTAATGAAATGCTATAAAGAACCAGTTTTGCTGTATGGCAGTGAGTCTTGGAATATAAATGGACACATTAAGCTACAGAGATGTGGTTCCTGAGACAAATGTTGCGAATTCCTTGGACTGCCAGGATAACTAACAACGACTGCCTGAAACAGGCTATTGAAACTAGAACATTCTATACAACAATAAGAAAGAGACAAACTGCTGTGATGAGAAGAGAGGCATTGGAGCACATCGTGACAACTGGAAAGATTGAAGGGAAGAAAGGCAGAGGCAGACCAAGAGAAATTATGCTGGAAGGATTGAGACGGTGGCATGGAGGAATATCATCAGCAGAGTTGACCCAGAACACGGAAGACCGAGATCTGTGGAGAGACATGAACGCCTACGCCAGCTGGCAGGGCACATGATGATGATGACTAAGAGGGCATCCATTCAATATAATACCTGGGACATCTGCCTTTATATTACAGTTATCCAAGAAGTACCACACAACCAATGCCTTGTCCGGTTTTATAAGGGCCCCTGTGTGCCTTCACCACTCTGACACCCTGTTTACTGCCATCTGTTAGTCTTGAGCCAAACTTCCCTGTCTCTGCCCTGTCTGTACACCTGCACATCATTTGAAAATGTCAAAATTCTCCCAATACCTAGTGACTCAATTGTAGCCGCAATAATAGACATTAAATTGCACTGTAGACATGGCAGATCCCTGTGGCAACCCAGGTGTAATAGTACAGGAGTCAGAAGTACAGGAACTCATGCGCAGTGCAACCTTACGCTCATAAAGGATTGCCGCAACCCATTTGACAAGGCAAGGTCAGACCTCCATATGCAACAATGTGTATATCAACCGACATACCTGGTCCTGTTATACGCAACCTCCAAACAAGAACTACCGCCGTTGTCTCTTGTTTATCCTGGAAGCCCTCACAGACATCAAATGCAACAGCAATTCGTAAATTTCGTAAAATGCGGCATCTTGCAGACTGGTCGCTTTGTGCGTTCAATCAATCAATCAATCATGTGCCATGCCGGAAAGCGTGGGCGGTCATGACTCGCCATTTCACTCGATCACCAGTGTCGTGGATCAGCTCAGTGTTCCTGTCTCGTCCATGCCATGTGGCCAAGCCATCCAGGTATTTTCCTCTCGGTCTTCCTCTTGGTCTGTTCCCCTCGATCTTGCCAGTTGTCACTAAGTTCTCCAATCCATTTCTTCTCATAACATGTCCAAACATTTTTGACTGTCTACGTCTAATTTCTCTAATCATTTTACGATGTTCATTTGTCTCCTGTAGTACTTGGTCATTGGTTTTTCTGTCTGTCCATGGTATTCTTTGCATTTTCCTCAGAAACCACATTTCTGCAGTCATCAGATGCTTTTCAGCTTGACTGCTCATTGTCCAAGTTTCACATCCATACAAAAGAACAGGCTCTATGTATCCCCTCAACACTCTTTTTCTAGTTTCAATTGACATCTTTTTATTGGTCAGAATGTTTTTCATCTTGCTAAAGGCTACTTTTGCCATGGCGATTCTTGTTCTAATCTCTTCAAGGCATCTCCCATCAGATGTTATAACTGTTCCAAGATAATTGTACCGATTCACTTTGTGCGTTAGCGGGCAATTTTTCTTCATTGATGTTTAAACGATGAACGTAAATTGTATGTGTCTCTCTACTCATACCTCCTTTATTTGTAATACTTTCTTGTGGAATGAGAGATACGTTATGATACTGTTTAGGCGTTCTATGTCTCTCCCCCCCCTCCCCCCTCCCCCCCAATCTCTCTCTAAAATGAGGAAATTACTGTAGGAACTTGACTAGGACACCTTTTAGTTTATATATGTCTACCCCCACCCCCCTTCTCTCTCTCTCTCTCTCTCTCTCTCTCTCTCTCTCTCTCTCTCTCTCTCTCTCTCTCTCTCTCTCTCTCTCAGTCTATGAGCTAGCGTTATAAATACAAAATGACTCAAGATTTCAAGATGAAGAGCGTTGTTAGGATATTTAATGAGAAGAGGCGTTGGACAACATCGAAACGACTAGAAACATCAGTGCTAGATGAAGTAGAGGTAGCAAGAGAGACTGATGCTGGATGGACTGAGGCGGTGGGACTAGGAAATATTATCAACGGATCGAGATCTGTGGATAGACGTAATCGCCTACGCCAATTGACAGGACACGTGATGACACTGATATATGTCTGGTTCTAATTTATATTGTGTTATATTACTGCGCCCATGTTTACTTACAATGTTGGTCTACCTACGCAAATATTGCCCACCGTGTCAAGCCAATTACTTTATTTTCCATAGCCGTGTTTTAGGTTTCTTTTTTTTTTTGATTTTTTTAAATGTGGTATTAGTATTGTTTACATGTGTAGTTTAGTTTAGTCGACGGATCAACATCACGGCACACAGGTGTAACCCATAAGTGATCCGTTCTACTCCTAACATAAGCCTGAATCCGGAGAATCTCAGCTCAATGTACGAACTCCGTAGCCCCGGCGAGGATCCTGAAAAACTTTGGGTATATTTTTAAACTCGAAATTTTGCCCGGGCAGCTCCATTAGGCTACTCTTTTTTTCGATTTGCAGCTGCCAAGGGATTTTTACATGCGCAACAATACACACGGGCGTCCCATCTCACTACCCAGAGACCAGGGGAAATTTTGTTACTAGAAGTCCACGTGAAAAAATCTCGGCCCTCACCGAGTCTTGAACCCGAGACCCTCCAGCAGTCGAGGCGGACACCATACCTCGAGACCACTCAGCCCCCCCCCTCCCCCATTATGTTTAAATTTAATGAGCCGACTATGTTGCGAACGGGATATGGACGCAATTCGTTCGTAAACCTCATACCGCTTTCGAAACACCGCTGCGGGCGATTTGGTAGTGGACTGCCTTGCGTTGCGTTTAATACAATGATACAATGATACCGGTTTTCAGAAAGCAAAGACAGACGACTAAACCTAATCTTGCCAAGAAATCACAAACAACCAACAATTGCTGGGGTTAAATACGACGTGCTGTAAAGTATATGTAAACAAGTTAACTTACATGTGATATGTATGTTTCCCTGTCTGTGCCTGGGAGCCTCGGTAGCGTACTGGCTAGACGCTTTTTTACCGGCCGGGTGGCCATGGGTCCATCCACATCGTGGCGGATGTTCATATCAGGCAAACACACTCCAACTTCTGAGGTACTTGTAATTTACGTCCTCAAGCCAAGGACGAAAAGTCAACATTTTAGCCCAACCGACCGGTGTAGGGGTTGAATCCGCTAGATCGGCACCAGCTCACCGGATGTTCGAGAGATGTTTGGTTGGGGGTGGGCGGGTGGGGGTGTGTGGGTGCTTAGTGGAGGATGTGTGCGTGAGTGAGTGTGTGTTGGTGGA
The DNA here is from genome assembly GCA_963921405.1 of Cepaea hortensis. NCBI lineage: Eukaryota > Metazoa > Mollusca > Gastropoda > Stylommatophora > Helicidae > Cepaea > Cepaea hortensis. The sequence goes on along the minus strand of OY992884.1, from coordinate 89,592,591 downwards.
CGGGTTGGGAAAGCGTGTGTGGGTGGGGAGAGGTGTGTGGTGAGTTGGTTAGGGATATTGTGTGGGTGAGGTATGTGTGTGTGGATGGGGGATTTTTGTGGTGTGTGGGTGGGGGTATGTGGGGTGGATGGGTAAGGGTATCTGTGTGGGTGTGGGTGGGAATATTGTGCGGTATGTGGGTGGGGGATATGTGTGTGGTGTGTAGGTGGGGATGTGTGGTGGTATGTGGGTGTGGGATGTGTTGGAGAGGGATATGTGTGTGTGCGGTGCGTGGGTTGGGAATATTGCGTGGTAGGGGATGTATGTGATGTGCGGGTGGGGGATTGTGTAGTGAGGGATTGGGTTAAGACATGTATGGGTGGGTGGAGGATGTATGTGTGGGTGGTGGGGTGTGTGTGTGAGAGGATTGGGGATGTATGGGTGGTTAGGGAGATGTGTGTGTGTGTGTGTGTGTGGGGGGGGGGGGGTAGGGAGATGTCAGTTGGTGGGGATGTGTGTGTATGGTTTGGGGATGTGTGAGTGGATGTGCGATGTGCGGGTTGGTGGGGGATTGTGTGCGTGGGTGGTGAATATGTGGTCAATGGAGATGTGGCTGGGGGATGGGAGGTTTGAGGTGTGGATGGGGAGAGGATGTGTGGGTTAGGATGTGTATGTGGGTGGGCGTGGGATGTGTGGGTTGGTGGGGGAATATTTGTGGGTGGCGAGTGTGTTTTGGTTGGGGGAACAGGTGAGGGGAGAGTGTGTGGGTGGGGGATGTGCGGGAGGGGAATGGGTCGGTTGGTAAGGTATGTATGTGTCCCTTGGTGTGCGTGTGTGTGGGTAGGTGGGGGTGTGTGTGTGTGGGTGGGGTGATGTATGGGTAGGTGGGAGATGGGCCTCATAACATGGTAATTTGCCTTGTTTGTTTACAACATTCATTTCACAATGTTTATTTTTCTTCCTAAGTAAATGTATAATGCTCTTGATGAATGAAAGACGAGTGATTGGAAGGGCCGAATGTAAGACGGCCTGCGCGCCCAATTTGTGACCCTAATAAAGTTGACTATAAAGTCTATGACTATATATGATGTGACTAGGTGTCTATGGCGATATATGATGTGATTAGGTATCTATGGCGATATATGATGTGATTAGGTATCTATGACGATATATGATGTGACTAGGTGTATATGATGTGACTAGGTGTCTATTACGATATATGATGTGACTAGGTGTCTATGACGATATATGATGTGATTAGTGTCTATTACGATATATGATGTGACTAGGTGTCTATGACGATATATGATGTGACTAGGTGTCTATGACGATATATGATGTGACTAGGTGTCTATGACGATATATGATGTGACTAGGTGTCTATTGCGATATATGATGTGACTAGTGTCTATTACGATATATGATGTGACTAGGTGTCTATGACGATATATGATGTGACTAGGTGTCTATGACGATATATGATGTGACTAGGTGTCTATTGCGATATATGATGTGACTAGGTGTCTATGACGATATATGATGTGACTAGGTGTCTATTACGATATATGATGTGACTAGGTGTCTATGACGATATATGATGTGACTAGTGTCTATTACGATATATGATGTGACTAGGTGTCTATGACGATATATGATGTGACTAGGTGTCTATGACTATATATGATGCCACTTTGTGTCTATGACGATATATGATGTGACTAGGTGTCTACTACGATATATGATGTGACTAGGTGTCTATTACGATATATGATGTGATTAGGTATCTATGACGATATATGATGTGACTAGGTGTCTACTACGATATATGATGTGACTAGGTGTCTATGACGATATATGATGTGACTAGTGTCTATTACGATATAAGATGTGATTAGGTGTCTATGACGATATATGATGTGATTAGGTGTCTATGACGATATATGATGTGACTAGTGTCTATTACGATATATGATGTGATTAGGTGTCTATGACGATATATGATGTGACTAGGTGTCTATGACGATATATGATGTGACTAGGTGTCTATGACGACATATGATGTGACTAGGTGTCTATGACTATATATGATGTCACTATGTGTCTATGACGATATATGATGTGACTAGGTGTCTACTACGATATATGATGTGACTAGGTGTCTATTACGATATATGATGTGATTATGTATCTATGACGATATATGATGTGACTAGGTGTCTACTACGATATATGATGTGACTAGGTGTCTACTGCAATATATGATGTGACTAGGTGTCTATTACGATATATGATGTGATTAGGTGTCTATGACGATATATGATGTGACTAGGTGTCTATTACGATATATGATGTGACTAGGTGTCTATTACGATATATGATGTGACTAGGTGTCTATGACGATATATGATGTGACTAGTGTCTATTACGATATATGATGCGACTAGGTGTCTATGACGATATATGATGTGACTAGGTGTCTATGACTATATATGATGTCACTATGTGTCTATGACGATATATGATGTGACTAGGTGTCTACTACGATATATGATGTGACTAGGTGTCTATTACGATATATGATGTTATTAGGTATCTATGACGATATATGATGTGACTAGGTGTCTACTACGATATATGATGTGACTAGGTGTCTACTGCGATATATGATGTCACTATGTGTCTATGACGATATATGATGTGACTAGGTGTCTATGGCGATATATGATGTGATTAGGTATCTATGAGCCGGTCTCTCTGGCTGTGGGGTTACAATACTTTCTCTCTGTAATCCCGTTTATCACGCAGAGTCTCGCAGCGGAGCGAGAACTGAGGTGGTTCGACCCCCGCTCGTGACTTGCGGATACTGAGCCGGCCGCTCAGAAAGCAATGGCAAACTACTGAGCGTAATCTTGCCAAGAGATCAACAGACAGCTGAAAGATGCTGCTGTTGACAGCTAAGTCCTGTAAAAGGATACGCAAAACATTTTTAGGTATCTATGACGATATATGATGTGACTAGGTATCTATGACGATATATGATGTGACTAGGTATCTATGACGATATATGATGTGACTAGTGTCTATTAGTAAAGGAAGTTGGCCGTAAGACATGGATGACTGAAGAAATTTTACAACTAATGGAAACAAGAAGACAGAACAAAAATAATCCTGCCAAATATGAAGAAATTCACAGAAAAGTCAGAACCTTATGTAAGGAGGCTAAAGAAACATGGCTTGAGAAAAATTGCAGAGAAATTGAAAAACAACACAACAGTAAAAATGCGAAACTAATGCACAAAAGAATTCAGGAGATTACTAATCAAAGAACACGTACATCAGCAGGCTGCCTAAAGACAAAAGATGGAAGAGTCATAATAGAAAAAGATCAGATTTTACATGTATGGTCAGATTACGTGAAAAACCTTTATGACGATAGCAGAGACGAACAATATATTGTTCAAAATAACAATGAAGGGCCAGCAATTTTGAAGATGGAGGTTCAGAATGCTCTTAATCATATGAAATCTGGCAAAACCCCCGGTCCAGACAGCGTCACAACAGAAATGATTAATGCTTTAGAAGAATATGGAATAGATAAAGTTACCAGTCTGCTTAATACAATATATGATACTGGAAATATACCTCATGAGTTATGTAATTCTGTATTTATTGCAATCCCAAAGAAATCAGGAGCCTTGGAATGTGATCAACATCGAACAATTAGTATAATGAGTCACATCACGAAGATTTTGCTAAGAATTATCATGCAAAGAGTTAGGAGGAAAATACAACCTGAAATAGGAGAAGAACAATGTGGGTTTGTGGAAGGCAAGGGTACAGTAAATGCTGTGTATATACTGAGAAACATAATCGAACGTTCTATAGAAGTAAACAAAGATCTACACCTTTGCTTTATTGACTACACAAAGGCTTTTGATAAAGTGAGACATGTCAACATGATAAGGATGCTTGAAGATCTACAAATTGATGGAAAAGATCTTAGACTTGTAAAAAACATATATTGGAAACAACAAGCTGCCATAAGAGTTGATAATGAAGTAAGCCAATATCAGCCTATTAAAAGGGGTGTGAGACAGGGATGTGTAATGTCTCCAGATCTGTTTTCCCTGTACAGTGAAAGTATTTTCAGAAATATTGAAGATATGGAAGGAATCAACATTGGGGGACGATGCATCAATAACATTAGATATGCAGATGATACAGTCTTGATTGCAGACAATGAACAGGACCTGCAACATTTAGTAGATGCGATTGTTACACACAGTGAACAACTAGGGTTAGAATTAAATTGTAAAAAGACACAGATTATGGTCGTCACTAGGAAGGACGAAATACCACAATGTAATATACAAGTAAATGGGAATATTCTTCAACAAGTGAGCAGGTACAATTATCTCGGAACAGTAATAACATCTGATGGGAGATGCCTTGAAGAGATTAGAACAAGAATCGCCATGGCAAAAGTAGCCTTTAGCAAGATGAAAAACATACTGACCAATAAAAAGATGTCAATTGAAACGAGAAAAAGAGTGTTGAGATGCTACATAGAACCTGTACTTTTATATGGATGTGAAGCTTGGACAATGAGCAGCCAGGCTGAAAAACATCTGATGGCTGTAGAAATGTGGTTTCTGAGGAAAATGCAAAGAATACCATGGACAGCCAGAAAGACCAATGAACAAGTCCTTCAAGAAACAAATGAAGATCGTAAACTGATCAGAGACATTAGACGTAGACAGTCACAATTTTTTGGGCATGTTATGAGAAGAAATGATTTGGAGAACTTGGTGACAACTGGTAAGATCGAGGGGAACAGACCAAGGGGAAGACCTAGAAACAAGTATCTGGATGGCTTGGCCTTGTGGCATGGTCGAGACAGAAACACGGAACTGATCCACGACTCTGTTGATCGAGTGAGATGGCAGAACATGACCGCCCACGCTTACCGGCATGGCACATGATGGATGGATGGATGGAGTGTCTATTACGATATATGATATGATTAGGTGTCTATGACGATATATGATGTGATTAGGTGTCTATGACGATATATGATGTGACTAGGTGTCTATTACGATATATGATGTGACTATGTGTCTATGACGATATATGATGTGACTAGGTGTCTATGACGATATATGATGTGACTAGGTGTCTATGACGATATATGATGTGACTAGGTGTCTATGACGATATATGATGTGACTAGGTGTCTATGACTATATATGATGTCACTATGTGTCTATTACGATATATGATGTGATTAGGTGTCTATGACGATATATGATGTGACTAGGTGTCTATGACGATATATGATGTGACTAGTGTCTATTACGATATATGATGTGACTAGGTGTCTATACGATATATGATGTGACTAGGTGTCTATTACGATATATGATGTGACTAGGTGTCTACTACGATATATGATGTGACTTGATGTCTACTACGATATATGATGTGACTAGGTGTCTATGACGATATATGATGTGACTAGGTGTCTACTACGATATGTGATGTGACTAGGTGTCTATTACGTTAAAGTAAAGTGTCCGAGATTGGACTCTTCCCTACAGGACCCCTATTGGGGGAAAGGAAGACGCAGGGGTCAAACATTCTGATTTTTGTTTCCTGAAAAGTACTCTTGCATAGCTTCCACATAGAAATGGTTTTAACATATGCACCCTGCTTCTAATATCGTTTTGGACTAAGTTAGTAGCGGGTCACACTTTGACGGATGTCTGTGTGAGGTCAAAGAAGTCAACCAGCGATTTTGATTGTGTATTCTTCTGAAAATCATCTTGAGCTTCCTAGGAGATGTAACTATTTTGATGGTCAGTGATTCTGTTGTTCGTACAGCCTGATTGTCCATCCTCCCTCTTTAGAGAGAAGACCGTCACACCTACTAGCTATACATCTTAGAGGATAGGGTGTCTGACTTGGGCTTGTATTTATGTCAGGTTTCCATCGAAGTTAACGGGCTCTCTCTCTCTCTCTCTCTCTCTCTCTCTCTCTCTCTCTCTCTCTCTCTCTCTCTCTATCTATCTATCTCTATCTCTCTCTCACTCACTCTCTCTATCTCTCTCTACCTCTCTCTCTCTTACTCACTTTCTCCTTCCCCCTCTCTCTTCCACTCTCTCTCCCTCCCTCTCAATCCCTCTCTCTTTCTCTCCCTCTCTTCCCGTCCCTCTATCTGTCTTTACCTCTCTCTCTCTCTCTCTCTCTCTCTCTCTCTCTCTCTCTCTCTCTCTCTCTCTCTCCCTCTCTCTCTTTCTCTCTCTACATTTACCCAATGTTCACTTCTAACAACTGTTGCCAGGTCAGCTACCTTACGGTCTGCTATTTTCAATTTCCATATGTTATTTATAAGGTATAGATCTTGCACACTAGACCTCTTGCTTTTTTTTTTGTTTCGTCTTTATCCCAGAATCCTTGTTATACGGTTTCACTACTCAATAGGTCAAGGGATGGGGTGCTAGTGATGTCATTAGATAATCAGTTGTTGCATATCCTTTACATACCACCGCAGTCAGCCCTAACATTCAGTTTGGCTATTTGTGATTTCCTCGCAATTTTACTTTCAGTAGTTTGCCATTGCTTTCTGAATGAACGGCACCCATACCATTGTAAGAAAACCAGCGCAATGTGGTCTGCTTATAAATCGCCCTCAGCTGTGTTTAGAAAGTCACATGCAGGATTACGACTTGCGTTCGCTACCCATTCGCCACATCGCCGGCTGTCATTAGATATCTAGGGGAGATTCCCAGACTATGCTGAGAGCAAACGCGATACCATCTTTGCTGCCTGAGTGGACACCGTGCCTTGGCTTCCCTCACATTCACAGAATAGCTTGTTTGTTTGTTTGTTGTTTTTGTTTTATTTTTTCTGGGAATACATAAGTATCGTATTGGCAATCTTTCGATTCATAAATACTACTCTAGAGGTTATCTGTGTAAGACTGATCTCCATGCGAACTCGCGGTTCAGGTATCAGACTCCATTTCCCTCTGTGAAAACATTAAGAAGTCGGCAGCAGATGTGCTGGGTGGCGGGATAGGGGTATTCCCTATCAAAGGAGAGGTAAGGTGCCTCCTTCCCTCCGCTAGCCTAGGGACACCCTTGGGCAAGGTGGAGTACCCGTTTAGCCCCCCGATCAGGGTTACGTGGAGCCATGGGTGCAGGTGGTGGATGAAGTTGAAGAGCAGCCGACAGATAGTTGTAGGTTATGGTCTCCAGCTTCACGACGGTAGGCAGAGGATCTCTTTTTTGGGGAGAAAATGGCTACGGTCATCGACCAGTATGGTCACTGCTAGGAAGTAAGGCAATGGCAAACTACCTTCTTTACAGATGCCAAGAATATCATGTACTGCAGTCTTGTCGATAATAAGAGAAACGGCGTAAATGGGTGCTCCATAGGGGTAGGGGTAGTTATATGCACCAGGTGACTCCAGACCGTCATCAGGCGATTGAGTGCAAAAGTATATCAACACTGAAAGTTGGAACTTGGAATGTAAGAACTATGAATGGAGATGGAAAATTTGATAATATTAAGAATGAAAAGAGGAGATTAAATATTAACCTGTTAAGTATATGTGAGACCAGATGGACAGGAATGGGCATTATGACATCTGAGGAATATAGAATAATCTACTCTGGTGGAGAGAAACAACAGCGAGGAGTAGCAATTATAATGGATACAGAGAGATCAAAATCGATCAAAGGATATTGGACTGTATCAGACAGAGTGTTACTGGTGAAGTTGAGTGGAAGACCTTTTGATGTCAATGTCATACAAGTTTATGCACCAACAACAGACAGTTGTGATGACATCATTGATGAATTTTATATTGATTTAGAGAAAGCCTTCAAGAAATGCAAGAATTCTGAAGTAAATATCATAATAGGTGACTTGAATGCCAAAGTTGGAAATCAACAGGACGGATGCATAGTAGGCATGTATGGACTAGGGGAACAGAATTAAAGAGGTTGCAGACTAGTACAGTGGACAAAAGAGCAAGATTTGATTATTGGAAACACCTGGTATCAACAGCACCCAAGGAGATTATGGACATGGAGTAGTCCTGTTCATAATATCAGAAATCAAATTGATTACATCCTCATCAACAGAAGATTTCGAAATGCCTTAAAAGTAGCAAAAACTATACCAAGCGCATACTGCTACTGCGACCATAGATTAATCTTAAGCAATTTACAAATAAAATTAAAGAAAGTCAAATATTCACCAAGACACACACAATTTGATCTACAAGCACTGAAGAGTGAGGAAATAAAAGATAAATTCAACATAGAGGTAAAGAACAGATTCGATGCATTGTCCAATATGGAAATATTATTTCAAGACCCAATGACCAATGGGAAATATTAAAGAAATCAGTCAACCAAGCTGCAGAAACAACCATCCCAAAACAAACAAACAAAAAAAGATAATAGGACGCAAGAAATGGATGGCGAAAGACATAAAACTCATGGAAGTAAGAAGAAATAACAAAAACAACAAGGACAAATATGAAGAGATTCACAGGAAAATTAGGAAGCTATGCAAAGAGGCAAAAGAAACATGGCTTGAGGAAAATTGCAATGAAATTGAACACCAACACACCACCCGGAATACTAAATTAATGCACAAAAGAATTAATGACATCACTAACAAAAGAACACACACATCAACGGGTTGCCTAAAAACTAAAGATGGCAAAATCATAATAGAAAAAGATCAGATTATACGTGCGTGAGATTATGTGAAAGACCTTCATGATGATACAAGAGAAGAACAATATGATCATCGATATAATAACGAAGGACCATACATTTTGAAGACAGAAGTTCAGAATGCTCTTAACCATATGAAAACTGGCAAGACGCCGAGTACAGATAACATCACAGTAGAAATGATCAATGCCTTAGAAGAATATGGAATAGACCAAGTCACCAGACTGCTGAACGCAATAAACAATACTGGAGATATACCTCCTGAATTATGTAATTCTATATTTATTGCAATCCAGAAGAAATCAGGAGCCTTGGAATGCGATCAACATAGAAGAATTAGTATAATGAGCCACATCACGAAGATTCTGCTGAGAATTATCATGCAAAGAGCTAGGAAGAAAATACAACCCGAAATAGGAGAAGAACACCGTGTGTTTGTAGAAGGCAAGGGCACAGTAAATGCTGCGTATATACTGAGAACAGTAATTGAGCGTTCTATAGAAGTAAACAGAGATCTATATCTTTGCTTTATTGACTACACAAAGGCTTTCGATCAAGTGAGACATGTCGACATGATAAGGATGCTTGAAGATCTGCAAATAGATGGAAAAGACCTTAGACTTGTTAAAAGTATATATTGGAAACAACAAGCTGCATCATAATTGATAACGATGTAAGTCAATATCAGCCTATTAAAAGAGGTGTGAGACAATCAATCAATCAATCAATCAAGTGCCATGCCGGAAAGCGTGGGCGGTCATGACTCGCCATTTCACTCGATCACCAGTGTCGTGGATCAGCTCAGTGTTCCTGTCTCGTCCATGCCATGTGGCCAAGCCATCCAGGTATTTTCCTCTCGGTCTGCCTCTTGGCCTGTTTTCTTCGATCTTGCCAGTTGTCACCAAGTTCTCCAATCCATTTCTTCTCATAACATGTCCAAAAAATGTTGACTGTCTACGTCTAATCTCTCTAATCAGTTTACGATGTTCATTTGTCTCCTGTAGTACTTGGTCATTGGTTGTTCTGTCTGTCCATGGTATTCTTTGCATTCTCCTCAGAAACCACATTTCTGCAGCCATCGGATGTTTTTCAGCTTGACTGCCCATTATCCAAGTTTCACATCCATACAAAAGAACAGGCTCTATGTATCCCCTCAACACTCTTTTTCTCGTTTCAATTGACATCTTTTTATTGGTCAGAATGTTTTTCATCTTGCTAAAGGCTACTTTCGCCATGGCGATTCTTGTTCTAATCTCTTCAAGGCATCTCCCATCAGATGTTATGACTGTTCCAAGATAATTGTACCGATTCACTTGTTGAAGAATATTTCCATTTACTTGTATATTACATTGTGGCACTTCTTCCTTCCTAGTGACGACCATAACCTGAGTCTTTTTACAATTTAATTCTAACCCCAGTTGCTCACTGTGTACAACAATCGCATCTACTAATTGTTGCAGGTCCTGCGCATTGTCTGCAATTAATACTGTATCATCTGCATATCTAATGTTATTGATGTTTCGTCCTCCAATGCTGATTCCATTTATATCCTCTACATTTCTGAAAATATGTTCACTGTATAGGGAAAAAAGATCTGGAGACATAACACATCCCTGCCTAACACCTCTTTAAATTGGCTGATACTGTCCCACATCATTATCAATCCTTATTGCAGCTTGTTGTTTCCAATATATGTTTTTTATAAGTCTAATGTCTTTCCCATCAATTTGTAGATCTGCAAGCATATCCACCATGTTGGCATGTCTAACTCTATCAAAAGCCTTTGTATAGTCAATAAAGCAAAGATATATATCCTTGTTTACTTCTATAGCACGTTCAATAACTGTTCGCAGCATATACACATCATTTACTGTACCCTTTCCTTCTTCCCCTATTTCAGGTTGTATCTTCTTCCCCACTCTTTGCATGATAATTCTTAGCAAAATCTTTGTGATGTGACTCATTATACTAATTGTTCTATGTTGATCACATTCCAAGGTTCCTGATTTTTTTGGGGGGATTGCAATAAATACAGAGTTACATAATTCAGGAGGTATATCTCCAGTATCATATAATGTGTTCATCAGTCTGGTGACTTGCTCTAGTCCAAATTCTTCTAAAGCTTTAATCATTTCTGTTGTGATGTTATCTGCACCGGGGGCCTTGCCAGCTTTCATATGCTTAAGAACATTTCGAAGGGATGTGTAATGTCTCCAGATCTTTTTTTCCTGTACAGTGAAAATATATTCAGAAATATAGAAGTTATGGAAGGAATCAACATTGGGGGACGATACATCATTAACCTAAGATATGCAGATGATACAGTCTTGATTGCAGACAATGAATAGGACCTGCAACATTTAGTAGATGCGGTTGTTGCACACAGTGAACAACTAGGGTTAGAACTGTATATTAAGAAGACACAGAGTATGGTCGTCACTGGGAAGAAGGAAATACCACAATGTGATATACGAGTAGATGGGTATATTCTTAAACAAGTGAATCGATACTGTTATCTCGGCACAGTCATAACATCTGATGGGAGATGTCTTGAAGAGATTAGAACAAGAATTGCCATTGCGAAGGTAGCCTTTAGCAAGATGAAAAACATACTGACCAATACAAAGATATCAATTGAAACGAGAAAAAGAGTGTTGAAGTGCTACATAGAACCTATACTTTTGTATTGATGCGAAGCGTGGACAATAAGCAGTCAAGCTGAAAAACAGCTAATGGCTGTGGAAATGTGGTTTCTGAGGAAAATGCAAAGAATACAATGGACAGACAGAAAAACCAATGAGCAAGTCCTTCAAGAAACAAATGAAGATGGTAAACTGATTAGAGTCATTAGACGTAGACAGTCAAAATTTTTTGGGCATGTTATGAGAAGAAATGAATTGGAGAACTTGGTGACAACTGGCAAGATCCAAGGGAAGAGACCAAGGGGAAGACCGAGACGTAAATACCTGGATGGCTTGGCCATATGGCATGGTCGAGACAGGAACACGGAGCTGAGTGAGATAGCAGAACATGACCGTCTACGCTTATAGGCATGGCACATGATGGATGGATGGAGCATATATGTTGGATCCTATAAAGTGTATTTACTGTTAGCGCATCTGTACACAAGTGGTGCCGATGATTAAACTCACCGCTTCTACCATTAAAAGCTACAACGGCATTCACCGCCAATATTCTCACAAGGCACGCATCATCAAGATATCGCTTGTGAGGTAAGCATAATGTATAGTAATGGGTAGTCCGTGAATGTAGTTCTCTCGGTATGTCTGTGCTTCTAGTAAGTATAGTTCTCTTATCATGTCAGGGTGTTCAGTAAGTATAGTTCTCTCACAGTGTCTGTAAGCCCAGCAAGTATAGTTCTCTCAGAGTGTCTGTGTTTCCAGTAAGCATAGTTTTTTTCAGAGTGTCTGTATGTCCAGTAAGTATATACTTCTCTCAGCATGTCCATGCCTTCAGGAAATATAGATCTGTCATATGGTCCATGTCTACAATAAGAATAAATCTGTCTTCATATCCGTGACTCCAGTAAGTATAGATCTGTCATCACGTCCATGTCTCCGGTAATTATAAATCTGTCTTCATTTCCGCGTCTCCATTAAGTGTAGATCTGACATATTGTCCGTATCTTCAATAACTATAAATCTTTCCACATGTCCATATCTCCAGTAAGTAGAGATCCGTCATAAAGTCCATGTCTCAAGTAAGTTTAGTGCTGTCATGCCCATGCTTCCTGTAAGTATTGATCTGCCATCACATCCATAGTAACAGTAAAAATACATCAATCACATGTCCGTGTCTCCAGTAAAGATCTGTTGTCTTGTCCGTATCTCTAGTAAGTATAGATCTGTCATTTTGCCCGTGTCTGCATTAAGTATGGATCTGTCATGTTGTCCATGTCTCCAGTAAGTATAGATCTGTCATTACATCACTGTCTCCAGTAAGTATAGATCTATCATCATATCCCTGTCTCCAGAAAGTATGCATCTGTAATCTTGTCCGTATCTCCAATAAATATAGATCTGTCATCACGCCAGTGTCACCGGCAAGTATAGAAGTGTCATGACATCCGTGTCTCCGGTAAGTATAGATCTGTCATATTCTACGTGTCTCCAGTACGTATAGATCTGTCATTACGTTAGTGTTTTCAGTACGTATAGATCTGTCATAGTGTCCGTGTCTCCAGTAAGTATATCTCTTTTATATTATACGTGTCTCCAGTAAATAAAGATCTGTTATCTTGGAAGTGTCTCCAGGAAGTATAGATCTGTCATATTGTATGTGTCTCCAGTAAGTATAAATCTGTCATCTGGTACGTGTCTCCAGTAAGTATAGATCTGTCATCACGTCCATGTCTCTAATATGTATATATTTGTCATATTGTCCGTGTCTGCAGTAAGCATCTTATTATCAGTAAGTACAGATCCTTCATCCTGTACGTATCTCCAGTATGTGTTTGATCTGACATATTGTACGTGTCTCTTGTAAGTATACATTTGTCATTTTGTTCGTGTCTCCAGTCAGTATAGATTTGTCATATTGTTCGTGTCTAAAGTAAATATAGATCTATCATGTTTGCCTGTCTATAGATCTGTCTATAGATAACTATAGATCTGTCATACTGTCCCTGTCTCCAGTAAGTATAGATCTGTCATATTGTCCATATCTTCAGTAAGTATAGATCTGTCATCACACCCATGTCTCCATTAAGTATAGATCTGTCATCACGCCCATGTCTCCATTAAGTATAGATCTGTCGTCACGTCCCAGACTATGCTGAGAGCAAACGCGATACCATCTGTGCTGCCTTAGTGGACACCGTGCCCTGGCTATCCCTCACATTCACAGAATAGCTTGTTTGTTTGTTTGTTGTTGTTTTTCCAGGTAATACATAAGTATCGTTTTGCAATATTTCGATTAATAAATACTACTCCAGAGGTTATCTGTGTAAGTGTGATCTCAATGCGAACTCGCGGTTCAGGTGTCACCTTCCATTTTCCCACTGTAAAACCTTTCAGAGATGGGCATCACACATGTTGGATCCAATAAAGTTTGTTTACTGTTACCGGTCAGTATACAAGTGGTGCCGATAATTAATTTCACAGCTTCTAATAATAAAAGCTACAGCAGTAATCAACGTCAATATTCTCACGAGACACACCATCATCAAGACACCGCTTGCGAGGTAAGTATAATGTAGTTCGGTAGTCCGTAAATATAGTTCTCTCAGTATGTCTGTACCTCCAGTAAGTATAGTTCTCTCATCATGTCAGTGTATTCAGTAAGTATAGCTCTCTCAGAATGTCTGTATGTCCAATAAGTATAGTTCCCTCTGAGTGTTTATGTATCTAGTAAATATACTTTTCTCAGAGTGTCTGTGTGTCCAGTAAGTATAGTTATCTCTGAGTGTCTGTGTGTCCAGTAAGTATAGTTCTCTCTGCGTGTCTGTGTATCCAGTAAGTATAGTTCTCTCAGCATGTCCATGTCTTAGTAAATATAGATATGTGTTATTGCCCGTGTCTTCAGCAAGTATAGATCTGCAAACACATCAGTATCTCCAGTAAGTATAGAACTCTCATCATGTCTATGTCTCCAGAAAGTATTGATCTATCATCATGTCTATGTCTGCAGTAAGTATATATCTGTCATTATGTCCGTGTCTTCAGTAAATATTGATCAGTCATATTGTCCGTGTCTCCAGTAAGTATAGATCTGTCATTACGTCAGTGCCTCTAATAAGTATAGATCTGTTATCACCTCTATGTCTCCAATAACTATTGATCTGTCATATTCTCTGTGTCTTTAGTAAGTATAGATCTGTCACCATGTCCGTGTCTCCAGTAAATATAGATCCGCCATCTTAACCGTGTCTCCAGTAAGTGTAGTTCTGTCATATTGTCCGGTTGTTCAGTAATTATATTTCTCTCAGGGTGTATGTGTGTCCAGTAAGTATAGTTCTCTACGAGTGTCTTTGTGACCAGTGAGAATAGTTTTCTCAGAGTGTATGTGTTCTCTAAAAATAGTTGTCTCAGAGTGTCTGTGTGTCAAGTAAGTATAGTTCTCTTAGCATGACCATCGCTTCTGTAAATATAGATCTGTAATATAGTCCATGACTACAGTAAGAATAGATCTGTCTTCATATCCGTGTCTCCAGTAAATATATATATATATATATATATATATATATATATATATATATATATATATATATATATATATATATATATATATATATATATATATATATATATATATATATATATATATATATATATGTCAATCACGTCCTTGTCTTCAGTAAGTATAGATATGTCATCATATCCACGTCTCCAGTAAATATAGAGACGTCATCACGTTCGTGTCTCCAGTAAGTATAGATCTGTCATTATATCCATGTCTCCAGTAAATATATATACGTCATCATATCCGTGTCTCCAGTAAGTATAGATCTGTCATCACGCCCGTGTCTCCAGTAAGTATAGATCTGTCATTATATCCATGTCTCCAGTAAATATATATACGTCATCATATCCGTGTCTCCAGTAAGTATAGATCTGTCATCACGTCCGTGTCTCCAGAAATATAGATCTGTCTTCATTTCCGTGTCTCCAGTAAGTATAGATCTGTTATCACATCCGTGTCTGCAGTAATTATAGATCTGTCTTCATTTCCGTGTCTCCAGTAAGTATAGGTCTATTATCACATCCGTGTCTGCATTAATTATAGATCTGTCTTCATTTACGTGTCTCCTGTATGTATAGATCTGTTATCACATCCGTGTCTGCAGTAAATATAGATCTGTCTTTATTTCTGTGTCTCCTGTTAGTATAGATCTGTTATCACATCCGTGTCTGCAGTAATTATAGATCTGTCTTCATGTCTGTGTCTCAATATATAATAGTATAGATCTGTCATATTATCCGTATCTTCAATAAGTACAGATCTGCCATCATGTCCATGTTTCCAGTAAGTATCGATCTGTCATCACATCCATAGTTTCTGTAAATATAGAACTGTCATATTGTTCATGTCTACAGTAAGTAAAGACATGTCATCTTGTGTGTGTCTCAAGTAGGTATAGATCTGTCATTCTGTCCGTGCCTAAAATAAGTATGGATCTGTTAACACGTCCGTGACTTCAGAAAGTATAGATATGTTATCTAGTCCGTGTCTCCAGTAAGTATATATCTTTCATTATGTCCATGTCTCCAGTAAGTATAGATCTGTCATCATGTCCGTGTATCCAGTAACTATAGTTTAGTCATCTTGTTCGTGTCGCCAGTAAGTATAGATCTGTCATATTGCCCGGTCTCCAGTAAGAATAGATATGTCATAGTGTCCATGTCTCAAGTAAATATAGATCTCTCATATTGCCCGTGTCTCCAATAAGTATAGATCTGTCATAGTGTTCATGTGTTCAGAAAGTATAGTTATCTCATCGAGTCCGGTTATTCATTAAGTATAGATCTCTCAGATTGTCTGTTTTTCCAGTAAGTATAGATTTTTGTCAAGAGTATCTGTGTGTCCAGCAAGTATAGTTCTCTCAGCATTTCCATGTCTATAGTAAATATAGATCTGTCTATGGTCCATGTCTACAGTACGAATACTTCTGTCTTCATATCCGTGACTCCAATAATTATAGATCTGTCATCACGTCTCTGTCTCCAGTAATTATAGTTTTGTCTTCATGTCCATGTCTCCAGTAAGTATAGTTCTGTCATCAGGTCAATGTCTCCAGTAAGTATAGTTATGTCATAACGTCCGTGTCTCCAGTAAGTATAGATTTGTCATCACATCAGTGTCTCCAGTAAGTATAGATCTGTCATCTTGCCCATGTCTCCAGTAAGTATAGATCTGTCATCTTGTCTATGTCTCCATTAAGTATAGATCTGTCATCTTGTCCATGTCTCCAGTAAGTATAAATCTATCATCACGTCAGTCTCTCCAGTAAGTCTGTCATCGTGTACGTCTCTAAAAATTGTGTGTCCCTTGCACGACGCTGTGATCAACCCGATCTCCCGGTTTATTTACAATGCAATTTTACGTTAAGTGTTTTGTCATTGCTTTCTCAACGAGAAGTTAAGATTTAATTCCTATATAGGAAAAGATTCCACTAGCATTGTGAAATAGAAAAGGGATATAACTCTTTCCGTATTCCTTATGGCTTATTGGACATAAGTTGCTGGCCCCATATTTGTATCGATCAAACGACGCTTAAGAGGTGATGGGGTTAATATCCATTGTTTTCACTTTTTAAGGTATTTCCGGGTTACTCATTTTAGGCTGGGTCGATCTAGGAGCTAAGGTCATTTTTTTTTAATCGTTCTGATATGAATTCAAACACGTGAGCACTGAGTCTGCAGGCGAGCTTACCCTCTAAGGCTCACAGAAAATGTTGTGTGGTAGATGCTGGTGAGATTGGCTGGTACATTTATTTTAATCCCATTAACATGCATTTTCAGGTTCTGTTCCAGAGACAGTCATGGGGAACTTGATCGGTCTGAGTGTCCTGGTGTTTTTACTCGCCTGTGTTTCTGCTGGCTATCAAGAGAATGAGGAGGCCAAGAGAGAAGCTGTAGAGAGTAAAGACCTGGTAGGTGTAAACATAAACAGTAATCATTGCAGTACATATAATAAACATTGCAGTATAGCAATAGAGCATTACTGTATAGACAATAAACAGTACAGAATTATCAATAAACTTGACAGTATAGCAGGGAAGCATTAATGTATAGACAACTAGCTGACCCGGCCCGGCTTCGCCCAGGCCCTGATGGGGAGCATCTCATTTAATTCATATAAGTAGTCATATAAGTTCTCGTTCCCGTTACCGACTGTCTGTCTGTCTGTCTGTCTGTCTGTCTGTCTGTCTGTCTGTTTGTCTGTCTGTCTGTCTGTCTGTCTATCTGACCCGGCCCGGCATTGCCCAGCTCCTGGTGTGGAGCATCTAATTTAATTCATATAAGTAGTCTAATAAGCTCCCGTTCCCGTTCCCGTTCCCGACTATCTATCTGTCTGTCTGTCTGTCTGTCTGTCTGCCTGACCCGGCCCGGCTTCGCCCAGCCCTTGATGGGGAGCATCTCATTTAATGCATATAAGTAGTCATATAAGTTCCCGTTCCCGTTACCGACTTTTTGTCTGTCTGTCTGTCTGTCTGTCTGTCTGTCTGACCCGGCCCGGCATCGCCCAGCTCCTGGTGTGGAGCATCTCATTTAATTCATATAAGTAGTCATATAAGTTCCCGTTCCCGTCTGTCTGTCTGTCTGTCTGTCTGTCTGTCTGTCTGTATGTCTGCCTGTTTGTCTGATTGTCTGTCTGTCTGTCTCTCCTTCCCTCTCTGTCTGTCTGTCTGTCTGCCTGCCTGTATATCAAATCATTTATTGGTTGCAGTTAGAACAACCTAGATAAACGAAGACCAACTTACAAAAAGCATTAGAAAGAGCACTTGAAAGATCTTTACATCTTCCCCAACAATTAACTTGGGTAAATGGAGCGGCGGCAGCAGCATCAGCAGAAGAAGAAAAAGGAGGAGTAGGAGCTGGGAGGAACGAACGAACGAACGAACGAACAGACTTTATTTTCAAAGGGTAACAAATTGGACACGCAGGCCCGTCTTACATTCGGCCCTTCCAATCATTCATCTTTCTTTCATCAACAGTGCATAAGAAAAAAACATTGTCACATGAATTTTGTAAACATAAACAATGCATATTACTATGTTATGAGACACATCCACCACCCACCCACACATCCCCCATTCACTCCAACTTCCCCACCCAACCACACACACATACAATACATTCCCCCACCCATCCACCACATCCCTACACCTACACATCTCCCCACCCATACACACCTCTCACCCACCACACATCCCATCCACCCACACCCCAAGCACACATACATTCAATAACCCACACATCCCCCACCTACACACATCTCCCCACCCACTCACATATCCTCTACCCGTCCCATTTCCCACCAACAATCACTCACCCAATATCCTCCTCCACCCACACACCTCCAACCACCCAACCAAACACACATTCCTCAGCCACACACATGTCTCCCTGTCAACTCACATATACCCACACACAAATTCCGCACTCACCCACATAATCTCCCATCTCCCTCAGCCCACTCACAGATCTCGAGCCCGCACCTACAAACATCCCCCACCATCTCCTAACCTGCACACACTCACCCACCCACATATCCTCTACCCACCCACACATCCTCTACCCACCCATCCCCCAACCAAACATCCCTTAACCACACACCCTTACTCATATACAATCACCCACCCACACATCCTCTACCCAACCACACATCATTCACCCAACCACACATCCTCCATCCACCCATTCCCCCAGCCACACATCCCTTAACCACACACCCCTACCCATATACACACACATCCCCACCCACGCACAATCTCCCCACCCATACAAACATCCCTCACACACATCCCCACCCACCAACACATTCCCCATTCACAAACACACACCTCCCATCCACGCGCACACAACCCATACATTCATCCCATCACACATCCCTAGACACACGTACTTATCCCTCAACCACTAACACCCACACATCCCTTACCCACTCATCAACACATACATCTCATATCTACCCACCCACACTCACACATCCCAACCACCCATCTAAGCACACATCCCCCACCCTAACACACATCCTTCAACCACCCACAAACCCAACCACACCTTCACCCACCCACACAAACATCATTTAACCACACCCAGCTCCCCTCCCACACAATACCACACCCACACACATCCCAAAGACACATCCCTCACCCACACACACATCTATGCACACATCTCCTACCCATCCACACATCCCCCAACTACAATCACCCTCACTACCCACAAACACATCCTTCATTCAGCCACACACACCCCCACCCAGCCAGACATAACCCCCCACCCACACACACATCTCCAAATCCATCACCCACACCCATCACGCACCCCTCCTCTAACCCACACACCCCCACACACATTCACCCACACATCTCTCACCCACACACACACCCCACCCATCCACCCAAACATCCCACACCCATACACATCCCTCACCCACACACATCCCCAAACCCACAACCACCCCCACCTGCACACATCTCCCACCCACCACATATCCCCACACCCACATCTCCCCACCCACACATATACCCCCACCCATCCCATAACCCACCATCAATCATCCACCAACATATCCTCCTCCACCCACTCACCCACAACCACCTACACAAACACACATCCCCACCCACAAACACATATCCCCATACACCCATACATCTCACACGCACCCACACACAATCCCCCACCCACCCACACACAATCCCCCACCCACCCACACAAACCCACGCCCCCACCCACACATCCTGAGCCCACCCACACACGTCACGAATCCACCCACACACACATCCCCCGATCCCCCAACCTACTATTATGATCAAACTCCCATACTTTACACACACATACAGTGACGATTGTCGTGAGCATTGTCGCAAAATTGTAAAGAAAATGGAGAAAAATTTTACATATACATTTTGTAACTTAAAAATTAGTGATGCAATTCAACTCTCTCTCTCTCTCTCTCTCTCTCTCTCTCTCTCTCTCTCTCTCTCTCTCTCTCTCTCTCTCTCTCTCTCTCTCTCTCTCTCTCTCTCTCACGCTCTCACTCACATTACAGTAATGTTATATTATACATGATAAAATCAAGTGTCATACATACAAAATGATAATGTGAAAAATGAAAATACACAAAAAATATGGAATGGCATGTTACAGGACATGCGAGCACTGAATTCTCTCTCTCTCTCTCTCTCTCTCTCTCTCTCTCTCTCTCTCTCTCTCTCTCTCTCTCTCTCTCTCTCTCTTACACAGGCACACACACATTCCCCACACACACACACACATATCCCTCACATACACACCCATACATACATCCTCACATCTAGACAAATACTTGATGTCTCACATGATCACTGAAGCTAATAAGAACAAACTCCCACACTTTACACACAATTGAGACACTGACGATTGTCGTGAGAATTCTCGCAATTGCAAGAAGTGGAGAAAAATTGTACATATACATTATGTAGCGTAAAAATTAGTGATGCAATTCAACTCTTTTCTCTCTCTCTCTCTCTCTCTCTCTCTCTCTCTCTCTCTCTCTCTCTCTCTCTCTCTCTCTCTCTTGCGTTCTCTTTACATACACACACTATCACACTCATTCACTCTCTCTCTCTTACTTACACTCACTAACTCTCTCACTTGCTTTACAGTAATTTACATGAATTCATTTTATGCATGTTAAAATCAAGTGCATCAAAATGATAATATGAAAAAAATGAGAATACACATAACATATGGATCAGCATGTTAGATGACATGCGTGCGCTCAACTCTCTCTCTCTCTCTCTCTCTCTCTCTCTCTCTCTCTCTCTTCTCTCTCACACACATGTACTTACACACACCCACACACAATACCCACGCAATACACACACCTGCACACATCCATATACTTACTCACACGTACTCACATACCACCCGAATATACACTCCCTCGCATACACTGCATGCATGCACACTTACACATACAAAGATATACAATACATACACGAGCACACACACACAGACTCATCCATACACACATACACACACGCACATGCATATAAACGCATATAAACACATGAACGCACACTTTAACACACGTACAGACATACACACAGAGTCACACACAAATACACACATGTACACACATATACACCCATACACACATCCAGACATGCACACACATACATTACACTTTCTCATGCACTCTCTCATTCACCCACGCTCTCTCTTTTACCCACTCACTCGCTCTCACACTCACTCATTCGTGCACATACACGCATACCCACAAATTCTCTCTCACTCACTCACGCTCCCTTACTCACTCATTTACTCGATGACTCTAACTCACACTCACTCACTAACTTTCACACTCTATCACACAGACAGGCAGATACACAACACACCCACTCTCTCAGATTCACTCATTCTCTAACTAAATCTCTCACACATATGTCCACACACTCACTCACTTTTACACTCACTCAGGCACACGCGCATGCATACTCTCTCACTCTCTCTATCATACTAATTCTTCCATTCACACTCTTTCTCACTCACTCTCTCACCCACTGTCTCGTTCACACACATACAGTGAAGAATGATAGTGGAAAAATGATGGAGGAGGGAGGGGGAGGGAGGAGGAGGATGGAGGAGGAGGGAGGAGGTAGAGGGAGGAGGAGAGAGGAGGAGGAGAGAAGAGGAGGAGGGAGGAGGAGGAGGGAGGAGGAGGAGGGAGGAGGGGGATAAGGGAGGAGGAGGAGGGAGGAGGAGGAGGGGGAGAAGGGAGGAGGAGGAGAGAGGAAGAGGGAGGAGGAGGAGGGTGGATGAGGGGGAAGGATGGAGGAGGGGGAGGAGGAAGAAGAGAGGAGGAGAAGGGAGGAGGAGGGAGGAGGAGTGATTAGGAGGAGGAGGAGGGAGGAGGAGAGCAAGGAGGAGGGGGAGGAGGAGGGAGGAGGAGGAAGAGGGAGGAAGGAGGAGGAGGGAGGAGGGGAGAAGGAGTAGGGAGGAGGAAGAGGGAGGTGGAGGAGGGAAGAGGAGGAGGGAGGAAGAGATAGGCGGAGAGAGGATGAGGAGGGAAGAGGAGGGAGGAGTAGGAGTAGGGAGGAATAGGAGGAAGGAGGAGGGATTAAGAGGAGGAGAGAGGAGGAGGAGGTAGGAGGAGGGAGGAAGGAGGAGGGAGGAGGAGGAGGGA
This sequence comes from Cepaea hortensis, assembly GCA_963921405.1. NCBI lineage: Eukaryota > Metazoa > Mollusca > Gastropoda > Stylommatophora > Helicidae > Cepaea > Cepaea hortensis. The sequence goes on along the minus strand of OY992884.1, from coordinate 89,570,005 downwards.
GGAGGTAGAGGGAGGAGGAGGAGGAGAGAGGAGGAGGAGGAGAGAAGAGGGGGATAAGGGAGGAGGAGGAGGGAGGAGGAGGAGGGAGGAGGAGGAGGGGGAGAAGGGAGGAGGATGAGGGAGGAAGAGGGAGGAGGAGCGAGGATGTGGGGGAAGGATGGAGGAGGGAGGAGGAGGAAGAAGAGAGGAGGAGAAGAGAGGATTAGGGAGGAGGAGGAGGGAGAAGGAGTGATTAGGAGGAGGAGGAGGGAGGAGGAGAGCAAGGAGGAGGGGGAGGAGGAGAGAGGAGGAGGAAGAGGGAGGAGGAGGAAGAGGAAGGAGGAGGGAAGAAAGAGGAGGAGGGAGGAGGGGAGGAGGAAGAGGGAGGAGGTGGGGAGGAGGAAGAGGGAGGTGGAGGAGGGAGGAGGAGGAGGAGGAGGGAGGAAGAGATAGGCGGAGAGAGGAGGAAGAGGGAAGATGAGGGAGGAGTAGGAGTAGGGAGGAATAGGAGGGAGGAGGAGGGATTAAGAGGAGGAGAGAGGAGGAGGAGGTAGGAGGAGGGAGGAAGGAGGAGGGAGGAGGTAGAGGGAGGAGGAGGAGAGAGGAGGAGGAGAGAAGAGGAGGAGGGAGGAAAAGGGAGGAGGAGGGAGGAGGGGGATAAGGGAGGAGGAGGGAGGAGGAGGAGAAGGGAGGAGGAGGGGGAGGAAGAGGGAGGAGGAGGAGGGAGGATGAGGGGGAAGGATGGAGGAGGGGGAGGAGGAAGAAGAGTGGAGGAGAAGGGAGGAGGAGGGAGGAGGAGTGATTAGGAGGAGGAGGAGGGAGGAGGAGAGCAAGGAGGAGGGGGAGGAGGAGGGAGGAGGAGGGAGGAGGAGGGAGGAAGGAGGGAGGGGGGAGAAGGAGTAGGGAGGAGGAGGAAGAGGGAGGAGGTGGGGAGGAGGAGGGAGGAGGAAGAGGGAGGAGGAAGGAGAAGGAGGAGGGAGGATGAGGGAGGAGAAGAACGCAGGAGGAGGAGGGGGAGGAGGAGGGAGAAGGAGGGAGATGGAGGAGGAGGAGGGAGGAGGAGGAGAGAGGAGGAGGAGGGAGGAGGCGGAGGGAGGAGGAGGAGGGAGGAGGAGGGAGGAGGTAGAGGGAGGAGGAGTAGGGAGGAGGGAGGGGGAGGAGGAGGAGGGATGTGGAGGGAGGAGGAGGAGGGAGGTAGAGGGAGGAGAAGGATGGAGGAGGAGGAGGGAGGAGGAGAGAGGATGAGAAGGGAGGAGGAGGGAGGAGGAGAGGGAGGAGGAGGAGAGGAAGGAGGAGGGAGGAATAAGGGGAGGAGGAGGAGGTAGGAGGAGGAGGGAGAAAAAGGGAGGAGAAGGAGGAGGAGGGATGAGGAGGGATGAGGGGGAGGACGTAGGAGGAGGAGGGACTAGGAGGAGAAGGGAGAGGGAAGGAAGATGAGTGATTAGGAGGAGGGAGGAGGGCGAGGAGGTCGGAGGAGGAAGAGGGAGGAGGAGGAGGAAGGAGGAGGAGGAAGGAGGAGGAGGAGGGAGGGGAGGGGGAGGAGGAGGAGAAAGAGGGAGGAGGAGGATGGAGAGGGGGGAGGGGAAGAGGAAGAGGGTAGGAGGAGGAGGAGGAGGATTATAACGCATATGCCTGTAGATAACTGCAGCGAAAAGGTGGGTCTGTCTATCTATCTGACCCGGCCTGGCTTCGCCCAGCTCCTGGCGGGTAGCGTCTCATTAAATTCATACAACAACAAAAAAGTAACTTAAAAGAATGGAATGTCCTTCCACACACCATCCATTATTTCTAATGAAAACCGTTTCTAATAACCTGCATGACTGTAGATAACTTCGTAAGCATAAAAAGATGAGTTACAATGTTATGCATTATGCATTATTTTTATGAAAACTTTGAAAATACCTTAAAGATTGTATCATTATTTATTATAACTCATATGCCGGTACATAACTATAGACAAAGAGTTTATAAATCTTTGAAAACGATGCAACAATATCACTATAAGTTATACAGCAATGTTATTAAAAGTTATGCCCCTTGAAATAACTTTTCTAGAGTTAAGTTCCCTCGTTGTATATAAATTATAACGAAAAATGGAAAATTAAATAATATTAAGTAAGCAGCCGATTTCACACTAAATAAATATCACAGTTGGCTGCACTGGACTGAAAGGAAGACGTGTAGAAAATTTCATCTCAATCGGATGGGCCGTTCGCGAACGCATAAAGGACAGACATACAGACAGACGGAGATTGCCTTTTATATATAAGATAAGCAATACAGAATTAACAATAAACATTGTAGCATTGACAATTTATGGCGCTCACCAAATCCGACACCCAAAAATGTGCCATCGGGTTCGAGGGGAGAAGCGCAAATGGGAGGGTACAAGTCTGACCTTAGTACGAGGAAATGCCATGGCAGGGAGGACCAGACCCTAAGATTTAGTCAGCAACAAGTCAAGGATGGAAGCTCCGACAGGTGGATAGTTAGAGCTTTGCTGATCCTGCAGCTTCTGCATCTTGAATTGTGTTACCTTTCCTCTGGAGTAAAATAGGCAGGCCGAGAGAGGGATCGTGCTGCATGGGCAACACAAGGTCTCTAAATTCAGCACAGGCTATATAGAGAGGTATAACTATATTTTACAAACTATCGTTTGTCAAGACCTCAAGGTGGCAGTAATAGGCAATTAACATAGCAATATAGACATTACACATTACAGTATATACATTACCCACTACAGTTTAGACATTACACATTACAGTACAGACAACAGGAACAATTTTAATATAGACAATAAACATTACAGTATAAGCATAGTACCATTTGGTGTCATATGAAGAGGCAAGTCAGGGGTCCGTGATGTGGAATGAAATGGGACAGGGCACTGCTGCGAATATCTTTATTGTCAGGTCACCTTATGATGTCCTATCAACAGGTTCCAATATGGTCAAATGGGTAAACCCATGTCCCCTATGTAAAGAGAAGCAGACATTTGAACATGTATTGTCCGCCTGCAATGTAGCCCTTGGGCAATGCGCACACTGCCACTGAAAGAATTCCAACACATTCCGCCACTAAAATTACACTTCATCGTCCATGCAAGCGGCTATCACTAGAAAACCAGCAGCTGGACACACATTCCTGCATAAGGAAACACCAACTAGTTGAGCAACCGATCGTCCACCATTTTTCTGAACATGCAGTTCGCAATAGAAACCGCCGCGGACAGATATAAAAGCATTTCACATCAACAACTCACAGTATCGCTCCACGCGCTTACCACAGTAGCTGAGAAACGGAACCATGTAGAACCAGTTAAAAATGAGGAACATATGCAAGCAAACCGTAGCCAAAAGCAACAACACCCAAGAGGCCTTAACAACTCAACATCCTATCCATTATATTACGGGGGACCCGGGGAGGGGGGAGGGTATTAAGTACCAATATCTCCGCAGACTTGCTGCCCATCCACGATAACGTAGAAGCCTTGGAGTTTGTGGTAGACCCGAAACGCCAAGGTAGATGCCCTGAAGTAATCCAGTAGTTTCAGTGGCGACCTGGCATTGCAGTGCACTCCTCGACGGCTTGATAGCAAACGATTATTGAGCTGATCGACCATTCGAACTGAGACATTTGTTTCTTGGGTGGAAATCCAGCAACTAATTCAGGATAATGCTCGTCCGGGTGATGTTATTATCTACACAGATGGTTCTGTGTTGAGAGGTAGGAGAAGTGCCTGGGGATTCTTAGCAAAAACTATTGGTGGACGTTTGGTGCCTGGGACCCTGCTGTATGATACCACAACATCTAGCTTAAGAATGGAGTTGGGGGGGGGGGCAGTGCAGCTTTCCGCTGGATGGAGAACACGATACATACATATATCGTGATTGTAACTGACTCAGAAAGCATGCTGAGAAGGGTGAGGACAGGCAGGCTTCGTGCAGAGTGGCTTGCTTCGCTTCGGCGGTCACGGGTAGCAAGCATCACCTGGATCTTTTCTCCGGGGCATGCCGGTGTGCTGGGGAATGAACAGGGGGACAGATTGGCTGGCTCGGCAAAACTTGGTGGAGTATTGATGCATGTCAAGGCAGACGTGGTTACGGCCTCGTGGGAGTACGTGTACACATCGGAGGAGCAAATGGATCACCATAGTCTGACAAGAATGAGGCAGCGAGGAGTGGCGAGGGGATCTGGCCGCCACTAGACGCTCAGAGGAAAGGCGAGACGGACATATAATCAGATAGCTACTGGAACTATTGGTATTGGAACTCTTCGCTGGCTGCTGATGATGGTGACGGAGCGCTTATGGGAATGCCTCGAATGCTGTGATATTGGTTCCTAAATCAATCAATCAGTCAATCAATCGAAATGAGAACTGAGAAGCAGCACATCTTTAATATGAAGAATTACGGTGATATGGTTGTAAGTCTGAGACAGAATGGGTATACTACCAGGTGGTCCGTTGTAAAGGTAGGCGCAAGAAGTTTGGCTTCTAGCTCCATGTACGGTGTGCTTAGCAGACAGGAGTGGGGAATGTCTAGAGTTCAGGCACTGACATGACTGGGCCAGGCTGTGAAGAACGAGCTGCCAAGAAACAATATACATGATGAGTGGGACAAAGCGTCTCGGTAAGATGGTCCATGTATCTCCCTTTAAGGTAAAATGTAACATGTCCCTCAACGAAACAAAGCTAACCGATCTCTCAACTAAACTTAAAAGAACCTTTATTGTTTCGTGACGACCGATAGCCACCCCATCAAGGAAGTATGGTGCACTTGAGCCTATGACGCTGCAGAGTGGTCGCAACACCACAATGTATTGATCACCGAAATTAAGAAATGTTCTCCAAAGTCCAAGTTCGGTAGCTTCACGACAAAGGTTACTAATGGTGGTACAAGACGTCTTGTCGCTCCATAGAGTAGACAGCTTAAAGGGTGGGGAACATAAGTCCACAATTAGATTAATCAAGTGAAGTGCATGAGTGCGGCTCCTTCAGCTGTGAGCGTGTTCGAAGAAGGCAACATGGTGGACACGACGTCTGCTGCTGTATAGCGTACCGCCGATTCCGAATCCGATTCGTAAAAAAAGAAAAACTTTCAACCATCGTTCAACTAGCCTCTGTGGCATCAGTTATATTTGTGGTGGTTCATGGTGCCAGTTAAGTTTCTCTCGGTTTCTGCTGCCAGTGTTGTCTGGCTTATCGATCTTGAGACTTTTATGCATGTGACATCAGCTGGGGATTGGCCTGCGAGTTCTCCTTTGTGTCCGTCTCCTCTGGTGGTGTCTTTGTTCAGTGCTGGCTTCTGGCTCGTCGTTTTTGGTATGTTGCAGTCCTTATAAGGACTCTATGGTGGCTCGGTTTGAGTCATATTTCCGGTTGAAGACTGGTTTTCCCTTGAATTTATTCGTCAGTGAAAATGGGTTACTGGTTTCACCTTGAGGTTTTTCACTCCAGTTTGCGGCTCCTCTGTGGGTTGTTGTTGTTGTTTTTTTTTTGATTTTTTTTCGTGGCTTCTGCTTGCTGTGCGAGTTTCTCATCCATTTATTGTGCAAACTTCTCCTTACCTTCTTCATATTCTTTTCTTTCTTTTTCACGTCGGGGATAATAGTGTTTGCTCCATCTTTCGAGGTAACTCTCGGGGTCCTCCTCATAGCTTTATTCAGATGATTAGTAGTCAATTGATTTATTCTTGTATTTCTAGGATATCGTGTGTGGGCGCTGGCCTTAGCTTTAGGTTTCACATTGGTTTTTGACTTGACTCCAGCTTGCGGCTTCTCTGCTGGTTTAATCTGGGTTAGTTCCCTTTCAGCTTTTAGCAGTTCTCTCTCTTATTTGATGGTTTGTAGGATTTCTTCGTTCTCTTTCTTTATCAGCGCAACGTGTTCCAATCTTGCTTGATGCTGTGCTGGATTTACTTCCTGTTAGTCAGTAGTTTTTCGTTGTCGCTGGTTGGTGTCAGTGTCAGCAGTGCCATGACTTGTTTCTTCATCTCGTCAATCTGATCTTGGGGTGATTTTTTTGGTTTGTGAGATGCCCGGGGCTCCGCATTGTTTCCCTGTAAGGTATCTTTGTGGTTATGGTGATCTTTAAGATGCCTCTGTGTCTTTGGAGGTACGGACATCCCTGGTATCTTGCTTCATATTTGCAAGGCAGTTGACGCACTTTCTCTTGTCACTGGGCGCTCGGAAGTCCTTGTCCTGTTTGGCCAGCGGACATTCCTTGAAGGCATGGTGTTCGGCGCATTATCGGCATTGTTCTGCTGTGGCCTGCCCTATGGCACCTTGAGCATTGTGTGATTCTTGGGATCAATCGTTCCGGCTGTTGGACTTTCTTGTTCATGGATACTGTGGTCGGCATCTCGATGCGCTCTGTTGTCACCATCATTAAAGTTGTAGGGATATTGGAATATGTCAGCTTCCGCTCCGCCTTCAAGATTCAGATATGGAGATTCTCCTGTTGTAGCTGCTTCAGGAACTGTTCATCTGTGAGCTCAACTTGGATACGTTTGATAACCCATCTGATCGTCTGTGAGTCGGTGTTTCCGACTCCGGTGTCTTTCTCCTCCCTCTTCTTCTCAGCTGTCTTGGTTCTTGTCTGTGGTGGGTTGCCGTCGGTCTTCCTCGTGTTAGCTTCATTTGAGGTTATTTGAGATTCTGGTTCTTTGCTGCAGCTCACAGACAGGTTCTCTCCACTCGTCTTCTTTAAGGTTTTGGCGGCCTCCACGTTGATCATCTTGTATTGCGGGTGTCGTCTGGTGTTGGCCTTGCAACGTGCCATTTTCTCCCCCCTATCAGGTTTCTTGTACAGTTTGGGTGACGTGTTCTCGATAGCGCCCCGCAGATGCAAATGACGCGTCCGCTGATTCGGTGGCGGTGATAGATGTTAAACTGGCGTGGATTAAAGAATTGGTTTTCTACGGTAGAAAAGAATGTTGAGTGGTAATTTTGGCAGTTCACGGTGAGCCGGGTCTTCAGTGTTAGCCTCCCCAATGGCGGGATGGCTTGTGTTCAAGAACGCATGTATTTAATGAGGTAAGTGTGAAAAACCATTAACATATTAAAATTCGAAGGCCGGATACGAGCCACAACAGGAGACATACACCCGGAGTCATGACCTCGGTAATCCGTCCCCAGAGAGTTGCAAGGTGGTTAAGAAGTCGAAACAATCAGCCATAGGGGAACTTCTTCTAATGATCGGGTGCTACCTGCCGTGCTTGATATGTGGTGGAGTACTGAGAAAAACTTTATTCTATACAATAAACATTACGGTTTAATTGATTTGATCTTATTTGATTTAACTTTATTTTCAAAGGGTCACAAATTGGGCACGCAGGCCCGTCTTGCATCCGGCCCTTCCGATCACTAATCTTTCGTTCAACAATAGTGCATGATACATCCACACAGGAAAAAAAAAAACATTGTCAAAATAATGTTGTAAACATAAGCATTGCATATTGCCAGGTTATGCGACACATCCACACCGATCCACACAACACCCATCCAAACATTCCCCACCCACTCACACACACACAGACACCCATGCACACATACATTCCCCACCCACCCCCACACTAATCCCCTACCCTCCTCCAACGCAAACACACTCACCAACCCACACATCCTACACCCACCCACTCATACACCCCTACACCACCCACCTACTCACACACCCCTCAACCACAAAGCCAAACACACATCCCCCACACACGCATCCCCCACAACACATGCATCCCCCACAACACACGCATCCCCCACAAACCACACACACACATCCCGCACCCCCATATACACATCGGCCATCCACACACATCCCCCACCCACACATTCTCACCCACCTACCCACACACACACATCCCCATCCATACACACATAACCCACCCACACACTTCTCCGCCACCCACACATACATTCCCCACAGATCCTCCAACCCATACACTCTCACCCATTCACACATCCTTTACCCACCCAGCCACACACCCCCAATCGCCCATCCTCCAACCACGCATCGCCCCACCCACACACAGATTCCCCCACCAACCCACACATCCACACAAACATTCCTCACCTACTCACACATCCATCACCCATACACACACATCCCAAACCACAAAAATATCAACCACCCACCCACATTCCCAGCAAGCATCCACCACAAATACACCCCACCCATACACACATCTCCCTACCAAATACACATCCCCCATCCACGTACACACATCTTTCACCCACACACACTCACAAGCCACACATACATCCTCCCACCCACCCACACGTCCCCCACGCACATACACATACCCCCACCCACACATACCCCACCAACACATACCCCCACCCATACATCCCCACCACCCACACATCCCCACCCATACACACATCTCAACACACCCACACGAACCTTCTCAAACCCACACACACATTAAGATACATCCCCCACCCACTCACCCACACATCTTACTACCAACAAACACCCACATATCCCAACCCAAACAAACACACACACCCACCCATTCACACCCACTCACACATCCCCCACCCATACATCCCTCACCCACATAATAATCATCCACACACAGATCTCAACCCGCCAACACATTCCCCCACCCATCCTCACATCCTTCCCTCTTACACATATACCTCCCCCACAAATCTCCCCACCCACCACACATCCCCGCACCCACGCACGCATCATCCACCCACAAAACCATATCACTACCCACACACACTTCCTCCACCCTTACACACATCCCCCACCCACACACATATCCTTACAACTCATCCCCCACACACACATCCTCACACACACATCCCCATACACATATTCCCACACACACATCCACACACACACACACATCCCCACATGTAAACACATACATGATGCTTCACATAATCACTGAAACTAATATGATCAAACTCCCACACTTTACACACACATATACATAGACAATTATCGTGAGCATTCTCACAAAAATTGTAAAAATTGAAGAAAAACATATACATATACATTGTGTAACGTAAATTATAGTGATGCTCCCACATACAGAGACAATCACACACACACACACACACACACACACACACACACACACACACACACACAGATATATATATATATATATATATATATATATATATATATATATATATATATATATTCACTTTCATACTCACTTCTCTCTCTCTCTCTCTCTCTCTCTCTCTCTCTCTCTCTCTCTCTCTCTCTCTCTCTCTCTCTCTCTCATTCACACTCACTAACTCTCCCACACACTCTATGGTAATGTACATGAGTTCATATTATACATGATAATATCAAGTGGCATTCAAAATGCCAATATGAAAGATGACAATACACAAAATATTTGGAAAAACATGTTATATGACATGCGTGCGCTCAACTCCCTCTCTCTTCTTCCACACACAAACACAAACACACAGACGCACACATGCGCGCACAATACACACACACTAACACAATCACTGTCACACACACACTCTCTCTCTCTCTCTCTCTCTCTCTTTCTTTCTCTCTCTCACACACACTTTCTCACTATTTCCATCATTCATTCACTATCTCTACCTTCATTCACTCTTTCTCTCTCCTTTATGCTCTCTAAGCCACACACATCCCAAACCCACATAATCTTCCCCACCCACCGACACACACATCCCTCATCCACACACACATCCCCCACCCACACACATCTCCCTATCAACACACATCCCCCATCAATCCTCAACCACATATCCCAGAACCACACAAAACCCACCCATACACACATACCCCACCAACCCACACATACCCCACCAACCCATACAGACATTACTCACCGACTCACATATCCCCCGCCCATAGACACAGATCCTAACACACACACATTCCACCACGCACACACACATCCCAACACACACACACATATAACCTGCCCACACCCCCACACACACACATCTCCCCACACATACATCCCCACCTATACATCCCCTATCCACCCACACACATATCACACCCACACACACCCCACCACTCATCTCCCCACCGCCCACAAAACCCTTACACACAATACCCACCACCAACATACACATCCCCACCAATACACACATTCCCACACGCATCCCCCACATCCCTACAAAATTCCCCTCACACCAACCCACACATCCACACGCACATCCCCTAGGCACCACAAGCTCACATCCAACTACCCATCAACATCCACACAACCACACCCACCCAAACAGACACCGCCACCCACATAACTCCATCTACCCACACATCCCCACCCACACATCCCTCACAAACACACACATCCCCACCCACCCACACATTCTCCAACCAACTCATACATAATCACACACACACACTCAGCCTTCACCCACACATATCCTCACCCACCCACATACACTCCACACACACACGCACCCCCCACATTCACACACACACATCCCCCATCAACACACATCCTCTCACACACACACACATATCCCACGGCCATACACACATCCCCCACCCACACACACATCCCCAAACCCACACACACAATCCCCACACCCCAAATATACCACCACCACCACACACACACGTCCCCCAGACATCTGCAGATTGTAGGATAACCCACAGTAGATTGATGGAACCGTCTCAAGGACTGACGGAATGACCGACCAACAGAAAGAACGACAAAAGGACGTATCCATCTAACAACTCCTTCAATTCTCTCATCAAATCTTCTGGCAACATACCTACATCCATACCTACCTACCTACCTATGCACCTACCTTCCTTCATATCTGGCTTTGTCAGTCATCATACGTTACGCGTCAAATACCAGTCAACAAAAGTCACACAACACATAATCAGTAAATGTCAGTCAGCAAATGTAAGTCAGAAAATGCCAGACAGCAAATATCAGCCAGCAAATTTCAGTCAGCAAATTTCAGTCAGTAAATGTAAGACAGCAAATGTCAGATAGCAAATGTCAGATAGCAAATGTCAGACAGCAAATATCTGTCAGAAAATGGTAGTCAGCAAATATCGGACAGCATATATCAGTCAGCAAATGTTAATCGGCAAATGTTAGTCAGCAAATATTAGTCAGCATTTCAATCAGCAAATGTTAGTCAACAAATATCAGACAGCATATATCAGTTAGCAAATGTTAGTCAGCAAATGTCAGACAACACATATCAGTCAGTCAATGTCAGTCAGGAAATGTTAAGACAGCGCATATCAGTCAGCAAATGTTAATCAGCAAGTGTTAGTCAGAAAATGTCACTCATCAAAAGTCAGTCACTAAATGTCAATCAACAAATTTCAGTCAACAAATGTCAATGACAAAAGTTATCCAACAATACTCAGCCAATCCGCGACACCTGGCCGCTAACATTGGAAGTACTTGATTTAGCTCTGACGCCGCTTTAACCTAGTGTACAGAGTACTCGCATGCCAGCCTGGAATCAAATACAATTGGAAATAGGGTATTGTTTTCGTTTACTGACTCCTGGATCGATCCATAAGAATGGCTGCATGAACATTTTCTTGAACGCGAGACACCACCCATGGTACCGACAAGACTAGCCTTTTGGCCAAGGAAACTTGGGTCTACCAAGTATACTACTACTATACTCACCATGCCAGGTCGGCAAATTAATGGGGACGTTTGTATTTGTGGGACATACCTAAAGGGTGTATTTTTAATGATTGTTCAGTGTTCGAAAATATTGCAAGTCCATGTTTTATATTCACGCACTGCAAAGTTCATGCAACATAATAGATAAATGCAAAACTTGGACCGGAAATATTTCCAAACACTGCACACTCATTCAAAATACACCCTGCTCAGCCACCTCACTATAAACATAAGAGAACTCAGTCTTATACTTCCGGTCCGCTGATGGCGAGGTAGTAGGTTCAACCCCTACACTATTCAGTTGGACTAAAATGTTGACTTCTCGACCTTGACTCGGGGATGTAAATTACATGTACCTTAGAAGTCGGAGTGGGTTCGCCTTATGGAGCGGGGAAACTTGTAATTTGTTAAACTTTTTTATGTTGCATATCCCTTACACCACATTGCAGTCAACATCATCATTTTTCAGCTGATGTTGATGTACTAGGCAAGTTTTACGTTCAGTAGTTTGCCATTGCTTTCTGAACGACCAGCTCACATACCCCCCCCCCCCTCCCTAAGTTACCAACGCGACCCGATCCGCTACCGAATCTCTCGCAGCCGTTTTCCCCACGTGGATATACGGGATTACGAACAACGTCTTTAACCCCTTGGCCAGCGAGAATATGGAAAGCTAATCCACACGCAATCATCAGTCCAGTGTACTTAACAGTGGTAGCAACTACTAGCAGGAGTGGCGTGTATGGACTACGTTTGAGTTCAAAGCAAGCAAAGGGGGAAAATGCTGTCTGTATTATGTTTATACAATATGTCTGCCGAATGCCCCATGTCTGCCTGCGTGTCTGTCTCTGTTTATATGCACTTCTTTCTGTCCATCAGTTTGTCTACCTGCCTGTTTAATACTTTCATAGAGGCCACAGTGACCGCTTGCAGTTAAACTTCCGGCGGCCTGACGGCCAGATTGTGGCTTTAGTCCGCGAAGTACTACTACTACTACTACTACTACTACTACTACTACTACTACTACTACTACTACTACTACTACTACTACTACTACTACTACTACTACTACTACTACTACTACTACTACTACTACTACTTCTTCTTCTTCTTCTTCTTCTTCTTCTTCTTATTATTATTATTATTATTATTATTATTATTATTATTATTATTATTATTATTATTATTATTATTATTATTATTATTCTTTTTCTTCTTCTGCATTCATCCGGATTATTTTTTTCAGATGTAATTGCAATGTGTCTAAGTTAGGCACCCTTGGGCCGAGACTCTTAAACCAACACATCCAATTTTAGCGTGCGTTTTTTCACCAGGTTAACATTCCTGGGGAGTCCGCAAACAATCAGTTGGACTTCAGCGTTCACTTCACCTTCAGAAAGCCATGGTAAACTGCTGAACGTATAATTGTCTAGTAAATCAACATGATGGAAGCGTCCTGCAAAGGACAAAGCAACATTTAAATATAATAGTTTCACAAATATGTCTGTCAATTCATAAGTGTGCTATATTCCTAAACAATATAAATTTACTTCCAATGTTTCTCGTGTCTAGGATCTGGATGCCGAGAATCAAAAACGAGACTCGGAAGTCCAAAAACGAGGATTTTGGGGTTGGCTGTGGAAAAACACGCATTGGATGGTTCCATTAGCTTTCAGTCTGTTTGGGAAAAGAGAGGTACCATTGACCGCTAAATTTAGGACTGTACCATGAATCCACATCTGACTGACCGAACCATGTCACGGACAGGTGACTAACTTACCAGTATCGTGGACCCACGGAACGACTCATTAACTGAACCACCGACAAAACACAGCTGACTGACAGAACGATATTTAAAGCCATGCATTGACCAATTGATTGAACTAACTCATGAACTCATCTATCTGTCAATCTACATACGTCCATACCTAGCTACATACCTACCTAAACACTATCTACTTACCTACCTACCTACGCCACTACCTACCTACTGGTTTACCAATCAACCTACTTATTGTTATGTCTGATTGGCTGTACATCTGTCTGTCAGCTAAGCTATCTCAGTGTATTTATCTCCTTACCTATTTAACCACCTGCATGTTTGTCGCCCCGTCAATTTTTCCACCTACCCACCCGCTCACCTGTATTCCTACCTGTTTACATACCACAAAAGAATGTTCCGCATTGAGCAAAAGTAAACCTTCAGTGTTTGTCTTGTGCAGGATCTAGAAGCAGAAGATATGGAAACCCAAAGACGAGCTTTAGAAGAGTTGTACCAGAAAAACGTGTAGAGGCGCGTGATCCTAGGCCGTACTTGGCATCGGAGATGAGTCAAGAATCTGAAACGACGGACAACGCATAAGGCTGATGTGTGGAATTGTAGTCTGACATCATACAACTACCTAAATAAATCAATAACCAGAGTTAACTCAGAGTACATGTTTGTGACAATATGTGTTTTTATTATCAACCGACATCCCAACCAACTGACTAACCAACCTATCAAACCAATGAATCAATTAACCTATAACATCAATCAATCACCCAGACTATAACACCAATCAGTAAAACCAACCTACAACACAATTCAACAAACTAACTAACAAGCCTATAACGCCAAACAATCAACTAATCAACGAGTCTATGACAAGAATCTATCAACTAAACAACCTGCCCATAACACAAATCAATCACATAATCAACTAACCTATTACAAACATCAATCTGCTAACCAGTCAGCACATAAGACTAATCGATCAAATCATAAATTAGCTATGACACCAATCAATCAACTGACCAACGAGCCTGTAACAACAATCAATCAACTAATCATCTAAACTATAACAAATATCAATCAAAAAACAATAATAAATCAACTAACCAACCAGCATTAGTGCCATTTAATCAAAGAAGCAATCAGCCTATTACACCAATTAAACAACTAACCAATAAACCTACAACATCAATCAATCAACCAGCTTTTTAACCAATCAGGAAACCAAGCAACCATTATATAAAACAAATAAATCAAGTAACCAACCAACTGATAACATCAGTAAAACAACATATAATACCAATCAATAAACTTACCAACCAGTCTATAACGCTCATCACTCGAGTAACCAATAAACCTAAACTCCAATCAGTCAAATAACCATCCAACCTATAAAATAACTAAATCAAGTAACCAACCAGATTATAACACCAATAAATCAACTAACGAATCAGTCTTTTTAAAAATTCAATCAATCAGCTACCAAACCAGCTTTTAATATCAATTAATCAACTAACCAACCAGCCTATAACATCAATTAATCAACTAACCAACCAGCCTATAACATCAATTAATCAACTAACCAACCAGCCTATAACATCAATTAATCAACTAACCAACCAGCCTATAACATCAATTAATCAACTAACCAACCAACCTATAACATCAATTAATCAACTAACCAACCAGCCTATAACATCAATTAATCAACTAACCAACCAGCCTATAACATCAATTAATCAACTAACCAACCAGCCTATAACATCAATTAATCAACTAACTAACCAGCCTATAACATCAATTAATCAACTAACCAACCAGCCTATAACATCAATTAATCAACTAACCAACCAGCCTATAACATCAATTAATCAACTAACTAACCAGCCTATAACATCAATTAATCAACTAACCAATCAGCCTATAACATCAATTAATCAACTAACCAACCAGGCTATAACATCAATTAATCAACTAACCAACCAGCCTATAACATCAATTAATCAACTAACTAACCAGCCTATAACATCAATTAATCAACTAACCAACCAGCCTATAACATCAATTAATCAACTAACCAACCAGCCAATAACATCAATTAATCAACTAACTAACCAGCCTATAACATCAATTAATCAACTAACCAACCAGCCTATAACATCAATTAATCAACTAACTAACCAGCCTATAACATCAATTAATCAACTAACTAACCAGCCTATAACATCAATCAATCAACTCACCAATCACCCTATAGCATCAGTCAATCAACTCACCAACCAGCCTATAACAAAAATTAATTAATCCACCAACTAGACTAGCATCATCAAGAGCCCTGCCAGCCGACGTAGACTTTCATGTCTCTCCATTGATCGCGATCTTCTTTGGTGCTCTGGATCAACTCTGCTGCTGATATTCCTCCATGTCACTGTCTCAGTCCATACAGCATCATTTCTCTTGGTCTGCCTCTGCTTTTCTCCCTTTGACCCTTTTAGTTGTCTCGATGATTTCCAATGCGACTCTTCTCATTACATAACCAAAGAAGCATGTTTGTCTCTTTCTCATTGTTGTATATATTGTTCTAGATTCATTAGCATCTTTCAGACAATCGTTGCTAATTACTATTGCAGTTCAAGGAATTCGCAACATTTGCCTTAGGAACTACATTTCTGTTGCTTCCAAGTTCTTCCTAATTTGTTCATTTATATTCCAAGATTCACTGCCATATAGCAAAACAGGCTCTATATAGCATTGCAGCACTCTCTTTGTTGCATTCAATGATAGTGATAGTTCCTATAACGCCAGATAACCAAGTAACCAATCAATCTATTACACTAATTAACCAACTAACCAGCCCGCCTACGACATTAATCAACTGAGGCCGAGGGGAAAATGAAATAAAGTTTACGGTGATGCGAGGTTGAGAGCACAACGCTGACTGCGTTCCAGTAAAAGAGAACAGATTAAGAGAGGAACCCTTCCTCTCCAGCCCCCCCCCCCCCCCCGCCCTTCCCCCAAACTATCAATATATCAGGAACAGGAAAGGTAATAAGTCAGAAGTGGTTTCAAGATCCTGAAGACACAGGCTAGGACAAATTTCCCAGCTCATCAGTTTCTTTAATGTGTTAGGCTGTAATAGTAACAGTGATTGCACAAACTAACTTACACAAACTAAACTAACAAATCGGAAACAATACAAAAGCAGTTTATTTTCCAAATTCTACAACTTCAGGGGACAACTGATGTTCATACAAATATTGAAGTACAACTACAACAAACACTAAAGACAACTGCAGTCTAGCATCAAATACTAACAATGTTGAATGGTTTCTAACAAATAACCGAATCACTGCCCTCTATCAAATACACCAGTACAACAACTGAATAGTTAATCACCTAAACTGAATAGAATGTGCCATGCAAACAAACAAGATAGTAGTAAGGTACAACCAAAAATATAAGGTGCGGTAAAAGCGTATGGTATAATTAATAATATAAGGTAGTAATCTATATCTATAAAAGACGGTGTATGTATGTATGTCCGTTCTTTATGCGTTCGCTAACGGTCCATCCGATTGAGATGAAATTTTCTACATGTATTCTTTTCATTCCCGTGCAGCCAACTGTCATAGTTTTTTAGTGTACAATCAGCTATTTACTTACTAAAATTTACTATTTAAATTTACATTTTCATTTATATATAGCGAGGGGACTTAATTCAAAAAAAGTTATTTCAAGGGGCATAACTTTTAATAGCATTTCTATAAATTTTATATATAGAGTGTTGCATTGTTTTCAAAGATTTATAAACTCTTTGTCTACAGTTATTTACAGGCATATGAATTATAATAAATAATGATATAATCTTTAAGGCATTTTCAAAGTTTTCATAAAAATAATGCATCTATTTAAATAGTGAAAATTTTCTAATTCATCTTTTTATTTTTCATCAACAGCACATTAATTTTTTTTAACATTCTCATATGTATGGCGCGTTACACCCACCGTTGGGTATTTATGATGCCCATGTTAAACATTTCCTCAACGAGTTACTTTTCATGCATTTTGTTGTCAAAGAATTGCGTCATAAGAGATGTTAAATGAAAGAATGTTTGAGAGGAAATTGAGAAGAAGGGCAGAATGTAGGACGGGCCTGCGTGCCCAATTCTTAACCCTTTGAAAATAAAGATTTTCGTTCGTTAAAAAAAAAAGTAATTTTTTGTGAGAGAAAGTTAGTTGCATATCGTTTGCAGTACTCTGCAGTCAACCCACCGCCCACCATTTATTGGCTGTTCGTGATATCTTGGTAAGTTTACTTTAGATAGATCTCTCCCAATCATATTTTCTACTATCAATCTATCTATTCTTCT
Organism: Cepaea hortensis; assembly: GCA_963921405.1. NCBI lineage: Eukaryota > Metazoa > Mollusca > Gastropoda > Stylommatophora > Helicidae > Cepaea > Cepaea hortensis. Next base: position 89,552,264 of record OY992884.1, on the reverse strand, counting down.
ATTCTATCTATATTTTTAACGGGAACGGGCCGAACATAGATAGATAGATAGATAGATAGATAGATAGATAGATAGATAGATAGATAGATAGATAGATAGATAGATAGATAGATAGATAGATAGATAGATAGATAGATAGATAGATAGATAAGCAGGCAGGCAGGCAGGCTGGCGGGCTGGCAGGCAGGCAGGCAGGTAGGCAGATAGATAGATAGATAGATAGAGAGATAGATAGATAGATAGATAGATAGATAGATAGATAGATAGATAGATAAATAGATAGATAAGCAGGCAGGCGGGCGGGCAGGCGGGCGGGCAGACAGATAGATAGATAGATAGATAGATAGATAGATAGATAGATAGATAGATAGATAGATAGATAGATAGATAGATAGATAGATAGATAGATAGGTAGGTAGGTAGGTAGATAGATAGATAAATAGATAGATAGATAGATAGATAGATAGATAGATAGATAGATAGATAGATAGATAGATAGATAGATAGATAGATAGATAGATAGATAGATAGAATCAAATCAAATCAACTTTATTAATGTCACAAATTGGGCGCGCAGGCCCGTCTTACATTCGGCCCTTCCAGTCACTCGTCTTTCGTTCATCAAGAGCATTATACATTTACATAGGAAGTAAAATAAACATTGTGAAATGAATGTTGTAAACATAAACAAGGCAAATTACCATGTTATGAGGCCCATCTCCCACGTACCCATACATCACCCCACCCACACACACACACCCACCTACCCACACACACGCACACCAAGGGACACATACATACTCCACCAACCGACCCATCCCCCTCCCGCACATCCCCCACCCACACTCCCCTCACCTGTTCCCCCAACCAAAACACACTCGCCACCCACAAACATTCCCCCACCAACCCGCATATCCCACGCCCACCCACATACACATCCTAACCCACACATCCTCTCCCCATCCACACCTCAAACCACCCATCCCCCAGCCACATCTCCATTGACCACATATTTCCCACCCACGCATACCATCCCCCCCCTCCCCCCCCCCACACACACACACATCTCCCTAACCACCCATACATCCTCAATCCACTCACACACACACCCCACCACCCACACATACATCCTCCACCCACCCATACATGCCTTAACCCAATCCCCCACTACACAATCCCCCACCCGCACATCACATACATCCCCTACCTCGCAATATTCCCAACCCACGCACCGCACACACACACATATTCCTCACCAACACATCCCACACCCACATACCACCACACATCCCCACCTACACACCACACACATATCCCCCACCCACATACCACACAATATTCCCACCCACACCCACACAGATACCCTTACCCATCCACCCCACATACCCCCACCCACACACTACAAAAATCCCCCATCCACACACATATACCTCATCCACACAATATCCCTAACCAACACACCACACACCACACACCTCTCCTCACCCACACACGCATTCCCTACCCGTCCACCAACACACACTCACTCACGCACACATCCTCCACTACGCAACCACACACCCCCACCCACCCACCCCCAACAAAGCATCTCTCGATCACAATACCCCTACCCACACTTATCCTCCACCTACACACGCATCCCACCCCGACACATGCACATCCCTCACCCACCTGCACATCCCTAAGCCACTAACACACCCACACCCACACATTCCCCATCCACGCACACATCTGCCACCCACACACGCCCACATACTTCCCCCAACCACCACACATCCCCTACTCACCCACACATATACCCCACCCATACACACATTCCCCGCACCCATTACACACATCCCCCACACTATCCCCCACCCACACACATATCCTCACCCATACCACCACGCCCCCACCCACACACCATGCACACATCCCCCACCAACACACCGCACACATATCTCAAGCCCACACACCATACACTTCTCCCCACCCGCCCTTGCATCCCCATTCCAGATAGATAGATAGATAGATAGATAGATAGATAGATAGATAGATAGATAGATAGATAGATAGATAGATAGATAGATGGATGGATGGATGTATGGATGGATGGATGGATGGATGGATGGATGGATGGATGGATGGATGGATGGATAGATAGATAGATAGATAGATAGATAGATAGATAGATAGATAGATAGATAGATAGATAGATAGATAGATAGATAGATAGATCCCCGCCAGGACCTGGGCGAAGCCGGGCCGGGTCAGCTAGTAAAAACATAAAGTGCAACAAATATATAAGGCTAAGCAAATACTTATGGTTTAGCTAGGGATGTTAGGTACAACCAAAAATATAACGTGCAGCAAAATGTTTTATTTGTTTAAAGCTGGAAACCTTAAAACGCTTCTCCGCAGCGCACAAACACCACCAAACATCAGAGACTGATCTGGATCATACATGATCTGATTACAGGCATGGGCGCCTATCAGGCTACAGCCACTGGCGCCTAAATGACTCCAAGCATTAGCGCCTATCTGACTCCGTAGTGGCTGTGGGGGGAAAAGACCTATCATTCCAAGTCCAATTTTCGAGAAAAAAATTCCAAATTCGGTCTCGTCTAACCTGCCTCCTCAGCTGTCGTTATTGTTGAGATCCGTGGTTTTTGTGGGTAATTTTACTCTGTTTCCGGTCTTGTGCGCTCTTACGAGTAAGTCCTAAGTCCTGTTTGTGTCTGTGACGTCAGCTTTTGGATTGGTCGGCGGCTGTCCTTTGTTCCCGTCTCCTCTGGTGGTTTCTTTTGTTAGTGAAAGCTCCTGGCTCGTCTGGCTTGACTGATTGCAGTCTTTAAAGGGACTTTTTATTTATTTATTTAAAAAAAAAATTTTTTTTTGCCTTTTGGTCTTTTTGCCTCCTTTTTTTTTTTTTTTTTTTTTTTTTGGGTGTATTTTCTTTAGGAGCTTTTCGATGTTTCCTTTTCTCCTTGCGCCTGTTTTCACTGTCGATTTTGAGTATCTGCTGCCTTTCGATTTCTTCCTCCGTGGTCAGCCATGGGACGATTTCACCGTCATCTATATACTACTCGAAGTCGGTCTCACAGTCATAGTGTAAGACTTGGTATTCCATCGGTTTCCCCCTGAATTTCTTGGGCTTCTTCTTTTCTTTTTCTTCCCAGCGCCTTCTGAATTCCTTGCGCTGGAGTTCCTCCCTGCTAGCCGATTCTTGGCACTCCACCAGGGTAGGGGGAAGTGGGTATTCAGTGCCTTCTTCAGAGATCCGACGGGATAGTGGTTCCCTCTTGGACGTCGTAGTTGGGCTGCTGGCCTTAGCTTGCGGTCTTTTATTGGTTTCATCTTGCGGCTTCTCTGTGATCTTTACCGTGGCTTCTGCTGGTTTGTTTTGGGCTAGCTCCCTTTCAGTTCTCAGCATTTATTTCTCGGCCTTGATGTCTCGTAGAATCTCTTCATTCCTCTTTGTCGTCTGTGCCATATGTTCCACCTCTTGTTTGATGTTTTGCTGGATCTCCTTTATTTCGGAAAGCAGCTGTTCAACTCACCAATCTGGCTTTGCAGTTGTGCTCTTTCAGCTGTCTCGCACCTCCGCATTGCTTCCTTATATGGCGTCTTTGTGGTAATGGCGAGCTTTAAGACGTCTCTGTGTCTTTGGAGGTACGGACAGCCCAAGTATCTTGCTCTATGCTTGCCCAGGCAGATGGTGCACTTTCTTTTGTTGTTGGGTGCTCGGAAGTCCGTGTCCAGCTTGGAAAGTGGACACTCCTTGAAGGCGTGGTGATCGGCTCAGTACCGGCAAATTTCCGTCTTACTCCTACGACATCCTGCTCTTCTGTGGCCGGCCCTCTGGCATCTGGAATATTGAGTAATCCTTGGTATGAATCCTTCAGGTTGTTGTATTTTCTTGTCTATCGATACCTGGCGTGGTATCTCGCTGCCCTCAGTCATCACCACCGCCAGCGTGGTAGGGATCTTTGAGTACATCAGGATCCGCTCCGCATTCAAGATTTGGATGTTGAGATTCTCTTCTTGTAGCTGCTTCGTGATTTGTTCGTCTGACAGCTCCATTTAATACGCTTGACAACCCATCTGACTGTTTTTGAGTCGGTGTTTCCGACTCTGGTGTCTTTCTTCTACTTCTCGGCTGTGTTGACTCTTGTCTGTGGTGGGATGTCGTCGATCTTCCTCGTGGTGGCTTCAGTAGACCGATCATATCCTCGCCTGCTTTTTTATTCTAAGGCTAGGATCGCCTCCCCTTTCTTCCTACATGCCCTCGGGCTGTGCCACCTGGCGGGTATTTCACTATAATCATGAGCCGTGTACACAATCAACTGACCAACCAGATCATAATATCAATCAGTAAACTAGCTAACCAACCTTACACACACATTAATCGACTAACCATCGCTCTAACCTAGCCAGAAACAACTCTTTCCATAGCCTCGTTTGTAAAGGTATCGAACATTTCAAGTATCATTTCATAACGCAATATTGGTGACAATCTGTTGTTTTAAATCAAATAACTTCCCCGGGAAGGTTAACCCGGTCAACAAATGCCCGCAGAAGTCGGATGTGTCGGCCTAACGGTGCAAGAACGCAGCTCTGCTGTAAACAGGCACAACGCAGTCACGTCCGAAAAAAAAAAAAAAACTCCGGTTGAACGAAGAAGAAGAAGAATCAAATAACTTGCTTGGTTTCTGAAGGAAAGTTGTGATGATGTCGTAGGTTTCTAATTGTTCCATATCGTTCTATAACATTGTTGACTTTACTCCAGGCTTCCCATTGTCCTACACCGTCCAATAAAATTGTTGAGTATTTCGGCTGAAATACCTCATGAGCCTCTTAATCCATCTCTTCAGGCGGCTGGTTGTACTAAAAAAAACTTACCCTTCCCCCCCCCCCCCCCACGGCTCGGGTTGGTTGTACTCTTAAGAAATCTCCTTCCACGTGTTGACTCAGGCTGGTTGTACCATTAAGTAGTCTCCTTCCACGTGTTGACTCAGGCTGGTTGTACCATTAAGTAGTCTCCTTCCATGTGTTAACTCAGGCTGGTTGTACCATTAAGTAGTCTCCTTCCATGTGTTGACTCAGGCTGGTTGTACCATTAAGTAGTCTCCTTCCATGTGTTAACTCAGGCTGGTTGTACCATTAAGTAGTCTCCTTCCACGTGTTAACTCAGGCTGGTTGTACCATTAAGTAGTCTCCTTCCATGTGTTAACTCAGGCTGGTTGTACCATTAAGTAGTCTCCTTCCACGTGTTAACTCAGGCTGGTTGTACCATTAAGTAGTCTCCTTCCACGTGTTAACTCAGGCTGGTTGTACCATTAAGTAGTCTCCTTCCACGTGTTAACTCAGGCTGGTTGTACCATTAAGTAGTCTCCTTCCATGTGTTGACTCAGGCTGGTTGTACCATTAAGTAGTCTCCTTCCACGTGTTAACTCAGGCTGGTTGTACCATTAAGTAGTCTCCTTCCAAGTGTTAACTCAGGCTGGTTGTACCATTAAGTAGTCTCCTTCCACGTGTTGACTCAGGTTTGTTTTACCAATAAGCAGTCTCCCTCCATGCATTGAGTCGCGTTGGTTGTACCACAAAGATTGTCCCTTTATATCATGACTCAATGTTGCTTGTACCACCAAGAAACATATATTCCTATTTCTGTAGAATACAATGAAACCTTGGGGAGCTAATGTGATGGTTTTTCCCTTGTCTTCCATATTCACATGGGAAATTTTACCGTTGCTTTGAACAGGATTTCGGGACAAGCGAGTGCCCTACCCTGCTCAGCTGCAGAGTTATCTACTAATCACAGTGGATACTCGGTCCACAAAGCTGCGATTGCACACACTGTGGTGTGTTTCCCATTCTCTACCACTGGGAGGTGCAGCTGGGATATCCACTCCCTCGAGTTATGAGACCATTTCACAAATTCTTCGTTGCTTGTAGCGAAGTCTGGAACGTGAATGAACAGATTAGGAAGAGCTTGGAGGCAACGGAGATGTGGTTCCTGAGACGGATGTTGCAAACGCTTTGGACTGCCAGAATCACTAACAACGAGTGCGTGTAAGAGGCTACTGAAACTAGAACATTTTATACAATAATACAAAAATAAAAACAACATTATTATGGATGTAATGAGAAGAGAAGTATTGGAAAACATTGCGACGACTGGAAAGTTGAGTGGTAGAAGAAGTAGAGGTAGCAAGAGAGACTGATGCTTGATGGGCTGAGACGGTAAGACTAAGGAATATTATCAACGGACCGAGAGCTGTGGAGAGACATGAACGCCTACGCCAATTGACCGGACGCATGACGACGATGATTTTTGTTTGTTTCAAATGTATATTGTGTTATTACTGTGTCCATGTTTACTCACAATGTTGGGCTACCTACGCAAATATTACCCGTCGTGTCATTCCAATTACATTTTTTTATGTGTTTTTCACTGTGGTATTAATATTATGTTCACATTTACTATGCATGTATCGCTGTGCGTTACCTGGGAGCCTCGGTGGATCACTAGCTAAATGCTTGCCGTGCGTTCGATCCACATCGAGGCGGATGTTCACAATTGACCAGGAAATGTCTTGCGACGTGATGGCGACTGACGTTATGACCACATCACCCCTCGCGCACCGACAGCTCTATAATTTATAGGCCAAGCACCATGTGTCCAGTGACCTTAATTCTTGCAAAAGGGACGTTTACTTATTTAACTTCATTCTTCTTCTTCTTCTACCCTCTATATTTCAATAGAGCATAGGACTTTAACCAACCAATACCAAGCAGTCCTATCTGTTGCTACCTCCTGCAGCTCTCTCCATGTCCTCCCTGGTCGGAGGGGAGCGTCTAACCACAACCCTACCACGGTTCCCACAGCATGTATTACATTCTGCATATTGCTTTCTGTTTTAGTTCGCTTACTTTGAGCGCAACCGTAGTCCATACACGTGCTACTAATTCTTATAGTTGTCACCACTGGGTGTGCAATAGGCTGATGTTTGTGTGTGATTAGCTTTCCCTTTTACCAGTGTCCCTCACCATCAGACTGGTAATTCACGACCCCAAGTCAAGGACGAGAAGTCAATATTTTAATGCGCGCTACCACGACACAAGCGATCATCATCAGGACTCTATCGAGAACAGATCACAATCTGAAAGTGCAGAGAATGGCTCGTACTAAAAACGCCGCAAAAAAGGCACGCATTGTATATGCAGCTAGGACGAAAAAGTTAGAGGCGAGGAAGGCCGCTGCGACTGCTAAGCCCATTTCTACATACAGCAGTCCAACTCCTACACTAGCTGAAGCCGTTCCCGTCGCTGAATAGACCACAAATGAAGCCAGCAGCCGCCGGGAAGTTCACAGCAGTACCAAGAAGATGCAGCCAAGATCACCAAAGACCTCCACACCGGAGGACACAACAACTGAGGACTTCACCAGCAAAATACTGCTTAAACATACAAGCGTAGGGGAGGCCAAACTGTCGGCGCTACCAAGAGACAAGATACTGAGTCTATTGGAAAACGAGCTGGGAAGAAACAGCTTCGACCAGCTGCGAAATACACCTGATGGAGTAGTGGTCTCCATCAACAAAAACCCAAAGACCACAGCAATTATGCAGAAAACTGCACAAGAAGAGAAAGCCGTCATCAAGCTTCACCATGGCAGCTTATTGGAAGCCACCCGGTACCGAACAGCAAACGATGAGTCATAAAACGAGTTAAGACCCATCTCACCAACTACCAGATCAAGGAGATGCTGACGAAGTAGAACAAGAAACTCAAGATCATCAGTGCTGAGAGAATTATCGGCAAGAATAACATCCCCTCCACAGTCGTCATTGTAACATCGGAGGACCGAGTGATCCCTAAAGTCATTAGATGGGACACGGAAGATCAAGCTCCAGAACACTATATACTGAGAGTACTGCAATGTTCTAAGTGCCTGAAATCGTGGCACATCCGTGCCACTTGCAAAAGTGAGGTGGGGGTATGCAGAAACTGCTCTGGACCCCACCTATACAGTCAGTGCCAGCAGGCAAAGATCGACAAGAACTTCAGGAGGCCTAACCCTAACAGAAAGTGCGCCAACTGCCTCAGCAGCCACGGCGCCAGGTACCTCGGCTGCCCCTGCCACCATGACAGCAAAGAAGCAATGAAGATTGCCATCAACACTAACCTGCACTATACAGAGGGCAGAAGGCAGTACGAGGCGACCAATTGACTTACAAAAAGTGACAACGCGCAACTGGAAGGCCAACTGAAGGACCTGAGACTCAGACAACAGCCGTTCAACGCATTCTGGACGAACTGAAGCAAGTTCAGCAGAAGATTGAGCAGGATGTCGCACGAATGGCTACTATAAAGGCTGAGACAGACGAAATTATATCAAAAATACAAGAAGAGAGAGAAAAGACAGATGAAACTCTTAAACAGATCCAAGAAGAAAGAAAACAAATAGAACTTCTCAAGTCAAACAACGAAACATTTGTACCAGAAAGCACAAAGTCCCAAATAGAAGAAGAAGCAACAGAAGAAGAAGCAACAGAAGAAGAAGCAACAGGAGAAGAAGTAGAAGAGGCGGAAGAAAACGACGGCTACCTAGGCCAAAACCAAGTGTTTACGGAGGTCATGAATCGGTATTTCTCTGGAGAAAGATAGAACCATTGAACGGTTCACGAAACAAGAAATCACAGAAGACCAAGACGGGGAAATAGGTGGAACCCCAGAAGAGATAACTGGTAAATCTCCCTGAAGGAAACAGCACCATATGACGGGGTCGGTACACAATTACTCCACAAGTGCGCGATTATGTCCAGACAAGTAAAACCACAACAAGAAAGTAACTAACACAACAACCAATCAGAAGCCAGGGAGCTGAAAACAAGCAGCCCTATCTACGAAATACGAATTACAAAGTGCACCATAAAGGCCCCCCAACTATAGCCAAGTCGACAAATCGCAGGCTGAAAGAGGCCATTCATATCAAATATTTGAATTGGAGTTGGCACAAGCACACCGGATGTTTAAGAGCAAGCGCTCTTATCCATTCGGCCATGCTGACTTCCGCACTCTGCATAAAAGATGTAACTAGGTGTCTGTTACGATCATGAAACATTTCCGGGATTGGACTCTTCCCTGCGAGACTTCTCTAGAGGGCCCAATATTCTGATATTCTTTCTATGAAATGTACCTCTTGCATGGCTTCCACATAGAAAATAGTTTCAAGATTATAGCATCCTGCTTCCAATAACTTTCTGGACTAAGTTAGCAGTGGGCCACACTTTGACGAATGTCTGTATGAAGTCAAAGAATTCAGCCAGCCGATTTGATTTTTTTTCTTCTGAAAATCATCTTCAGCTTCCTATGAGAGGTAAGTATTATGATGATCAGCGCTTCTGTGTGCCTGATTCTCATCTTCCCTCTTTCGAGAGGACTGCTTCAGACCTACTAGCTATGCATGTCAGAGTCTGTGTGTCCGACTTTGTCTAGTATTTGTGTAAGGTTTCCATCGAAATTAACGGTCTCACTCCCTCTCTCTCTCTCTCTCTCTCTCTCTCTCTCTCTCTCTCTCTCTCTCTCTCTCTCTCTCTCTCTCTCTCTCTCTCTCTCTCTCTCTCTCTCTCTCTCTCTCTCTCTCTCTCTCTCTCTCTCTCTCTCTACATTTGCCCAATGTTCACTTATAAAAATTTTTTGCCAGGGTGGAGACCTTATTGAAATTTCCAAATGGGATTTATAACATACACAACTTGCACACAAGACCTCCTGCTTTTTCGTCCTTATCCCAGAAGGCTTGGTTTACGATTTCACTACTCAATAGATTGGGAAGGGAGGGGGTATCACTTGTGATGTCATTAGATAGTTAGTTGTTGCATATCCTTTATAGGACGTGGCAATCAATCGTAAGGTTTTGTTTGGATGTTTGTGATTTCATGGCAATTTCACTCTCAGTAGTTCACCATTGCTTTCTGAATTATCGGTGCCCATACCATTGTATGAAAACCTGCGCAAGAATGTCTGCTTCCAAAAATACCGCAGCTGTTTTTAGAACGTGGTATGCGGGAATTCGACTTTCGTTAGCCACCAATTCGCCACTGTGCAAGCTGCCATTGATATCTTGGGGACAATTCCTAGTCTATGCTGAAAGCAAACCCGATAGTAGTATACAATGTGGTATTTACACCGAAAATGTGGTCCGTTTATGTGGTCCGGGGGGTCGTATTTCCTTATATGATTGTTATCCCGCCTCCAGCGAACCACATAGAAAACGGACCTCATTTTTGAGTTTTTGGCGGGTATTTTCTTGGTACTTCTAATGTCACTTCCGGTCTACTACTTCCTGTTGACTTCCGGTCCATGGGTACCCACCCTCGGTACCCGCAGATGCCCTTGCCGACCGCCCCCGAGACCATTCAAAGCCCCGTGCATGTGGAATACTTATATAGTTAAGTAGACCAAATAGGCGCCGGGCACCTGGGTTCGAGACCCAGTGTGTGTGTGTGTGTGTGTGTGTGTGTGTGTGTGTGTGTGTACGGGGTAGGCCAATGTGGGGACGCGAGGGAATGGGCCCTTACCCCGGATATTAGCCTTTGCCCCCGAAGGAGCCACCAATATTCACACCGAAATGCGAACATTAGTGAACAGTGCAGCTAGAGCAAAGGAAGTATCTGGCAATATTACTCTTTGATCTGAGCCAAAAAGCCCCAAATAATTGAGTCAAAAGACCCATTCGGGCATTGTCAGCTCTAGGAAAAAAGAATGAAGCGAGAAGCTGCTTTTTAAATCTATATATACCTATATTACCACACACACAAATATGCGTAATAACGTATACAAGTGGTGCATTTCTACTAGGCGTAACATTGACTACTTATCTCAATAGTATATAATCAATGTAATTAACATAATTAGTGAATTGTGTGAAATAAGTGATAAAATATACAAATATATAAACCAAGTGATTTATGTCCCTTGCAGCCATAAGCACAAACTCACCAAGGGATGGAACCCGTGAATAACAGATCTACGCGATTACTGCGGTTCCTTCCCTTTGCATTATAACAGAATCAAACAATGTTAAGAAATAAAGGTGCGTGCATGTGTGTATGTGTGTGTGTGGTTATGTGAGCGTGCATGTATGTATAGGTGTGTATGCGTGCAGGTGTGTGTGAGTGTGTGTGTCTGTGTGTGTGCACGGTGTGTGTGTGTGTGCGCACATTTATGACTGTGTGTGGGTGTCTGCGCATACATGAGTGTGTCTGTATGTGTGTGCACGCAAGCGCGCTAGAATGTGTCTCTATGCGCACGCGTGTGTGTGTATGTGTGTGTGTGCACACGCGTGTGCGCGAAGAATAATGTAAATATTGTCATTCACCTGAAATATGCTTATAACTGCAATGGTGGCTCTTGCGCGCGCGCGCGTGTGTGTGTGTGTGTGTGCGCGCGTGTGTGTGCGCGTAGAAAAATGTAAATATTTTCTTTCAACTGAAATATGTTTATAACTGCAATGGTGGCTCTTACGTGTGTGTGTGTGTGTGTGTGTGTGTGTGTGTGTGTGTGTGTGTGTGTGTGTGTGTGTGTGTGTGTGTGTGTGTGTGTGTGTGTGCACGGGTGTGCACGTAGAAACATGTAAATATTTTCTTTCACCTGAAATATGTTTATAGCTGTAATGGTGGCTCTTACGTGTGTGTGTGGGCGTGTATATGTGTGTGTGATGCGTGTATGTGTGAGTGAGACCACCATTTTCTATTGCATACTGACCTATAAGTGAAGACTGGATACTGTATTTATCACTTTTTGTGTGTTGGTAGTAATTCATAATGTCGGGGCGCGCATAGCCATGTGAACAAGTGTGATAGGGTTACAGTACGGTTCCGCCGAATGGGGGAGTGGCTGTGGAGTGGGTGTAGGACAGTTTCTGTTATTAAAAATATGGCGGTTCAGGTGGTGTCGTGGCTGAATTGTCGAGACAGGGGTGGAAAAGATACTAGCGAAGATGTCATCGGGGCTGAATGGTGGAGCCGGGGTGGAACACTTATTAGTGAGGAAGTCACCGTGGCTGAATGATCCTATTATACATGGTAATGACTAAACCATACCACGTGCTTAAAGTCCCAGGCATGTCTTTAGCTCTAAACTAAGGTACTATTACAGAATACCACTCATACATTAGATTACAAAACTGTGACAATAAAATTAGGCGTTTCCACAATCCGACACTAATTCTAGAACCATTTACCGCCACATCTATCACCTGAACTCTCGGTTGACTCATCACAGGGCTATGTCAACATGAGTGAACGTACGTGAACGTGGTCAGACATGTCTTTGGGCAAAACTGGATGATGACTCACAGCGTACTGACCGCGGTAAACCTGCTTGAACATGTTTAGACATGTTTTCTCTGTTGCATCAGCCGCACAGTCTGTATAAAAAGGACCGCAAAGGCGGACTAAAGACACTATGTTTGCAACAAGAGCTATCGAAAACACCTCACCGAAGAAATTGCTGTGGTAAGTAGCACTGTGTGCATGCTATATTGTCTCGTTACGCACCAGCGAGTCGGTATAGCCCTGTCACTAGTGTATATCTCAGAAGCTACACGAGGCAAGTTACAAGAATACACCGCGAGGTATAGCCACTTGGTATATGAATACTAATACAGATACTAATGACGGTCGTATATTTAAAAAAATTCATCGTAAATCATCATTATCAGCTTTCACTCTTGCTGTCAGGGGACGTAGGGAGAAATGGCGCTCCGCCGCTCGATGGGTGGTAGTGAATAGTGTCATGCCGGGTGATTGTCTATATTCTCAGGTGGCCTCTGCTGTAATCCATTAGGGTAGTTGTTGTGGTGCGTTCCATTTGTGTACATATGAAACACGGTTTTTCACTAAAGTATGCTTTCTCTGTTCACTAAAATGTAATATGCTTCTATGCATCTACAACTTCAATCCAAGACGACCAACCCCTCATTAACACGTGGACTACATCGAGTCTGTCACACACAAAGGTATGTGTATATATCAGGTCTCCACTAAGTGTATTGAACAGTGTAATATATATGCGTCTACGACTATGTCCACTTTCTGCGCAGTGTATGGAAACATGATGTATTCAATCATTCAGTATTGATCATTATCCCGCTCACTCTCCAGAGTTAAAAATAATGTGCTGACACAGGAGAATCTAGAGCCATGCTCTGTGGTCACTAATGTATTAAATGAATGTATATCACTAATGCACACGAGCTCAAAATACTCTTTCTCTTCAAAATGTGTCAAAGCTACATTAAAGTCAATTATGTGGTGTCAACGTCTTGTAAATCTTACAATGATGTCCCTTGTTATATCATCTTTATCCTTTCTCCAGACTGAAAATTTGCAGACACAGAAACATCTCGAGACATTAGTGCCTTACAAGAAGTGAAAGCTCGAGACTATTGCTTACAAGGAGTGAAATCTCGAAGTTATTGAGCTGTGTATAAGAAAAGAAGGCAACGAACGGTCTACCTCAAAATATTGGTATGTATGCTTTCAGCATTTCTCACTAACTGTTGGTCATCACTAAATATTTTCACCCCTAAACGGTGGGCATCACTAAATGTATTCACAATTTCTCACTAATATAGTACAGCTCTGTGTCATGCACTATAAAATAACACAAAGAATAGAATTACGAACCAGGACGTTGCTAACCTTCATCACAAAAATATAGTCACGGAGAAGACCCACTTTAAGGAAGGAATGAAAGTAAGGGATAGAAAATGAAATATTTTACTATGTGTGACATCATAAACCTCAAATTCTTTTCCTTCTGAAATTCTTAACAAGTTATTTGATTTGGATCGGTTATTTTCTGTAGATGATATGCTATCGTCATGATTGTAACATGTGTGTGCGAAAAATGTAAAATATCTATAATGATTTTTGTTATTCTTCACAGCTGTTAGGTGTCCAGTACCTACAACGACTTGCGAAAGTTTGGAACTAGTGGAACTTACACACAAGCGTATTTTGCTGGATCACTATACCTTAGCCATTGGAGCTACACGCGAGCTTAATTTGATGATTATCAAGCCATTAGCTATCTATCGGAATCTACAAATAGTGGAAAGCGTGGAACGACTACACAAGATTCTATTGGCCGGCTAGCAGCCAATTATCTACAGCCTGAAACGATCTATTGCCTTATCACCACTACTTTTTTCCCTATCAATATGGTCACTAATCAGAAAAATATCTATCTCTGTCCTACATGTGGTAAAGTCTTAAAGTTTAATTGTTAATTTTTGTACAATCTTATTGTCGAAATTTTATTTTTTCATTCAACTATAGTGACTTATTACATAAGATACATTTAATTTTCTGAAATACAGCTGTTATTTGCATAGGGGACAGACGAATATCTCTAGTAGTTTGGGGATGTCAAATGACAACGTGAGGTATTTTTTCGCCATTGGGACAGACAAATATCTCTAGCAGGTTAGGGATTTAAAATGACAATGTGAGATATTTCTCCCATTTGGTTAAGGAATTGTCCTACTTTTTATAAGTTTTGGCTGTAATTTGGCTTAAATTTTTCATATTTTGTTAACAAATTTTCCTACTTTTCATAAGATGTGGTGAAATTTGGCCAAACTTTTCACATTTGGTTAACAAATTTTCTTACTTTTCATAAGTTAGACTGAGATTTTTACAAGTTTGGTTGAAATGTGGCCAAAGTAGTTTGTTTTGGTTAACAAAGTGGTCTACTTTTTTATAAGTTTGGTTGAAATTTGGCCAAACTTTTCATCTTTGGTCAACAAAGTTTCTTTACTTTTCATAATTTTGGTTGAAATTCGGTCAAACTTTTCACCTTTGGTTACCAGAGTTTCCTATATTTTACAAGTTTGGGTGAATTTTGGCCAAACTTTTCGCCTTTTGGTTAACAAATGTTCCTACTTTTCATAAGTTTGGCCGGGCCTTTCATAAGTTTGGTTAAACTTTGGGTAACATTTTTTTTATATTTTGTTAACAAAAGTGTCCTACTTTTTATAAGTTTGGTTGACATTTGGCCACACTTCTCACATTTGGTTAACACATTTTCTTACTTGGTCAAGATTTTTGTCATTTGGTTAACAAATTTTCCTACTTTTCATACGTTTGATTAAAATGCGGCCAAATATTTTATTTCCTTTTGGGTAACAGATTTTCCTACTTTTTGTAAAGTTTCCTACTTTTCATAATTTTGGTTGAGATATTTCAGACTATGGTCAACAGTTTTTCCTACTTTGGTTAACCCGTTTCCTTAGTTTTGTCGAAATATTTCTTGAATTTGTCATCAATATGTATCATTCTCTCATCACATGACAACTATATACACCGTAAACACTAAAGAATTCAATAACCAAGACGTAATTATAATATACGCCTGTTTATTTTACAGCATTTCAGTACATTTTAGAGTATTTCAGTACATTTTACAAGAATAATAATTTAAACAATGCATAATGTCATTATACGAAATGGATGATGTGATATGAGCTGGTATACATAGTATCATCACAACATTTTGTTTTCACATATAGAGCTATATAAATTGTATGTTGTTTCTGGTCCAAATCAAATAACTTGTTAAGATTTTCAGAAGGAAAAGGATTTGAGGTTTATGATGTCACACATAGTAAAATATTACATTATCTCTCCTTTACTTTCATTCCTTCCTTAAAGTGGGTCTTCTCCGTGACTATATTTTTTTGATGAAGGTTAGCAACGTCCTGGTTCGTAATTCTATTCTTTGTGTTATTTTATATTGCATGACACAGAGCTGTACTATATTAGTGAGAAATGGTGAAATCATTTAGTGATGCCCACCGTTTAGGGGTGAAAATATTTAGTGATGACCAATAATTAGTGAGAAATGCTGAAAGCATACATACCAATATTTTGAGGTAGACGTTTGTTGCCTTCCTTTCTTATACACAGCTCAATAACTTCGAGATTTCACTCTTTGTAAGCAATAGCCTCGAGATTTCACTTCATGTAAGCCACTCAAAGTCTCGAGATGTTTCTGTGTCTGCAAATTTGCAGTCTGGAGAAAGGATAAATATGATATAACAATGGACATCATTGTAAGATTTTCAAGAATTTGACACCACATAATTGACTTTAATGTAGCTTTGACACATTTTGAAGAGAAAGAGTATTTTGAGCTCGTGTGCATTAGTGATATACATTCATTTAATACATTAGTGACCACAGAGCATGACTCTAGATTCTCCTGTGTCAGCACATTATTTTTAACTCTGGAGAGTGAGCGGGATAATGATCAATACTGAATGATTGAATACATCATGTTTCCATACACTGCGCAGAAAGTGGACATAGTCGTAGACGCATATATATTACACTGTTCAGTACACTTAGTGAGATTTGATATATACACATACCTTTGTGCGTGACAGACTCGATGTAGTCCACGTGTTAATGAGGGGTTGGTCGTCTTGGATTAAAGTTGTAGATGCATAGAAGCATATTACATTTTAGTGAACAGAGAAAGCATACTTTAGTGAAAAACCGTGTTTCATATGTACACAAATGGAACACACCACAACAACTACCCTAATGGATTACAGCAGAGGCCACCTGAGAATATAGACAATCACCCGGCATGACACTATTCACTACCACCCATCGAGCGGCGGAGCACCATTTTTCCCTACGTCCCTTGACAGCAAGAGTGGAAGCTGATAATGATGATTTACGATGAATTTTTTTAAATATACGACCGTCATTAGTATCTGTATTAGTATTCATATACCAAGTGGCTATACCTCGCGGTGTATTCTTGTAACTTGCCTCGTGTAGCTTCTGAGATATACACTAGTGACAGCGCTATACCGAGTCGCCGGTGCGTAAAGAGACAATATAGCATGCACACAATGCTACTTACCACAGCAATTTCTTCGGTGAGGTGTTTTCGATAGCTCTTGTTGCAAACATAGTGTCTTTAGTCCGCCTTTGCGGTCCTTTTTATACAGACTGTGCGGGTGATGCAACAGAGAAAACATGTCTAAACATGTTCAAGCAGGTTAACCGCGGTCAGTACGCTGTGAGTCATCCTACAGTTTTGCCCAAAGACATGTCTGACCACGTTCACGTACGTTCACTCATGTTGACATAGCCCTGTGATGAGTCAACCGAGAGTTCAGGTCATAGATGATGTGGCGGTAAATGGTTCTAGAATTAGTGTCGGATTGTGAAAACGTCTAGTTTTATTGTCACAGTTTTGTAATCTAATGTATGAGTGGTATTCTGTAATAGTACCTTATTTTAGAGCTAAAAACATGCCTGGGACTTTAAGCACGTGGTATGGTTTAGTCATTACCACGTATGATAGGATAATTCAGCCACGGTGACCTCCTCACTAATCAGTTTTCCACCCCGGCTCCACCATTCAGCCCCGATGACATCTTCGCTAGTATCTTTTCCGCCGCTGTCTCCACAATTCAGCCACGACACCACTTGACCCGCCACCTTTTTACTAACAGCACACTTTCCTACACCCACTCCACAACCACTCCCCCATTCGGCGGAACCGTACTGTAACCCTATCACACCTGTTCATATGGCTATGCACGCCCCGACATCATGAATTACTATCAACACACAAAAATAGATAAATACAGTATCCAATCTTCACGCATAGGTCAGTATGCAATAGAAAATGGTGGTCTCACTCACACACACACACACACACGCATCGTGAACACACACACACGCATCGCGAACACACACATACACGCGCGAACACACGCGCGTGCGCACGCACACGCACACGGACACACCCACAAACACGCGCACACTTAAGAGCCACCATTGCAGTTATAAACATATTTCAGGTGAAAGAAAATATTTACAGTTTTCTACGCACACACGCGTGCGCGCGCACACACGCACACATACGCATACACACACATAGACACGCATACACACACACGTCTAATATCCGGGGTAGGGGCCCATTCCCTCGCGTCCTCACATTGGCCTACCCCGTACACCCACCCACACACACACACACACACACACACACACACTGGGACTCGTACTCAGGTGCCCGGCGCCTATTTGGTCTACTTAACTATATAAGTATTCCACATGTACGTTGCTTGCCTCGCTGTCTTTGAATGGTCTCGTGAGCGGTCGGGGGAAGCCGAGGCGGCCGGCAATGGCATCTGCGGGTACCGAGGGTGGGTACCCACGGACCGGAATTCAATACGAAGAAGTAGACCGGAAGTGACAATAGAAGTACCAAGAAAATACCCGCCAAAAATTCAAAAGTGAGGTCCATTTTCTATGTGGTCCGCTGGGGGCGGGATAACAATCATATAAGGAAATACGACCCCACGGACCACATAAACGGACCACATTTTCGGTGTAAATACCACATTGTATACTACTCCCGATACCATCTGTGCTGTCTGAGTGAACACGGTGCCATGGCTGTCCCTCATATTCACAGGCTACCTTATACTTACTACCCCCCCCCAACCCCTTTTCACCCCCCACACCCACCCCCTTTTCCCTATGAAATACGGAAGTCTCATATTGCCCATTTTCCATTAATAAATACTGCACGAGAGGATATCTGTATAGTGTGATCATCATGCGAACACGTAGTTCAGGTGTCTGTCTCCATTTCCTCTCTGTCAAGACAATCAGAAGTGAGCAACATACATGTAAGATCCAGTCATGTTTGTTTGCTGACAGTGTGTCTGTACACAAGTGGCGCCGATGATTAAACTCACAGTTTCCACCAATAAAAGCTGCAGTAGCAATCACCGTCAACATTCTCAAAAGACACACCATCATCAAGACACGGCTTCCGAGGTAAGTATAAGGTGTGTCCGCGTGTCCAGTAAGTATAGTTCTCTCAGCATGTCCGTGACTCCAGTACGTGTAGATCTCATCATGTGTGGGTCCAGTAAGTATAGTTCTTTCAGCATGTCCGTGACTCCAATAAGTGTAGTTCTCTCATCATGTGTGTGTGTGTCCAGTAAGTATAGTTCTCTCAGCATGTCCGTGACTCCAGTAAGTGTAGTTCTCTAATCATGTGTGTGACGTCGGTATGTATAGTTCTCTTAGCATGTCAGTATCTCCTATAAGTATAGATCTCTCATTTTGTAATGTCTCAGCAAGTATAGAACAGTCATTTCCTAATCTCTAGTAAGTACAGGTCTGTCATGTCAGTCTGATTGATTGACTGATTGATTGACTTAGGAATCGACATCACAGCATTCGGGGCATTCCCATAAGCGCTCCGTCCCCATCCTCAGCAGCCAGCGAAGAGTTCCAACACTAATAGTACCAGTAGCAATCTGATTATATGTCCGTCTCGCCTTTCCTCTGAGCGTTGAGCGTCGGGAAGATCCCCTCGCCACTCCTCGCTGTCTCATTCTTGCCAGACCATGGTAATCCATTTGCTCCTCCGAGGTGTGCACGTGCTCCCACAAGGCGGCAACCACGTCTGCCTTGTCATGTATCAGTACTCCACCAAGTTCTGCAGAGCCAGCCAATCTGTCCGCCTGTTCATTTCCCAGCACACCGGCATGCCCCGGAGAAAAAAATCCAGTAGATGCTTGTCACCCATGACCTTCGAAGCGAAGCAAGCCACTCAGCACGAAGCCTGCCCGTCCTCACCCTTGTCAGCATGCGTTCTGAGTCAGTTACAATCACGATGTGTGTGTGTGTGTCGTATTCTCCATCCAGTGGAGAGCCGCAGTGACCGCCTCCACCTCCATTCTTAAGCTGGATGTTGCGGTATCATATGCCAGGCTCTCCTGCCCCAAACGTCGACCATTAGCTTTGGCTATGAACCCCCAACCACTTCTCTCACCTCTTGACACCGAACCATCTGTGTAGATAATCATATCACCCGAGTGAGCATTATCCTGAATTAGTTGCTGGATTACCACTTCCGTGGCCCCTGCTGTCCACTCCCTGCACTCCCGGCTTAATGTGATTATAACTCTGCACAAGTCTGACTGCTCCGCTGGCACTCTGACCCACTCCTCTCCACGCCTAATGTTCTCCAAGGGGCACACCTGTCTGATCGTATCCTCTGCCTGAGCCATCCATGATTTCCCTCTTATCAGTCGTTGACCCTTAACTGCGTCCAGCACCTCATGCAGTGGGTGGTCTGTGTCTGCAGCTACTCTGAGGTATGCCTTCGCCTGCATCACCTTGAGCCTTCCAGCAACAGTCGGCAGACCAAGGATGTAACGCATACACATTACTGGGGTGTCTCTAGTGCATCCCAGAATGACCCGCATGGCTTCGTTCTGTATGCGCTCTAACTTCACCAGCTGACTCTCTGAGACAGTGAGCAGACCTAATCCATAATCAATTACTGAGAGGATCAAGTGCTGGTATAGTGTGAAAAGCATTCTCTGCTCTGTGTCCATTGCAGCCATAGTTTTAAGTGCACTGAGTCCCTTTTGAGATCTTGTCACAAACGTCTCCACATGGTCCTTGAAGGATAGGCTCCTGTCAAATGTGATCCCCAGATACTTCAGTTTGTTCTCTCTGCTGACATTTCCACCATATATCGTGAGGCTTGGGACATCAGCTCCCACAATCCTGTTGTCCAGAGAACACCACAAAACAGCTGCCTTTTCCGGGTGGATGACAGCACTCATTTCAGTGCACCAGTCAATCACTTTGTCTATTGTCGCCTGTAGCTCCTGGGCTGTTTGCTCCCTATCTCTCCCCTGCCTATATGCAAGAATATCATCTGCAAATGTTAGTATCCTTCCAACCCCTGGTGCTTCTAGGTTTGCAATCTTGCTCGTATACACATTAAAGAGCACCGGTGAGACTGCAGATCCCTGTGGCAGTCCCGGGGTTAAAATATGTGGCTCTGAGGTCCATGCACCCAGACCAAGAGCAACCCGACAAGAGTGCAGGATGGCTGCTATCCAGTTCACCAACCAGGGATTGACCCCCTTCTCCATCAGTGCGGTCATCAAAATATCATATTGTACGCATCCTCGAGATCAAGCGCTGCCGCCATCGTTTCCTGTCTACTCTGGAACTCTTCATAACGTCAAAGGCAAAAGTGGCTGCATTTGACCAGGTATCTTTTCCTGGCCTGTAGCTCCCCAGGCCTCTTGGAAGAAGCTTCCCGCTTTCCAAAAACTCTTGCAGCTTGACAGCGACTATCTTCTCTAGAACCTTCCCAAATGTATTTTGAAGGGTGATGATTCTAAAGCCGCTAAGCTTTGAATGATCCTTGAATGGTTTTGGGAGAGGGATGAGATAGCTGTGCACCCAATCCTGCGGTACTGATGCTGTCCTAATGCTCTGGTTAAAATAGTCGGTCATCTTCTCCAGGTCTGCATCGCTCAAACCCTTCATGTGGCCATACCTGACCCCATCGGGCCCTGGTGCCGTGTCTTTTGCCTTTTTAAAAATGTGTTTAACATCTTCCACCCGTATGATGTCTTCAAACTGCATATTCTTCGTGGTGCCAGATAACTCCTCTCTAACTGCATCCCTGGTGTCCGCATCATTATGATTGGTCTGCTCTAAAAATCTCTGGAGAAACGCCTCCCCTTTCTCTTTGTCTGTTGTCACGCGCACACCATCATCTCTATAAATTGTTCCCACTGTCATAGGCCGATCTTATCTCTGCATTTGCCTGTGCAGTTTCCAGAATTTTCGCAGTGTTTTATCACATCCAATCTCCTTCATGAAACATTCCCATTTTGCATTTTTGGTCTCTGCAGCACAGCGCTTGAAAACCTCCACCTTTTCTTTCTTGACATTTTCCGCTGTGTCCACTTCCTCTCGTGAGCTTTGAAGTGTCTGTCGCACTTTCTTTAGCTGCTTCACTGCAGCTCTCTTTGCTTTCCAAGCATGGTCTACTTCTGGGGTCCACCATGGGGGCTGCAAAAAGGGAGTCTGAGGCGTCCAAGAAGGCAATCGGTCCACTCATACCGGAAGGTCTTGCGCGCTCTCTCAGCTTTAACTTTCCTGGGTTTAGAGATCAGGACTGAGCATGGCATGTGATCACTCCCATGGTCATTCAAAACAGTCCACTTTACATCAAGGACTGATGACTGGGAGACAAGTGCCAAGTCAATAGCTGTGTCTGCATCGCCAGGCCTCATTGCCATTCTAGTCGGCCTACCATCATTTATGCAGACCACATCGGAGTCCACCATGGCATCCGCAAGGGCAATTCCCTGTCGGTTTTCTCCACTACTGTCCCAATCTCTGTACCTTGCATTGAAGTCTCCACATATGAGTAGCCTAACACCTGGTAATTCCTCCAGTTCCTTAAGCCAGTCCCAGTGTTCCTTTCTGAAAAGACAGCCCACTGTAGCTTATACATTTATGATGTTCCAACTTAAGCCACCAATCTCCATTTGTATACCCTGGACCTCTCTCGCACTGTGATTCCACTGGCTCAAGTCAAGTACCACATGCTTCACTCCTTCCTTCACCAGCAGACCTTGTCCATGTCTCTTCTGCCCAGTAGGGTTTATATAACTGGCGTACCCAGGGCAATGGTATTTGTCTGTATTTAGCTCCTGGAGCATGAGGACATCAAAATCATATATTAGTCTCTCCAATACAGGACTTCTCTGTCTGGCACTGCGACAATTCCAGTATCCCACTCTTACATGGTTCAATAAGTAAAGGTATGATATTTGTCAGTGTCTTCAGTAAATATAGATCTGTCATCATATACGTGTCTCCCGTAAGTATAGATCTATCATATTGTCAGTGTCTCCAGTAAGTATAGATCTATCATATTGTCAGTGCTTTCAGTAACATTAGATCTATCATATTGTCAGTGCCTCCAGTAACATTAGATCTATCATATTGTACGTGTCTCCAGTAAGTATAAATCTTTCATCATGTCCATGTTTCCAGTTATTATAGATCTGTCATCATGTCTATGTCTCCAGTAAGTATAGATCTGTCATCATGTCTATGTCTCCAGTAAGTATATATCTGTGATCATGTCCATGTCTCCAGTTATTATAGATCTGTCATCATGTCTATCTCTCCAGTTATTATAGATCTGTCATCATGTCTATGTCTCCAGTTATTATAGATCTGTCATCATGTCTATGTCTCCAGTTATTATAGATCTGTCATCATGTCTATCTCTCCAGTTATTATAGATCTGTCATCATGTCTATGTCTCCAGTAAGTATAGATCTGTCATCATGTCCATTTCTCTAGTAAATATAGATCTGCCATCATGTCCAAGTCTCTAGTAAAAATAGATCTGTCATCATGTCCATGTTTCCAGTAAGTATAGATCTGTCATATTGTCCATGTCTCCAGTAAGTATAGGTCTGTCATATTGTCCATTTCTCCAGTAAATATAGATCTGTCATCATGTTCATGTCTCTAGTAAATATAGATCTGTCATCATGTCCATGTCTCTAGTAAATATAGATCTGCCATCATGTCCAAGTCTCTAGTAAAAATAGATCTGTCATCATGTCCATGTCTCCAGTAAATATAGATCTGCCATATTGTCCATGTCTCCAGTAAGTATAGATCTGTCATATTGTCCATGTCTCCAGTAAATATAGATCTGTCATCATGTCCATGTCTCTAGTAAATATAGATTTGTCATAATGTCGGTATTATCTTCTAAGGCTCACAGAAAATGGTGTGTGACAGATGCTAGTGAGATTGGTTAGTACTTTCATTTAAATCTCAATACCATTCATTTTCAGGTTCTGTTCCAGAGACAGTCATGAGGAACTTGATCGGTCTGAGTGTGCTGGTGCTTTTACTCGTCTGTGTTTCTGCTGCTGCTCCAAAGAATGAGGATGCCAAGAGAGAAGCTGCAGAGAGTAAAGACCTGGTAGGTGTAAACATAAACAGTAATCATTACAGTACAGACAATAAATATTTACAGTATGGCAATAAAGCTTTACTGTATAGACAATAAACAGTACAGAATTGGTAATTACGGCGCTCGCCAAACCCGACACCCCAAAATGTACCATCGGCTTCGGACGAAGAAGAGCAATTGGGAAGGTACAAGCTTGACCTTAGTGCGAGGATATGCATTGGCACTTTGCCGTCTTGATAGACGATAGTTTGTTATACTGTGCTTCAAAAAGGCTTAATAACAACAATCCATGACGGTAGCGAATGTGACTGATCAGACCAATTCGTGCTGTAAATGCTCGTCCACAATGGATGCATGTGAACGCATGGTCATTTCCACCATCACGCACCATCTTACCGTCTCTCGCGCTCAGTGTTTGACCTATCTGCAGTCATTTTCTCCTTTAAACATTGAGCACAACCCACTACTAGCAACGCTGATAGTATTCCGGTATGAACCTTAGGTTCGTACCGGAATACGATTAGCGTCGCCAGTAGCAGTTGTGCTCAATGTTTAAGTCTCAAATCCCGGGGGGGGGGGGGGGGGGAATTTTTTTTTCCTTTGTCTTTATTCCATTTCTGATCTTTTATCCTCTATGCAACACGTTCAGTTGCGACATGCTCCCACTGTGCAATATCAATGAATGTATCGGTCATGTCCCACTTACACACATCTTTGTATCATAGTAGAGGCCGACCCCGAGATCTCTTACAAATCTGTAATTCACCAATAAAAAAAGATGTCCTTTGGTATTCTGCCATCATCAATCTCCTAATGTGTCCTGTCCATCTAAGTTAGTTATTTAGTTAGTTAGTTTGTCGACAGATCATCCTCTTTGCACATCGAACTATTCAGTTCATAAGTGCTCGGATCCCCTCCTCAGTAAATCCCGCAGTGTGTAGCCACTAACGACACCAGTTCTATGTTGTTTTATCATTCTTCTTTGGATTCCTGCATAGTGTTCTTGTTTGGCCACACCTCTTTTAACTTGCTGTTCTCGCCACCTGATCATGGTTGTAGATTCACAGTCATCACTTGGTTCCTGAGAACGATTTACTTCTCGTAGTGCATTCAGAATGTCAGCCTGGTCCATAGCGCGTCCACCGTCCACAGTAGCCTTGCCTGTGAGCTTGTCAGCCCGCTCATTTCCTTGTACACCCTCATACCCTGGCACGAAAATGAAACTAATCTCTGCCAGCCGAGACCGCTCCAGAGACAGCAACCATTCTCTTCGGATCCACCCCGTCTCTACCTTCTTGAGCATACTCATTGAGTCACTAAGGAAACATGCCCTAGTGAATGTCTGTGTCTCGAGCCATGATATTGCTTTACTTACTGCCATGACTTCCATAGTCAGGCTACTTGTGGTCAAAGAAAAAGCACCAGAATCATAATTCTCCCTCCGGCCTGAGCCGTAAATGCCCATGAACTTCTCACTCGTCTAACGAATTCTCGAAGATCAACGCTTGTATTTCCGCCCCCACAGCAGCCAGATTTTCTTGTCTGCATTTTCTGTCTAGTTTAATGCAAACTAAAAATGACGTACAGAAATATGTTGGCACTTGTACCCACTCCTCGCCAGGTTCTAAGTCCTCAAGTGAACACACCTGTCGAAGAATGTCTTCGGCTTGACCCATCAACGACCTTCCTCTTTTTAACCTGCTGCCCTTTACCTTCTTAATTTCACTATGCAGTGGATGTTGTGTGTTTGCGTTGACTCTGAGATAGGCACGTGCTCTGCAAATTTGTATTCATGTCTCCAATAGTTGGAAAATCAAGAAGATAGCGCATCGCGATGCATGCTGTATCTCTTGTGCATCCAAGAATAATACGCATAGCTTCGTTCTGTATCCTTTCCATCCCTTTCATCTGCTTACGGCTGAGAGTCAGGTTCGCCATCGCATACTCAAAATCAGTCATGACCTGACCCTCGTATAGAAGACACGGATAGCGCTGCTGACAGTTTGCTGCGCCATCACCCGCACAGAAGC
Organism: Cepaea hortensis; assembly: GCA_963921405.1. NCBI lineage: Eukaryota > Metazoa > Mollusca > Gastropoda > Stylommatophora > Helicidae > Cepaea > Cepaea hortensis. The sequence goes on along the minus strand of OY992884.1, from coordinate 89,526,378 downwards.
CAAACCCCGCTTGACCTTTGTTAACACCTGGTCTATGTGCTCATTATAAGCAAGGCTTCGATCAAAACGTATCCCCAGGTAATTCATTGCCTGCGTTCTTTCCAGTCTCTGAACACAGATTTACAGTTGGTGTTGAAGTGTTGACAATATGGTTATTCAAAGAGAACCATGTCACTGCTGCCTTTGTTGGGTTGACCGCCCAGATTCCAAACACCAAGTGCTTACGCGATTTAGTTCGGTTTGTAGTTCTACAGCAACCCGATCTACATCCTTTCCCTGACGATACACTAACACGTCGTCGGCATATGACAATGTCCTCCCCGGTCCAGTGATCTGCTCGCTGGTAATTCTCACAGTGTGGGCGTTGATAATGGTGATCACTGTGGCAGGCCCGGATATAATTTTGTTGGTTCAGAAGTCTAACTGCCACATCTAAAAACTACTTTCCGTTGGAAGAGGGCTGCAGCGATTTAAGGAGGAACGGACTTATCTAGAGTTCGGGACGCAAGGCACCAGAGACGGGTTCTATACTGGCCAAGACCTGCTGACACGTTCTCGCCGTGCGTCCTGGGCAACAGGTCCCTGCGGGGTCCTGACTAACATCAGTAGGATCATTGATTCCTCCGAAGTCGGAGAGTATCTGCCTGCACGGAGAGGAGCCACCAGTCTGCATACCAATAATCCAGACATGGGACAAAGGATACTCACACAAACCTTAGGTCCTCTTGTATGACATCACATTGATGTTGGACAAAAGGATGTCTTCATCCGACATACAGGACTTCACGCTGAAGTTCACAGCCAGCGAACGGAAAGAAAGAAGAAGAAAGATTTAAAGTTCAAGCAGCTGGAACATTTAAAAAATCCAACAGTTAGTTAGTTAGTCAGTTAGTTAGTTAGTCAGTTAGTTAGTCGTGGTTCCAACTTCACGGCAACGGGTCATCCCCATATTGCTCTGTTCCTGTGCCAGTGAATATCATACAAAATGCTCCTCACTGCCCAATGTGAACAACAGTACTCTATTTTAAGCATCCACAAGATCAATCGCTGCAGCAACGGTTTCAATGCCTGAGTGGAAACATTCATAAACATCATGGGCAAAAACTGCTGCGTTGGTCCAGGTGTCTCTGTTTGGACGGTATCCTCTAAGGGTATGTGGGAAACAACCTTGCCTCTCTAGCTGGCTTGATATTTTCCTGGCGATTAACTTCTCCAGCAGCTTGCCTATTGTATTTTGCTTGGTGTTTACCCAGTATTCCTGAATTTTTGTGTGGTCTTTGCCAGGCTTTGGCAAGGGAATCAGATAGCTGTGTAAAAAACCGTCACGCAACCTGATCTTTTTAATACTTCAGTGTTTATGATTTTGTCTTGCCACTTAATACCAAGTATTCTTCTCAGACACCACATATGATAGCTGTTTAAACGTTTCTCTTGGTGTAAGTTGACCTGGCTTCACTGCCATAAAGAAGAGAGATAGAAGTGTTTTTGTTTTGGCAGTACGCTTCATGTTCTCCCAGACTCTTTTTTTTTTTTTTGTTAACCTGTTCATTGTTGTTGCTGCCTTACCAATCCTGATGATGATTTCCTGATCTAGAGGTAATTTGCTATTTACCTCTGATCCTAGATGTAATATGGTCTACTATCTCCTGTTCGGCGTCGTAAATAAAGAATAGTGGTTCCGCCATGTGCAACTTGTGACATAATCTGTGACTTATTTTTACTAATTGTTAAATCTAATTCAGAGCAAGCATTGGAGAATGCAGATAGTAGACGTTATAATTCTTCCTCAGAGTGGGGTCGTAGTTGCAGCAGCATCTGCAAAAAGCAACTCTCTGATCAGTACCCTCCTAATTTTGGTCTTAGCCTTCAATCTCTGAGCATTGTAAAAGCCGCCATCTTAGCGTGAGTGAATGTATATACCTCCATCCTGATCCCGAAACGCATACTTCAGTAGAAGTGAAAAGTATATTCCAAAGAGGGTGGGAGCTATACAAAACCTTGCTTATGAAACCTAAATATTAGATGTCATGGCACGGAGTTTCAAGCCCCAAGCTATGAAAGCTCTGACAGGTGGACAGTTAAAGCATTGCTTTGCTGATCTGGCAGCTTCTGCAGCTTGTATTGTGTTACCTAGTCTCTGGAGTATACTACGCAGGCCGAGAGAGAAATCATAATGCATAGGCAACACATGGTCTATAAATTCAGCCCAGATTTGTGTTATGGATAGGTATAACTCAATTTTACAAACTATCGTCTATCAAAACAACTAATATTACAATATAGACATTACACATTACAACAGAGACATTACACATTACAGTTGACACATTACTGTACAGACAAGAAAGACAAGATCCCAGGCACTAAAGTTCTACAAAGAGCGTCCATGCTCAGTATCCACACTCTACTAATGAAAAATCAGATTCGCTGGGTTGGTCACTTAACTCGCATGCCAGATCACAGGCTCCCTAAACGATTTTTTTACGGCGAGCTGCGTTGTGGTAAACGCTCCCAATGCGGAAAGAGTAAACGCTTTAAAGACATTCTGAAAATCTTGACACCTGGGAGACTGCTGGAAAGACCTAAATTCGTGGCGTATATCATTGCGGAAGGATACAGTCACTTGTGAAGCAACCAGGCTGCAAGAGCTGTGAAGAAGAGGCTAGACAGAAACACCACTGCAAGAAATCCCCCTCCTGGAACGTCAAGCATTCTTTGCCCAAATTGTCAAAGAACATTTCGAGCCAAAAGAGGCCTTATCAGCCATCTTAGAACTCACGGCTCCATACTTTCAACCCCACTAGATGAAATGCATGGTCATCATAATTATTGATGGACAAACAACACAGACATCAAGAAAGACGTTATAGATTAAATATTACATTACAAACAAGAAACAATTTACTTGATACATAAACATTACAGTATAGACATCACGAAAACTTTCATTCTAGAAATAAACGTTATAGTATAGACCAGGGGTCACCAAACTTTTTTCACGGCGGGCCGGATAAATGACAACATGACGAGCGCGGGCCGGATACTCATTCTGTACAATACTTGCGTCGTCTCCATGGTGAAGGTCTTTCGGACCCACGCTCGAGACACATCTGCGCGCGATTTGGCAGCAGATTGCGTTGCGCTAGCTTCTTACGCTATAGTATGGGTGCCGGTCGTTCACATACTACTGAAATTAAACTTGCCAAGACATCAATAACAACAAAAAATGCTGGTGTTGACTGCAAACGTCATGTAAAGGATACGCAACTAACTTTAACAATACTTGTAAGCCAGAATGAAAGCTCTGGGAAAAAAGACACTAAGTTAATCATGGGTGCGTGGCGTGCAACGTAAAAGAAACAAAGGCAACCCACATATTTATTTACTTAAAAAGAAAACAAGTTATGAAAGAAGGCGACGTTAGCAAAAAGGATAGTTACATCAGACCTAGTGTGCACATATCCGAATATCACAAGCTAAGCATCAGAAAAGGTTAGTGAGATTGTGAAACGGATATTTGGCTTTCAAGATATCATCAATGTTTGTTTTGGAATAGCTGCATTCAATCAAGAGAATTGCTTTCAAATGTTAATCAGTCAATCTCGTTCGATGTGTTGACTTCACATACTTCAATGTTTGCCCACAAACATAAGTTGTTCCAAACACTGATGCCATACCAGCAGCACATTTCTTCAGTTTCGGAAACTCAACATCAGGTAAGCAGCGGTAAAATTCAACAAGTTTTTCTTCTCTGTGCTTCTCTTTCAACAAGTCATTTGCTTGCAAATTATTGAGGTCCAACTTTAGTTCAAGTGGCACATCATCAAGTTTACAATCAACCAGATTTTGGAACAGAAGAATGTCACTCTCAATTCTGTCAAGATCTAACAATCTCTCCAAAAATGCATCTCCAAATCGCGAATAATGTTTTTCGGAAAATCGAGGTTGACATTATCAGCGACTGTAGCGCAAAACTCTTTGAAACAGTGAAAATGAGAAACGTTTTCTCCTTCCAATTGTGCTTCAAACATTGACAGCTTTCTCCAAAATCCATTGATGATTCTGTAGAGGTCACAGACGAAGTTATCCTTTCCTTGAAGTTTCAAATTCAGTTCATTCATGTGTGATGTGACAGCCGTGGATCAGCTCCATCTTTTTCAGTAAGGAAAACATATATTTCGTTTCGGAGCTTGTAAAAACGAAACAGGACTTTACCGCAGCTGAGCCACCTCACTGATGTGTGATAAGGCAAGTCACAGAATTCAGAATAAATTTCTTCAAGAAAAGCCTAGAACTGACGGTGAGTGAGTGCATGTCCCCGAATGAAGTTCACAACCGAAACGACTGGATTCAGTACATAATAAATATATAAGTCTTTCACACAGAGTGCTTGCTGATGTATGATGCAGTGTACGAACAGAGCGCCCGGAATTTGCAAATAATCCATCTGAGTCCTGATCAGACCATTCCTCACTCCAGCCACGTTTTTCCTCCATCAACTGTAACACCTCGAAGCTGATTCCACTGAAGGTTATAGTCTTGCAAAACTGTTTGCACTTCCATGAAAATGTCCGTTCCAGTTGTTGTTCCATGCATGCTGCAAACGGATGCCAACTCTTCCTTATCTGAAAGTCCAAATTGACATCATCTCTGCAGTTCACAACACAAACCGCCGTGGACTTATATAAGAGCACCCCACATGAGATCTACAGCTCAAAGTATAGCTCCACGTGCATAACTCAGTAGCTGGGCGATGGAATTATGTACTACCTGTCCAAATTGAGGAAAATACGTAAGTAAATCATAGCCAAAGCAAAAGACATATTGAGTAGGACAAATCGTATCAGTAAGATGGTCAATGTATCTCCCTTCAGAGTAAAATTTAACATGCCTGTTAAAGAAGAAAAAGCGAACCGATCTCTCAACAAATATTAATAGAACCTATACTGTTTCGTGGCCACCAGTACCCACCTCATCAAGGAAATTAATGAATCACCAAAACACGAAAGCAGATTGTAAGCTTTACTAAAACACGATTACAAGAAACAAATTGGACATTGCTGCCAAAGCCTTCGTCAGCACAGAACAAACAAACACAAACCGACAAAAAACTACATGAAACACACTACAATACAATATTAAGGGTACTTATCTGAATCTGTATCCTAGCTTGGATTGACTGACGACTAACACGCGTTCAACGGCTATCAGAGGATTCCTCATCAAGGAAGTATGGTGCACTTGAACCGGGGACCCTGCACAGTGGTCGCCATACCACAAAGTAGATATCACTGGGATGAAGACATGTTCTCCAAAGCCCAAGTTCTGCAGTTTCACAACTAAAGTCGCTAATGGTGGCTCATGACGTCTTGTCGCTCCATAGCAGAGACAGATTAAAAAGTGGGGAGCTTAAGTCCACCATTAGATGAAGAAGAAGAAGAAGAAGAAGAAGAAGAAGAAGAAGAAGAAGAAGAAGAAGAAGAAGAAGAAGAAGAAGAAGAAGAAGAAGAAGAAGAAGAAGAAGAAGAAGAAGAAGAAGAAGAAGAAGGAAAAAAAACAAGAACGAGAAGAACGAGAACAAGAAGAACGAGAACAAGAAGAACAAGAAGAATAAGAACAAGAAGAAAAATGACAAGAAGAAGAAGAAGAAGAAGAAGAAGAAGAAGAAGAAGAAGAAGAAGAAGAAGAAGAAGAAGAAGAAGAAGAAGAAGAAGAAGAAGAAGAAGAAGAAGAAGAAGAAGAAGAAGAAGGAAAAAAAAACAAGAACGAGAAGAACGAGAACAAGAAGAACGAGAACAAGAAGAACAAGAAGAATAAGAACAAGAAGAAAAATGACAAGAAGAAGAAGAAGAAGAAGAAGAAGAAGAAGAAGAAGAAGAAGAAGAAGAAGAAGAAGAAGAAGAAGAAGAAGAAGAAGAAGAAGAAGAAGAAGAAGAAGAAGAAGAAGAAGAAGAAGAAGAAGAAGAAGAAGAAGAAGAAGAAGAAGAAGAGGAAAGGGAATAACGATGATAAGAACGACACAATCGGATCGACAGTAACAAATCAAAGACCTCTGTGCCTTCCAGTGAGTCAGTCTGTATGTCTGCTTACACAGGCTTCGATCTGGTAAATGTTTGTGTCTATCTATCTACATAATACTTCTATAAATGTGTCTGTGAATTCAGTATTGCGTGCAATGTTCCTAAACAAATGATCCTAACCTCCCATGTTTGTCTTGTGCAGGATTTGACTGCAGAAAACCAGAAACGAGACTCAGAAATCCAAAAACGAGGTCTATTGAAGTCGCTAGCTAAGTGGGGTTTCGCCGCGTATGCTCTTAACAAATTGGGGAAAAGAGAGGTAAAACCAACAGATGAACTGATGACTGTAGCATGATCCCACAAAAGATTGACACATTCGATTCAAGGACTGACGGAATGACCGACCAACAGGAAGATCGACAAATGGACGCATCCATCTAACAACTCCTTCAATTCTCTCATCAATTTGTCTATCAGCCTACATACATCCATACCTACCTATCCATGCCCATACCTACGTATCATCATCATCATCATCATCATCATCATCATCATCGTCACCTTCCACTTCTGCCGTCAAGCGTCGTGGGGAGGAATAATTTACGCTCCAGCGCCCGGTGGGCAGCATTGGATATTGTCATTCCGTTTGATTGTGCAATGTCTTTGATGTCGTCAATCCATTTTCTTCTTGGACGTCCTCGTGGTCTCGTGGCAGATGATCTTTTGTGTAAGGCTAGTGATGGTAGTTGATGGTGTTGCATTCTAACGACATGGTCAAACCACTTAATCTTCTGTCTTTCAATAAATGTGGCACAAGGTGTTGATCCCACAGTCTGTCTGATAACAGCATTTCTTACGCGGTCTCGGATTGTTAATTTGGCAGCTCTCCTCAGGTATCTCATCTTGCAGGTGTTGATTTTGCGAAGGTGTGATTTGGATAATGTCCAAGTTTTAGATTAGTAGCATAGGATTGGTGTGAAGATGCTGTTTATTATCTGTCGTTTTGCGGACATGGGTATATTTGGATGTTTCAGTAAGGGTGATAGTTGATATGTAAGTGCACTAGCATTTTGAAATCTGATTTCGATTTCTCTGTCTAGTCTGCCATCTTCTGTGACCTGCATATCAACCATCTTTATTATCTGCCTATGTCAGTCACCATGTGTCACTCGTCAAGTATCAGTCAGTAAATGCCAGACCGCATATCAATCTGCAAATGTTAGTCAGCAAGTGTCAGACAGCAAATATCTGTCAATAAATGTCAGACAGCAAATATCTGTCAACAAATGTCAGACAGCAAATATCTGTCAACGAATGTCAGTCAGCAAGTGTCAGTCAGTAAATGACAGTCAAGAAATGTCAGTCAGCAAATGTCAGTCAGTAAATGTCAGTCGGTAAATATCAGACAGCGTATGTCGCTCTCTGGGGCTAAGGGCTTGCGAACGCGGTTTGTGGGCCCATATACCCGGGTTCGAAACACAGTGGTGCTGTTTTTTTTCGAAAAAGGTATAGGAGCTGGTCGTTCAGAAAGCAATGGCAAACTACTGAACGTAACATTTGACCAGGAATCGCCGAACAGCGAAAACGCTGGGGTTGACTACTATGTCCTTTGAATGACATGCAACATGGTTTTAAATATATCGGTCAATAAATATGAGTCATCAAAAGTCAGTCACTAAATGTCAGTCAACAAATTTCAGTCAACATACGTCAATGACAAAGGGTATCAAACAATACTCAGCCAATCAGCGACATCTGGTCGCTATCATTTGAAGTACTTTATTTATGTCTGAAGCCGCTTTTTCCTAGTGTCCAGAGCACTGACATGCCGGCCCGGCAATCCTGGGTTCACATACACTTGGAAAGAGGATATTACTTTAGTTTACTGACCCCTGGTTCGATCCAGCTTCTTACAATGGTTGCATGAACATTTTCTTGAGCGTGAGGCACCACCCTTGACACCGATAGCATCATCCTTTCTGCCGAGGAAACGTGGGTGTACCACCATATACTCACTATGGTAGTTAATTAGTCTTTCCTCTTGAGCCTAAGGCGGCGCATAGGGCAGAAGTCATGGCTCTCCATGTCTGGCGGTTCTCTGTTACCTGTTGTAGATCCTGGATGTTCACTTGGCCGTTGAATGAGACTTCTCTGATGATGGTTCTACGCAGGGTCTCTTTTGGTCTTCACCGTTTTCTTTTCCCTACTGGTGACCATAAGAGGGCTTGGTTGGGGAGTCTTGTCTTGTCCATTCTGAGTACATGGCCGATGTAGTTCCATCGGCGTTTTCTTATAAAATTGGGATACAATATCTTGCTTAGTCTCTTGTCGTATTTGCGTATTGGTTCTGAAATCTGTCCAGTAGAGGTTTAGAATTCTTCTAAGACATTTGTTCTCAAAATCGTCTAATTTTTTATCCAAAGCTACCGTTGATTTCCAACTCTCACATCCATACGTTAGCACTGAAATCACAAAAGAGTTGAAGATTTTAAGTTTCGTTTGTTTGCTGAGTGTCTTTGACTTCCAGATGTTTGACAGTTTATTGAAGGCACCAGATGACAGTGCGATTCTAGATAATGTGTCTGGCGTTGAGTCCCCTTTAGATGTCAATTTGCTTCCTAGGTATGTGAAGCTGTTGACTTTATCAAGAACATTTTTTTTCCGCGTTTCCATCCTGTTTCAGGATATTGCGGTCAACACCAGCATCTTTCAGCTGTATGTTGATTCCTAGACTAGATTACGCTCATCAGCACGCCACGACTTTCTGAGCGACCGGCTCCATACTCTCATAAGTCACTTTTGCGATTCGAACCACTGCTAATTCTCGTCGCGTCACGTGACGAGAGTATTCGGGGTTAGCGGAGAAAGCTGCTGACCCCTCGGCCATGGAGCCGGCTTTTCAAGAACATGGTTATTTAATTTGTGTCGTCGGAACTGTTGGTAAATTCAATAGTTTTGGTTTTTGCGGTGTTAATTTGGAGACCAATTTGTCCTGAAACATTTTGGAGTTGGTTTATTTTCTCTTGAGCATTTGGGTGTGTTGAACTTAAAAGCACTATGTCGTCGGCAAAGTCCAGGTCTTCTAGAATGTTGTCAATCTAATGGATACCCCTATTTGTGTTGTTTGTGCATTTGCGCATGACCCAATCGGTAGCTATTCCAAAGTGCGTCGGTGACAAGACACTACCCTGTTTCACTCCCGTTTCCACTGAGAACCAGCCAGAGTTGCCTGATTCTGTTCTCATGCAGCAACGTGTCTCCTTGTAGAAAGATTTTATGATGTTGATATATTTGGTAGGTAAACCATAGATGTTAAGTAGATTCCAAAGTGAAGGACGGCGGATGCTGTCGAAGGCTTTTTGAAAGTCGACAAAGTTGGTGATTAATTTCGTCTAGAATTCTACAGAATTCAATGATTATTCTAAGGATGAAAATGTGGTCTACACATGACCGTTTTGGTCTGAAGCCAGCTTGTTCTTCTCTGAGCCTTTCATTTATAGACTTGTTCAATCTCTCAAGTAACATGCTACAAAAGAGTTTTCCTGTTACTGACAGTAGGGTGATACCATGCCAGTTATTGCAATCAGACATGTCACACGCAATCAGACATGTCACCTTTTTTGGGCAGTTTGAAAATTACACCATCTTTCCACTGTTGTGGTGGGGATTCGCTTTGCCAGATGTCATTGATCAGCTATGGTACTATGGTAGGCCGGCATACAAATGGGGTCGTTTGTATTTGTGGGACATACCTGTATGGAGGTGGCTCAGCTCAACTGGCTCACCATAAGCATAAGAGAACTCGCTCTTAAACTTCATGTCCATTGATGGCGAAGTAGCGGGTTCAACCCCTACACTATTCAGCTGGGCTAAAATGTTGATTTCCTGTCCTTGACTTGGGGATATAAATTACATGTACTTCAGAAGTCGAAGTGGGGAAAGCTAATATACACGCAAATATCATCCCAGTGCACTTAACAGTAGTAGCCACTACCACAAGTAATAGCGTGTATGGACTTCGCTCGATTTCAAACCAAGGAAAAAGGGAAAAGTCTGTCTGTATTATGTTTATACAATATGTCTGCCTAATGCCCCATGTCTGTCTGCGTGTCTGCCCCTGTTTACATGCATATCTTGGTGTCCATCGGTTTGTCTATCTGTCTGTCTAATACTCTCGTAGATGTCAGCATGCCACCGGGCTTAATGCGCTTGCGTTTAAACTTCCGGCGCGCTGTCACCTCGGTTGTGGGTTCAATTAGCACACCATCAGTTGGACTTCTTCGTTCACTTCACGTTCAGAAATCAATGGCACACTACGGAACGTAACATTGCCTAGTAAATCAACCCGGTGATCTGGTTGAGGACAACGTCCTGAAAAGGACACGCAATATTCTTTTTAAATAGTTTGGTATATGTGCCTGTCCACTCATGGGTGTGTGATAGTGTGGTAAATGTGTCTTTCCACTCATGATTGTGTGATAGTTTGGTAAATGTGTATGTCCACTCATGGATGTGATATTAAGGTAATTGTGTCTGTCTACTCACGACTGTGCGATAGTATGGTAAAAGTGTCTGTGCACTCAAGAGTGTGTTTAGTGTGATAAATTAGTTTGGTAAATTTGTCTGTCCACTCATGGGTGTGTGATAGTGTGGTAAATGTGTCTGACCACTCAAAAGTGTGTGATAGTGTGGTAAATGTGTATGACCACTCACGAGTGTGTGATAGTGTGGTAAATGTGTATGTCCACTCATGGGTGTGTGATAGAGTGGTAAATGTGTATGTGTACTCAAGAGTGTGTGATAGTGTGGTAAATGTGTATGTCATCTCATGGGTGTGTGATAGTGTGGTAAATGTGTCTGACCACTCAAGAGTGTGTAATAGTGTGGTAAATGCGGCTGTCCACTCATGAGTGTGTGATAGTGTAGTAAATGTGTCTGTTCACTTACGACTGTGTGATAGTGTGGTAAATGTGTCTGTCCATTCATGGGTGTGTGATAGTGTGGTAAATGTGTCGTCCACTCAAGGGTGTGTGATAGTGTGGTAAATGTGTCTGACCACTCAAAAGTGTGTGATAGTGTGGTAAATGTGTCTGTCCACTTATGGATGTGTTATAGTGTTGTAAATATGTCTGTCCACTTATGGATGTGTTATAGTGTTGTAAATATGTCTGTCCACTCATGGGTGTGTGATAGTGGGGTAAATGTGTCTGTCCACAAATGGGTGTGAGATAGTGTGATAAATGTGTCTGTCCACACATGGATGAGTGATAGTGTGGTAAATGTGTATGTCCACTCAAGAGTACGTGATAGTGTGGTAAATGTGTATGTCATCTCATGGGTGTGTGATAGTGTGGTAAATGTGTCTGACCACTCAAGAGTGTGTGATAGTGTGGTAAATGTGTCTGTCCACTCATGGGTGTGTGATAGTGTGGTAAATGTGTCTGACAACGCATGGGTGTGTGATAGTGTGGTAAATGTGTCTGTCCACTCATGGGTGTGTGATAGTGTGGTAAATGTGTCTGTCCACTTATGGATGTGTTATAGTGTTGTAAATATGTCTGTCCACTCATGGGTGTGTGATAGTGTGGTAAATGTGTCTGTCCACTCATGAATGTGTGATAGTGTGGTAAATGTGTCTGTCGACTCAAGAGTGTGTAATAGTGTGGTAAATACGGCTGTCCACTCATGAGTGTGTGATAGTGTAGTAAATGTGTCTGTTCACTTACGACTGTGTGATAGTGTGGTAAATGTGTCTGTCCATTCATGGGTGTGTGATAGTGTGGTAAATGTGTCGTCCACTCAAGGGTGTGTGATAGTGTGGTAAATGTGTATGTCCACTCATGGGTGTGTGATAGTGTGGTATATGTATCTGTCCACTCATGGGTGTGTGATAGTGTGGTAAATGTGTCTGTCCACTCATGGGTGTGTGATAGTGTGGTAAATGTGTCTGTCCACTAATGGGTGTGTGATAGTGTGATAAATGTGTCTGTCCACTCATGGGTGTGTGATAGTGTGGTAAATGTGTATGTGTACTCAAGAGTGTGTGATAGTGTGGTAAATGTGTATGTAATATCATGGGTGTGTGATAGTGTGGTAAATGTGTCTGACAACTCAAGAGTGTGTGATAGTGTGGTAAATGTGTCTGTCCACTCATGGGTGTGTGATAGTTTGGTAAATGTGTCTGTCCACTCATGAGTGTGTGATAGTGTGGTAAATGTGTCTGTCCACTCATGGGTGTGTGAAAGTGTGGTAAATGTGTCTGTCCACTTATGGATGTGTTATAGTGTTGTAAATATGTCTGTCCACTCATGGGTGTGTGATAGTGTGATAAATGTGTCTGTCCACTCATGAATGTGTGATAGTGTGGTAAATGTGTCTGTCCACTCAAGAGTGTGTGATAGAGTGGTAAATGTGTCTGTTCACTCATGGGTGTGTGTGCTAGTGTCGTAAACGTGTCTGTCCACTCATGGGTGTGTGATAGTATGGTAAATGTGTCTGTCCACTCATGGGTGTGTGATAGTGTGGTAAATGTGTCTGTCCACTCATGGGTGTGTGATAGTGTGGTAAATATGTCTGTCCACTCATGGGTGTGTGATAGTGTGGTTAATGTGTCCGTCCACTCATGGGTGTGTGATAGTGTGGTAAATGTGTCTGTCCACAAATGGGTGTGAGATAGTGTGATAAATGTGTCTGTCCACACATGGATGAGTGATAGTGTGGTAAATGTGTATGTCCACTCAAGAGTACGTGATAGTGTGGTAAATGTGTATGTCATCTCATGGGTGTGTGATAGTGTGGTAAATGTGTCTGACCACTCAAGAGTGTGTGATAGTGTGGTAAATGTGTCTGTCCACTCATGGGTGTGTGATAGTGTGGTAAATGTGTCTGACAACGCATGGGTGTGTGATAGTGTGGTAAATGTGTCTGTCCACTCATGGGTGTGTGATAGTGTGGTAAATGTGTCTGTCCACTCATGGGTGTGTTATAGTGTGGTAAATGTGTATGTCCACTCAAGAGTGTGTGATAGTGAGATAAATGTGTCTGTCCACTCATGGGTGTGTGATAGTGCGGTAAATGTGTCTGACCACTCAAGAGTGTGTGATAGTGTGGTAAATGTGTATGGCCACTCATGAGTGTGTGATGGTGTGGTAAATGTGTATGTCCACTCATGGGTGTGTGATAGTGTGGTATATGTGTCTGTCCACTCATGGGTGTGTGATAGTGTGGTAAATGTACCTGTCCACACATGGGTGTGTGATAGTGTGGTAAATGTGTATGTCCACTCATGGGTGTGATAGTGTGGTAAATGTGTCTTTCCACTCATGGGTATGTGATAGTGTGGTAAATGTGTATGTACACTCAAGAGTGTGTGATAGTGTGGTAAATGTGTATGTCTACTCATGGGTGTGTGATAGTGTGGTATATGTGTCTGTCCACTCATGGGTGTGTGATAGTGAGGTAAATGTGTATGTCCACTCAAGAGTGTGTGATAGTGTGGTAGATGTGTCTGTCCACTCATGGGTGTGTGATTGTGTGGTAAATGTGTCTGTCAACTCATGGGTATGTAATAGTGTGGTAAATGTGTCTGTCCATTCATGGGTGTGTGATAGTGTGGTAAATGTGTATGTCCACTCACGAGTGTGTGAAAGTGTGGTAAATGTGTCTGAACACTCAAGAGTGTGTGATAGTGTGGTAAATGTGTATGTCCACTCACGAGTGTGTGATAGTGTTGTAAATGTGTCTGTCCACTCATGGGTGTGTGGTAGTGTGGTAAATGAGACTATCCACTCACGGGTGTGTGATAGTGTGGTAAATGGTGTCCACTCAAGAGTGTGTGATAGTGTGGTAAATGTGTATGTCCACTCATGGGTGTGTGATAGTGTGATAAATGTGTCTGTCAACTCCAAAGTGTGTGATAGTGTGGTAAAAGTGTATGTTCACTCAAGAGTATGTGATAGTTTTGTAAATGATTCTGTCCACTAATGGGTGTGTCATAGTGTGGTAAATGTGTCTGTCCACTCATGGGTGTGTGATAGTGTGGTAAATGTATCTGTCAACTCATGGGTGTGTGATAGTTTGGTAAATGTGTCTGTCCACTCATGGGTGTGTTATAGTGGGGTAAATGTGTCTGTCCACTCATGGGTGTGTGATAGTGTGGTACATGTGTCTGTCCACTCATGGGTGTGTGATAGTGTGGTAAATGTGTCTGTCCACTCATTGGTGTGTGATAGTGTGGTAAATGTGTCTGTCCACTCATGGGTGTGTGATAGTGTGGTAAATGTGTATGTCCACTCAAGTGTGTGTGATAGTGTGGAATATGTGTTTGTCCACTAATGGGTGTGTGATAGTGTGGTAAATGTGTCTGACCACTCAAAAGTGTGTGATAATATGGTAAATGTGTCTGTCTTAACATGGGTGTATGATAGTGTTGTAAATGTGTCTGACCACTCATGGGTGTGTGATAGTGTGGTAAATGTGTCTGTCCATTCATGTGTGTGTGATAGTGTGGTAAATGTGTCTGTCCACTCATGGGTGTGTGATAGTGTGGTAAATGTGTATGTCCACTCAAGAGTGTGTGATAGTGTGGTAAATGTGTCTGTCCACTCATAGGTGTGTGATAGTGTGGTAAATGTGTCTGACCACTCAAGAGTGTGTGATAGTGTGCTAAATGTTTATGGCCACTCACGAGTGTGTGATAGTGTGGTAAATGTATATGTCCACTCATGGGTGTGTGATAGTGTGGTACATGTGTCTGTCCACTTATGGGTGTGTGATAGTGTAATAAATGTGTCTGTCCACTCCATAGTGTGTGATAGTGTGGTAAATGTGTCTGTCCACTCATGGGTGTGTGATAGTGTGGTAAATGTGTCTGTCCACTCATGGGTGTGTGATAGTTTTGTAAATGTGTCTGACCACTCAAGAGTGTGTGATAGTATGGTAAATGTGTCTGTCTACACATGGGTGTATGATAGTGTGGTAAATGTGTCTGACCACTCATGGGTGTGTGATAGTGTGGTAAATGTGTCTGTCCATTCATGGGTGTGTGATAGTGTGGTAAATGTGTCTGTCCACTCATGGGTGTGTGATAGAGTGGTAAATGTGTATGTCCACTCAAGAGTGTGTGATAGTGTGGTAAATGTGTCTGTCCACTCATAGGTGTGTGATAGTGTGGTAAATGTGTCTGACCACTCAAGAGTGTGTGATAGTGTGCTAAATGTGTATGGCCACTCACGAGTGTGTGATAGTGTGGTAAATGTAAATGTCCATTCATGGGTGTGTGATAGTGTGGTACATGTGTCTGTCCACTCATGGGTGTGTGATAGTGTAAAAAATGTGTCTGTCCACTCCAAAGTGTGTGATAGTGTGATAAATGTGTATGTCCACTAATGGGTGTGTGACAGTGTGATAAATGTGTCTGTCAACTCATGGGTGTGTGATAGTGTGGTAAATGTGCCTGTCCACTCATGAGTGTGTGATAGTGTGGTAAATGTGTCTGTCCACTCATGGGTGTGTGATAGTGTGGTAAATGTGTCTGTCCACTCATGGGTGTGTGATAGTGTGGTAAATGTGTCTGTCCACTCATGGGTGTGTGATAGTGTGGTAAATGTGTCTGTCCACTAATGGGTGTGTGATAGTGTGATAAATGTGTCTGTCCACTCATGGGTGTGTGATAGTGTGGTAAATGTGTATGTGTACTCAAGAGTGTGTGATAGTGTGGTAAATGTGTATGTAATATCATGGGTGTGTGATAGTGTGGTAAATGTGTCTGACAACTCAAGAGTGTGTGATAGTGTGGTAAATGTGTCTGTCCACTCATGGGTGTGTGATAGTTTGGTAAATGTGTCTGTCCACTCATGAGTGTGTGATAGTGTGGTAAATGTGTCTGTCCACTCATGGGTGTGTGAAAGTGTGGTAAATGTGTCTGTCCACTTATGGATGTGTTATAGTGTTGTAAATATGTCTGTCCACTCATGGGTGTGTGATAGTGTGATAAATGTGTCTGTCCACTCATGAATGTGTGATAGTGTGGTAAATGTGTCTGTCCACTCAAGAGTGTGTGATAGAGTGGTAAATGTGTCTGTTCACTCATGGGTGTGTGTGCTAGTGTCGTAAACGTGTCTGTCCACTCATGGGTGTGTGATATTATGGTAAATGTGTCTGTCCACTCATGGGTGTGTGATAGTGTGGTAAATGTGTCTGTCCACTCATGGGTGTGTGATAGTGTGGTAAATATGTCTGTCCACTCATGGGTGTGTGATAGTGTGGTTAATGTGTCCGTCCACTCATGGGTGTGTGATAGTGTGGTAAATGTGTCTGTCCACAAATGGGTGTGAGATAGTGTGATAAATGTGTCTGTCCACACATGGATGAGTGATAGTGTGGTAAATGTGTATGTCCACTCAAGAGTACGTGATAGTGTGGTAAATGTGTATGTCATCTCATGGGTGTGTGATAGTGTGGTAAATGTGTCTGACCACTCAAGAGTGTGTGATAGTGTGGTAAATGTGTCTGTCCACTCATGGGTGTGTGATAGTGTGGTAAATGTGTCTGACAACGCATGGGTGTGTGATAGTGTGGTAAATGTGTCTGTCCACTCATGGGTGTGTGATAGTGTGGTAAATGTGTCTGTCCACTCATGGGTGTGTTATAGTGTGGTAAATGTGTATGTCCACTCAAGAGTGTGTGATAGTGAGATAAATGTGTCTGTCCACTCATGGGTGTGTGATAGTGCGGTAAATGTGTCTGACCACTCAAGAGTGTGTGATAGTGTGGTAAATGTGTATGGCCACTCATGAGTGTGTGATGGTGTGGTAAATGTGTATGTCCACTCATGGGTGTGTGATAGTGTGGTATATGTGTCTGTCCACTCATGGGTGTGTGATAGTGTGGTAAATGTGTATGTACACTCAAGAGTGTGTGATAGTGTGGTAAATGTGTATGTCTACTCATGGGTGTGTGATAGTGTGGTATATGTGTCTGTCCACTCATGGGTGTGTGATAGTGAGGTAAATGTGTATGTCCACTCAAGAGTGTGTGATAGTGTGGTAGATGTGTCTGTCCACTCATGGGTGTGTGATTGTGTGGTAAATGTGTCTGTCAACTCATGGGTATGTAATAGTGTGGTAAATGTGTCTGTCCATTCATGGGTGTGTGATAGTGTGGTAAATGTGTATGTCCACTCACGAGTGTGTGAAAGTGTGGTAAATGTGTCTGAACACTCAAGAGTGTGTGATAGTGTGGTAAATGTGTATGTCCACTCACGAGTGTGTGATAGTGTTGTAAATGTGTCTGTCCACTCATGGGTGTGTGGTAGTGTGGTAAATGAGACTATCCACTCACGGGTGTGTGATAGTGTGGTAAATGGTGTCCACTCAAGAGTGTGTGATAGTGTGGTAAATGTGTATGTCCACTCATGGGTGTGTGATAGTGTGATAAATGTGTCTGTCAACTCCAAAGTGTGTGATAGTGTGGTAAAAATGTATGTCCACTCAAGAGTATGTGATAGTTTTGTAAATGATTCTGTCCACTAATGGGTGTGTCATAGTGTGGTAAATGTGTCTGTCCACTCATGGGTGTGTGATAGTGTGGTAAATGTATCTGTCAACTCATGGGTGTGTGATAGTTTGGTAAATGTGTCTGTCCACTCATGGGTGTGTTATAGTGGGGTAAATGTGTCTGTCCACTCATGGGTGTGTGATAGTGTGGTACATGTGTCTGTCCACTCATGGGTGTGTGATAGTGTGGTAAATGTGTCTGTCCACTCATGGGTGTGTGATAGTGTGGTAAATGTGTCTGTCCACTCATGGGTGTGTGATAGTGTGGTAAATGTGTATGTCCACTCAAGTGTGTGTGATAGTGTGGAATATGTGTTTGTCCACAAATGGGTGTGTGATAGTGTGGTAAATGTGTCTGA
Organism: Cepaea hortensis; assembly: GCA_963921405.1. Lineage (NCBI taxonomy): Eukaryota > Metazoa > Mollusca > Gastropoda > Stylommatophora > Helicidae > Cepaea > Cepaea hortensis. The sequence continues at coordinate 89,508,444 of OY992884.1, read as the reverse complement.
CCACTCAAAAGTGTGTGATAATATGGTAAATGTGTCTGTCTAAACATGGGTGTATGATAGTGTTGTAAATGTGTCTGACCACTCATGGGTGTGTGATAGTGTGGTAAATGTGTCTGTCCATTCATGTGTGTGTGATAGTGTGGTAAATGTGTCTGTCCACTCATGGGTGTGTGATAGTGTGGTAAATGTGTATGTCCACTCAAGAGTGTGTGATAGTGTGGTAAATGTGTCTGTCCACTCATAGGTGTGTGATAGTGTGGTAAATGTGTCTGACCACTCAAGAGTGTGTGATAGTGTGCTAAATGTTTATGGCCACTCACGAGTGTGTGATAGTGTGGTAAATGTATATGTCCACTCATGGGTGTGTGATAGTGTGGTACATGTGTCTGTCCACTTATGGGTGTGTGATAGTGTAATAAATGTGTCTGTCCACTCCATAGTGTGTGATAGTGTGGTAAATGTGTCTGTCCACTCATGGGTGTGTGATAGTGTGGTAAATGTGTCTGTCCACTCATGGGTGTGTGATAGTTTTGTAAATGTGTCTGACCACTCAAGAGTGTGTGATAGTATGGTAAATGTGTCTGTCTACACATGGGTGTATGATAGTGTGGTAAATGTGTCTGACCACTCATGGGTGTGTGATAGTGTGGTAAATGTGTCTGTCCATTCATGGGTGTGTGATAGTGTGGTAAATGTGTCTGTCCACTCATGGGTGTGTGATAGAGTGGTAAATGTGTATGTCCACTCAAGAGTGTGTGATAGTGTGGTAAATGTGTCTGTCCACTCATAGGTGTGTGATAGTGTGGTAAATGTGTCTGACCACTCAAGAGTGTGTGATAGTGTGCTAAATGTGTATGGCCACTCACGAGTGTGTGATAGTGTGGTAAATGTAAATGTCCATTCATGGGTGTGTGATAGTGTGGTACATGTGTCTGTCCACTCATGGGTGTGTGATAGTGTAATAAATGTGTCTGTCCACTCCAAAGTGTGTGATAGTGTGATAAATGTGTATGTCCACTAATGGGTGTGTGACAGTGTGATAAATGTGTCTGTCAACTCATGGGTGTGTGATAGTGTGGTAAATGTGTCTGTCCACTCATGAGTGTGTGATAGTGTGGTAAATGTGTCTGTCCACTCATGGGTGTGTGATAGTGTGGTAAATGTGTCTGTCCACTCATGGGTGTGTGATAGTGTGGTAAATGTGTCTGTCCACTCATGGGTGTGTTATAGTGCTATAAATGTGTCTGTCCACTCATGTGTGTGTGATAGTTTGGTAAATGTGTCTGTCCACTCATGGGTGTGTGATAGTGTGATAAATGTGTCTGTCAACTCCAAAGTGTGTGATAGTGTGGTAAAAGTGTATGTTCACTCAAGAGTATGTGATAGTTTTGTAAATGATTCTGTCCACTAATGGGTGTGTGCTAGTGTGGTAAATGTGCCTGTCCACTCATGGGTGTGTGATAGTGTGGTAAATGTGTCTGTCCACTCATGGGTGTGTGATAGTGTGGTAAATGTGTCTGTCCACTCATGGGTGTGTGATAGTGTGGTAAATGTGTCTGTCCACTCATGGGTGTGTTATATTGGGGTAAATGTGTCTGTCCACTCATGGGTGTGTGATAGTGTGGTAAATGTGTCTGTCCACTCATGAGTGTGTGATAGTGTGGTAAATGTGTCTGTCCACTCATGGGTGTGTGATAGTGTGGTAAATGTGTCTGTCCACTCATGGGTGTGTGATAGTGTGGTAAATGTGTCTGTCCACTCACGAGTGTGTGATAGTGTGGTAAATGTGTCTGTCCACTCATGGGTGTGTGATAGTGTGGTACATGTGTCTGTCCACTCATGGGTGTGTGATAGTGTGGTAAATGTGTCTGTCCACTCATGGGTGTGTGATAGTTTGGTAAATGTGTCTGTCCACTCATGGGTGTGTGATAGTGTGGTAAATGTGTATGTCCACTCAAGAGTGTGTGATAGTGAGGTAAATGTGTCTGATCACTCATGGGTGTGTGATAGTACTGTAAATGTGTCTGACCACTCAAGAGTGTGTGATAGTGTGGTATATGTTTCTGTCCACTCATGGGTGTTTGAAAGTGTGGTAAATGTGTATGTCCACTCATGGGTATGTGATAGTGTGGTAAATTTGTATGTCCACTCAAGAGTGTGTGGTAGTGTTTTAGATGTGTCTGTCCACTCATGGGTGTGTGATTGTGTGGTAAATGTGTCTGTCAACTCATGGGTATATAATAGTGTGGTAAATGTGTCTGTCCACTCATGGGTGTGTGATAGTGTGGTAAATGTGTCTGAACACTCAAGAGTGTGTGATAGTGTGGTAAATGTGTATGTCCACTCACGAGTGTGTGATAGTGTTGTAAATGTGTCTGTCCACTCATGGGTGTGTGGTAGTGTGGTAAATGAGTCTATCCACTCACGGGTGTGTGATAGTGTGGTAAATGGTGTCCACTCAAGAGTGTGTGATAGTGTGGTAAATGTGTATGTCCACTCATGGGTGTGTGATAGTGTGATAAATGTGTCTGTCAACTCCAAAGTGTGTGATAGTGTGGTAAAAGTGTATGTTCACTCAAGAGTATGTGATAGTTTTGTAAATGATTCTGTCCACTAATGGGTGTGTGCTAGTGTGGTAAATGTGCCTGTCCACTCATGGGTGTGTGATAGTGTGGTAAATGTGTCTGTCCACTCATGGGTGTGTGATAGTGTGGTAAATGTGTCTCTCCACTCATGGGTGTGTGATAGTGTGGTAAATGTGTCTGTCCACTCATGGGTGTGTTATATTGGGGTAAATGTGTCTGTCCACTCATGGGTGTGTGATAGTGTGGTAAATGTGTCTGTCCACTCATGAGTGTGTGATAGTGTGGTAAATGTGTCTGTCCACTCATGGGTGTGTGATAGTGTGGTAAATGTGTCTGTCCACTCATGGGTGTGTGATAGTGTGGTAAATGTGTCTGTCCACTCACGAGTGTGTGATAGTGTGGTAAATGTATATGTCCACTCATGGGTGTGTGATATTGTGGTACATGTGTCTGTCCACTCATGTGTGTGTGATAGTGTAATAAATGTGTCTGTCCACTCCAAAGTGTGTGATAGTGTGATAAATGTGTATGTCCACTAATGGGTGTGTGACAGTGTGATAAATGTGTCTGTCAACTCATGGGTGTGTGATAGTTTTGTAAATGTGTCTGACCACTCAAGAGTGTGTGATAGTATGGTAAATGTGTCTGTCTACACATGGGTGTATGATAGTGTGGTAAATGTGTCTGACCACTCATGGGTGTGTGATAGTGTGGTAAATGTGTCTGTCCATTCATGGGTGTGTGATAGTGTGGTAAATGTGTCTGTCCACTCATGGGTGTGTGATAGAGTGGTAAATGTGTATGTCCACTCAAGAGTGTGTGATAGTGTGGTAAATGTGTCTGTCCACTCATAGGTGTGTGATAGTGTGGTAAATGTGTCTGACCACTCAAGAGTGTGTGATAGTGTGCTAAATGTGTATGGCCACTCACGAGTGTGTGATAGTGTGGTAAATGTAAATGTCCATTCATGGGTGTGTGATAGTGTGGTACATGTGTCTGTCCACTCATGGGTGTGTGATAGTGTAATAAATGTGTCTGTCCACTCCAAAGTGTGTGATAGTGTGATAAATGTGTATGTCCACTAATGGGTGTGTGACAGTGTGATAAATGTGTCTGTCAACTCATGGGTGTGTGATAGTGTGGTAAATGTGTCTGTCCACTCATGAGTGTGTGATAGTGTGGTAAATGTGTCTGTCCACTCATGGGTGTGTGATAGTGTGGTAAATGTGTCTGTCCACTCATGGGTGTGTGATAGTGTGGTAAATGTGTCTGTCCACTCATGGGTGTGTGATAGTGTGGTAAATGTGTCTGTCCACTAATGGGTGTGTGATAGTGTGATAAATGTGTCTGTCCACTCATGGGTGTGTGATAGTGTGGTAAATGTGTATGTGTACTCAAGAGTGTGTGATAGTGTGGTAAATGTGTATGTAATATCATGGGTGTGTGATAGTGTGGTAAATGTGTCTGACAACTCAAGAGTGTGTGATAGTGTGGTAAATGTGTCTGTCCACTCATGGGTGTGTGATAGTTTGGTAAATGTGTCTGTCCACTCATGAGTGTGTGATAGTGTGGTAAATGTGTCTGTCCACTCATGGGTGTGTGAAAGTGTGGTAAATGTGTCTGTCCACTTATGGATGTGTTATAGTGTTGTAAATATGTCTGTCCACTCATGGGTGTGTGATAGTGTGATAAATGTGTCTGTCCACTCATGAATGTGTGATAGTGTGGTAAATGTGTCTGTCCACTCAAGAGTGTGTGATAGAGTGGTAAATGTGTCTGTTCACTCATGGGTGTGTGTGCTAGTGTCGTAAACGTGTCTGTCCACTCATGGGTGTGTGATAGTATGGTAAATGTGTCTGTCCACTCATGGGTGTGTGATAGTGTGGTAAATGTGTCTGTCCACTCATGGGTGTGTGATAGTGTGGTAAATATGTCTGTCCACTCATGGGTGTGTGATAGTGTGGTTAATGTGTCCGTCCACTCATGGGTGTGTGATAGTGTGGTAAATGTGTCTGTCCACAAATGGGTGTGAGATAGTGTGATAAATGTGTCTGTCCACACATGGATGAGTGATAGTGTGGTAAATGTGTATGTCCACTCAAGAGTACGTGATAGTGTGGTAAATGTGTATGTCATCTCATGGGTGTGTGATAGTGTGGTAAATGTGTCTGACCACTCAAGAGTGTGTGATAGTGTGGTAAATGTGTCTGTCCACTCATGGGTGTGTGATAGTGTGGTAAATGTGTCTGACAACGCATGGGTGTGTGATAGTGTGGTAAATGTGTCTGTCCACTCATGGGTGTGTGATAGTGTGGTAAATGTGTCTGTCCACTCATGGGTGTGTTATAGTGTGGTAAATGTGTATGTCCACTCAAGAGTGTGTGATAGTGAGATAAATGTGTCTGTCCACTCATGGGTGTGTGATAGTGCGGTAAATGTGTCTGACCACTCAAGAGTGTGTGATAGTGTGGTAAATGTGTATGGCCACTCATGAGTGTGTGATGGTGTGGTAAATGTGTATGTCCACTCATGGGTGTGTGATAGTGTGGTATATGTGTCTGTCCACTCATGGGTGTGTGATAGTGTGGTAAATTTACCTGTCCACACATGGGTGTGTGATAGTGTGGTAAATGTGTATGTCCACTCATGGGTGTGATAGTGTGGTAAATGTGTCTTTCCACTCATGGGTATGTGATAGTGTGGTAAATGTGTATGTACACTCAAGAGTGTGTGATAGTGTGGTAAATGTGTATGTCTACTCATGGGTGTGTGATAGTGTGGTATATGTGTCTGTCCACTCATGGGTGTGTGATAGTGAGGTAAATGTGTATGTCCACTCAAGAGTGTGTGATAGTGTGGTAGATGTGTCTGTCCACTCATGGGTGTGTGATTGTGTGGTAAATGTGTCTGTCAACTCATGGGTATGTAATAGTGTGGTAAATGTGTCTGTCCATTCATGGGTGTGTGATAGTGTGGTAAATGTGTATATCCACTCACGAGTGTGTGAAAGTGTGGTAAATGTGTCTGAACACTCAAGAGTGTGTGATAGTGTGGTAAATGTGTATGTCCACTCACGAGTGTGTGATAGTGTTGTAAATGTGTCTGTCCACTCATGGGTGTGTGGTAGTGTGGTAAATGAGACTATCCACTCACGGGTGTGTGATAGTGTGGTAAATGGTGTCCACTCAAGAGTGTGTGATAGTGTGGTAAATGTGTATGTCCACTCATGGGTGTGTGATAGTGTGATAAATGTGTCTGTCAACTCCAAAGTGTGTGATAGTGTGGTAAAAATGTATGTCCACTCAAGAGTATGTGATAGTTTTGTAAATGATTCTGTCCACTAATGGGTGTGTCATAGTGTGGTAAATGTGTCTGTCCACTCATGGATGTGTGATAGTGTGGTAAATGTATCTGTCAACTCATGGGTGTGTGATAGTTTGGTAAATGTGTCTGTCCACTCATGGGTGTGCTATAGTGGGGTAAATGTGTCTGTCCACTCATGGGTGTGTGATAGTGTGGTACATGTGTCTGTCCACTCATGGGTGTGTGATAGTGTGGTAAATGTGTCTGTCCACTCATGGGTGTGTGATAGTGTGGTAAATGTGTCTGTCCACTCATGGGTGTGTGATAGTGTGGTAAATGTGTATGTCCACTCAAGTGTGTGTGATAGTGTGGAATATGTGTTTGTCCACTAATGGGTGTGTGATAGTGTGGTAAATGTGTCTGACCACTCAAAAGTGTGTGATAATATGGTAAATGTGTCTGTCTAAACATGGGTGTATGATAGTGTTGTAAATGTGTCTGACCACTCATGGGTGTGTGATAGTGTGGTAAATGTGTCTGTCCATTCATGTGTGTGTGATAGTGTGGTAAATGTGTCTGTCCACTCATGGGTGTGTGATAGTGTGGTAAATGTGTATGTCCACTCAAGAGTGTGTGATAGTGTGGTAAATGTGTCTGTCCACTCATAGGTGTGTGATAGTGTGGTAAATGTGTCTGACCACTCAAGAGTGTGTGATAGTGTGCTAAATGTTTATGGCCACTCACGAGTGTGTGATAGTGTGGTAAATGTATATGTCCACTCATGGGTGTGTGATAGTGTGGTACATGTGTCTGTCCACTTATGGGTGTGTGATAGTGTAATAAATGTGTCTGTCCACTCCATAGTGTGTGATAGTGTGGTAAATGTGTCTGTCCACTCATGGGTGTGTGATAGTGTGGTAAATGTGTCTGTCCACTCATGGGTGTGTGATAGTTTTGTAAATGTGTCTGACCACTCAAGAGTGTGTGATAGTATGGTAAATGTGTCTGTCTACACATGGGTGTATGATAGTGTGGTAAATGTGTCTGACCACTCATGGGTGTGTGATAGTGTGGTAAATGTGTCTGTCCATTCATGGGTGTGTGATAGTGTGGTAAATGTGTCTGTCCACTCATGGGTGTGTGATAGAGTGGTAAATGTGTATGTCCACTCAAGAGTGTGTGATAGTGTGGTAAATGTGTCTGTCCACTCATAGGTGTGTGATAGTGTGGTAAATGTGTCTGACCACTCAAGAGTGTGTGATAGTGTGCTAAATGTGTATGGCCACTCACGAGTGTGTGATAGTGTGGTAAATGTAAATGTCCATTCATGGGTGTGTGATAGTGTGGTACATGTGTCTGTCCACTCATGGGTGTGTGATAGTGTAATAAATGTGTCTGTCCACTCCAAAGTGTGTGATAGTGTGATAAATGTGTATGTCCACTAATGGGTGTGTGACAGTGTGATAAATGTGTCTGTCAACTCATGGGTGTGTGATAGTGTGGTAAATGTGTCTGTCCACTCATGAGTGTGTGATAGTGTGGTAAATGTGTCTGTCCACTCATGGGTGTGTGATAGTGTGGTAAATGTGTCTGTCCACTCATGGGTGTGTGATAGTGTGGTAAATGTGTCTGTCCACTCATGGGTGTGTTATAGTGCTATAAATGTGTCTGTCCACTCATGTGTGTGTGATAGTTTGGTAAATGTGTCTGTCCACTCATGGGTGTGTGATAGTGTGATAAATGTGTCTGTCAACTCCAAAGTGTGTGATAGTGTGGTAAAAGTGTATGTTCACTCAAGAGTATGTGATAGTTTTGTAAATGATTCTGTCCACTAATGGGTGTGTGCTAGTGTGGTAAATGTGCCTGTCCACTCATGGGTGTGTGATAGTGTGGTAAATGTGTCTGTCCACTCATGGGTGTGTGATAGTGTGGTAAATGTGTCTGTCCACTCATGGGTGTGTGATAGTGTGGTAAATGTGTCTGTCCACTCATGGGTGTGTTATATTGGGGTAAATGTGTCTGTCCACTCATGGGTGTGTGATAGTGTGGTAAATGTGTCTGTCCACTCATGAGTGTGTGATAGTGTGGTAAATGTGTCTGTCCACTCATGGGTGTGTGATAGTGTGGTAAATGTGTCTGTCCACTCATGGGTGTGTGATAGTGTGGTAAATGTGTCTGTCCACTCACGAGTGTGTGATAGTGTGGTAAATGTGTCTGTCCACTCATGGGTGTGTGATAGTGTGGTACATGTGTCTGTCCACTCATGGGTGTGTGATAGTGTGGTAAATGTGTCTGTCCACTCATGGGTGTGTGATAGTTTGGTAAATGTGTCTGTCCACTCATGGGTGTGTGATAGTGTGGTAAATGTGTATGTCCACTCAAGAGTGTGTGATAGTGAGGTAAATGTGTCTGATCACTCATGGGTGTGTGATAATACTGTAAATGTGTCTGACCACTCAAGAGTGTGTGATAGTGTGGTATATGTTTCTGTCCACTCATGGGTGTTTGAAAGTGTGGTAAATGTGTATGTCCACTCATGGGTATGTGATAGTGTGGTAAATTTGTATGTCCACTCAAGAGTGTGTGGTAGTGTTTTAGATGTGTCTGTCCACTCATGGGTGTGTGATTGTGTGGTAAATGTGTCTGTCAACTCATGGGTATATAATAGTGTGGTAAATGTGTCTGTCCACTCATGGGTGTGTGATAGTGTGGTAAATGTGTCTGAACACTCAAGAGTGTGTGATAGTGTGGTAAATGTGTATGTCCACTCACGAGTGTGTGATAGTGTTGTAAATGTGTCTGTCCACTCATGGGTGTGTGGTAGTGTGGTAAATGAGTCTATCCACTCACGGGTGTGTGATAGTGTGGTAAATGGTGTCCACTCAAGAGTGTGTGATAGTGTGGTAAATGTGTATGTCCACTCATGGGTGTGTGATAGTGTGATAAATGTGTCTGTCAACTCCAAAGTGTGTGATAGTGTGGTAAAAGTGTATGTTCACTCAAGAGTATGTGATAGTTTTGTAAATGATTCTGTCCACTAATGGGTGTGTGCTAGTGTGGTAAATGTGCCTGTCCACTCATGGGTGTGTGATAGTGTGGTAAATGTGTCTGTCCACTCATGGGTGTGTGATAGTGTGGTAAATGTGTCTCTCCACTCATGGGTGTGTGATAGTGTGGTAAATGTGTCTGTCCACTCATGGGTGTGTTATATTGGGGTAAATGTGTCTGTCCACTCATGGGTGTGTGATAGTGTGGTAAATGTGTCTGTCCACTCATGAGTGTGTGATAGTGTGGTAAATGTGTCTGTCCACTCATGGGTGTGTGATAGTGTGGTAAATGTGTCTGTCCACTCATGGGTGTGTGATAGTGTGGTAAATGTGTATGTCCACTCACGAGTGTGTGATAGTGTGGTAAATGTATATGTCCACTCATGGGTGTGTGATATTGTGGTACATGTGTCTGTCCACTCATGTGTGTGTGATAGTGTAATAAATGTGTCTGTCCACTCCAAAGTGTGTGATAGTGTGATAAATGTGTATGTCCACTAATGGGTGTGTGACAGTGTGATAAATGTGTCTGTCAACTCATGGGTGTGTGATAGTGTGGTATATGTGTCTGTCCACTCATGAGTGTGTGATAGTGTGGTAAATGTGTCTGTCCACTCATGGGTGTGTGATAGTGTGGTAAATGTGTCTGTCCACTCATGGGTGTGTGATAGTGTGGTAAATGTGTCTGTCCACTCATGGGTGTGTGATAGTGCTATAAATGTGTCTGTCCACTCATGTGTGTGTGATAGTGTGGTAAATGTGTCTGTCAACTCATGGGTGTGTGATAGTGTGGTAAATGTGTCTGTCCACTCATGGGTGTGTGATAGTTTGGTAAATGTGTCTGTCCACTCATGGGTGTGTGATAGTGTGGTAAATGTGTATGTCCACTCAAGATTGTGTGATAGTGAGGTAAATGTGTTTGATCACTCATGGGTGTGTGATAGTGCTGTAAATGTGTCTGAACACTCAAGAGTGTGTGATAGTGTGGTAAATGTGTATGGCCACTCACGAGTGTTTGATGGTGTGGTAAATGTGTATGTCCACTCATGGGTGTGTGATAGTGTGGTATATGTGTCTCTCCACTCATGGGTGTTTGAAAGTGTGGTAAATGTGTCTGTCCACACATGGGTCTGTGATAGTGTTGTAAATGTGTCTGTCCACTCATGTGTGTGTGATAGTGTGGTAAATGTGTCTGTCAACTCATGGGTATGTGATAGTGTGGTAAATGTGTATGTCCACTCAAGAGTGTGTGATAGTGTGGTAAATGTGTATGTCTACTCATGGGTGTGTGATAGTGTGGTATATGTGTCTGTCAACTCATGGGTATGTGATAGTGTGGTAAATGTGTCTGTCCGCTCATGTGTGTGTGATTGTGTGGTAAATGTGTCTGTCAATTCATGGGTATGTGATAGTGTGGTAAATGTGTCTGTCCACTCATGGGTGTGTGATAGTGTGGTAAATGTGTATGCCACTCACGAGTGTGTGATAGTGTTGTAAATGTGTCTGTCCACTCATGGGTGTGTGTTAGTGTGGTAAATGAGTCTGTCCACTCACGGGTGTGTGATAGTGTGGTACATGTGTGTGTCCACTCAAGAGTGTGTGATAGTGTGGTAAATGTGTATGTCCACTCATGGGTGTGTGATAGTGTGATAAATGTGTCTGTCAACTCCAACGTGTGTGATAGTGTGGTAAAATTGTATGTCCACTCAAGAGTGTGTGATAGTTTTGTAAATGATTATGTTCAGTAATGGGTGTGTGATAGTGTGGTAAATGTGCCTGTCCACTCATGGGTGTGTGATAGTGTTGTAAATGTATCTGTCCACTCATTGGTGTGTGATAGTTTGGTAAATGTGTCTGTCCACTCATGGGTGTGTGATAGTGTGGTAAATGTGTCTGTCCACTCATGGGTGTGTGATAATGTGGTAAATGTGTCTGTCCACTCATGGGTGTGTGATAGTGTAATAAATGTGTCTGTCCACTCCAAAGTGTGTAATAGTGTGGTAAATGTGTATGTCCACTCGTGGGTGTGTGACAGTGTGATAAATGTGTCTGTCAACTCATGGGTATGTGATAGTGTGGTAAATATGTCTGTCCAATCAAGAGTGTGTGATAGTGTGGTAAATGTGTCTGTCCTCTCATGGGTGTGTGATAGTGTGGTAAATGTGTCTGTCCACTCATGGGTGTGTGATAGTGTGATAAATGTGTCTGTCCACTCATGGGTGTGTGATAGTGCTATAAATGTGTCTGTCCACTCATGTGTGTGTGATAGTGTGGTATATGTGTCTGTCCTCTCATGGGTGTGTGATAGTGTGGTAAATGTGTCTGTCCACTCATGGGTGTGTGATAGTCATGTAAATGTATCTGTCCACTCATGGGTGTGTGATAATGTGGTAAATGTGTCTGTCCACTCATGGGTGTGTGATAGTGTGGTAAATGTGTCTGTCCACTTATGAATGTGTGATAGTGTGGTAAATGTGTCTGTCCACTCATGAATGTGTGATAGTGTGGTAAATGTGTCTGTCCACTCATGGGTGTGTGATAGTGTGGTAAATGTGTCTGTCCATTCATGGGTGTGTGATAGTGTGGTAAATGTGTCGTCCACTCAAGATTGTGTGATAGTGTGGTAAATGTGTCTATCCACTCATAAGTGTGCGATAGTGTGGTAAATGTGTCTGTTCACTCATGGGTGTGTGATAGTGTGGTAAATGTGTCTGTCCATTCATGGATAGGTGATAGTGTGGTAAATCTGTCTGTCCACTTGTGAGTGTGTGATAGTGTGGTAAATGTGTCTGTTCACTCATGGGTGTGTGATAGTGTGGTAAATGTGTCTGTCCACTTATGTGTCTGTGATAGTGTGGTAAACGTGTCTGTCCACTCATGGGTGTGTGATAGTGTGGTAAGTGTGTCTGTCCACTCATGGGTGTGTGATAGTGTAGTAAATGTGTCTGTCCACTCATGGGTGTGTGATAGTGTGGTAAATGTGTCTTTCCACTCATGGGTGTGTGATAATGTGGTTAATGTGTCTGTCCACTCATGAGTGTGTGATAGTGTGGTACATGTGTCTGTCCACTCATGGGTGTGTGATAGTGTGGTAAATGTGTCTCTTCACTCATGTGTGTGATAATATGGTAAATGTGTCTGTCCACTCAAGTTTGTGTGATAGATTGGTAAATGCGTCTGTCCACTCATGGGTGTGTGAGAGTGTGGTAAATATGTCTGTCCACTCATGGGCGTTTGATAGTGTTGTTAATGTGTCTGTCCACTCATGGGTGTGTGATAGTGTGGTAAATGTGTCTTTCCACTCATGGGTGTGTGATAGTTTGGTAAATGTGTCTGTCCACTCATCGGCTTGGGAGTGTGGTTAATGTGTCTGTCCACTCGAGATTGTGTGATAGATTGGTAAATGTCTCTGTCCACTCATGGGTGTGTGAGAGTGTGGTAAATGTGCCTGTCCATTAAAGATTTCGAGATAGTTTGGTAAATCTGTCTGTCCACTCAGGATTTTGTGATAGTTTGGTAAATGTGTCTGTCCCCTCTTTGGTGTGTGATAGTGTGGTAAATGTGTCTGTCAACTCAAGATTGTGTGATAGTTTGGTAAATATGTCTGTCCACTCTTGGGTGTGTAATAGTGTGGTAAATGTGTCTGTCCACTCATCGGTGTGTAATAGTGTGGTAAATGTGTCTGTCCACTCATCGGTGTGTAATAGTGTGGTAAATGTGTCTGTCCACTCATCGGTGTGTAATAGTTTGGTAAATGTGTCTGTCCACTCATCGGTGTTATAGTGTGGTTAATGTGTCTATCCACTTATGATTGTGTGATCGTGTGGTAAATGTGTCTGTCAACTCATTAGAGTGTGATAGTGGGGTAAATGTGTCTATCCACCCATGATTGTGTGATAGTGTGGTATATGTGTCTGTCAACTCATTAGAGTGTGATAGTGTGGTAAATGTGTCTGTGCACTCATGATTGTGTCATAGTGTTGTAAATGTGTCTGTCCACTCATGATTGTGTCATAGTGTGGTAAATGTGTATGTTCATTCATGATTGTTTCATAGTGTGGTAAATGTGTCTGTCCACTCATGAGTGTGTGATAGTGTGGTAAATGTGTCTGTTCACTTACGAGTGTGTGATAGTGTGGTAAATATGTCTGTCCACTTATGGATGTGTGATAGTGTGGTAAATGTTTCTGTCCACTCATGGGTGTGTGATAGTGTGGTAAGCTCTTAAACAAAAGTGGCTAACGTCCATTATTTGTCTTGTGCAGGATCTGATGTCCGACAACCAAAAACGCGACTTGGAAATCCAAAAACGAAATTTCTGGGATTGGTTGGGTTCAAACTCGAATTGGTTGGTTCCACTTGCTGTTAATGCTGTCAGCGGAAACGGAGGAAAGAGAGAGGTAATATTGACGCTAAACTTGTGACTGTAACATGAATCCACATCTGACTGACCAAACAATGTCGTGGACATACAGAATGACCCAATAACTGAACTGACGGCAAATTACAACTGACGCACATAACGATGTCGAGGACCCACAGAATGACCATTTAATAGAACTAATGTCAAAAGCTCTCTTCTATCTATTATCTCACCCACCAGCTCGTTAATTCATTTATCTGTCAGCCTACATAGCTCTGTACCAAGCTACCTGCCTTCCTAAGTATTACCAACTGATGAAACTGTCTGTTCGCCTACCCACCTGTTCCTACAAACTTACCTGCCTACCTACGTACCTAACTATCTATCTACCTACTTATCTATCTATCTATCTATCTATCTATCTATCTATCTATCTATCTATCTATCTATCTATCTATCTATCTATCTAACTAACTATCCATTATCTATCTATCTATCTATCTATCTATCTATCTATCTATCTATCTATCTATCTATCGATCTATCTATCTATCTACGTATCTATATATCTATCTATCTATATATCTATCTATCTATCTATATATCTAACTATCTAACTATATATCTATATATCTGTCTATCTGTCTATCTATCTATCTATCTATCTATCTATCTATCTATCTATCTATCTATCTATCTATCAATCTATCGTTTGTCTGTCTGTCTGTCTGTCTGCCTACCTGGTTGCCTGTCGGTCTGTCTGTCTGTCTGTCTGTCTGTCTGTCTGTCTGTCTGTCTATATTGGAGTACCTCAGGGGTCTATACTTGGCCCTCTGTTATTTGCCATTTATATAAATGATCTTTCCTTATATCTGTCGCGTTCCTGCGATCTATTTGCAGACGACTGCACAGTATATACAAACGCTATCGATCGTAATGTGGTATAATTATCCTTGCAACAGGAAATAAATAGTGCAGTTAACTGGAGTCATGCAAACCGCATGCAAATTAGCATTTCTAACACAAAATCTACGTTAATAGGAACCAGGCAAAGACTTCACACTATAAACTCGCAGAGAACTCTTCAGATTCATATTGGTAGCACGAGTATAGAAAGTGTAACCGAGTACAGGGCACTGGGTCTTATCATAGATCAAAATCTATCCTTTAACTCCCATGTTCATGCTCTAGTTAAACAAATAGCCAAATAACAGTATACCAACTTTTGAAAATTAAACATTTCCTCGACGAAAACAGAATAAAGGTATTCTATACTTCCCTCATACAAACACATATTGATAATTGCTCCACAATCAGGGATCGATGCTTCAAATCAATTTTAAAAAATGCCTGTACTCACTGCAGAAAAGGGCAATGCGTTTTATCAGTGGTGATAAGCTTACAGACAATTCTAACCTACATAAACGTCTACAGCTACTGCCTCTCCACAAACGCCTACTTTTTAATAAGGCTAAACTAATTCACAAAATCCTATTTCCAAGTGATGACTGTGAATCTACAACAATGGCCAGACTGCGAGAGCAGCAAATTAAAAGGGGGGTGGCCAAACAAGAACACTACGCAGGAAGCCAAAGAAGATTGATAAACCATCAGAGAACTGGCGTCGTTAACCGCTACACGCTGCGGGATTTGCTGAGGAGGGGATCCGAGCACTTATGGACTGAATGGTTCGATGTGCAACGAGGATGATCTGTCGACTAACTAACTAACTAACTAACTAACAAAATTCTATTTCAAAATGCTCCAAGCTACCTTTGGTCATTGTTTAAATATAACGCAAGACATAGCGAACGACTAAACATACTTCATATACCTAAACCTAGGATAGACTTACATAAAACAAACTTAGAATGCTCTGCCACTCAGTTGTGGAACAATCTTCAACAAGAAATCAAAGATACCACTAATCATTATACACACAGACGCAACCTGTTTGAACACTACCATCCACTCATGGGTGTGTGATAGTGTGGTAAATGTGTCTGTCTACTCATGGGTGTGTAATAGTGTGGTAAATGTGTCTGTCCACTCATGGGTGTGTGATAGTGTGGTAAATGTGTCTGTCCACTCATGGGTGTGTTATATTGGGGTAAATGTGTCTGTCCACTCATGGGTGTGTGATAGTGTGGTAAATGAGTCTGTCCACTCATGAGTGTGTGATAGTGTGGTAAATGTGTCTGTCCACTCATGGGTGTGTGATAGTGTGGTAAATGTGTCTGTCCACACATGGGTGTGTGATAGTGTGGTAAATGTGTATGTCCACTCACGAGTGTGTGATAGTGTGATAAATGTATATGTCCACTCATGGGTGTGTGATATTGTGGTACATGTGTCTGTCCACTCATGGGTGTGTGATAGTGTAATAATTGTGTCTGTCCACTCCAAAGTGTGTGGTAGTGTGATAAATGTGTATGTCCACTAATGGGCGTGTGACAGTGTGATAAATGTGTCTGTCAACTCATGGGTATGTGATAGTGTGGTATATGTGTCTGTCCACTCATGAGTGTGTGATAGTGTGGTAAATGTGTCTGTCCACTCATGGGTGTGTGATAGTGTGGTAAATGTGTCTGTCCACTCATGGGTGTGTGATAGTGCTATAAATGTGTCTGTCCACTCATGTGTGTGTGATAGTGTGGTAAATGTGTCTGTCAACTCATGGGTGTGTGATAGTGTGGTAAATGTGTCTGTCCACTCATGGGTGTGTGATAGTTTGGTAAATGTGTCTGTCCACTCATGGGTGTGTGATAGTGTGGTAAATGTGTATGTCCACTCAAGATTGTGTGATAGTGAGGTAAATGTGTTTGATTACTCATGGGTGTGTGATAGTGCTGTAAATGTGTCTGACCACTCAAGAGTGTGTGATAGTGTGGTAAATGTGTATGGCCACTCACGAGTGTTTGATGGTGTGGTAAATGTGTATGTCCACTCATGGGTGTGTGATAGTGTGGTATATGTGTCTGTCAACTCATGGGTATGTGATAGTGTGGTAAATGTGTCTGTCCACTCATGGGTGTGTGATAGTGTGGTAAATGTGTATGCCACTCACGAGTGTGTGATAGTGTTGTAAATGTGTCTGTCCACTCATGGGTGTGTGATAGTGTGGTAAATGAGTCTGTCCACTCACGGGTGTGTGATAGTGTGGTACATGTGTGTGTCCACTCAAGAGTGTGTGATAGTGTGGTAAATGTGTATGTCCACTCATGGGTGTGTGATAGTGTGATAAATGTGTCTGTCAACTCCAAAGTGTGTGATAGTGTGGTAAAATTGTATGTCCACTCAAGAGTGTGTGATAGTTTTGTAAATGATTATGTTCAGTAATGGGTGTGTGATAGTGTGGTAAATGTGCCTGTCCACTCATGGATGTGTGATAGTGTGGTAAATGTATCTGTCCACTCATTGGTGTGTGATAGTTTGGTAAATGTGTCTGTCCACTCATGGGTGTGTGATAGTGTGGTAAATGTGTCTGTCCACTCATGTGTGTGTGATAGTGTGGTAAATGTGTCTGTCCACTCATGGGTGTGTGATAGTGTAATAAATGTGTCTGTCCACTCCAAAGTGTGTAATAGTGTGGTAAATGTGTATGTCCACTCATGGGTGTGTGACAGTGTGATAAATGTGTCTGTCAACTCATGGGTGTGTGATAGTGTGGTAAATGTGTCTGTCCAATAAAGAGTGTGTGATAGTGTGGTAAATGTGTCTGTCCTCTCATGGGTGTGTGATAGTGTGGTAAATGTGTCTGTCCACTCATGGGTGTGTGATAGTGTGATAAATGTGTCTGTCCACTCATGGGTGTGTGATAGTGCTATAAATGTGTCTGTCCACTCATGTGTGTGTGATAGTGTGGTATATGTGTCTGTCCACTCATGGGTGTGTGATAGTGTGGTAAATGTGTCTGTCCACTCATGGGTGTGTGATAGTCATGTAAATGTATCTGTCCACTCATGGGTGTGTGATAATGTGGTAAATGTGTCTGTCCACTCATGGGTGTGTGATAGTGTGGTAAATGTGTCTGTCCACTTATGAATGTGTGATAGTGTGGTAAATGTGTCTGTCCATTCATGGGTGTGTGATAGTGTGGTAAATGTGTCGTCCACTCAAGATTGTGTGATAGTGTGGTAAATGTGTCTATCCACTCATAAGTGTGCGATAGTGTGGTAAATGTGTCTGTTCACTCATGGGTGTGTGATAGTGTGGTAAATGTGTCTGTCCATTCATGGATAGGTGATAGTGTGGTAAATGTGTCTGTCCACTTGTGAGTGTGTGATAGTGTGGTAAATGTGTCTGTTCACTCATGGGTGTGTGATAGTGTGGTAAATGTGTCTGTCCACTCATGGGTGTGTGATAGTCATGTAAATGTATCTGTCCACTCATGGGTGTGTGATAATGTGGTAAATGTGTCTGTCCACTCATGGGTGTGTGATAGTGTGGTAAATGTGTCTGTCCACTTATGAATGTGTGATAGTGTGGTAAATGTGTCTGTCAACTCATTAGAGTGTGATAGTGTGGTAAATGTGTCTGTCCACTCATGATTTGTGAGATAGTGTGGTAAATCTGTCTGTCAACTCATTAGAGTGTGATAGTGTGGTAAATGTGTCTGTGCACTCATGATTGTGTCATAGTGTTGTAAATGTGTCTGTCCACTCATGATTGTGTCATAGTGTGGTAAATGTGTATGTTCATTCATGATTGTTTCATAGTGTGGTAAATGTGTCTGTCCACTCATGAGTGTGTGATAGTGTGGTAAATGTGTCTGTTCACTTACGAGTGTGTGATAGTGTGGTAAATATGTCTGTCCACTTATGGATGTGTGATAGTGTGGTAAATGTTTCTGTCCACTCATGGGTGTGTGATAGTGTGGTAAGCTCTTAAACAAAAGTGGCTAACGTCCATTATTTGTCTTGTGCAGGATCTGATGTCCGACAACCAAAAACGCGACTTGGAAATCCAAAAACGAAATTTCTGGGATTGGTTGGGTTCAAACTCGAATTGGTTGGTTCCACTTGCTGTTAATGCTGTCAGCGGAAACGGAGGAAAGAGAGAGGTAATATTGACGCTAAACTTGTGACTGTAACATGAATCCACATCTGACTGACCAAACAATGTCGTGGACATACAGAATGACCCAATAACTGAACTGACGGCAAATTACAACTGACGCACATAACGATGTCGAGGACCCACAGAATGACCATTTAATAGAACTAATGTCAAAAGCTCTCTTCTATCTATTATCTCACCCACCAGCTCGTTAATTCATTTATCTGTCAGCCTACATAGCTCTGTACCAAGCTACCTACCTTCCTAAGTATTACCAACTGATGAAACTGTCTGTTCGCCTACCCACCTGTTCCTACAAACTTACCTGCCTACCTACGTACCTACCTACCAACCTACGTACCTAACTATCTATCTACCTACTTATCTATCTATCTATCTATCTATCTATCTATCTATCTATCTATCTATCTATCTAACTAACTATCCATTATCTATCTATCTATCTATCTATCTATCTATCTATCTATCTATCTATCGATCTATCTATCTATCTACGTATCTATATATCTATCTATCTATCTATATATCTATCTATCTATCTATATATCTAACTATCTAACTATATATCTATATATCTGTCTATCTGTCTATCTATCTATCTATCTATCTATCTATCTATCTATCAATCTATCGTTTGTCTGTCTGTCTGTCTGTCTGCCTACCTGGTTGCCTGTCGGTCTGTCTGTCTGTCTGTCTGTCTGTCTGTCTGTCTGTCTGTCTATATTGGAGTACCTCAGGGGTCTATACTTGGCCCTCTGTTATTTGCCATTTATATAAATGATCTTTCCTTATATCTGTCGCGTTCCTGCGATCTATTTGCAGACGACTGCACAGTATATACAAACGCTATCGATCGTAATGTGGTATAATTATCCTTGCAACAGGAAATAAATAGTGCAGTTAACTGGAGTCATGCAAACCGCATGCAAATTAGCATTTCTAACACAAAATCTACGTTAATAGGAACCAGGCAAAGACTTCACACTATAAACTCGCAGAGAACTCTTCAGATTCATATTGGTAGCACGAGTATAGAAAGTGTAACCGAGTACAGGGCACTGGGTCTTATCATAGATCAAAATCTATCCTTTAACTCCCATGTTCATGCTCTAGTTAAACAAATAGCCAAATAACAGTATACCAACTTTTGAAAATTAAACATTTCCTCGACGAAAACAGAATAAAGGTATTCTATACTTCCCTCATACAAACACATATTGATAATTGCTCCACAATCAGGGATCGGTGCTTCAAATCAATTTTTAAAAATGCCTGTACTCACTGCAGAAAAGGGCAATGCGTTTTATCAGTGGTGATAAGCTTACAGACAATTCTAACCTACATAAACGTCTACAGCTACTGCCTCTCCACAAACGCCTACTTTTTAATAAGGCTAAACTAATTCACAAAATCCTATTTCCAAGTGATGACTGTGAATCTACAACAATGGCCAGACTGCGAGAGCAGCAAATTAAAAGGGGGGTGGCCAAACAAGAACACTACGCAGGAAGCCAAAGAAGATTGATAAACCATCAGAGAACTGGCGTCGTTAGCCGCTACACGCTGCGGGATTTGCTGAGGAGGGGATCCGAGCACTTATGGACTGAATGGTTCGATGTGCAACGAGGATGATCTGTCGACTAACTAACTAACTAACTAACTAACAAAATCCTATTTCAAAATGCTCCAAGCTACCTTTGGTCATTGTTTAAATATAACGCAAGACATAGCGAACGACTAAACATACTTCATATACCTAAACCTAGGATAGACTTACATAAAACAAACTTAGAATGCTCTGCCACTCAGTTGTGGAACAATCTTCAACAAGAAATCAAAGATACCACTAATCATTATACACACAGACGCAACCTGTTTGAACACTACCATCCACTCATGGGTGTGTGATAGTGTGGTAAATGTGTCTGTCTACTCATGGGTGTGTAATAGTGTGGTAAATGTGTCTGTCCACTCATGGGTGTGTGATAGTGTGGTAAATGTGTCTGTCCACTCATGGGTGTGTTATATTGGGGTAAATGTGTCTGTCCACTCATGGGTGTGTGATAGTGTGGTAAATGAGTCTGTCCACTCATGAGTGTGTGATAGTGTGGTAAATGTGTCTGTCCACTCATGGGTGTGTGATAGTGTGGTAAATGTGTCTGTCCACTCATGGGTGTGTGATAGTGTGGCAAATGTGTATGTCCACTCATGGGTGTGTGATAGTGTGGTAAATGTGTCTGACCACTCAAGAGTGTGTGATAGTGTGGTATATATGTCTGTCCACTCATGGGTGTGTGATAGTGTGATAAATATGTCTGTCCACTCCAAAGTGTTTTATAGTGTGGTAAATGTGTATGTCCACTCAAGTTTGTGTGATAGATTGGTAAATGTGTCTGTCCACTAATGGGTGTGTGATAGTGTGGTAAATGTGTCTGTCCACTCATGGGTGTGTGATAGTATGGTAAATGTGTATGTCCACTCATGGGTGTGTGATAGTGTGGTAAATGTGTCTGACCTCCCAAGAGTGTGTGATAGTGTGGTAAATGTGTCTGTCCACTCATGGGTGTGTGATAGTGTGGTAAATGTGTATGGCCACTCACGAGTGTGTGATAGTGTGGTAAATGTGTCTGTCTACTCATGGGTGTGGGACAGTGTGGTAAATGTGTCTGTCCACTCATGGGTGTGTGATAGTGTGTTAAATGTGTCTGTCCACTCATGGATGTGTGATAGTGTGGTAAATGTGTCTGTCCACTAATAAGTGTGTGATAGTGTGGTAAATGTGTCTTTCCACGCATGGGTGTGTGATAGTGTGGTAAATGTGTATGTCCACTCAAGTCTGTGTGATAGTGTGGTAAATGTGTTTGTCCACTAATGGGTGTGTGATAGTGTGGTAAATGTGTCTGACCACTCAAGAGTGTGTGATAGTATGGTAAATGTGTCTGTCTACACATGGGTGTATGATACTGTGGTAAATGTGTCTGTCCACTCATGGGTGTGTGATAGTGTGGCAAATGTGTATGTCCACTAATGGGTGTGTGATAGTGTGGTAAATGTGTCTGACCACTCAAGAGTGTGTGATAGTGTGGTATATGTGTCTGTCCACTCATGGGTGTGTGATAGTGTGATAAATATGTCTGTCCACTCCAAAGTGTTTTATAGTGTGGTAAATGTGTCTGACCACTCATGGGTGTGTGATAGTGTGGTAAATGTGTCTGTCCACTCATGGGTGTGTGATAGTGTGGCAAATGTGTCTGTCCACTCATGGGTGTGTGATAGTGTAGTAAATGTTTATGTCCACTCAAGAGTGTGTGATAGTGTGCTAAATGTGTCTGTCCACTCATGGGTGTGTGATAGTGTGGTAAATGTGTCTGACCACTCAAGAATGTGTGATAGTGTGGTAAATGTGTCTGTCTACTCATGGGTGTGGGACAGTGTGGTAAATGCGTCTGTCCACTCATGGGTGTGTGATAGTGTGTTAAATGTGTCTGTCCACTCATGGATGTGTGATAGTGTGGTAAATGTGTCTGTCCACTAATAAGTGTGTGATAGTGTGGTAAATGTGTCTTTCCACTCATGGGTGTGTGATAGTGTGTTAAATGTGTATGTCCACTCAAGTGTGTGTGATAGTGTGGTAAATGTGTTTGTCCACTAATGGGTGTGTGATAGTGTGGTAAATGTGTCTGACCACTCAAGAGTGTGTGATAGTATGGTAAATGTGTCTGTCTACACATGGGTGTATGATACACTGGTAAATGTGTCTGACCACTCATGGGTGTGTGATAGTGTGGTAAATGTGTCTGTCCATTCATGGGTGTGTGATAGTGTGGTAAATGTGTCTGTCCACTCATGGGTGTGTGATAGTGTGGTAAATGTGTCTGTCCACTCATGGGTGTGTGATAGTGTGATAAATGTGTCTGTCCACTCATGGGTTTGTGATAGTGTGGTAAATGTGTCTGTCCACTCATGTGTGTGTGATAGTGTGGTAAATGTGTCTGTCCACTCATGGGTGTGTGATAGTGTGGTATATGTTTCTGTCCACTCATGCATGTGTGATAGTGTGGTAAATGTGTCTGTCCACTCATGATTGTGTGATAGTGTGGTAAATGTGTCTGTCCACTCAAGGGTGTGTGATAGTTTGGTAAATGTGTATGTCCACTCAAGAGTCTGTGATAGTGTGGTAAATGCCATCCTGAGAAAGCTAAGTGGAACCACATGGGGAGCCAGTACGAAAATACTTAGCAAAGTTTACCAACAGAGCATACGACCACACCTGGAATATGGGTCAACTGCGTGGTGTTCAGCATCAAAAACCACACTACAAGAGCTGGACAAGGTGCAAAATCAAGCACTTAGAGTCACCACAGGAGGGATGAGATCAACCCCTATAGTGGAAATGGAGAAGATGGGGAGGACACAGGCACTGAGTGAGCGCAGAGACACGAAAACGCTAATACAAGCAGAAAAGTTCCTCAGCTTGCCAGGCCACCCTATGAAGAACAGATTTGAAAACCTAGCTATGGGGCGGTTGAAAAGAAGTAGTTTTATCCACCAGGCCAAACGACTCTGCAGAGAAACCACTGATCTGCCCACAGTTGGTATCCCCCTAACAAGTATTCCAGAGCGAACGCCATGGAAAGATGAGCATAGACTATCGTTACAAATCCAGACAAAAGTGAGAGGAATATTTGACAAGGAAGAACAGAACAGTGTGCAGCGCAGAACAGCCACTCTCAGCTTCCTTGATGAAGAATACCCACAGGACCTCTGGATCCGAGTCTACACAGATGGGTCAGCACAAAATGCTGTTCGAAATGGAGGAGCGGGAGTGTACATAGAATACCCAAATAATACTAGGGACACAGCCAGAGTACCGACAGGAAAGTACTGCCATAACTATGATGCCGAAATTGAGGCAATCAAGATAGCAACAGAGAAATTACTAAATAACAGCAATGGTACACAACCTGTGGTGCTACTAACAGATGCAAAATCAGTACTCGAGGCGCTCCTCTCTGGGAAATTGCCAGTACTAAGGACACTACTTTCTGAACTTAGCAGTCAGCGTAAAGTCACCATACAGCGGATACCATCCCACTGTGGATTAGCCGGAAACGACAGAGCTGATCAATTGGCTAAGGAAGGAGCCAAAGAAGAACAGCCTGATGTGCCCGTTACATACCACCAAAAGAAAAGAATGATCAAATCAGTCAGAAAGCAACCAAAACCTGCTCAAGATGACTACCACATTATGGACAGACCAGAACAAGTCATTATTCTGCGCCTCAGAACAGGACACAATAGATTACGCAACCACATGTATACAAAATTCAAGATTGGTGAAACAGCCATGTGCACATGTGGATTGGCGTCGCAGACAGCAGAGCAGATACTCCAAGACTGCCCAAAATATAACATACCTAGGCAAACCTTCTGGCCTAGAGAGACGACAGTGGAAGATAAACTCTATGGACCACTGTGTGAACTGAAAAAAAAACAGTTCAATTCATGCAAGAGACGGCATTGCAGATATAGACATATTTCAAGCGAATGAAAGAAGAAGAAGAAGAAGAAGATGGGTGTGTGATAGTGTAGTAAATGTGTCTTTTCACTTACGACTGTGTGATAGTGTGATAAATGTGTCTGTCCATTCATGGGTGTGTGATACTGTGGTAAATGTGTCGCCCACTCAAGGGTGTGTGATAGTGTGATAGTAAATGTGTCTGTCCACTCATAAGTGTGAGATAGTGTGGTAAATGTGTCTATTCACTCATGGGTGTGTTATAGTGTGGTAAATGTGTCTGTCCCTCATGGGTAGATGATAATGTGGTAAATGTGCCTGTCCACTCATAGGTGTGTGATAGTGTGGTTAATGTGTCTGTCCTCTCATGAGTGTGTGATAAGGTGGTAAATGTGTCAGTCCACTCATGGTTAGGTGATAGTGTGATAAATGTGTCTGTCCACTTGTGAGTGTGTGATAGTGTGGTAAATGTGTCTGTTCACTCATGGGTGTGTGATAGTGTGGTAAATGTGTCTGTCCACTCATGGGTGTGTGATAGTGTGGTAAATGTGTCTCTCCACTCATGGGTGTGTGATAGTGTGGTTAATATGTCTGTCCACTCATTGGTGTGATGGTGTGGTTAATGTGTCTGTCCACTCAAGTTTGTGTGATCGATTGGTAAATGTGTCTGTCCACTAATGGGTGTGTGATAGTGTGGTAAATGTGTCTGTCCACTTATGAATGTGTGATAGTGTGGTAAATGTGTCTGTCCATTCATGGGTGTGTGATAGTGTGGTAAATGTGTCGTCCACTCAAGATTGTGTGATAGTGTGGTAAATGTGTCTATCCACTCATAAGTGTGCGATAGTGTGGTAAATGTGTCTGTTCACTCATGGGTGTGTGATAGTGTGGTAAATGTGTCTGTCCATTCATGGATAGGTGATAGTGTGGTAAATGTGTCTGTCCACTTGTGAGTGTGTGATAGTGTGGTAAATGTGTCTGTTCACTCATGGGTGTGTGATAGTGTGGTAAATGTGTATGTCCACTCATGGGTGTGTGATAGTGTGGCAAATGTGCCTGTCCACTCATGGGTGTGTGATAGTGTGGTAAATGTTTATGTCCACTCATGGGTGTATGATAGTGTGGTAAATGTGTCTGTTCACTCATGGGTGTGTGATAGTGTGATAAATGTGTCTGTCCACTCATGGGTGTGTGATAGTGTGGTAAATGTGCCTGTCCACTCATGTGTGTGTGATAGTGTGGTAAATGTGTCTGTCCACTCATGGGTGTGCGATAGTGTGGTAAATGTTTCTGTCCACTCATGGATGTGTGATAGTGTGGTAAATGTGTCTGTCCACTCATGGTTGTGTGATAGTGTGGTAAATGTGTCTGTCCACTCATGGGTGTGTGATAGTGTGGTAAATGTGTATGTCCACTCAAGAGTGTGTGATAGTGTGGTAAATGCGGCTGTCAGCTCATGGGTGTGTGATACTGTGGTAAATGTGTCGTCCACTCAAGGGTGTGTGATAGTGTTTTAAATGTGTCTGTCCACTCATAAGTGTGCGAGAGTGTGGTAAATGTGTCTGTTCACTCATCGGTGTGTTATAGTGTGGTAAATGTGTCTGTCCCTCATGGGTAGGTGATAGTGTGGTAAATGAGTCTGTCCACTTGTGAGTGTGTGATATTGTGGTAAATGTGTCTGTTCACTCATGGGTGTGTGATAGTGTGGTAAATGTGTCTGTCTACTTATGAGTGTGTGTTAGTGTGGTAAACGTGCCTGTCCACTCATGGGTGTGTGATAGTGTGGTAAATGTGTCTGTCCACTCATGGGTGTGTGATAGTGTGGTAAATGTGTCTGTCCACTCATGGGTGTGTGATAGTGTGGTAAATGTGTCTGTCCACTCATGTGTGTGTGATATTGTGGTTCATGTGTCTGTCCACTCATGACTGTGTGATAGTGTGGTAAATGTGTCTGTCTACTTATGATTGTGTGATAGATTGGTTAATGCGTCTCTCCACTCATGAGTGTGTGATAGTGTGGTTAATATGTCTGTCCACACATTGGTGTGATAGTGTTGTTAATGTGTCTGTCCACTCAAGTTTGTGTGATAGATTGGTAAATGCGTCTGTCCACTCTTGTGTGTGTAAGAGTGTGGTAAATATGTCTGTCCACTCATGGGCGTGTGATAGTGTTGTTAATGTGTATGTCCACTCATGGGTGTGTGATAGTGTGGTAAATGTGTCTGTCCACTCATTGGTGTGTGATAGTTTGGTAAATGTGTCTGTCCACTCATCGGCTTGATAGTGTGGTTAATGTGTCTTTCCACTCGAGATTGTGTGATAGATTGGTAAATGCGTCTGTCCACTCATGGGTGTGTGAAAGTGTGGTAAATGTGCCAGTCCACTAAAGATTTTGAAATAGTTTGGTAAACATGTCTGTCCACTCTTGGGTGTGTGACAGTGTTTTAAATGTGTCTGTCCAATCATCGGTGTGTAATAGTGTGGTAAGTGTGTCTGTCCACTCATCGGTGTGTAATAGTGTGGTAAATGTGTCTGTCCACTCATCGGTGTGTAGTAGTGTGGTAAATGTGTCTGTTCCCTCATCGGTGTTATAGTGTGGTTAATGTGTCTATCCACTTATGATTGTGTGATCGTGTGGTAAATGTGTCTATCAACTCATTAGAGTGTGATAGTAGGGTAAATGTGTCAATCCACTCATGATTGTGTGATAGTGTGGTATATGTGTCTGTCAACTCATTAGAGTGCGATAGTGTGGTAAATGTGTCTGTCCACTCATGATTTGTATGATAGTGTGGTAAATGTGTCTGTCAACTCATTAGAGTGTGATAGTGTGGTAAATGTGTCTGTCCACTCATGATTGTGTCATAGTGTTGAAATGTGTCTGTCTACTCATGATTGTGTCATCGTGTGGTAAATGTGTATGTGCATTCATGATTGTGTCATAGTGTGGTAAATGTG